>CM026070.1:19182500-20382500 GCA_014839685.1 Anableps anableps | reverse complement strand
GAATGATTATTGGGAATGATCTTTCTTTCAGGTTCAGTTTTATATCCAGCAAATTCTGGAAGGGGTTGGTCATATTCACAGCATGAACATCATGCATCTGGATATCAAAGTGAGATTTTTTGTCAATGTCAACTATCACTTAACTCTTCATATGATTCTCTACCTTCATTGAATATTTTCCTTCTCTTTGTAGCCTGAAAATGTTTTGATGGTGTATCCGCCAAGAGATGAGATCAAGATATGTGATTTTGGCTTCTGCCAGGAAATAGACACATCCCGACACCAGTACAGTATGTTTGGTACACCGGAGTTTGTTGCACCTGAGATTGTACACCAAGAACCTGTCACTGTGGCCACAGATATTTGGTGAGATTAACTGATTAGGTGTCCTGCATTACCTGTAAATTGTTATTGTTATTATTTTTATTAAACTCCGTGAATGTGTTGCAGTTGATGTTTTAAAGATAATTACTACTAAAAGTTATGTTTTATTGATGTCTCACATTTTGTCCATCAGGGCTGTCGGTGTCCTTGCCTTTCTGTGGTAGGTATTCAGGGATGTTCAAAAATAAACTTAAATTATGCAAAACATAAAAATTAAAAGTTTGTAAACAGCATGAGTCCAGTTTTTCTGATCATTTCATCCATCATTTCTTATCTTGACAGTCTGGTTTGCCGGTGCCCTTTTGTGGGCGAGACTGACCGTGCAACATTGCTGAGGGTGGGAGAGGCAACTTTAAACTGGGATGCCCCAGATGTAATATGCAGGAGCCCTGAAGCCAGGAATTTTCTCCACATGGTCCTTCAACCGGATCCAGAGTACAACAGCTGTCTTATTTTTCATTAGCCTTATACCTAAAGTGTTTTTTCTAAAGCTTTTTATTTTGTTAAACAAAATATGACTAAGGTATTACCAAGTAATGAAAGATAGATTGATATGATTCATAGTTTTAATGCTCATCTTGGTACATGTGAAAAGAAAACTTACAAGTCTCAAACAGAGACAACTAATTAAGTTGCAACATATATGTTTTTAATGCTGATTTAAACTATTCACTGAGTTTATAACTACTGAAACTAAGGGCTTCACTGATATAATGGAAAATTTACAAAATCCAGATTTCATTTTCAGCAAAAAAAAAATAATTTTAAAAAATAACTTAAAAAAAATCCTCTTTGCCACAATTATTGGCACTATTCAAAATAGTAAAGAAAGGAGAACATCACATTAAGTGAAACAGAAGCGTGCTGAGCCTTAAAAGTCAAGAAATGGCTACAAGAATACAGCTACTCATCCAAACTTGCTCATATCTACGGTCTGAAAAATTAAAAAGTCTAAAACACCTCAAAGAATCAAACAACATGCAACGTTTTTTCAGAGTGAGATGATGCCACAGCAGAAAAAAAGGAAAATATTAAAGCTTCCATAAGTAACTTTTATAAAAATGTGTTTTTTCCATATTTGTAAAAACTGTCACTTTGTCCTGACAGTATAATATAAGACAGATAACCTGTGAAAAAACTAAGCTCCTCTGCCTCCTCCCTGTGGTCCTACTGCTATCTGTAGAAATACAGCACTCCTGGTCAAAAACAACCAGTCAGACCCAGGAGGAGGGTCTTAACGCTGTCAATCACACTCATGTACATGCTGCCCATACCCTCCACCGCACAGCATATACAAGCTCAAGATTGCCTGTTTGCTGCAGCTGTGCTAATGGTGGAGAAACAACCCAACCTAACATGAAAAACTGTTTATCCGGTATCATCATGGCAGGCTCCACTGTGGGAGAGGAGCTGCAGCGCAGCAAAGAGCATTGACAGTGCTAAGACCTTCCTCCTGGCTCTAAATGGTTGTTTTTGACCGGGAGCGGTGTATTTCTGCAGATGACAGTAAGACCAGAGGCAGAGAAGAGCTCAATTTCTTCACAGATTATATGTCTCATACTGTCTGGATACAGTCACAGTTTTAACAAATATGTAAAAACATATTTTTATAAAAGTTTCCTACTGTAGCTTTAGGTATATTTACACATCTGTGCTAGGGGTGCCAGTATTTATGCATCGTGTTGTATGTATCCGTCTGACAAACCCAAATATACATGCTTGTCCCATCTGATTTTAAGATGCTCACATGTTTTAGGTGAGGCAGTGATAACAGTATCTTATTTTGTTGTGCAGGACTCGACCATCTGCCTTTGAGTGCTTGAATCACGAGTGGCTTCAGGTGAAAGAAAACACAGAACGTTGTATGTTTTATGCAAACTTAGCTTTGCTGATAAGCTCTGACACATTGTTTCATCATTATTCTCACAGTATGGAAATGCAGGGGAGGACACTGATGAAATCAACACAAGGAGTTTGAAAGGCTTCATCTCTAAAAGGAAGTGGCAGGTGCATTGCCTTCTGTGCTGAGTTATCTACTCTATTTACTATAAAACCCATGCAGTGCATTGCAAAACTATTCATACCCTTTGAACATATTTTGTTGTGTTACAACCATAAAGGTCAAGGTTTTAATCCAGATTTTTATTTGATAGACCAACACCAGGGAGTGTATGTTAGCAAATTAAAAAAAAAAAAGAGATACATGGTTTCCTTTTTTTTCATCATTGTGATCGTGGTAGCGTCATGCTGTGGCAATGTTTTTTTTTCTGCAGAGATAGGAAAGCTGGTCAGAGCTGATGTGAAGAAGAATGTAGCTAAATGTAGGGGCATGACTGGAAGAGTTTTTGAGATGAAGAGTTTTAATGATGAAAAAATAAAGACAATTCTGGCACAAAGAGATCAAGACATGGAATCAGCATGAGCATAACAGAAGGATCCAGGACAAAATACTGAGGCAAGCGTGGAGAACATTGGTTCCAGTTGTGTGTAATTAGAGGGAATATGGACCAGCTGTGGCAGAGTGAGAGCAGGGAGACTGAGGGAGCGAGACTAATAAATGGGATAATACCAATGCAAGGCACTCTTTTAAGATTTTTATATATTTTATAACAAACATTTTGACCATTTTTCTTTTACATATATGCACTAGTTTGTGTTTGTATATTTAAAAAGAGGCGATAGTGGTGACAGAGGTAGGAGTTCGCCTGCTATCGGCGAGTTGCTGATTCAGTCCCCCGCCCTGTAGTTCTCTGTCATTGTGTCCTTGGGCAAGACACTTCACCTACCTTGTATGGTGGTCAGAAGGGCCGATGCCACAGTATAGGCAACTGTGGCTACAATCCAGTAGCTTGTCATTGATAATATGTCTGAGTCTGAATGGGAATGACTGATTTCATCGTAAAGCGTCTTTGAGGGTTCTGAAAAGTGCTATATAATTTTCCTTTATAAAAAAAAAACAAAGCATAATTTATGACTTTAACATGACAACATGGAAGGATTATGAAGAGGTAACACTTTTGCAAGGCACTGTAACTCTTTCAATAAAAATAAGGTCATTTTTATTCATATCACAAAGTATGTCAAAACATTTAACCAGTGTTTTTCCATTTTTTTCCCCCCAGCGTTCTTTGACATCCATTGGGTCTGTACTCACACTGAGGCCCATTCCTGAACTGCTAGATGCTCCGCTCAGAGAGACTTCAGTTGCGGTGCCCCACGAGCCCCAGGAGCACAGCAGCACCTCCCTGAGCAGCGGCTCCTCATCCGAATACGATGAGGCCGACTCTTGGGACTTTTTCCAGCATTGCAGCCAGACAGAGGAGGAGGAAGAGGAGACAGAGGAAGAATATGATCCCCTAACGGAGAGGGCGCAGATCTTGGAACCTTTTGCCAAAAGCCACCTAGGTGCAGAGGAGGACGAGGTAGCGACTTTAAGGGAGGATGAGGATGGAGAGATGGGGGAAAGGAGGAGTGTTATTGAGCGCAGCATGAGCAAGGCATCGATTGCATCATCAACAACAACAGATCAACAGACACCTCAGAGGGAACGACGCTTCAGCAAGGATAGCAACCGATCTTTGTATCTCTCTGATGGGGAAGAGGGTTCAGGGAGTGATGGAGGTCGCATCCCCAGAGGAAGCGTCATCCGAAGCACTTTCTACAACACCTCTCAACAACTTTCTCCTCTGTCTGCTCGACACATGACTTTAAGGGATAAATTCCAGGCAAAAAAGCAGGAAAGAGGCCGTAAGCC
Organism: Anableps anableps; assembly: GCA_014839685.1. NCBI lineage: Eukaryota > Metazoa > Chordata > Actinopteri > Cyprinodontiformes > Anablepidae > Anableps > Anableps anableps. The sequence continues at coordinate 20,378,362 of CM026070.1, read as the reverse complement.
TCTCAGGAGGAGTTTCTCAGGACGCCTCAACGAGCCTCTGATTGAATATGTGGAGGATGAACCCGAGAGCAATCGTGGGCAGAGACGAGGATCCATACAGCCCACCATGCAGAAGTCCTCTTCATTTGACAGTGGAGAGGGCTTTTCCCACACTAACCTACCCCTGCACAGACGGAGCAGGTCCCTTGATGGGTATTCCCGTCGATCTCCCAGCTCAGCCAGCAGTGAAAGGACAAATAAAGAAGAAGCCTCTCAGAGCATGAGGGAAGAATTCACAGATGATGAAGCAGCTGGGAGAAACTTACTAATTGTCCAGAAAGCCCAGCATGTCTCAGGACGAAGAGGCTCAGTGGTTCCAACACAAGGGACATTTAGTGGATCGTCTGTTCCTTCTGAGTTCCTTGCTGGAGGCAGAATGAGATCCAGGCTGGGTCAGGACCAGACAGAGGGAGATACTTTAACCAGTTCCCAGGGGTCTTTGGCTGAGTCTTTTATTTTGGAGCATGGTGGGTCTGAGTCTTCAAGTAGAATAGGCTCCTTTGATGAACTGAGTCATGGTCATGTTGAAAGAAGATACCGATCAGGAGAGAGTGATGAAAATGATGAACACAGTGAACCCCTGATTACACCTTCCCCTACCTCATTTCAGGAAATAAAAGCTCGAAGCTCCTTTCCTCAGCCGCCACCACGTAATCGTACCCGGTCCAATCCCAACTTATCCACAATCACCAAAGGTCAGCCAGGGAGGCCCTCAATGCCGAGTCCAAGTCCTAGCCTCTGCTCTCTTGGAGCTCCTGAGAGGCCTCCCAGGGCCCGGGACAAGAAAGAGGGCTCCATGCTCCAAAGGCATGCGTCTGCTCCAGCTTTGGAAGTGCGGCCACCAAGTGGAAAGTCCCCCAGACTGGGTCTTCTGAAAATTTTCCGCAGGCAGTCCTGGACCGGCAATTCATACACTCAGCTAGAGAATATGGAGCTGGGACCCACGCTGGGAGAGATCATGAAGCCTGACACACCTATTATGTCTCTGAGAAAGAAGATGAGAGCTTCAGCCTCCAGTCTGACCAAACTCTTTTCCAGGTCCTCCAGTAAGGAGGATGTCAGTAAAGGAGGTAAGTTGAATTTCATTTGTACATAATCCCAATTTAGGAATATTTGCCTGTTGTTTATACCAGATGAATAATTTGTTGGGGTTTTTTAAGGGCCAATAGTAAAAGGAGCTGCTGCCATCCCGGCTGAGAAGGAACAAAGCAGTGGTCTTGAGGGCCCCAAAAAGAGAAGCTCAAAGCTCTTGTCATCTTTTAAAATACCACCATTCAAAAAGATAAATGGTAACAAAAGGACACTCTTTATTTCATTGTTTTAAAGGTTTATAAAACATTTTTAGTATTTGGAAAAATCTTTATCTGTTTCATTTATTTTCTTTATAACCTCCATGTCAGTCCGTCCCAGCAAAGCAGAGGTGCTGCATTTAGAAGGAGGCGGAGTCCTGCTGGTGTGGAGGCCTGTCCAGTCTGATGACCCAGTCACTTACTGTGTGCAGTACTGTTCAGATGGTGAGTTTCAGTAGATGGGATGATCATATGAAATTTACATTTTGCCTTACATCAAGTAACACATCTCAAACATTTTTACAAGTGCTTTTTTTTTCTTACCACACTTTGAAATACCAACCCCTTCTAAATTTCATTAGGCTGGAGTGTTTCCCAGTGTTTGCAATGATCACTTTTTCATTCTTTAGTTTTATTACACTCCCAGAGGCCTTGAAAGCTGTTTTTTTTATGGGAGTACAAGAATTTTTGGGTTACACTGGTCGCATCCCTTCTTTGTATTTCCTCAGGTGGCGAGTGGACAGTCCTGTCAGATGAGGTGGCAGAGAGCTGCTACGTAGTGAAGGACTTACCCAAAGGGGCATCGTATGTATTCAGGGTGGGCTGCATCACCAGGACAGGAGCAGGACCTTTCAGTGAAGCTTCAGCTCCCATTGCCATGTCCACTCATCCTGAAGGCATGAAAAGCAACACCATGTTTTAGCTGTTGCACACTATTCTAGTCGTGTTCTAAAGTTTTCTTCCCATAGATAATAGTACTCTGTTTTTAAACCTCCACATGCATGTGTGAGAGCTGCTACGCAGACGGTGACCGCAATTCTTCTCGCACTTTTATTATTTTGCAGATATCCGCATTCCTCTCATCCAGACTGAATCAATCAGGTCAAAAGTCCTTGGGTCAGAACATCAAACCTCAAACAGAAACTACAGCTTCCTCTCTGAGATCAACAGGTAGATGTCACTGATGGCAAGAAATTATTTTTCTGCTACCTGTAGCAACAATAAGATTGTTTCTGTTTTGATTTGTTTAAGCAGCTCAGCAGTTTCATATCTAAACATGGCAACTTTACAGGTGTATTGCTGAGATCGAGGTTATCATTGAGGTTCAAAAGTGGAAAAACAATGAAAGGATGGGGAGCTAGAGTTTTCATGTATCTGTAACTCATTTAAAATAAACCTTTATCTCTTGTTCCTCCCAATCAAACAAATCTCTTTCTCCTTAATCTCCTGTTTTCACATCTCTCAGGGGTCGTTTCAGTATAGTACACTTGTGCAGGGATGTGGAGACCAGCCAGGTATTCGCCGCAAAGATCACTCCTTACCGGGCCGAACAGAGACAACTGGTGCTGCAGGAGTACCAGTTGCTCAGGAGGCTTCACCACCCCCACTTAGTTCAGCTGCATGCTGCTTTCATCACCCCTTTCTACGTGCTGCTCGTGGAGGAGCTGTGTCCCGGCAAGGAGCTGCTGCACAGTCTCGCTGCAAGGTAAGTTCAAATATTTTAAGTATTTCATTTAGATACTTAGACTGGTATGAGACTTTTCTGTTTCTTTGAAATTGTTCAAAGAACTCATATGATGATCTCAGTGAGAGTACAAACCTACCTAGAAACTTTGCATTAGTTAGGTTTGATATGAATTAACTTGAATAAAGAAATTCTTCGAGATAAAGTGGAGACATGTCTATGTTTCCACGCTGTTAGAGACCTGTACGCAGAGACTCATGTCGCAGAGCTGCTGCATCAGATTGTGAACTCAGTGGACTACCTCCACAGCCGTCGAGTCATCCACCTGGACCTGAAGTCTGACAATATGCTGGTGGATGATGGCAACCACCTGAAGATCATTGACTTTGGCTCTGCTCAGTCCTTTGTACCTGGACAGCCTCTAAACATCGAGCACATTCATGGCTTCTCAGACAGTAAAGGTATCAATATGTTTTTTTTTTTACCACTCTGCATTCACAAGTTCAAATTTGTTTGCAAGATTTGAGAACTCATATACTCAATGTTTGATTGTCATGGCCTTCCAACAGACTGCTGCAGAAAAGGTGCACTTAACAGAAGAAAGGCTGAATGGGTGGATGGATTGAAATAACTGCACCTAACTTCATCTCAGCTGATCTTAGCTGCCATAATCTAACAAACTCAAGTTCATTTATCATTTGTTTTCACCCCTTTACAATTTTAGCCATTTTCATATTAAAAGGAGAATAAATTTAACATGTTTTAATGGACAAAACTCTGCTGCTTTCTGTTTTTTATCAGTCTATATTGTTCTTCCTAAAGCCCCAGAAATCCTGGAGGGTCAGGGTGTGGGGCCAGAGACTGACATTTGGGCTATTGGAGTCCTGTCCTTTATCATGTAAGCAATGAAAACCAAGTGAAAAAATGGCATAAAAAAAAAAATAAGATTTTATTTTGGTTTAGTTAAATATAGGATTAGTTACAATTATATGGTTATATAATTGTTGGAGAAGGATTTTTTTTTTTTTCAGATCCTTTCAGGATTATTTTAAAAGAAAATTAAGGGCATACGCAGACAGACCGCATCATTTTTTGCTCCAAAATATTTAATTGTTTTATCTGTTTGTACGTTTTGCACCACAAGGCTGAGTGCGGACAGTCCCTTTGATGCCGAACTCAGCTGGGAGCAAGACAAAAACATAAAGAAAGGAAAGATCCAGTTTGGCCGCTGTTACCCTGGTCTGTCAGAAGGAGCTTTAAACTTCATGAAGAGCAGCCTGAATAACAAATCCTGGTGAGTGTCTCTCAGTGTTAGTCTATTCTACTTCATAATGATTAGATAATGATTGGATTTTAATTTTTCATAAAATACTGAGAGCACACAGTTTTGATGAGATAAAAATGTCTGTAGGGGGAGACCAACAGCGGTCGAGTGTCTCCAGAACCCGTGGCTGCGCGCTCATCGTGCTCCGCACAAAGTCCGACCCTCCAAAGTGTGCTTCTCCACGGACAAGCTCAGAGCTTACCTCAAGCAGAAAGAGGAGAAACGAGAACAAGTGTGCACAAAACATCAGGGTCCGTTCTTCCAGTGAGGTAAAAAGCCCACAAAAACCCCTTCATTTTTTTTTTTTAACAAAAAAAAAAAAAAAAACATTATTGCTGTTGCATTTTTTTCTGGTGTGATATATCCTGACTTTAAACGTGTCTTAATGAGTCTCAGTTTGTGAATTTTTTTGATGTGGTTTCATTGGAAACATATCAGGGATTAGTTAAGGTTGCACATTGATGCATGTGTTGTAAGGTCTTGGTTGTCTCTTAAAGTGATTTGCTGTCTTCCTCTGTTACAGTGTCAAACAGATGCAGATGCTTGGTCTTACATTTAAAATCTTTTTTTGAGTGTTTTAATGAAAACTCCAGACAATTTCAGAAATATATTCCAATCTTTATTACTCATAAGTTTGCAATGAACAAATAGTTGATAGATAAACCTTTATGTTTTTTTGGATGACCTGCTGTCTTGAAGTGAATGGAAAAAAAATGTAATAAATGACACTAGAAGTCCTCTGTTAATGTCCCTAATCTCTTTATTTGTCCTCATTTCTATATAAACAAATGATACTGAACATCAGTGGAAATCTACAAAATACAAAGATTTCTCTGTGCAGAAAGGTTTTCGTAATTTAATATTAGTCCTGAATAAAAGTATGCATAAATAGTTTTCACAGGGTTTCTATTCAGTTTCTGAAAGTAAGGTTTGTCTATCCATCCATCCAACCATCCATCGACATTTTTTCTTTCTAGCGGTGTTTTTGCAGGATAGATATTTCGAAGCATGACCGCAGTGAAAATATCTCCCATCATTTCATTGTTAGGATTTGTATCCATGCTTCAAAATTGGCTAAAAAGCACTGAGAGATCTTAAACTCTTAAAAACATGGCTGTATCCTGTGTCTGTTATAACAAATAAGTGCCAAAGGTGTTTTTATAGAGTCCAGAAAAAAAAGTTTCAGTTGTAATAGTTTTAAGATATCCAAACATACATTTCACCAGTTTTTTTTCTTTCACTAACTATAACACACAAGTTCTTGCTCAGCAATAAAAACATTTTATCCCAGACTTTAGCATTTCTTTACCTGCACAGAAACAGCACAGGTGCAAAGAAATGTAAAGAGAAATAATAATAAAAAAAAAAATTCTGCTGTTTTCCTCAATTGTGTTCATTCTCTGGAACAGTTATTCTGATCAGAGTCACAAGCAGCAAAACAAGTGGGCAATTGTTTATGGTTCATTTGGCCTCCTGAACCTTCTTAATTTCCTGTAGAGAGAGAAATAATAAAATATGAAATACCTCAACTTGTGCAATAGACACAAACAGATAAAAGCCGATACTGTTTTAGGGTTACGTACTTCATTGAGGATTTCTTTCAGCTCCTCATATGCTTTCTCTAAGTCATCATTGATGATAACAACGTCAAACATCCCAGGCTCTTTACCTAAAAACAATTTCATCTCCTTTAGTCTTTTTATTTTTACTTCAGGGTGTTTTATCATCATTGTGGAGAAACTTACTAAGCTCCATATCAATGCGCGCAGCCTCCAGACGTTTCTGTAAACTCTCCTCTGTCTCTGTCTGCCTGTCTCTCAGACGTTTTTCCTAAGACAACCAAACATAACATCATCTTTATCATAAAAACTGCCCCACAAGCCACTTAAAACCATATTTATTTGGCTTCAGTTCTACACTAGCAACACCTTAATTAAGAGCTTATTTAGGAATGTAACAAAAATGTATAACCATATATGAATTGTATTACCAAGATCTCCAAGGATGGAGGTTGGATGGAGATGTAGATGGGGTCCAGGTCGGTCTCTTTAATCCGTTTCACCCCCTGAATATCTACATCAAGGATGCAGATCAGGTTCTTAGCTCGAACGTCTTCCACCGCAGCCTTACTGAAAACAAAAATGACAATAGAGAGATTTGCAGAATAACTAAGAACAAACAGGGAAGTTTTGAACGTGCATTCATGCAGTTTTGCTCTTCACAAAGGCAATGACCAAGGTAAGAGGATCGCTGCATTGATCCAAGCTGCTCAGACTCAGTGAGTGAACGTTATCTTCAGAATAAGAAGGAGAGATTAAACGTGACTCATAAGATGCTAAGCTGCTGTGGTGCTCTTTTTAACTTATAGGTTAAAGCTCCATCTGTCACTAAGTCAATAAATATCCTTGCTGAAAAACCCCAAGGACATTTTCTGCAAGGTGACTCTATGTAGTTGTTATGAATCCCAAGGGTGGAACTTTTTTTTTTTTTTTTTTTTTTTTTAAAAAGCAAGCCTATACCAGCTTTTGCTGCTCAAGTACCCAGAGGTGTCTGATATGAAAAGACACTCCAGACTGGAATCTGGAGGTTTCCTTTAGACCAGTGGATACAGTGACTTCAGTTCACATCAAGCAAGAGCTGCAGAGAGTTATTCGCCTGGCACTGGTCAAGGTCAAGCAAGCACCCCCTGATACCGCCTCTGGGAACAGCAGCTGTGACACGGAAACCTACCGTCGCAACACGTCAGATATGTCTGAAGAGACATAATTTCAGTGTAACTTTAAGACTTTATTGCATAAAAGACACAATGAGTTTTAGTGGAATAATCTTATCTTTGCATAAACCAAGATTACTGTTACAAACTTATTTGATATTCCCAGAATAGGCTCTGCAAATAATAAAAAAACTGTGATTATTCACTTCAAATCAAATATACAGATGTTCTTGAGATATGCCCGACCTTTTATTAATGCTATTGTAACCCTGTTTTTCCTCCAGAATTGCCCTGGATTTAATTCCATCCATCATTTCCTACTCCTACTGCCCACAACTTGATGCTGCCACATTCGTGTGTCATCAGTGTTAGTTTTGTGTCACACAAAGTCTTTGGCATGTTGACCAAAAAGTTCAGTTTTGATCTCATCTAATCAGAGCACTATTTTAAACATTTACTGGGTCTCCCTGGCTTGTTGCATACTGTAAATGGGACCTCTTCTGGTTTTCTTTCAACAGTGACTCTCTTCTAAAGGCCAGATTTGTGGAGTGCATGACTAACAGTTGCCCAATCAACAGCTCTTCCCACCTAAGCTGTGGACATCTGCAACTCCTCCAGAGTTACTCTGGGCCTCATGGCTCCCTCTCTTATTAATGCTCTATTTGCCCGATCTTTCAGATTGGGTGGACAGCCTTGTCTTGGTAGATTTGCAGTTGTGTCACAGTCTTTCAATTTATGGGTGATGGACTGAAAAGTGCACAGTGAGATTTCTAAAACTAAATCTGCTTTAAACTTTTCCACAACTTTATCCCTGACCTGCCTGCTGTGTCCTTTGGTCTTCATGGTGTTGCTTATTCTCTAATGTATGAATGTGTAATTGAAATTTTACCAACATGCTCTTCTTATTATTTTAATTCCTTTCAATGAGAAAGAACCAGTTATATCGGACATAAAATAATAAATGAAGCTGCCCCTCCCCCACATGTTGCTGTGCAGATCCAGTCAGTTGACTGAAGGAAGGCTCCTACACTTTCCCCTCACTTACAAAATTAGTAATACTTCCAGTCACAAACGACACAGAAAGTCATGTTATGGAAACCAAAGGATCACCGCCCATTTCTATTATTAACAAGATGCTGTTTAAACTACAGCTGGCAGCACATCTGTTAAACAGCCGACTGCAGGCTGGCTATTATTATGTGTTCTTTTCACAGCATTGGAGAATACTCTTTGCTTTTCTGTTTTAAACATTAGTCATTAAATCATAATAGGTATTTTTGTTTTCGTTGCTTGTGTTAATGAAAATACCATGAAACAGTGCTATTGTTACTCAAGGTGATCATTCAGTGAGAGTCTCATACCAGCTCGTGTCTAAATTATGCTGAGAAAAATTAGACACGTGAAATCTAATCGCCTTCCATATTTACTAAGAGAATTATACAGGTCAATTTGTTGCACTGGCTAGGAGTATCAAAGTAAACAGGGCTGAATACAAATGTTCTATTAAAAATATAAAAATCATACGGACTACTTTGTGTTGGCCTATCCTGTCACATGAATTCCCCATGAAAAACATTTAAGTTTGTGCTTCTAATGTAGCTAGATGTAAAAGAAAAGTTTGCAAAGCTCTGTAAACATAATTACATATGTTACCTTGTTCCATACATGTTGCCAGAAAACTCTGCATTCTCAATGAACTCCCCATTGTCGATGCCTTCCTGCATGGCCTCTCTTGTTGTGAAGTGGTAGTCTGCAAGATGCATCATCAGTTATGATTCTAGATCTGCCAGAAAACACTGTGCATTTAAAAAATGATAAATATAATCCACAAAAAAAAAATCATAGTTAAACAAGTCAAATAACATGGATTACAGGCAATTGTTTTTTTTAAAAATCAACAATAATTATTTTATTATTTAAAACTAAGTTTACATGATTTCCATTAGACACCATTTTATTGCTGTAAGCCTGTATCTAAACATTGTTCAATAAGAGCTGAATTTCAACAGAAAAAAACAGTGTTTCTTTTATTCATGAATGCCATCAATAAAAACTGTTAAAACTTAAAGAACACAGTATTGTGTCCATACCAGATTATGGAGGTAGATATGTTCAGCATCAAAATCTCTCTGGATCTAAAACAACAAAGTTTCAGAAGCAAACAAACTCACTTCTATCTCTAGCACTAATCTCCACATACCATGACAACACGAACTAATGCAATTAGAGCTAAATACAATCTAAAGAGAAATGACAAGTGAGCTGTAAACAATAAAAAAGATTAAAATTGGGGGCTAATATTTAAAAATCAGATTATTTTGCCCCAAAGTCAGCTCAGTTCTGTCTGATCTTACAGGTGGAAGAATTCAGAATTAGCTAAGATATGTTATTATCTAAATAGAACGTAAAAGGTAATGAAAAACTAAAGAATTTACTGAAGCTAATGATTGGATGTAAATAATAGTGCTCATTTAGCTGCAATAGAGGATGGAACAGTTTTATGGGATGTTGGAAATAGGAATCACTAAAGAGGCATCACAGGGGGCTATTTTCAAAAGCTTTTTACTCCAAAGTGTAAACTGTCTTATCTTGATTCCCATGTTTCTTACGATTTAGTTAACTTTTTCTCTTAGCTCATGACCGATTCCCTTATAAATCCAATGACAGCATGCTCGGGTGATGAAAGTAACCCCCATCCCTCTGTCTTAACAAGCTGTGATAAGGAATCACAGTGATAAAGATCACCTTTATCTGTGGGTTCTGAATCATTTGGACACGAAAATGAGGTTTCAGAGGAAAAGACGTCTGCTACAGGCAGTAAAGTAGCCCCCAGAAGCATAGGGAGCTTGTTCAGCCCTATGGAGAGAGCAAAAAAGGCACAAAAAGAGGTTTATCCCTTTATATGAATGGGATTATACAAGGTGACAAAAAACCATTTGTGCAGTTCACTTGGGAGTAAGAAGTGTTGTAGTGCTGTTGTAGCGAGGGGAGGGGGGGAAGGGAAATCCACTCTCATGAAAGGTGTGCGGGGTTCAAATTCAAGTCCATGTCTGCCGTGAGCTGTGTCACAGAGCAAGGTGATGCTAATGCAGTGTTAAAATGCTTAAACATCAAACACGTGCTGACTAGGCACGGACCGGATACTGGTATCAAGGTACACTTAAGTTTCAGAACCGGTAAAACCTTCCAGCATCCTGATCCTATGGGTTACAGGCTTCTTAATTAGATAGCAGAAAAAGTACAGTAGCAACTAGAGTTTTCTCCTGCTTCATGAAACATATAACAGCTGATCCTCCCTCCCCCATCTGTTGTTGCATACTGCTGGTCAGCTGGCTGAAGAACAGCGACTTTTCTGTTGCTGACAAGAACGACAAATTCAGCTTTGTTTTTATTACCTTCTACAAAATCAGAAGCTGACACGTGCCAAGATTTCAATGCTTTTCAAACAACATGTGAAAGCTAAGATGATTTAAGTGATTTGAGTATTTAAGCTGTAGGAGAGCTCCAGAGGCTGTCAGGTCTGGCTTAGCCACAGAACTGGCTTTATAGGGTGTTAGGAACTTGTAGGTTTGACCTCACGGGACACCTCCTGTCTACTCTGGTAGGTTACTCTATGGTGGGGAGTTGTTTTTTTTTATACCAGAAAGGAGTGTGTTGTGTGTGTGTTTTACTCCTTTGAGAAGGTGGATTACTGTTTTGCTCCTTTGTGTTGGAGAGAACTTATTGTTGGTTGCTCCTTTTGTTTAAAGGAAGTTGTTTTCTGTTTGGTTTTGGTGCTCTCATTTTATTTTCTGGGAGGGGGTTTGGTTGGCTGGCCTGACTTTACTTTCATCCGGGGGTTAAGCTTTTTCATGTAACCACTTGTTTTCCTTTTAGGGGGATCCCATTGTATGGTTATTTACTTGATTAATAAAATCTGTTAATTTGCTACATTTTGTCTTTTAATTCACCCCAAAATGTAACACCCCACCCCCACACATCATACACATTTCCCCCCAACTCCTAGACACCATTTGGGGATGTAACTAACTGGTAAGAGCCTCTTTTTCAATAATAATGACTCCTGACCAACTTGGGTTGAAAGGCAACTCAAAGAGGAACAAGCCATTATTTAAAACAGCAACACAGAATGGCAGATTACAGTGATTAAATGCACTCACACTCTGTGTGAGTAAGGTTGCCAACAAACCTGACTCAGTCACACCAGCTCCGTCCGAAGTAATCAGACAAAATTCTAGCAAACTATTGTGAGAAGCCTGTAGAAGGACTAACAAAATCTTTGAACCAAGTGATACACTTTAAAAGGTGAGGGGTCATGTAGAAATACTTTTGGTAATCCTCACTGACCTAAAAGAGGAAAGGTTTAGCTTAGTTAATGTCAGTGAGGGGAAAAAGGTTAAATGCTCTTTTATGCAGCATATTGAAATGTCTGGTTTCAGCAGTAATTTTTTTCAAAATCAGTATGTTCTACCATTTCAAGAGGAATCTAAGTTTCTCTTTTTGCTTTAAATGAAAGGCTTGTTGTCTTGTTACACATTTGTTTTCAGTTTTGGTTTAAGTACTGTGATACCAAGAAACTATGTTTTGTTTTGTTTTGTTTTTTTTTTTTTTTTTTTCTTTGATTACTGAAGGTTATCTCACAATGAAAATCTCATACCGGCCCATGCCTAATCCAGACGCTAGAAAAAGTGTCACCTATTAAAGCCATCCTGTAGTCAGAGCCTCCCTACCTTTGCCATCTTCTTCCCCTGGTCGAGGGTTCCTTGTTGTGTCTGAGAAAATCATGGCATCATTAAAAACCCTTGCAGATTATCAACCAAATGCTGCAAAATCATCAGCCTAATAACAGAATCTGTTAAATCAGACAGCTGGTACCATTTCCTCCTTAGGTTAGGATCATGTTATGGAAGCTAATCACTAATTGGCACACAGACATACGTGACACGCTGAATCCGAACACTCCTTCATGATCCTTCATCAGCCTCTTCAGCAGGGTGCTCTTCCCTGCCCCGGAGGGGCCACTAAGTACCACGGGCCTTGGTCCTGACATTATTCCTGAAAAACATGCCGAAAGCTCAGGGTTGTCAGTACCACAACAAAATGTGTGTGTGAACTCTTGTGCCAATTTCTGTTAAAAAAAAAATATTATCAGAAAGCTATGATTTTGCATTGTGTAAGCTATTTCTCCTTAGTGTTGAAGCTCAGCAGCTATCCTGTTAGCCGTCCCAAGGTGCACTGAGGTTAATCCTTTGATCCATTGTGCTGTCAGGTGGAGCATTTCACACAGATGGTTAAAACCAAGCTGCTGCTCTGATAATGTGCTGTTTTCAATCCCTGCTAACAACCACTGGGAAAGAAGATATTTCTCTTTAATTAAACAATTACTCTATATCCTAATAGCTGGCCTGTAGGACATCCAGAGCCTCTGAGGGTAGTAACATCAGGAGTAGCTGTTAATGAAGTCATGATGGGTCAGTCAGCAGAATTAATTAGATCTGAGGCAGATGGCCTGTTTACCTGCTGCCACAAAGAGAGGACGATGTTTCAGTGACACTAAAACAATTAGGACACTAACTTAATGACACAGAAGTCTGTGTCTAATAATATAGTATTCTATTATCTCTAAAAGGCCTCAATGACTTATATTAGTTGCTATTACTGTTTGAATATTTCTATATTTAGCTACTTAATGTTTGTTTCTGATGGTAATATTGTGATACCTACCACTGGATAACTTTTTAGATCTATTTCTATTGTTTCTTCACAGAACAAAATGACAGTATAGATATAATAAGAAAATTAACTAGTTGGTGAAAAACTTAACAGTAAAATGTTGCTTTCAACTTACTGTAAAATGCAGATTTATTCACGTTATTTCCAGTAAGTCACATCAAATTAATTTATTTTGATCAACCCCCCAAAAACTAATGTAATTTATTCATTTGATCAGCTAACAAATGAACAATATCGTACAGCAGTTGTCATTCTGCATCTGTATGTTGAAGCACTATTATGTTTTCTTCTATCCCTTTACTACCAAGTTTTAATTTGATTTTGTGTTTAAAGAGTCAGTTTAAAAAGTCCATCTTACCTTTTCTCACTGCCCCTGAATTGTCTGTTCTGCAGATACGTCCAGCAACAAGCGATTCTTAAGCCTGGCGTCTTAATGGACTGTGTGTAATCTCAGTGTGTGTGTTTGTGTCACACTGAAGCAGCTGTCAGTCTGAATTACCACCATCTCCATTTAGCTCAATGACCAATCACATGTGAACCCTCTTTGCATAAGATACACTTATCTTCAGAAACAAATTATTATTCATTCAGTTTTGCTTTTGGTCTGTTTTCACTTGCTGGTGAAGCATAATTTTTCCTTGATTGCAGCTTCAAAGGCCAACTAAAGGGTTGCTTGCAGACATCCGTTGGGATTTTGCTAATGCACACGATGTCTGATGGTAAAGGTAAGCACCGTAAAAAAAGGGAGAACTTTGATGATGTTTGGCTGGAGTCTCAAGCTTGTCCATGTTAACTGGACAAACTGGGCCCGACAGGTGTTTCTGAAAGACAGACTGTCACACACACGTTGCTGCAGTTACAGCTGCAAGTCTTTTGGGGCCTCTACCAGCTTTTCACCTCTGGAGAATGAAACTTCTCTCAGCTTTTCTTTGCAAAACAGTTCAAACTCAGTCAGACTGGATGAAGAGAACACAGTTTTCAAGTGTTGTCACAGATTCTCAGTTGGATGTAGGTCTGTACTTTGACTGGGCCATTCTTACACATAAATGTGCTTTTAGTGAAACGATTCTATTGTAGCTGGCCGTATGTTCAGAGTTGTTGTCCTGCTGGAAATTGAACCTCCTCTCCAGTCTCACATCATTTCCAACAGGTTTTCTCAGCTTTAACCAGCTTCCTGTCACTGCTGACAAAAAATATCCCCATAATATGATACTACCACCATCAACAGATTTTCCCAGCTGAACTGTGACGATGATGGATTGAACAGAGCTCTGTGACATGTTCACAGCTTGGGAAATTGTTTCATAACCTAACTCTGCTTTGGCCTGCCTGCTGTGTTCCTTGGTCTTCATGACACTAATTGTCCTCTAATGTTCTCTCTGAGGTTTTCACAGAAATGGATCTGTACTGACAAAAATACACACAGATTGACTCTACTAATTAGGTGATTTCTGGAACCAATTAGTTGAACTGGATTTTATTTTAAGATACCAAAATAAAAGGCTTTTAAAATTTTTCTTTTAAAAAAATGAATAAACCTTTATCGTCTTCCTTCAGTTTCACAAATACATGCTAATTTGTTTTGGTTAAAGGCTGCTGACAACACAGAACAGGTTTTGTGTAAAGCAGCAGCACGCAGACATGAACTGGTTAAATCTTAGCTTAGATTTACATTGATCCTTATCAATTCAACAAATAAAGAAATTTTACAACAGAAAGATGAACAGCTTATGTACTTTGCGGCCAAGTGAGAAGCTGCACATGAAGCTTTTTGGAGGTTTAAGCAGGATAACATGGGTCTAGTTTGGAGCCATGAAGTCAGTGTTTCTCATCTTACATTTCCTTAAAATATTTTCAAATGCTGGGATCTGGCTGTGAAAATCTTTGTTTACGTACTGGGCTCAAAAGTTTAGGTGTTAGGCCATGGTTAGTCTCATAGCAAAGACTCAAAATAGCAAAGGTTTAATGTTCCTCACCTCCAGATGAGCTGCATTAGGCTCTGTCTGCCTAATCCTGCACGACCCACTTCTTCAAGGGCAAACACACCACATCCAGTTATCCTTACGAGGGGTGGCTGACAGATATTGGAGTATCTGCCTTTAAACACACCAGTTATCCATACATTCAGCAGAGAATTACATGTTAAACAATAACTGTTAGACACATTTAAATGTAGTCATGTGGATAAAAAGTATGTTTAATAAAGTAATACAAAGAAAATCATTGATAACAGACAAAATATGACTGATTGAGATGACATTACAGTGAATATTTGAAACCTAAAGTGGCACAAACAACAAATATAAAAGAAACTAAGCAAAGATATTAGTCTGTACAGTAAATACAACCAGGCTGTTGTGCTAGTCAACATCATATACACACAACACTCAGTACATACATACACAAAACTTTGTACATGTGCTTTCAGTTCATTGCAATTCAACATTTTCCCCATAAAACAGACAAAAGATTAAAAAAAGATAAATTATTTTCCAAAAGTCTCTTTCTGCTCCACAAAGGTCAACTTGGGAGCAGGTCAGAGGATGTTAGAGGATGTTATTAGTTCATTTAAGAACAGGAGCCTGTAAAGATGAAGGTGGATGTGCAGGACAGACCAGCTGCCCCCACAACGCTACCTCTGATTGGCTGAAACTGAGAAATTTCTCTCCTCTCTTCCTGCGAACTACAGAAACACCCGCCTCAGGTCTCCAGGTGATGTGATGGTGTTGCACTGGGGGCACAACTTCTTTGCTCCCTGAAACACAGAAAATAGCCTTTAGTCCATAAATGTTCCTATCGTTCATTTTTCTGTTTGTGTTGGACACGAGTCGGAGGATTTACCAACGTCCGCAGCCAACACTCCTCACAGTGGACATGCCAGCACTGGATGGAGGTGAGAGGTGTTGTGTATGTGTCCTGCAGGCAGAAACAGAAACACACAGCTGTAGTCTGAAAAGCTGCCACTAGATGTCCTTGTAAATCAAGAAAAAGAGCTTTACAGCATGAAAAAGCATTTATTAGAACAAATTATTATTATTATTTTTAAATATTAAAGATAAAAACCATTTAATTTTGAAACTGTCATAAAGCTCAGAATTTTAAAGCTTGTACTAAAGGGAAAATTATTTTATTATATATTAGAAGAAAAAACATGACAATTGGACTAAATATTTTTTCTCTAATAGTTAATAATTCATTTGTACAGTACTTGGAGAGGTATTTAGGAAGTAATAAAATAATGAGAAGCTGTCCTACAATAAACTGAATAAAGGCATGTAGTATGAAGTATTTGCTGCACTGTTTATATAAAAGGAGGAGCTCATTATAAACTGTTTGGATTTAATTATTATTGTTTTAATGTTAATATCTGTTGTCTGTTAAACAGCTTATTAATTTATCCATAAATCAAGCAACATTCAAATTGTCTTTTTATGAGTTTTTGTTTTTTCTCTCGAGATACACATTAAGGATCCCACATATTTCCACTTCTGCTGGTTTTTATTTATTTTACTTTATTTCTTTTTTTTTTTTTTTTTTTTTTTTTTTCAAAAATGGTAGTCGAAGGTAAATAAAAGCAGATAAACAAGGTTTTCTCCAGAGAAGGGTTGCAAAAATCTTAGGAAAACATGACAAAGCAATATTATTGTTGAATATTGCAATGAGAATTTTGATTAAGATTAACCCACATTTTTCTCTGTACTATTTTTCACTATTGCAGTGTCCCCACCATCCTTCATGAGCTTTCTGATCCTGGTCACTAAGATCTATATCAGTTGTGGGCATTAAGGGCAGTGAAAGTCCATCTTAGAGTCCAAATATATTAATGGAAAGCAGAATTTCAATGCTTGAAATTGGAACACATATAGCCTTCAAAGTATTGTATCCAAGCAGTCCTTGCGGTGCAATATTGTACACAATAATATCATGATAAAGATTGTGATTTGATATGCTGGGCAGGTGTGAAGAAAAAACTAAAAGCAAAAGTTCATCCAAAGGTTTGTTCAACATAACAACTTTTAGGTCCAGAACATAAAACACCAGAAAAGAAAACACACATTTTGTGAGTTGTGTTCATTAATTATTCCATTTTTTTCTTTACATTAATATGTAACATTTGATTTTATATGACTAAACAACATATGTTATTTGTTTTGTTAGAAACAATTTAGCATTGAATGTGAATAAAACTGTCAGAAATTTTCCTTCTGAGTCACAATAGAAGACAAGACTGAAAGCAGAACATCAGAATAGCATTATTATTATAAAACTCAAGAAAATTTACTGAGACAAATCATAAAAGCTTTAACAAAATGAGGAATTGAAAAGCTTTCCAACTCAAATATGCAGACATTTAAGATGATTAGCTTTTATGATTAATGTTTAACAAATGTTTTGTCATTCAGTAGTTGCAAGTTATATTTTGTTGATTATTTCAATCAAATAGTTGTTAAAGAATAATAAAAAATTATAGAACTTCAAGTGTTTATATGTCTTTTTTTTATGTGTTTAGATCAAAATTATAAGCCAGAGCTTCAGAACTAGATGTGAAAATATATTTGAATCCTTTAAGTGGAAAAACAGAGCATTAAAAAAAAAACGAAAAAGAAAACATTCAATAATTGCTGTGGCTTTTGGTTTGTCACATGTGGCGAGTGTTGTCCTTTTTGTGGTTTTTCAGTGTTTTGTTTTTTTTCCTTCATGAGCTGTGCTTTTGATTTTTATATGGTATGTGCATTCAGAACCTGGGCTGTTTTTCTGTTCGTTTTTATTGTGTAACTAAAACAGTGCAAGAAAATGAGATAGAAACCCCACTGTGAGGTGGCATGTTAGGTAAGTCTGTCAGGGGAAATAAATTATTAAGATTTTGAAATATTTCTCTAATAGATTTACAGTTTTTATAAAAATAAAAGCATATAAATCCAAACTAGTAGATGAAAGTTGCATAATAATTAAATATTAAGCCATATTTATTCCAGGGAACCACCATGACTAATAATACAGATTTATAGCCCTAAACATAGGTCCCTGCAGGGATTTCAGCAGTGTCGGCATTGCTGCACTCCTTCTTTTCTGTGTCTCTGCTCTGTAAGTTTAATTTGCCATCATACTCACCATGCAGATGAGGCATTTAAATCTGTCTCCTTTAGAAAGCTGTTTCTCCAAATCTCGGATCCGAGCTTTAAGCGCATCCAGGGTTGTTGGTGTGGAGTCTTCTGAAAGCCTGCAGGCACACATACATACACACCCAGAGCTGAGCGCACTCAGTAGCAGCATGGCAGAGCGAAAGGTGCGTGAGTTACGCTGACACCAGAGAGTCATTTATAAAATTGAAGACAGATTAAATTATTCGCTGGCCAACATGGACACTGAGCATGAAATTTAGCAGCAATCACATTGCTGGCATTGGCTGTCTCATTTATCATAGGAAGGAGACAGGGCCTGTGGAAAGGAGGGGGGGGGTTGTCCTCACACAAACAGACACACAATTACAGGATAGACTGTATGTGCAAACAGACTGTACAGGCGGGACACAATGCATTAAGTGTGATGAAACATGTGTACATGCTTGCATGGTCTGCTAGGACCTTGATGGATGAGATCATCACATTGATACAGTGTTGTATATCATGCTGCTGGGAGCAGAGGGGGGCGGCTAGTCTGATCTAATGGAGAGCTGAGCCGCCAAAATATTGTTTGCAGAAAGCTATGGTCACACCTGCTCAGCTCTAATTGGCTCCTTCACACCTGAAAATGTTTCACTCGGTCTTTTCACCCTATGCATGCTGGGAAAAGTGGCACCATCAGCTCCCTGGTGAACATTGAGCTCTCATTTCTCTGCAATTACTTTGACATAAACCTGTCAACCAAGCAAATTCATGAGTACTGCACAACTAAAGAGCAATATGCTCAATTGTGTAGAATTACAGATTTATCTGAAGGCATTTTTATTCTTCAGTGACAGCTGATCACATGATGAAAAGCCCAACTTACGGCTCTATCTCTGCATTTCTGCAGGTTCTGGGAAGACCGGCAACACTGCTATCCTGCTTCTCTCCACTGCTTGTGGAAGGACTCCCTGAGTGAAAAATAAACAGATAAATGGCTAAACACTTTGAATTATTTAAAACACATGTCTTGACATTTTAGAGAAATCCTTAAAAAAAAAATCTAGCACATTATTCCAACTTGGTGTAACTCACCATCATTTGACCATTTGGGGAAGTCAAGCTTCAGTCTGGAATCAGGCAACATGCTGCTACTGAGACACAACCAGACCACATGTTAAAAGGCCAAGCAGCATTACAAATATAATCACATCTCAGCAAATTAAAGCAGTACAGATAGTTGTTTTATTTAACTGACTATTTAATGTGAACTGGACATCATTAAGCAAGATACATACTTTGCTGCTGGCTCTTTGGAGCTTTCTCCTGAGCAGGGTATCACATCTGTCTCACTGTATCTGCAAACCACAGTCAGGAAAAACACATATCCAACTACAAGCATCATATTTAGAGAACAAATACAATCCTGTTATTAAGAAATAATCCCCCAGATTTAAGGTTTTAGCCCTTATGCCCACCTCTGGCATTTTATACAATTAAAAAAAAACATTGTGTTTTCAATTTAATGATCATTTTAGCTGTATAACAACTTATGGCTTGATTTTTTTTGCACGAAATATTCTTTTTAGCAACATTTTAAAACTTGCTGTGTTACTCTTACATAAGTTTTCTACTTTTGTTATGCATTTTGTACCCTTTGTGACAACTTTGTAACAAAAATGCGTGCACCCAAAACAAATCATACATCAATAATTTTTGTCTTTTTTCATAAATGTATTAAACAACCTCATACTTGATCCACTAATACAGTAAATGCAATACAGCAAAATTATTAAATTTCTCAACTGTTCCTCTGACTGAAGTGCCAACATTACAGAATGCATGGCATTTGCTGCAATGGCAGTGAGATTAAAAAAGTGTTTTTAATTTATGTATATTGGATATTTCTGGCCATGCCATGGTCAAGCAGGACTCTGTAACACTTCATAAAAACACTGATGTAATCAGCTCAGCTCTGTATTTAAACTGGCTTTTAAAGGGGTAAAAGCCTGTTGCTAGTTTTTGTTCTTTAAGACATTAATGTAAAGAAAAAAAAGAAAGAAAAAAATGTTAATGTATGATAATTTAATAGCAGTTTAGGTATGTGTAGATTTTTTTGACAAAAGTATTTAAAAGGCAAGTAACTTTGAGAAACGGAAGAGGTTTAACTTCATGATAATTAAATAACTGTCTTTTACGTGTTATTTGTTATTTATTTGTTAATTTATATAACGATGAACTTGGAGAATCCTACACCTTGAGCTGCAGTTTTGATTTTTTTTTTTTTTTTTGGTGTTTTGTTTTATTTTTTCATTTACAGCACAATGTACTGTCATTGTAGATATGGTTCTGTTTGGTATACTGGAGGAGCATCTGTCGATCTGTGGTTAATTAATTCTGTATTTGGACTAAATTTATTTTTATTTTTTCCTTATTATTTTTATGTGATGTGTTTTTTGTGGTGTAAATAATTTAAAAATGTATTAAAAAAAAAAAAAAAAAAATGAAGAAAATTTAAATAGGAGAGCTTCTGAAGCAATATCATGCATCCAACCACTGAGGCACAAACATTCAACAGACCCACTGTGTGTTTATATTGACCTTCCAAATTTCCACACGACCAACCAGCACTGGTTGGCAGAAACCACAAGATGACAGCAAAATTAGCCCTAAGAAAAATAGGATTATTGTATGCATTTTTGTAAATCCGCTACATGCAAACCGTGACCCCAAAGAATAAAGCTTGAATTAAAATGATTGTTTATAATAAACAGCAAGAATAGAAGGATCTTTATGTGTGGTTGGGACTTTGGACAGTGAGTATGTTCATGAGTTTCAGAAATGTGATCTGTAGTTTCACTGTGGCACAGCAGATATACATATACTGGTGCCCCAGTTAAAGGTGTCTAACAAAGCCTATGCCTGCAGTGCGGTTTACTTCTGATGATAGTCAGGAACAATCAACAATCAGTTGATCATTTAATGCCAGTTAATAAAAAGTTATCAGAGAAGCCTGGCTGACTGCATAAAGTTGTTGACTTAGCAGCAATCGTTCTCTTTCTCACTTCCCTGCACTCTCAGTCATGCAACCAACATTCAGTGTAAAAGGATACTGCGCTCTGCCGTACTCCAGAGTATCATCTCCATCAACGTCCAGATCTGCATCGCTGTCCCGACACTCCTTAGAAGTCGTGCTCACCAGCGTTGCACCTGATGAAAGCAATTTGTAAGTAAGCCGTATGTGAGGTTTTTTTTTTCTTTTAAAGAGATAGATTTCTTATTTCACAGTTAAAGGAGAAAGGTAATGTTTTGTAACAAAACTTTCTTTCAGTCAGAGTTTTCAGCCATTTTGCAGATCACAGCTTTCCTCCCTGCTAAAAGAAACTGTTACTTTTAAGCGAGCCTTCAGGGCACCTTTCTCCGCCATAATCTGGACTGAAAAGTTCAGTGGTTCTTCAACTGTCACTAAGTCACATCATTCACCCTCCACTGAATAAGATCCTACACACACATCCAAGCAGGGACAGGATATTGCTTACCTTTATACCCTATTGCTGTCATCTGTGTCCTCCTCCTCTCGTTCCACTCGTCCTCCATCGGCACCATGTCTACTGAACCCTCCTGGAACATGCACAAGCACAAGAATTCACCATCTGCATGAACACGTCCATATGTAGCCCCACAGCCAGGAGCTACATATCTGCATCTGTGTTTTTATAGCTGCTGGTGTTTTCACATGGATGCGCAGCGGAGTGACAGTGATCCTGATGCCATGTGAACAAAGCAGCTCAACAGTGTCTGCATTTGGACCCTTGACATTCTCTCAACCTGAGATCAGCAGGCTACATGTTACATGTTTTTAACCTGAGATTATAGGAAAATGTCAGGATAATAAATGCTTTCATCTGTGTTTTATGCCAAGTTGAAAAATGTACCTGTCCTTCCTCTGGTTTTCTCCTCTTCAGCTTCCCGATCCTGACTGGAAACAGACAGAAGACAAACAGCAAGACTATGATAAGTTTTTAAATAAATAGAATAAATAAACTCCTCACTAAAAGAATGATTATATGAAAGATCTCTTAGATGAAATAGAAAAACTTTATGGTGTACATTTTAAATGAAATATTATAGTTAAGTTGCACTGCTCTCTTGATCAAATACCACTAGTTTGTTTCTACTCAATGTAAAACATTACAGCAATATGTGACTGCTTGATTGGACTAAAAAGCTGATGATTTAAAGAAAATGTTATCACAAGCGTAATGATCTGTGTGTCTACATATATGTACACACAACCTATTCATGGTGGCATGTAAATGAATTCAGTTTAGCATTATTATTTGGGTTTAATGTTTACAGCCACTTACAGCAAACGGTGTATGAGTGTAGAGTCCAACTAAGCACACATATCTGCTGTCACCAAACCGTCGCAAAAGCCATCCACAAATCTGACATTACAAAAACTCATGAAAAACTGCAAACGATCTACACAGTCTAAATAAATACTGACAATGACCTCTGACCAAATCACACAGTTTCAGTTAAACTCTTCCTTTTCATTTTTGTAATGGTAGGACAGGAAAAAGCTTTTTCCTGACTCGTGTCCCAAATAACCACAGGGCATGTAGATAGCATCTAATGGTTGCTATGGAGAGCTGATGACCACCCCCCAAGATGCCACTCGTTGCTGCAGCTCCCCAACAGCAAACTTTGGAGGGGAATTTTTGTAGCTGTCTTAGCATCTTGTGTGTGGTGGCAAAATATTCTTGGGTCCTTATGCAGCATTCTTTGTCAAAGTTCCAGTTTGCACACATCTGCCTTTCCTGCACTACACACGTTCTTGTCTTTCCTATTTTGAATAATGGCAAAGAGAAATAGGCTCTGTGCCATGTCACATTTTTTACCGCCCGCAGAAACAATCCGGCGGTGGGAGCTTTGTCTTTTACTTTGATGTTTCTTCTGAATTTTCATTCAAGATCTTAAAGTACCTTACTATATTATTTATTTGAAATTCATTCATTCATTCATTCATTCATTCATTCATTCATTCAGTCACTTGAATTACTCTAAGTGAAATTGACCCTATATTTATCTGTTGCTTTTAGCATCAAAATGCTTCCATACAGCCTTTTTAGGTAAACACATATTTCTTTCCCACCTTTGAAGGTTGATTTTAACATGATCTCCTTCTGTTGTAATGGTTGTTAATAACATGAACACACATATGGAACATGACAGGATTTTAACTTTTATTTGCCCACTCTGAGGAAAGAAGCAGGCTGCAACGTTAAAACATAGTTGATCACTGTTTGTTTCTTAATGACACTGAATCAGATGAGCTGCAGAATGTATTCAGCTGAAACAGCAGGGCCCTTTTCTGTCATCTCAGTGGACACTGTCCCCACTGAAAACATTAAAGTTAACACGGCAGAACACCAACAGCCCCTCCTCTCCCACTGCGACCTGACTCTCTGCTGATCGCATGAGGGGACATTAAGTTTTAGAGCCCTCTAATGTGAGCTGGATGACAGTGAGCCCCAGTCAGATGGAGATCCGGGGCATGGCCGTGACCCGAGTGCCGCCATCCCAACGCATATAATGAGGGTTAAAGAGATGGTCATAGATGCGGAAGAGCTCATCAAACAAAGAGAGAAAGAGAAAGTGAGGCTGATTAATAAACAGAGGAGCACCTCTTCCCCGCTCCTTTCTTTTGCCTCTCCGACGTGTATTTAGAAACTCATTATGCTGTCTCGTTATAAAGCCCAGTAAAGGCTAACAGACCTCGACAGCAGCAGCAGTGTGAGGAGTCAGCTAAGAGCCGGAGCATCTCCATGGCTATTAATAACAAACATGTCGTAAGTTAGTGTCAGGATGCTGCATCGGTTCTCATCTGTGCATCAGGACTGAGATGGTGTCTGGTTATCATTATTCCACAAACAAAAGTAATGTTTCACCAAAATATATATGTGGGTTAATCTAAGGCTGAAATCAATTTCACAACCCTTCCCCTCATTCCTAGTACTAAACCTCATGTTTCTAAGGGTTAGGGCATCCCAGATGTTCCTGTGGAGGAGAATGAGGGCTAATTAAAATGGCCTTGTAGAGTTTTTCAGGAGCACAATTGCAAATGCAAATATTTAAACACTTTGCAATGCCATAAAAACCATTCAAGTGTTTAGTTGAAGTTTTTCGACATGTTTAGTACAGCAGATAATTAATCTTATATATCTTCAATTTAAACAACTATAGGAATGTGTGGTTTTATTTATCGATATCTGTATGTTTTATGAGAGCATTTCAGTTCTTCAAAATGAGCAAAAAGATTTTAAAAAATAAAAAGTTTGGGTAACTACTCTAATAAGGAAGTAATCCTGTGTTTCAAATATTTTGACACAAGAACAAAAATAGCAGAAAAAAAAAAAGTAATGTTAGCTTTCTTTTTTTGCCACACATAAGTATTTTTACAGCCAGAATAATCATTAATATACTTAAAGTATACTAGAAGATTAGCATACATAAGGTCTGCCATTTTGATACAACCATACACAGTCTATTATTATAAGATATTAAATGTTTTTGTTTCCTGGCAACACATCATTGAAAATCTAAATATACTTTATTGTAAACACATTCAGTTATATGAATTTGTCAGCAGGATACATTTGTCATTATATTACTGTTCTTCCTTAAGAAGCAGAAAAAAATTACTGACATCTATTTAGATGATACCCACAGGCATCCTAAAATGGAGCAACTGATCCCCCATTTGTAAAGGTGGATGTGCAAACGTGTTTGACTCAAAGGCTCTGATTACCTCCTTTAGTGTGATGAATTCATATTCTCTCTTAATTCTTATTCTGTTTTTAACCTTGCAAACTAAAATAGATATTAGGAATAATTGTTCAATTTTATTCCTCCTTCACCTTATGGATTTCTTAAGTCCAGCCACCCAGTGCACCATAGTGTGATTTAGAAATAAAAGTCGTCTAATCTCAGTGGGATCTGTCGAGTCAGATTAAGAGGAAAAGTAAAAGCATTGGACTCTGAATTGGCTTTTCAAATGTTAAAACACTGGTGCTGTATTATTCAGATAAGGGTTAGGGTTAAACCTACCAATGTGCCACAGCAAACCTGCAGGTGTCAGTCTGTATCTGTTGCTGTATTGTGTAAAAACAGCACCCCAGCGACTGTTTTTCCTCAGTCTAATTGTAAACCCTTTAAATGGCCTTAAGAAAGTCTTTTTTATTTATCAGGGGATTGAACTCAGGACCTCCTGTTTTAAAAAGTAACACCCTATCCATCTAAGCAGGCATCAAACCAAGGAAGTAGAAACAAATATTTGCAAGAATATTTAGTTTTATGTGGTCTTATGGGTGGTGGTGGGAGGGGGTTACTTATATTTTTCTCCCAACTTTGTCCCTCATTTTATCATCAGGCACCCATGATAATATCTACAGGCATTTTAAGCTGTGTAAGTTTATTTAGCAGAAATCACTGAGAAGTGGTGATTTGTCAGCTTCCTGAAGAGTGTCCCATTCTTCCATGGAGAAGGGGAGCTAAAGGTATGGAAAATCCCCAGGACTCAGCCTTAGTTGATGGCAGTATCATTTTAATGCACTAAAACCTCTTTATTATTAGTCATTACTGTATGACTACAGACTGATAATTTAATGCTGCAAATAAGACACTTTTCAAATTTAGAAAGACAGGAGAACTTTCTATTCAAGCCAGAAAGTTGCGTTTTGACAGTCAGAGCAACTGTTAAACAGTTTTAAACAGCTGGAACTGTAAAAAAATAAATAAATAAACCTGGACAATAAGTTGATATTGACCTTTTTTAATACAGTGAAGAGGATAGTATGGAAGGTAAAATACAATCTCCAAGACTCAATGTTAGAGAACTGCAGCATCAATTCAGACTCATTTTCAAAGCATCACAAGGCAAAAATAAACCATTTGTAAAACAGTTGTATAAGGATCACATGTAAGAAAAATCCCACTAGCAGCTACTTATCCTCCCCCAGCTTTACTCTGTAGATCATCGCAGTAGAGATTAATGCAGCAGCTCTTTATTCATGACATTTACAGCTGCAAGTCCATAAACGCCACTGTCATTTCAGGGGACACTTAACATCAGCTGAAGGTGTTTTTAATGATCTAGGATCCCAGCGTTGATTATTACTGAGCAATAAAGCACTGGTTTTATATCTCAGGTACAGTTCTAGCTTTAAAAAAGTTATTTTTGATCACTGTGTGTTAATGAAATATTCATTACCATTTTATAAGCTGATTAGTTGTAAACCTTATACAAAGGGTGCTAGAAAAATTGTTCAGGTATTCAAAATTAAAGAAAAATTATTCTGAGAAATAAAAAAATAAAAAAATCAACTTTTTTGAAACTTTTTGTGGCTCCTTTACAGGAAGAGAAATTAAACTGAGTGGTCACTGAACTTGTATAAACAACAAATTATATCTGCTTACATGTCAAAATAGCAAGAAAATCAATTTACCTGCAAGTCAGGTGGAAGGTTATTTTTCTTTGGATTTAAAATTTTCCTACCATTTTTGTTCTAAAACTTGGAACATTGTTCTTAGTGGCTAAAATTATCATTCAAATTGTCAATACTTACCAATCAGCAATCTTTGGAAACAATTTAAATATATAGTTTGATAAAACAACCCCATGGTACATGTTTTGTTATTTAGCCTGTGTTAAAGCATAACATAACAGTAACATCCAGATGTCTAAGTGGACTTGATGGTTGGGAAGAAAACAAAAAGTGCTTCACTGTGTTTCTTACCAGCTTGTGTGCAGTCTAGGTGGGCTCCTGCGCTGTGTGGGCGCAATGGGGTGGATTTGACGTAGCACCTGCACCAGCAGAGGTCGTCGACTGTTAACATATCAAGAGGTCAAAGTTGGAAAGGTTAATAGCTCCTCTGCTCGTGTGGGCGCTAGGCCGGTGGAGATTGTGTGGGAAAAAAGGGGAGAGATCTGCACGGCTAGTGAGGAAGGGCTTTAAAAAACTAACACATGACTGGGCGCCTGTGTGTGAACAAAGGAATCTCTGATTACTTAAGTCTTTAAATTAGAAGCCACTTAACACAGCAGACTTTAAACACTGGACTGTGTTGGACTCATAGTGACCCTCAAGCAATGAAGCAACATTTACACCATTTTGCATCAACTTACCATTTAGTCTTGTGTGTCTGTTGGCTCGCACTCTGAGAAACGTCTGCAACAAACAAGATAAAATGATTAAGGTCATTGTAACAGCTTTAAACTGTATTCCATTTATTTCCTTTGAATCAATTTGAGAATCTAGGCTTTAGGGTCTGCAGATTATGAAAAATCATGCAGAGTTTTCCACAGAAACACTTAAAGACACAGTACATTGCATTTGTTATATAGTAATCAGCCATTTTCAACTTTGCAAATATTGCTATGAGTTGAGTCATTATGATCCTGTTAGATTAATTTGAAACGCTGTATTTTAATCACAGTCATTTAATTGCTTCTAAATCTTAACAGGGGTGAGTCACATCATCAAGAGATTTTTTTTACTTTTTTTGTGTGTGATTTTGCTAATATTACAAAGAACTTTTAAATGATCAAGTTGAGAAATTAAGAGCTCAACTGTTGATGATGATGAAATCTCATGTAAACAACACATGTTAGCAGATAAATATAATAATAATAATAATAATAATAATAATAATAATAATAATAATAATAATAATAATAATAATAAGAAGAAGAAGAAGAAGAAGAAGAAGAAGAAGAAGACAGGAATAATAATCAAAGATAAAAATAAAACTTACATATTCAGTTCAAAACAGAGTGGGAAGAAGCAAACACCTCAATACTATTTTAACTTTTATGTCTAATGTAAGACTTCCATCAGATTTTATGGTCTAACATAACACCCAGAAATTTCTACTTCTTCATTACTTTCTACCATTACTTGTATTTGAGCCATTATTTTTCATTTTCCAAACCACATAATCTTTGTTTTACTTTCATTTATTTACAATTTATTTATATCAAAACACTGTTATTGTCTCTAAAAGCTGCTATAAACTCTCCCCAGAGCAAATAATATTTGTATAATCTAAAAATAATACAAATATCAGTTCCTTTGAAATTTTAATTATGTTATTTATGTACAGTATAATCAGTTTTGAACCTAAAACTAAATACTGACGAACATACAGAAATTATTCTGTGAGGAGTCCTTATATTAAAATGTAGGAATATACAGAGGCTCTCGACACACCCCTGTCAAAATGCTTATGTGATGTACAAACTGAGCTCATTTTTTTAACATTTAATTTGACACTTATCCTGTACAATTCAACAGAAAAACAAAGAAATAAAAAAGTAAAAAATAAAATAAAGCTGTGATAAAGCATTGATTTTTGGATCTTTTATAAGACAATAAAAACAATCGTTTTTGAAACGTTTTTCTTAATTTCTGTGTTGTTTCAGTGTGTTCATTTTGTGGATGTAAAAGCTTTCTTGAAAGCTGAATATTCTTACATAGAGAAGTTATTCTTCCCCCTATAAAACACTATTGCTACTTCAGATGTCTTGCTTGTGGTCCAACTTTTCCTCTTTCTGCTCTCTAAGCTACATCGCCACAGCATTATTTGGACAATCCCTTTTGGCTGGCAACTTTTTAAACCTTTCATAAAAGTTCGAGTTACTTGCACTTGGATTAATTTTACAAAAAATTCTAACAACTTGACATGAATTGTGTTATGTTTTGAAACAGTACCTGGTATCGGTCTGAGTGCAGTTCCTCAGATGGCCGAGAGGGTGAAGTGGGAGAGCCTCTTTCACGCTTGATGTGCAGAGAGAGGGACAGAGACTAAAATAAGGGAGTAGAGGCAATATAAAGTTTAAAAAAATAAAACTCAACCAGAATGAGAGAAAACTTTTTTAATTAAGCTGCTGTCACACTGCTAATTATCCTGCTCTGTATGACAGCGTATTTAACTTTTTTTTTGTGTAAATGCAAAGGAGAAAGAAATGAAATTCAGTTTGTGAAACATCAAGTGCTTTCACATGAGAAAAAAAAAAAAATAAAATATATATATATATATATATATATATATATATATATATATATATATATATATATATATATATACACTGTAGTTAACAAGTGCACCCAAGTGGTCAAATAATTATTAGCTAAAATATGAAACTAAGTGCAACTTCTTGCCAAGTCAGCCATTTTCAGGATTTGACATGCCAAAATTTAATGATATTTGGGTAGCATTTGTGACTTTTAGTAGCGTTGAGTTATGACGCTCAGGCCACAGAATTTTTTAACATGTCCAAAAAAATCAGTGGTTAAGCTGGCTTAGCTGGGGGTCAAATTACATCTGTGTCAGACCTGTACAAAGTTGGATTACTATTTAGTTAAAGCTGTGTATTTTCACACACCATTGAAACACAAGGCAGATATGCAATAATGTGATGAGGGCATTGGGTTTAATGAAGGGATCACATCTCTACTGACCTTCGGCGTTCTTATGAGGTGGTCGTGCTGCAGTGTCGCGGGACTAAGGAGACACAAAAAAAAATAATAAAAGCTTATATTTTGTCATACAAATAGAAAGACAACTTAAAGGTGCACAGCTTCTTATAAGGTACACAAACGCCACAGTGATTTCTTTAACATCAGCGTATGCATACTCTCTGCTTTTATCACCCCTGGATTTGTGTTCAAGTTAATGTAAAAACTCAATTTAATCCTTCACACTTTATGTCTGCCAACACAGATACTGTACCCTTACTCTCATACATTGTTGCTCTTTCTCTCTCCCTCTCTCACACACTCACATGCACGCACACACACACACACATATACAGAGTGTCCCTGTGGGCAAAGTTCAATTTGAAACCATTACTGTCCATGGAGCGGTTGTTAAGCAGATTTGGAGTGTAATGTCTTTATTGGAGGAATCATTCTTCTGGTTTAAGCAGCAGGTAATGCGTGCATCTAAATTTGAATTTTACACGGCAAGCACCTCTGCTTGTGTGTGTGTGTGTGTGTGTGTGTGTGTGTGTGTGTGTGTGTGTGTGTGTGTGTGTGTAGAGGCTCAAATCAGCCATTAGAAGGACATTATCCACCCGCTGTATGAGTTGTCGCCCAAAGGCCTGGGAGGGTGTGAAATGAAATATGTGAGGAACAATGAGGCAGCTTGTAAACACTACACACAGGTGACAAAGAAGATGAGAGATACCACCAGGGCAAAATAAAGGAGGAGAGGCCTCTAGATACAAAATGTGTCAACATGAGTTATCTCATGGGAGCTGAACAGAGCAGAGAGACAGTGATGGAAAATAGACTGAAGAATCATAAACTGAAATACACAAAGTGAAAGCTTGGAGGGAAATATAGAAAAGTTAGGAAGAGAAGGTAAAATGTGATCAGCAATAAGGTTAGCATATATGATTATAAAGCCTTTGATTTTAGTATTCAGGAAAATAATTGTTTAAAAATATTATAGAAACGCATTACGATTTGTTTATAGTTTAATTAAAGCTGCAGTATGTAACTTTTATTTAAAAAAAAAAAAAAAGTTTTTTAGAAGCAATTTAATGACTGTGTGTATAAAACAGATAATCTGTGAAAAGATCCACCTCCTCCACCTCCTCCCTGAGCTACTCTTGCCGTCTGAAGAAATGCACCGCTCCCGACTTAAACCAACCAATCAGAGCCAGGAGGAGTGTCTTAGCGCTGTCAATCAACCTCATTTACTCGCTGCTCAGTCTGCCAATGGCGGAGAAACAACTTACCGTTCCAGGAAAACCGTTTATCTGTCGTGATCGGTGGTCATGCTAGCTAGCATTAGCATTCACAACAGTCTCTGCTCGCTGCAGTGCAGCAGAGACCAAAGGGGGAGGCAGATGGAGAGATGAGTAGAGCCACAAGGACAGTGATTGACAGTGCTAAGACCCGTCTCCTGGCTCTGATTGGTTGTTTCTAGATAGCATTGGGAGCACTGGGAGAAGGCAGAGGAGCTCGGTTGTTTTTCACACATGAACTGTCTCATACCATACTGTTACGGCGTAGTGACAATTTCAACAAATATGTAGAAAAATATATTTTTCTAATAAAAGTTATACACTGCAGCTTTAAAGGAAAGTGCCATACCTGATCTGTAGCTGGGCAAGTTTAGATAACTCCTGCTCCATGTGATCCTGCAGCTCTCCTGGTCGCAGCATGGCCTGGCAGACTGGACACACTGGGGCCTGAGTGTCATAGAGACTCTTCACCTTACCTGAGGAGATAAATGAAATGCAAAGCAATGACGTAGGATGATTATCATTGCAAAGCTATACTCTTTCCCTTTCGTTCCACTAATTGAGTTTAGGTGATTAAAATAAGTTCTGCAAAGGTGGTTGTAAAGTGATGTTAGTATAAATATATTTTTTAATGATTAGAATAGTTTTCAAGAATTTTTTTATTTTATTTTTTTTTTTTTTATTTTTATTTTTTTTTTTTTATGTTGTATCAGTAAATTTTGGACAAGTAGTCCTTTCTAACAAATGATGACACATTGGGATGCCAAATATAGGGCAGCAAGCGAAATATTTAATATTTGAGCATTGTATGAGCTTTTTATTTCATTGGCTCTGTATCATTGGATTTAGGTTGAGATTAAAAACTGTGAACTTTCATGAAAAAGGGCAACATGGTTTGAAGTACATGTAAAATATTAGAAATGCTTAATCAAATGTGTTTCAATAATGATTTTAGTTAATTACATCAGCTGCATCAAAATATATAAGTACCATGTAGAGTCATCTTGCTTGTTTTATTGGCAAATTTGAGTGTAAAAATCATTGAATTGAGCTTATTTAATGTTCACATAAAATTTAATTTCACGTTTACCTAGTTTCATATCATCTATTTGAGAGAGTGGTACATATTAGAATTTCCCACATCTTCTATCCAAACAAATACAAATAGAAAACATGGGATTAAGGTTTCATTGGTGGTTTAATTACTTTTCATTCTTTCTTTACTCTTAAGTTTATTTTTATCTACTCTGAATATCAAATAGAATAACAAAAACAATCTAATATCTTTTTCAGAAAACTGACAGGAACCAAATAAATTATTTTTGCAAGATACAGTGCCTTGCAAAAGTATTTATACCCTTTCAACTTGTCACATTTAAACCCCACAATTTCTATCGTAAAAAAAAAAAAAAAAAAAAAAAAAAAAAAAAAATCGAAAGTATTGATTTTGTTTTTGTGATTTTTTTTTTTTTTTTTTTTTTTTTTTTGTTGTTTTTTCATTGTGTCATAATCCAAGCAGAAACATCAGCAGATTTTACTGGAATTTCATGTGAGAGACCAACACAAATTCATGCATATTTGAGAAGTGAAAAGAAAATGATGTGATGTTAATTTTTGCAATAGAAATCTGAAAAATGCACAGTGTATTTGCACTTGGCCCCCTTTACTCTGATTATCCTAAATAAAATCCCATGCAAAAGCATCCCAGCATTGAAAGTTGTTGTTTGTAACATGACAAAACGTGAAAAAAATCAAAGAGTTAGAATATGTTTGCAAGGCTCTGTAAATAAGGTAGAAATATTTAACCAATATGGATATAGATGTCACAAAATTACTTTAGTATCGACTTTTATTTGCTTAGGTAACACCTTTTGTAGCTAAAGCCAGACCTGAGTGTGCTTAGTAGACCTTTAGTCAGTTTAAGTGAAGGTAGAACCAGGCTGAACAGACACAAACACACCGCTGTGGCCCCCCGCTGTCAGCGTGTTGACATTATAGGCTGTCAGTAGGACCATTACCCAGGAGGGCCGCTTGCCCCATTGGGCCCTACTGATGGATTACTGCCATAAGCAGGCAGCTAGGAGCCTCAAGAGCTCTACTATATCAAGATTTTACCTAGTAGATGAGGTGATTTACTCCTGAAAGCCATCAATCATCGAGAGAGAGCCAGTGGGCATGATGC
This sequence comes from Anableps anableps, assembly GCA_014839685.1. Lineage (NCBI taxonomy): Eukaryota > Metazoa > Chordata > Actinopteri > Cyprinodontiformes > Anablepidae > Anableps > Anableps anableps. The sequence goes on along the minus strand of CM026070.1, from coordinate 20,345,695 downwards.
ACCTAATTTCCTATCTTCACAAGTTATGAAAAAGTGACAGATTTATTCAGGCAATAAAAATTTAACTCCTTGATTCAGATCAGTGAAATAACTTGGCATCCAAACACTAGAAAAAAAACTGTTTTACCTAAAGTCAAACAGACCAGCAAGTACTTCCAGACTATCTACTGTTAAGACCATCCACTGACATCAGTTGAGCTATGAGGCCTCGTAATGAGGAACCAAATAGGAGTAAATGGCCTCTAAATAAAACATGGGAAGGAAAATAGAAATCGGAGTCAGGTGTCCTTGGGAGTGTGACAGGTTTTCTGCCCATCACCACCACCCTGTCTCCCAATCCTCCCTCGCCTTTTTTGCATCCCCTCCTGGAAGCCCAAATGACTTTTCCCGACATGCATTGAACGTTCCCGGGCTTTCTGCGCTCTGCCACCCGGAACATGCAGGCATCAGTAAACAATGAAATCTGTGTGGTGAAATTGAATTTATAACCACATTACCTACACAGATAACGTCTCTAAATGGCGCCGCGATAAGAGCAATGGGATTTGATTTTGAGGTGTTTTATTGGTGCCCTTTTTGGATAAGCCTCCCTGTCTTTTTCTCTGTTTACAGCCTCCCCCCATGCACCATCCATCCGTCACCTCTGGTCCTCACAGACATCCGCTTTAATGGTGTCGGGGCCAAAGTGTTTGTGGTTTGGATGCAGAGATGAATGTGTGTTTATGTGTGTACAAACTTTCCCTACAAGATGCTTGTAAGCACCAGTTGTTGGTTCACGAGTACCTTTTCACGCATCTCCACCCCCTTTGCTGCCCTCAGCCCCTGTCCACAAAAAACCTGTCAGTATTAGTCAATCTCAGCCCCTCTTCAGCCTGGGGGGTCTAAGACACACAACAGGGGCTGTAAAACCTGCCTGCGGGGCTTGTTAACTGCTCCCTCACTACGGCAACTGGCTCGGATGGATTGGCCCGCTCTCTCTGGGATGTGCTGAGTTTGACTGGCCCATCTCCAAATGGATTCACTGTCTCCATGTCTGATTCACTTTTTTCTCTCTTTGTGTCTCGCCAGTTCAAGACCTTGCTTCCTGACTGTCTAGGATTTTTGTCCAGTTGCCATTTTCTCCCACAACCCTCATGGGAGAAGGCCTATTTTCTAGTTCTATGTAGGTTTTGCACCAGTAATATAAAATGTTTTGACCGAGGTTGTCCGATTTAAGTATATACATACTTGTAAAACACTTTCAACTAACTGACAAATACAAACGCAAAGAAATAAATTCACATCCTTGATACAGATGTGCAGAATGCCTAGAAATAAGGTAATCCTTTGTTGTAGCAGGATAGTCTAACACTGAAAAAATGCAAAGAAGCACGACTTTGATTTGATTTTTTATTCAGTTGGTAAAGGATCCAGTATTAAGAAATAATTATAATCCTTCCTTTTTTTAAATCACAGATGGCACAACTGTTGACAACCATGTATTTACTTTATACAATTCTCTTTTGCCAATAGGGCAGCAATTTTTCCTCTCCCATGATATTTCATGAGTCTTAATGACACAAAAAGAGATATTTGCCCATTCTTTTTTGCACAATTTCTTAAGCACTCTTCTCTATAAATTATGCTTTCTTCAGATTTTGGCTCATAGATGGCTATAAAAAAGGATGATTTCATGACCAGAGAACAAGTTCTGTGTTGAATGGGTCTTGGATCATTATCCTGGTGAAAGACTCAATAATGAGCTATGTATAGCTTAGTGGGAAAGGGCGGTACATTTTTTAAAAAAATCTGTTATTTTAAAGAGTTAATGACGCCATACATTTTAAAAAGGTTTCTGCACCCTTTAAAACAAAAATAGGCCCACAGAATCAGAGTTCCTCCACCTTACTAAACAGTGGCCATGGAATGTGTTTACAAATGTTGATCATTTTGTTTCATGCCAGACCCACCGGGAGAGTTTCTTGTCAGAAAGCTCAGCTACTTGCTGTGTTACCATGTATGCTGCTGTGACAGAAGCAGCAGAAAAAGGTTTGTTGCTTTTCAGTGTTGCCCCCATCTTCTTTTATTTTTCACATTGAAGAACCGACTCACCATCTATGAATCGATGCTCTGGTTTGTAAGGTGGTCAAATTCTGTATGTTACGGTGTATAATATGTACAAAGGCAATATGGGAGCTTTATTTTCCTATCTTTTCCAACTTCATTGATATCAAAGGCAGAATCACAATCTTATTTGATTGAAGTGCATTGTTCCAGGTAAATTCCCAGGGAAGATTCCCAAACACTACATGTTTATATTTGGACTGCCATGTCAGGTAAAAGACTTTTACGTGGCATACCTCCTAAGCAATGGTTTGGCTTGTAGATACCAACAATTGTTAAGGAGACTTAAGGACAACAAGAGGCCACTCTTTGCACTGGTTCTTTTATAGTTTGCTTTGGGGATTTTTTTTGACCTTACTTCCCATCCTCTTCACAGTGCAAGATCACAAAATAAACTTAAGCCCTCACCCAGTCTTGTTAGTCACAGTTCCAACTGTTTTAAACAATTTTATTATTTGCTCTGACTCAATGTTTTTTTGTCTTTCCCATTTTGTGAAGTGGCAAAGAAAAGTAGGCCTTTATGTCATATCAAAAATAAACTACAGAAAATCAGTATATTATAGATTAATAAATGATTGGAAGTTCCTAGAAACTGTGAACAATTTAAAAAGTAAACAACGATAAAAAGATTTTAAAATTTATTTTAAAGGTATGTTTGGGTTACGTAAAATTATACAACCAGTTATTTTTTTCTGTTAACATCATACCCCTCCCTATGACGAAATGTACTCAAAATAAAAGGTTGTATTTTATTACATTTTTCACTGTGAGATTACTATGCAGCTGTAATTATTTCAAGGCTTTTTACACATTTTTGCCAGGGATGCCAACAAATTTGTCTACTTCGGTATGTACCAATATTATTTGGTCAACTGTAAAATATACAACCTACCGATATGTTAAGAACATTTTCATTCAAAGATTTTACAAAGAAGGATTACACTGATAAAACACATAAATACAGCTTTAATTCACAATAAGTATAAATTCCTTTGGATGCAGCATGGACATGCCTCTGCATCATCCAAGTTATCAACATCATCATGAGATTACAAAGTTTATCTCGTGAAACAAAAAGACCTGTTGTCATCTTCTTTCTTCCCTCGTATGATTGATGGTCAGAACCTGATTTCTCTTGTTCTGCATCCACCCTAGAACAGACAGACGAGAATCCTGCTGACAAATCCTCTGAGCATCGAGTTCCCCTGAGGCCATGGGTAATGGCCAATGCCAGCACCCATATGACGGCTGCCAGTTCTGCTGATGCAGATGGAGCAGAGATGCCTAACATGACCTTTAGTGAATGCCACATCACATCAGGCCTGGATGTCACCCACTGACATTATGCCGGGGCATGAAAAGGCTGTTCTGGAGGGGGAGACGTGGTGACGAACAGACCCCGGGTGACAAACGTGTGGACGTGGTGTAATTCTGATTGACATGCGCAGGATGGGGTGGCTTTGAATGGCAGGGGACACACGAGAAAGCATGAAGAGAAAGATCTGGATTTTCATTTTTTAAGTAGAGGGTAGGTCTGTTTTTCTCTGCATTCACTGGCAATAAAATCTCGAGACAATTCACTCCAAATGGCATCATTATCCCAATCATCAAACAATTCTCTAAGTACATCAGAAATCCCTCTATAAACCCATAACAAGCAAAGACTCTATATAAGCAGTAGGCGTGCAAGGATTGGCAGGGGGGAGTAGAGTTAACGCTTGGCGGCCAACGCTGCAGTGGTGGGTAGGGTAGGCAGGTCCCTGGCACACTTTCAGAGGAGATGGAGGGCTATAAAATCCACTGGCTCCTGCCACACCTGTACCCCACCCTACACAGCGGCCTGCTTCCTATTTAAAAGCATCACATGCAGGATATTAGTCAGGGTTTTAAGCCGGCTGTGAGGTAGAGCGACCCTCTGAAGCAGGGGGGAGCAGGGGAAAGTATGCAGGCCGCCGTTTGTTTTTTATTGGGGAAATAATGGCCTATTGAGAGGTTGGGTATTTAATGAGCAACATAATAGGCCCTGTAGTAACACATCTGCTATGAGCAGAGTCATTTCCGCAGCTTTCAAAGGCTTCAGCTCAAGCCTTTGAAACAGCAAGTCCAGTTGCCTTTGACTTAGTCCTTCTACATATCTGCTTTTTATCATTTGCAGAATTGCTACACCGGTAATACATAAAAGGATAAATCTGCTGCTGGGCACCGTGTTCAATCCTAACACATTCACTCCTCTCCTGACTTGACCCCAAATCTCTCACTGCCCATTGTAATTCTGCCATTCCTCATAACACCCTTACTACTCCAATCAATTGTGTTTAATGTATTAAAGACACTCACCGCAACCTTTGGCTCCAGCACAAATCAATGCCTCGTTAGACCACTAATGATCGTTCATTGACTAATAAGATCTGTATCAACCTCTTGTGGAACATTGATTGGCCTTTGGCCTTTGTAGTGCCTGGTGCTTATGAGGACAGCGGGAGCCATCAGATGTGAGTCAGGGGGAGTCAGATGATGAAAAAGCTTCGGGTGGGAATGGATGGGAAGCCTAAACTCCAAATAGACTCATTCTGAAGCACCTCAGGCCAAAGCCCTTTTCTTCTGGCCCAACAGATCAATGGACATAACCTCTGTGGCCACAGGTCAATCAGCACACAAGCTCAAAATTTCCCTCCCTTTCATTCTCCTTCTTCCTCTCTCTCATCTTCTCCATTTATCACGACAATTGTTCTATCTAGCCGGGCGTGGCTCCGCATATATGTGTCCTATCATCTCGGTGACTCAGAGTTGACTGGGAACCTGTGTGACTGTCTCTGTGACCGTGTTTCCCTTCTCGTAGCCTGGAGGGCAAAGATCGAACCCTGCCTCTGCTCCGTTCCAAACAATCAATCTTGTCCTCATTAAGATGCATGGCTCAATGATCTCTGATAGTGACTTCCACACTGGAGGGAGGGAATGGAAACCAGGGGAAAAGTTAAGATTGTCCTTGGTTATTTGCTGCAATATGAAGCTACTTACAGTGCCTTTCCAAAAGTACTCGCACAGCTTAAACATTTTCACATTTTGTGACAAACTTCCAGGGATTTTATTGGGATGTGTATCTGATAGGCCATCATATAATATTGCATACTAATGACAATGTAAAAAAAAAAAAAAACAAGTACGTGGTTTTTAAAATCTTTCACTCTAAAAAATTAGCCCCATTTACTCTTGTATCCCTAAATAAAATCCAGTTCAACTGCCAACAAAAGTAATATCATTAATAATTAGGATTGAACTGTGTATAATTTAGTTACACTGTTAATACATCCATTGATTGAAAATCTAAAAGGTTTGTTAGAGAAAATCATAGCAAAGCACAGTATAATGAAGACCAGTGGGCCCACACTGGACAAGCCTGGGGTCAACCAGTTCTTGAAAGAAAGCCATAGAGAAGTCCAGTTGGCAGTTTGCCACAAGTCATAAAGAGGAAACAACAAAGATGTGGAAGAAGGTGCTTGGGAGACCAGAATTTAACTTTTTGGCCTACATGCAAAATGGTATGTGCATGTGGAAGGCTAACCCTGCATATCATCCTGAATGCACCAACCTAAATATTTTGAAGAATGGACTTTCTAAAATATTGATTTAGTTAGAAGAATTTTTGAATTTCCAAATATGTTATATTTTTGAATTTCTGTAATGTTTTAAAAAATCTATTTCTGTTTTTTTCACATCCATGTTTAAATTTTGTTGTTTATTGTACACAGTTTAAACATTTTTTAATTAGAATTTTTAATAATAAAAGATGGAAAAAAAAATACACCAACCTCAATGAAAAATTGAGGAAGCAATATGCTGTGGAGATGCTTTTCATCAGCAGGGACAGGGAAGCTGGTCAGAGTTGATAGGTCGATGGAGCTAAAAACAAGACAATCCTTGAGAAAACCTGGCAAAGGCTCCATGAGACTGGGGTGGAGGCTTACCTTCCAGCACGACATTGACCATAAACACACCGCTATTACAGGATGAGTTAGATCAAAACAAATTTATATTTTTGAATGACCCAAAGTCAAAATCTCAATTCAAATAAAGATCTGTGATAATCTGACTTATCTTAAGTTGTTTTGCAAAGAAGAATGTGCAACACAGTTCAGTCCCTAGATCTGCAAAGCTGTTAGAGACATAGACCAAGAGACTCTTGGCTGTAAAAGAAGTATTGACTCTGGGGTGAAAATGTAGAAACAATGTACTAAAGACTGTGTAGTGAAAAAGTTTCAAATCCATGTAATAAAAAGGTTTGAATTTCCATTTCCATTCATTGTCTTCCACTTATCTGAGATCGGGTCGCGGGGACAACAAGTCTAGGAGGGAAGCCCAGACCTCCCTATCCCCAGCAAAATCCTCCAGCTTATTCTGGGGTACACCAAGGCATTTCCAGGCTGGCTGGGATATATAATCCCTCCAAAAAGTTCTGGGTCTTCCCAGGGGTCTCCTCCAAGTGGGACATGCCCAGAAAACCTCCAAAGGGATGCATCCAGGGGGCATTATGATCAGATGACCGAACCACCTCAACTGACTTCTTTCGCTGCAGAAACCTCTGCTTTGAACTCATTACCCTATCACTAAAGCTGAGTCCAGCCACCCTCCAGAGAAAGCTCATTTCAGCCACCTGCATCTGGAATCTTGTTCTTTCGGTCATTATCTATGTCACAGGTGAGGGTCTGAACATAAATTGACCAATAAATTGAGAGCTTTGCTTTTTGGCTCAGCTCTTTCTGCACCACAACAGACCAGAGCAGCACCTGGATTAATGCAGACAAAGAACCAATCTGTCTCTCTCCCGTTCCATCCTACCATCACTCATGAAAAAAACACCTAAATACTTAAACTCCTCCGCTTGAGGTAGAAACTGCAACCCAACTCAGAGAAGGTAGTCCACCTTGGCCTGAGACTTAGAGGAGCCGACTTTCATCCAAGCTCCATCACATTCACTGGATGGATGCATGTTGTTTTCATGAAAGAGGAAAAATTATGAAGTTTGACAGACAGCAACAGGTCTTCGTCCTCTATGTTTTTTATTTCTATCATACCGTTATTCAGAATTCAGAATTTATACAGTCTAAAAGTCCATAATCCTGCGTAGGTAGCAGATCCATTTTCAAGAACTGTTTTTCAATTCTCTCCAATTTGTCACTGATAAGAACCTCTACAAATCTTAGTTTTATGGTTTCTGAGTTTTACAAAGTTTCAAAATTATATTTAACTACCAGCATACTTCTATGTTTAAATTTCATTTTTAACTGTTTTTGTTTTTTATCCAGTAATCATATTTGACTACAGTTCACAACAGGTACTAGAGACCATACCCACTGTGTACAAACATGTTGTGAGCTGCACTTCTTGACACTTATTGATGCTGTCACTCCTCTTTAGAGTATGACAAAGGTCCTACCAATATCTGCAACCTGCAGCAAAACTCGCTGTCAGTTCTGATCTCTCTGTGTGTCATACTATACACAGAAGAACTGTAACTTTAACTAAGTCTACATTATAAATGCAACCTAGTGTAACAACATAAAAAGGGTTTGCAAGAAGAGCCAACATCTGAGGTGCTGAAGGAAGAAATTCAACTTTGTTAAAGAACTAACATTTTATTTACTTTGGAACTTATGTCATTACCCTCTTTCACAAAAATAAATAACTAATGGGCTTTTTTAAAGCTGTTTCTGGCCAATCAAAAATTAACAATGGCGCTAGCTATGTCCTGCAAGGATGTGTGTTATAAAGACAGCATCATGGAACCATTGAAAGTATGGGGTGAAAATGTAGCCCTAACTCAGTGGTACTCACACAGTGCCCAACACATGTCAGACATCTCCTCCATGTCAATAGGGTAAAAGAAAGTATAAAGACACTGTAGTGATCTTTGTTTTGGCCAAGTTATTCTTCAATTTATGAAAAGAAAGATTGTTCCTTCTTCTTTGTTCCCCTAGGGAAACCGTTCATAGGTTGAGTGTTACGGCTTGGGCACTAACTCAACTGTAGATCAGCGTGTCACTGCAGAGGGTTGACTGCAGCCCTCTATCCCCTCTTGGTCCTGTCAGAAATCACACAGAAACAACCAGAAGGCATTTCAGGCCTGGTTAGCAGTGTTTTGTGAAGATGGTTTCACTTTAATGTCACATTTTGTGTATTTAGAAGCTGTTTCTCCATGTTTAGTCCACAAAGCTATGAGGGTAAGAGTAGAAAAAGATTATGGTTTGGATTGAGGCAGGGCTTAGGATCAAGATTACATCATTTAGCCTCCATTTTGGGCAGTCGCTCTTCAAGCTTTGGTCCTGGCAGCAGAATTGAGGGAAACAGCATCCCAGGCTCCAATGGCCCCTGACATAACTATAGTGCCTTGTAAAAGTCTCCATACCTTTTAAACTATTTCACGTTTTGTGACATTACAAATTAAAACTTTTATATTTCTTATTGGGATTTTATGTAACAGACCAACATAAAGTATTGCATAGTTGTAAAGGGGAAGAAATACACTGTTTTTATGATGTCTCAAGTAAAACCCCCAAAAATGTGGTGTTCATTTGCATCCAGCCCTTTTTTACTATGATACCCTAAATTAAATCCAGTGGAATCATGTGTTTTCAGCAGTCACCTAATAAGTAAACACAGATAACTGATGTGTAATTTAATCTAGGTATAAAAACAGCTGCTCTTTGAAGGCCTTAGAGGTTTATTGGAGAACATTAGTGGACAAACAGCATATTGGAGACCAAGGAACACACTAGACTGGTCAAGGACAAAGATTTGGAAAAGTGTAAAGCAGGGTTAGGTTATAAAGCTATGGAAAGAAAATGAAGCGTGAAAGAGAGCCATAAGAACTTATGCAGGTAACATGGCAAACTTTTTGACTTACTTGGAAAACACTATATGTGGTGGAAAACTAACACTTCACATAACCCTGAAATTACCATCTATATGGTGAAACATGGTGGTGGCAGCATTATGCTTTGGTGATGTTTTTCTTGACTGGGGACAAGGAAACCAGTAAGAGTTGATGGGATGATGGATGGAGCTGAGTACAAAGCAATCCTTGATGAAACCTACCAATAAAATACATTAGGGTTTCTGGTTTGAATATAAGGCACTTTAACACGTTTTTCTACATTTATTTTCTCCTTCTTGTTTCAGCCCTTGGCTCACATCCTGTGCATCAAAATACTACACAGAGACTGCTGTCTGTCAGACTCAGCAATGTCACATGGGCTCACAAAGTCGGAGACACCAATAAATCTGTTCCCCAGTGGCCTGTCATTCGTCCTGATGGCATCAACCTGCACTCATAGTCTAAAACATAAGGATGTCTGTCATACTCTGTTGTGCTCTCAGGGCCTCCACGTCTTTTCCTACAATTTAGGTTTTTTTGTGATATATTTTTTCTGTTAGCAGAGTCCCAGAAAGATATCAAGCAGATAAAAGACAGAAAAAAAGACAGTAAAATTCGATTGGCATCAAAAATACAGATTACCAACCAGAGACCAACTCTCTCTGTTTCTGTCTCTCTCTGGTGTTTATTTTTCCCTCTCTCCTCATCACATCTCTCATTTTCTTCACCTCATTTGCTCTGTCTGTCAATTAGTGATTAATACATAATAAATGGGGTCGCTCTGTTGCTCTAAACAGTCCTGGACAAACATGTTCAAGAGTTTTACTCTGCCAAGACTAATTGATACATAAAAAAATGACCATTCTTATTTAATAAATCAGATTTGAGAGGGAGGAATTCAACCTGGAGCACCCACCATACAGCTCCATTAACTTGTAGCCAATTTAGACAGACTGAAACCACCAAAGAATAACTCTGAATATATATATTTGCTGTGCATTTTTACAGCAAAGACAGCAAGGACAAACTACATTCTTACTCCTGCTATCAGCTAAGTGAGGCTCGCTCTGAAAATTAGGACAACCTTTTTACAATGACTGCGTAGCATTGCCACTGTGCTAACCAAAAAAACAATTACTTGTAAAAAAAAATAAATAAATAATAAAATAAAATAAAATTTAAATTTCTGGTATTGTCTTATATTGTTATTCTTAAAGAGAGATCAGATTTAACTAATTGACTATTGGCAGGTCATAAACCAGAGATCGGCCACAAAAATCCTATCGCTGTATCTTGTTTCCTAACTTCATCTGTCAGAAAATGCTTTTTAAACACAGACGGAGAACAGAAAGAAGGCTGTAAAGAGATTTTTTTTGGGGGGGGGGGGATGCACAGGAGAAGCTGACGTACAGTTGGACACAGATAAGATTTGAATTACAGAAAGAATAGAAATTTCACATTTCATCTTAATATAAACAATACTTCATTTTAGCAAAAATCCAGTGTTTTCACAAATATAAAATCCTGAAGACAGTAAAAAGGAAACAAGAAAATCACCTCTCCAGTTTGGTAATGACATATTATTATCCTTTCTGCAGAGAAAATACACTAACCTGCTTTCCTCTCACACACCTGTCCCTCATGCACTGTGTGACGTGCAGGTGAGCAGCAGAAAGCTTAACCACTAAAGATCAGGGAGAGACTAAGAGCCAGCAGATGACTTCAAAGTAAATCTACTCCACTGTGTTCCCCAACACAATCTACTTGATTTGTAATAAAAAGGGGTCCAACATTGAGCCTTGGTGGTGGCATGTGAGCAGACCCTCAGTGAGAGCTCGTTTAGGGTTATGGACACTACCTCTCCTCATTCGTCCTATTATTACAGATAAGCTTCAAGATAACATCTGATACTGTCAGAAAGGCTCTGTTGACTGCTGCTGGTTTGAGTGAACCACAAGCACCTGGTGTAGCTTGATACACCTGTATTTGGGTTAGTCACACTTCCTGACGGATGTTATTGTGTCTGCCTGGATAAGAAAGAAATAATGGTTAGATGACGATGGTTTTATCTTCAAACGATGAGATGATACAAATAATTGAACAGCTTATCTTCAGCGACCCAAATACAAAAAAGAAGTGAGCAATCAGGAGGTGTTAGGGCATCAAGATAGGTATCTTGGATGATAACTTAATTCAGCGTATATAATATCTTTAAGGATGACTGTGTAATGTACCTGCAAATGTCAATTATTCCTGCTTGTAATGCTTGTTTTCTGCTTATTTTCATTCGCTTTTGATCTGTTTGTATAAATATGTGTTTATCTCTGCAGAAGGGATTGCCTCACATTTTACAGTTCTAAATACCAAACTTTTTGAACATTTGGGACATTCAAGTAAAAAAAGAAAAAAACTACCAATATGTGGTTTTATCATCTGTATTCTCCCCAGGTCATGAAACAACATGATACTCAAATGGTAAAAGGCTATTTCACTCTTTTTTAATGGTATATACTTCATTTTGAAATCTATGTCACTTGGAGTTGTCAGATCCATTCTTACATAAACAGGAATTTGAACAATAATAAAAGTTGTGATAACTTACACAAAAGTAATGTCAATCAATGAAATAAGCTTTTTTTTTATTTGGATTTTCAGAAAAGATGTTCGAAATTATGAGTTTAGATTCCAACGTTTCAGATTCCAACGCATAAGGAAACAGCAGTAGAGACTTGGAAACCAATTGTAATGAAGTATAAAACCATTTCTAGTAAGCCAGTAATAAAAGTGCATTGGACTGAAATATAGTTTTATCCATTTATGTCTACTGTTTCTAAATTATTGTAACAATTTTGATAAAATATGCAATAAAAGAGACTGGGCGTTATACCAAGACCTCAAACTTGTCTTTTGACCCAATACCAGACTCCAACTTTGGTAATAAAAATCAAAAAAGGTTCAAATAAAATGGTAAATAAAGCCAAAACTATGCATTACCATCAACATTATCACCCCAAAAAGAGCAGAGGAACTAGATAAGGTAAACTACACTGCCCTTCATGTTTACAAGTTAGAGCTGGATGCACAGATATTTATAATACTCTATGTCCTATCTGTATAACCAGATGCTTTTTACCTCTCCAGCAGGAATCTGATATGTTGTTGTCAGACGAAAAATTTGTTGCACAGTCCAGCACTATTTACTGCCTGCTAAGAACAAAAGTGAGCAGTAAATATACTTTTATTCATGTTGTCTTCTGTGACTAAAGGTCACATTATCTCTGTGTGCTAAGTGATGTATCCCACCATCGCACACACTGACACTATACAGAAGAAGACAAATTAGGCTTAAAGACTAGAAACAAGAAATCATGTTGTTTCCACTCTTGTGCCTCTTATAGGGCAAAAACACAACTACACATTTCTGAGTGTGTGCCCAAATATATCAGTTACACACAGCGTTGTAGCCGTGGTGAGTGCAGTGCAGTGCAAGCCCCCTGCCGATACGCCCCTCTGATCCCCCCCTCCTGTCAGCAAACATGGGAGAACAAAGAGTCCAGTGGCAGCGCCAGCGGGTATAGATCTTCCTCCCTGTGTTCTCACTCAGCGGGGTCACAGAGGCACCGCTCACAGTTCAATCTCCTCTACTTGAATGATCAGGAGCTTTTGAGCTGCTGCTAAAGAAACTGGGTGATCTCCAAGCCTGTGGGGGCATAAACCAGCCCACCCAGAGCAGAATGCATCCAGACATGAGCAAAATACAGGGTATGAAAAGTAAGAGAGTGTGTCAAGAAAAACACTTCACATTAGGTATTGACATTTCAAGTTAATCCTGAAAAACAAAGGAACTCTTTATGCGAAAAAATTCTTAAGAAAATTTTTATGAGAAACTTTATGAGCACTAAACCTACTCAAGCCATTTTCTTTCTACAAACACTACTGAAACTTATTTTCTCTGAAATGTCATTTGCAGACAAGGTGGAAACTTTCTAAACATGAGTTTATGTAGTAGGGCTACAGGGTAAAATAGCACAATCTTCGCTGGAACCATCCACACCGTGCATCCTAATTATTTAGTGATGGATTATTAATTGCACTAATAAGGGTCACGACCAAGACAAAGGGATGTTTAAAGAGTCTTTTCTGTGTTTTAGGCCTGTGGAGCTACAGTCACCCAGCCGAGCACTGCCTGTGTGGTCTATTGGGGACAATTAGCACAATCTCCATACTAATGGCAGCCTGTAATGGACACTGCTGAGCCAGCCAGTTACTATGTTTGTGCTTGACTTATGCATGGTTGTGTCAGAGAATGCTTGCATATGCGCATATACTTCGGCATCAGCGCCTTTCCTATCTTCAGCTCTCTGCGCTGAACTTTCAGTGTTTATGGATTCTGTGTCAGCATCTGCTTTGCAACTGTGCAGATGTATCATAGCAGGTAGCCTGATTTTTACAGTTCTGAGCCCCTTCCGCCATCCTCTCAGCTTGTGCCCATAGCCATGATCCACTACCACTCATTAGCACAATAATAAAGAGCTGAGACGACACGTAAAAGGTTATATACTGCTGGACTGCTGTTTTCCTACCAATTATCAGACCTGTGATTTATAGTTCAGACCCAATGGTATTCTGTGAAGAGAATTGGGGGAGTGTTTACACCATGACACATCAGGGTGAGGGGGTCAATCCTGGTAAACTTTGACCTATATGGTAGAGGTGCCCAAGAGGTGATTGGAGCAAGCTAAACAGTAAGCTCCATTTGAAGTGGCTCAATTGATCAGAGGGCATTTGGGCTGACACTGTTAAAAATCTGGATGGCGTACTCACTAACATGTCTGGACTGCAACATGAACAACTGTCCATGTGTTGAATCACTTTAATGTTATGGTGCAGAATTTGTGGACAACTTATTCATATTTTTTTCCATTTTTGGATTAAAGCTGCTGTGTCTTATCTGACCATGTATGTTAATGTATCTAAAACATTTAGGTGTGTTTAAACATGAAGAAAAGAAGTCCTGGCATGCTCATGAAATATGTCACTTATGATGAACCCCCATTTTGTATATACTGTAGTTCAATTAGCAGTGAACTACAGTGTGGGCTACTTTAGCCACTGTCTTGTTTTATTTTTATCCATACTTAATGATCTACAGATTAAAGTTCAATGCTCCTTACAGTCTGTTGGTGCCCCCAAGAGCTCAAAAGTGTATTAGATAAGTTAAATCAGTCCCATGCCATGGCAGCCACCTCAAGCATTTAGCTTACTGAGATGAGTCAGTTTTCATGCATCCTATGTAAGGATGTTTTTTTCAGTCATTAAAGACTTGAAACTTGATTTCGGACTTAGAGAAAATGACTTCTGAGCATCCCTGGTTTATGCAAACAGTTTTCTGACATGTTTAAAATAATCCATGGCAGTCTGCTTTAGCTAGTGAACAAATTGTATTTGCTACTGTGTCAAATGCATCAAAAGGCACTGCTGGAGTGTTATTTACTCGAAGCAGAGTATCTTCCACAGCTATTGAAACTCAAGGCGGATACGCAAAAGTGTGATGGAGGGTATAAATGACAAAACCTTTACACTACATTCTGCTAACAACCTCCCCAATCCATACTGTTGCATTTCATACAGAGGAAAAGTACAGTTCTCTGTATCAGTGTCAGGGTTTAAAATGACAGTTATATGTTTCTGCTCACAGTAGTGTAAACTTTTTCCTGTCTACAACAAATCCATTCTGCATCTCCCACAAGATGTCTTTCTTTTTCTCAAATCACTTTAAAAAGAGAAAAATGGCACATTTGACAATCAACAAGGGCTGTCAGTCCTGCTCATCAAGCCACCAAATGATGTCAGAAAGTCATGTATTTGTGCTGTGACACCATCACGCCTGGCATGCTCTCAGTGCATTGGCTTTTGTTAAGCTCCACCACAGCAGGGAGATCCGCAACAAGCACAACTGACATCCTGTAATGAGGTCTATGTTTGACAGTAGGCATATACAAAACATTGTGCTCATACTCTGCGCCATATATTAGATATGTAGGTCTCTGGCTTCTACCCAAGCATGCAGAATTGGTGTGGTCTCACTGTCTGTCTGCGCTGTTCCTCAGCGGCATGTGTTTAACCCCAGAATGTGGCCTTCCTGCCCTCTCTATCTGCCTGACTGATTTGTTAGGCTCCGGGGACAAGGCGGAGGATGTATGTGTGTGTGTGTGTGT
The DNA here is from genome assembly GCA_014839685.1 of Anableps anableps. Classification (NCBI taxonomy): domain Eukaryota; kingdom Metazoa; phylum Chordata; class Actinopteri; order Cyprinodontiformes; family Anablepidae; genus Anableps; species Anableps anableps. The sequence goes on along the minus strand of CM026070.1, from coordinate 20,330,503 downwards.
GTGTGTGTGTGTGTGTGTGTGTGTGTGTGTGTGTGTGTGTGTGTGTGTGTGTGTGTGTGTGTGTGTTCTAAAAAACATGGGATGCAATCTACAGAAATACCGCCTTTAGCTTAAGCTTGTGCTTTTCCTATGCACGCACACACACACACGAAGCCTTTGATGTGAGATCAGAGGCAGCAATGATGCAGGTCGATCAAGTGCACAGAGAGAAATGCAGACAGGGAAACAAATGGAAAGAGAGACAGAAAGAAAGAAGGAAAGATGGCCTCCGTTGAAACAAGGCTGTTGTTTTAACAACCCCAGGGCTCTGCACTCATTATACCTCCCTTTCTCTTCCTTTTTTCCAACTCCCTGTTCATGCTTGAGCTCCAAATATCTCTGCACATGGGAAAGCAGAGGAACAAGCAGCACTTTAAAAATTTGTTGTATAGACATAACATTGCATCGACCATCTAACAAGTACTGATCATCATCACAAAAAGCCCACCTCTTAATTTAATTCCTTATTTACCACATACACATATTTTCTCAAATGCAAGTTCAAAATACTGCAAGAATTGTAAAAGATCAGTCTTTCATCGACAAGCAGTGTGGTCTTGCTTTTTTAAATGGATAGAAGAAACACACACAAACAGAGCATACAATAAACCTATAAATCTAAGTACCAGAAGAAAAACCCTGTGTTTTCCCTTTTTCCATCCCTCAAAAGACACAGGGAAGGAGGCAAAAAGCTGAGAGGGCTTTCCCCTCCTGCCAAGATAAAAGCCTCTTTTACTTGGGAGAACATTACAAGAACAAACTACCGTCACAACAGGAGGGGGAACAGTCAACCACGGTGTGTTCACACATCAAAAACAACCACCATTATAACTGCGATGCTTTCCTCCCTGAGTGCCTAAAATTGAGATGGAGACGATCGGTGTGGTCACAGAAAAAGCTGGCTGCAGATGATGCAGATTTTCAAGCTGAAGAAACATCTGTCAAGTTAAAAAAAAAAACAAAAAAACATTAATTTATAACATTCTGGTGTGTTTTTTATGAATTTTTTTCTTTAACTTGCCAACATTTTCCATGAAAGTGCAAACTGAATTAGTTGGAATCCCTCAGGTAGCAGACAAAAAATGGACAATTAAATAACCTGACATTTGCATATGTTAAAGGTGACTGTCATGCATGGATGCATAGAGTTGTCCTGGTAAGAGCATGCACAGTGACAATAATAGCAAGCAGCAGATACTATATGGGTATGCATGAGCATTGAGTGGTTGCTATTGATCTCTTGTGGTCTGCTAGGGGGATGCAAACACTGTGTCTTTCAACAGGAAGCTCTGGTCAATACCAGCAGTCAACAGTAGCCACACACAGAACGCATCGCCCTGTTAACAAATCAGCACACAAGGTGCAGATTATGCATGAGAGGATTCCTACAGCATATTTCAGCAACAATAGGATTTGCTAATACAGTGCCTTACATAAGTACAAATACCACTCGAACTTTTCTACATTTTGTCATGTAATAAACATCTGTGGGACAGGTTTTACTGGAATTGTATATGACACAACACAACACAAAGTGAGCCATGAAAAGTGTGCATTTCTATTTAGCCCCCCTGAATCAATAAATGGCAGAAAAAACACATTTTGCAACAATTACAGCTAGAAGTCATTGGAGATATAGCCCTTCTATGTTTCCACATCTAGAAACCCAAATTTCAGCCCATTATTCTTTGCCACTGAGTCCCAATTAAATGTAAATGTGGATGGGTTCATTCCAACACATGAATATGCTTTGATTTAAACCATTCCTGTAGCTCTGGCTGGATGTTTTGAGTTGTCCTACTCTACTGCTGAAAGGTGACCCTTTGCCGCACTCTCATGTCTTTTATAGCCTCTATCAGGTTTTATTCCTGTGTTGCCCTGTATTTAGCTCCATCTCTTTTCCCATCAACTTTGACCAGCTTCACTATCCCTACAGAAAAAAAGGATTCCCACAGCATAATGCTACCACCACAATGATTCACAGTTGGGATAGTGTGTTTGATTCAGAGTTAGTTCTCTGCTGTACATAGCATTTTGCATGTAGGGCAAAAAGTTTAGTTTTGCTCTCGTCTAACTGGAGAAAGTTCTTCCAAATGTTTTTCTCTGTCCTACATAGAGCTGATGACAAACAGGACTTCTTATAACCCTGTTTGAACAATGACTTTCTGCTTGCCACTGTTCAAAAGGGGAAGGGGCAGATTTGTACAGATAAGAAACAGCTGAATTGTCAGTGACATAAAATTACTCACAGGATGACACTATTTAACAGTTAGGTGACTTCTGAAAGCAATTAATTGCATTGGATTTTATTCAGGGCGTCAGATTAAAGGGGGGTGAATTCATGTGTGTATTCAAACTATTGGTGAAAACATTTCACAGTTATGGACTATCGTGTGTTTATCAATCATATAACATTCTAATAAAGTATGCTGAAGTCTGTGTTTGTCAAGTCACAAAATGTGAAAAAAGTTCAAGATGTATCAATACTTTTGCAATACACTGTGTGTAATTAATGATATTTCAAAGCAACATCGTTTTCTATAACAACCTATTTTCATGCAGCAATATTTTGCAATAGATTCAAATTCACACATTAACGAACAGATGTAAGCTGTGCTTATAACCAGATCTCACCCATCAAACCTCACACTGGAGATAATCCATGAGTCTAATCTGAGATGAATTCATGTAATATTGATTCTGGAGGGAAGCTGAACTCCTGCACCAACAACCCATGAGTAACTGACCATGGAGAATACTTTCACACTGAGCGGTCATGCCTAATTGTTTCCCTGCTATCAACTTCCTGCAGAATTTTGCTTTCAGTAGGGTGAAAAGTAGGTAAATTTCTCAGAGATTTCTCACTCTCATCAGGAAAAGTCAGTCACAACAATCCTGACTGAAGTGGGACAGGTAAATACAAAGTAATAATCATATTAATTGTACAACAATATTGCTTTTCCAGATTTAGAGATGCAATACACAGGGGAAACAATTATGCATATGACAAAAAAATCCATCTGTCCTTCAGTTGGTCTGTTAAAACCACATGCAAGGTTTGAACATAAACAAAACTCAACTGACTGTGAAACAAGATCTTGTTATTCTGTTTCTAATGTTCAAAGCATTTTATAGCAGCAATAGTCTAATAAAAGTGTTTTTTTTTTCTTAATAGGGTTGTTTAGGAAAGTAGAATTTCTTCAAACATGCAGAAGGGTGTGATGTGTAAAGCACATAGCTTCCTTACACAATTTGTAGTTCTTTAATATATGCTCAATTATGCAACCAATGTCCACTTACATCTGTGCAATGCTAGCCTGTGTGAAAGAAGTCCTTGTAAATGTTGTATTTGACAGTCATTTCTGCAAACTGGATGTTTAGGTTTTACTTCACAACAAAAAAGGGCTTTCACACATCTGGGTCCATTTATCACAGATCACACTTAGCTTTGCCTCCACTGTGAGTTGCTGACACACACACACATTGGAGCAGCCTGTGGCCGTGGCATGTCTTTTTTGCCACTCGGCTCCTCAAGCTTCCCAACTCGTGTTTCTGTTAAAAGGAACGTTTTCATTCCAGCTCAGGCCTGCGGCGGAAAAAGCATCTCCCTGAGGAAAATAAGCATGACTCGCTCCAGTGGAGACATCTGCCCTTTGAAAGTGAGCATGGCTGTTTGAACAGCTGTCAGAGCACACTGAGCATCCCAGACCCTTCCCTGATAAAAACAGAGGACAGGGGAGTCAGGGATGGGGAATGTCGACAGAAGAAAGACCCCAAATGGACAGGAAGAGACAGCCACTGGCGATGGCACACAAGGTGGGCGGGAGGAGGTGTCATGTACCTGCTTGTTGTCTGGACTGACAGGGAAGTATTGGAGAAAATACTAAACATGGTCAAATATCTACACTGCTGGGAACTGGAAAAAAATCCTACAGGTTTGTTTATAAATGGGAAGCAATATGAAGTTATAAAACAAAGTCTGATCTCCGAATGTAACAGACATACACTATGATGCATAAATACAGATAAGTTAGCAATTTTGCAATTCCTTAATTTTCTATTGGAACCTGCATAACATTTTTTTTCTCTTTTATGGTGGAGGATGAAGGTTCCTGCAGAGCCAGTGTTGTTTTCTAACCCATACAAGTTTCCTTTAAGCATGCAAAGTACAATAGACTCATAGGTGGGTATTAACCTCAAGGCTTGCAGGGCTTGTCTATATGAAAAATGTGTTTTTCCAAAACAACCATAACCCTTTTTAAAATGTTTCTTCTAAACACAGCATTGTTTCTAGAAATGACTTCTTCCATACAAAAAGAAGCATCAAAAATGTTGTAGTACCTATACCAGGCCAGGATGTGACTATGTAACAGAGTCACTGAAATAAGATGAAAACAAGGAATAGAGGGATGCATGGCATAAGTGCTTAAACCTTGCTGTTATGCCTGATGTGCTTGGGGTCGAAGGATTGGTTTGTAGTTTTGACAATATCACTTCTAGATAGTTGTGTATTGCTTATCTATTTACCTATCTAATAATTTAAAACTACTTGGAGTGATTTGGGCTTTTTCTTCTTTAGAAACATAAAATATGGTGTTTTCAAAACATCTATTCATCAGAAAAGAAAAACATATATAATTAGAACCCCTTGGCAAGAGCCCCTTTAAATCAGCTATGTAAAGTCAAAAAGGACAAATCAGAATCGGTCAAAATCAGTTTCAGCAGTAAAAAACAGAAATTGGTATAAAGCAGCTAAAGCCTGATCGGTGCATTGTCTAACAAAATGCAAAAACTTCACACTGACTGTAATTTTACAGATGAAGTAAACTTCAAATGAGTTAAAGAGTTTTTTTAGTTTAAGTTTGCAGTTCAGTTCAATCTGCAGACCTACTGTTGCTGCTGTGTCTGAGCAGGAAAAACTCTTGCACTCAAAGAAGATTTCAAGCTTAACACTTAAGACTTTTGCTCCTGAAGTGACTGTCTGTTACCCAGTCAAGAGGAACAAGTGTATGTCAGCCTAAGAAAAGTGCAGAGAGCTCAATTGCATTAAAGCTCTTAGTTTGCCTGAGCTCCAATCTAATTGGATAAAGCTGGAAAAGCAGCTTCCAATGTGCATGAATCCTCTTTTTTACCCCTGATTTTTTTCATATGTATATATATTTGTATGAGTGATGCTATCCTTGTTCTTATCCACCCTGACTTTTGTCCTTGTCAACATTCCCCCAAATGAGGCTCCCAAAAATCAGGTGGTTGGGCATGCATGTATGAGAGCAGTGTAGAAACTCGTTTTCTTTCTTCTTTTTTTCTTCAGACACACCTCTCACACCAGCATGCCGGCTCGGCTGGCTGGCTGGCATCTTTTCTTTTCCTGGCCTTATTAAAATTCCATATTGAGATTCCCTGCTGCCACTCCGCCTCCCCAGCCCCCGTCACTCAGCCACCAGCCAGCGACAAAAATCAGCAACTTTCAACAAAGACATGCACATATGCAAAGTGACACACACACAATCCAAACTTTTCTTAAGACAACTCATCCCTGCTACCACCCTTTATGTGTGGGATGAAAGTTTTCTTTAGGTGGAGTGTGTGAGAGACCGAGCATAGCCCCCCTCCCCTTCTCCTCACTTCTTCTTATTGTCATTATTTTCGATGGTGTCCCCCTCTGATCTCCCGAGCCTTTTGGGGCGCTCTCTCTCAGCTCTGTCTTGTCCCTTTCATCTGTCAGGCGCTCCCCTCGGCGGCCGCCGCTGAAGGGGGTTTGATTTCCCATCATGCCTAGCATCGCCTCCACTGACTCACTCCCTTCCCATCATCCCTCTGAGGCGAGAGTTGTGCCCCCGCGTCGTTGGGCAATTATCCCCGGGAGTAATGAGGAGCGTTTCTCCCCTGTGCGCCGCGCTGACTGACACCTCTCCCACTCATTTGTCAACAAATCAGACGGCTGGTGTGGGCGACCGTATTGAGCTGAGGGTTGTCGTTGGTAGGGAAGCTCGGGCTGAAGCACATCGTGCGTCTCTATCTCTCTGTTTCTCTCTCTCCTCCTCCATCCCTTCCTCTCTGTCTCTGCCACCTCGTTATCTCTGACAGGGTGTCACTCGTTCCCGCTCTCACTCCTCCTGTGTCAGCCCTGCATGTACTATCGTATATTTGTGCAGAAAAGCCAGACTTCCAATAGGCCTAATGGTCATATGTGGCTAATGATCACTAAACTGAATGAGTGTCACTGTTCAATCTATTTGTGTCGAGCCCGGTCACAGTCGGGCCAGAGTAAACAGCCGCCTAATTAAACAATATTCTCTCGGAGGCAGCAGTGGAGGATGTGTTCATGTCAGGTCATGGGGAGCATGACGGTTAGGATCATAACCAGCTCTATTCTCGGTGGTAAAGACACGAGTAGAGTGTCAGTGTCTGAGTTACACAGATAAAGCATGTATCAGATGTATTTCTTCCTCTAAGCTGAGTGTGTCTACTCACTGTGCTCTTTGCGCTCCTCCGGGCTCGATGAAGGCTCGCCGTCAGACAGCAGGCCGGACATGGAGAACAACTTTCTCCCCGTTTCCTCCCCAGCTTTCAGGGGCCCAAAGTCAAACTCCTTCCCCTCGACTTCTGGGAAGCAGCCCTTCAGCCTCTTGGCGGGGGTGAAGGCCGACTGGTAGCCCCCAGATTCCCTCTCCTCTTGTGGGGAGGCAAAAGGCCGGAAAGCCCCCAGCCCGCTGTGGTTGAGCATGCCCAGGGTAGAGCAGTCCAGGTTTGGAGGGGTGAACTGAGGATGCAGGTGGAGCAGAGACGCTGGGAAGTCTCGGGACGGGAAGGTGCCCGACATGGGAGCCTGACGCTGATACATGGAGGTGAAGGTGTAGGAGGGTGAAGGAAAGGGGAGGTGGAGGTCCTTTTCCACAGAGACTGGGACCCCAAAAGGCCTGGGTGCCTGACAGGGGACGGAGGCGTCTCTGCCAGCTTCTGCTGTAGAGGCCAGGACCATCAGGGCCGGGGAGGCCAGGGGAGTTGGGAGATAGGAGGGGCTGTCCATTTTAAAGGGGCGGTGGAGATCCATTCACCTCCCTGCTGGTGGTTCAGAGGGAGAAGCGGGAGAAGATGGATTATCGAAGATGGGAAATGGAAAGGATGTCTCAACCAAGAGGTTATAAAAAATCTTTCAGTTGGTATGGGAACATGATTTAATCCACAACAAAAACACAACATTTCAACAGACTAAGACCCCTAATCGTGATATGAGCTTATTTTTCTTATAAAAAACTGTCTTTAGTTTGTTTTGGTCTGTATTAAATGGTTCGATTCATTCAGTTTTACATGAAATTACTTCACTGCAGATCTAGAGGTATTTTTATAATCGCAGCTTTTAAAGATAATTCCAACCAAAAAAAGTGGGTTGGAGGAGGCCTGCAAAGCCTGTAAATAATTACGACCGAATAAATTGCCAATAAAACACACACAGAGAAGGAGCTTGCAAATGTTAACTTAAAAGCGAAGTCTGATCTGGGGAATAAAATGATTTCTGAAATGTTTTAGATTTCTCTGTTAATCAGTAAGGTGTTAATTATGTTTTTTATTGGAACTTGTACATAATTGATTCAAGACATATTAGAGGATAAGAATCCGGTAATAATCTTTTCCTAAAGACATATGTTTCAAAACAAGAAACACAAATTAGGAAAATATGAAGTTTTTACAATAACACGTAAGGGTTTAAAATGAGTTTAAAAAAAAAAAAAAAAAAACACTAATTCGCGAACTGTCATTAATTTTTGAGACAAAATAAATAAATAAATTTATACTTTTCATTGCATGAGTTAGAAGTTTGGTTCTTTTTTTCCTAAGAGAAGAAAAGTTTCCCAAACAGCGTAATTTAAATGACATCATAAAACAAATATGGCACATTTGTGCAAATGTGCCATATTTGTAATGTCTCCATATTAATAAAAGGGCGACAATAATTTCAGAGATCTTTCTGTCTTTCATAATTTCTTCACTTTTTTTCATTGCTGTCTTTCAAAACAAATAAGTTTCCTTCAGCAGCGACAGCACACTGTTTAACTCGGAAATCAGCCGCCAGAACAGAAAACATGACAATCAAATCACCAATTAAAGCAATTAAAGTAAATTAAGCTGTAATCAGTTGTGTGATAACGACCCATCAGTAAGTCGGCACTTACCTTGATGAAGTTCCCAAAGCGTGGTTTGGTTCGGCTTCAACTCTTTCCCTCTGAGTGTTTTCAACTTTTTTTTTTTTTTTTTTTTTTTTTTTTTTCCAGAAACGTGGCACTTTGTCCACTGGCACTACAAAAAAAATAAATAAATAAATAAATAAAATAAATAAATAAATAAAAGAAACAGAAAAAGAACTGCGTGGCAATGCAGAGTGGGTTTTCTCTGTACTCCTCCAGATGTTTGCGTGTTTTTCTCCGTGAAGAGCTGAGACGTGCGCAGCTCTGAGCCGGGAAGCTGCTGCGTGTGTCTGTCTGTGCAGGATGAAGGCAGCGGTGAGTGGACTGGCTGCGGGTCGTTCTCTGTCTCTGTTGGTCTTTGCGCTCCGTGTGACAATCACTCCCCCTCTTCTTTTACCCTGCCCTCTTTCTCTGTAGTCCCCCCACATCTCCCTCTTCTTCTCCCCCCTCCTCTGAGACCTGCATGCCTGTCTATGGACACATCCAATCTTTCGACCTTACTAAAGCTGAAACACATACATTGAAACAGTCTAAATGTAAACACGGCTTTGGTACAAGAAACTTTAAAGCTACCTGTCAGATTTTACTGTAAAAATCAATCAAACGTAATTAAAATATAGTTTTTCTGTTTGTTAGATCATTTCATTACAAATCGTTATTTAATCATATAAAGCTTTCACCAGCACTTGTCTCTGCTGACAACCAACTAATTAAAATAAAGAAAAATCATTTAAATTCTAGCAGGGGATTTTATTCATTAAAATCCCACATGTAAAATAGTCTGAACAGCATGCTTGGGGTGCCAACTACCCATTGAGTGCACATGCATAAAAGCAACAGAAAACTTTTTCAGGGTGCATCGAACCCCTTTCCATGCTGCCCTGGACAACTGCCCATATAGCCCATATGTAAAACAATGCTATCTCTACTCATACGGTATTAATCAAACTCCTCCTTGAACGGTGTTCACTTGAGTTCTGTATGGTTGCAGTAAAACATATGAGTCGTACATGAGAACAGTTTGGGCATGGGTTACTTGTCTGGTACCTGACTTCTGTGGGTATGAAATGAGTTATATACCACAGGATGTTTCTTACTAACCATGTGTCAATTCATACCCATTAAGGGAATGTTTTCTACCCACTTTGTTAAATATTTCCTGTACATTCTGTATTGTACTCATATTTTACTGCATGTAAACGTGTTTATGAGTTTAGTAAATATCTACCCTCAAGACATCACTTAGAGTTAGCTAGGTTTCACCTGCGATCATAATAAACAGGAATAAAACAACCAAAATCCATGGAAATGCGGTGTAATTCCAATTTTTCAGAAAACAATACAAAATTTAATTGTAAGACCATTCCCAGCTCTGACTTCCAGGAAAACTTGAACACAGCATTTACACTGATGAACTTGTTACTAAAAGGCACTTTAACTGTGGTTGTGCAGGGAAAAGTTTTACATGCCACCTGATTAGAATAAATTGTAAAGGTTTGTTACTATTTTCGTGATATTTTATCCTTTAATCACAAACTAATTTTTATTTTTGTTCTTTCTAATTGGAGGAAAACCAAATGGGTCACATTACCTTAATAGTTAGAATTCTAATTATTTAGTTATGTTTGTTGTTTTTAAAAATTACCTGTAACTTAGAAAAAAAGTAAGTATCTTTCACCTGTTAAACTTACATAATTTCTATTTAGAAACACTGATGATTGACTTAGTTAAAATTCTTGCAAGTTTTTATTTGTTGATTGCAGTTTGATTTACATGTCTGCACCAGCAGTACAGTCTTTATCGAAACCATCATTCCAGGGGGAAGAAGTAAAAAGTTGTCTAGATAAACCAATGTTTTTCAATTCCAGTCCTCAGGGACCGCTGCCCTGCATATTTTCGATGGCTCTGTTCCAGAACACCTGATTCAAATGATTGTATGACCTTCTCTGCATGCCATCAAGGGCTGCAGAAGCCTGTTAATCACCCACTTATTCAAGTCAGGTGTGTGGCAGAAGGGAAACACCTAAAACATGCAAGGCAGTGGTCCCTGAGGACCGGAACTGAGAAACACTGAGATAAACTAAACTCAGTTTCCCTGCTCTCATTCTGTCACAGCTGTACCACGTCTAATCTCATTAATTCATCTGGTTGCTTTGTCACCTCTGCTTCAGAATATAAACTTATCAGTTCTCAATGTCCTTTGCTGGATTCTTCAGTTATCTTCTCAGTTAGCTTCTCCACTACACTAATGCTGGTTCAATGTTCTGTTCCCCTCAAGACTTTGTAAGTTTTTTTTTTCTTCACTAAAACTCTTCACTTCACATCTCAGCCTCAGATTTGCCTGCTTTTGGCTCCAAACAGGCAACAAACATGACAAAAAAAAAGGAAAAACATTGATTTAAGAGAACTAAATCCAGTTGCACGAAGAAACAGAACAGAAGAATAAAGTAAGAAACATAACATAGGAGTGAACTGACTTTATATGGCAACACCATTTGAACAATAATAAATACAGAGACCTGAAAAGGATATGGCAAGACTGGTTGAACATGAATAAACCACAAGGAAATGATCAAAACACAAAAGAAAACCAAAACCCAAACACCCTAGGATCATGACAAGAGGGACCCCAAATCGAAATTTGTTCAAGGCCCCGTAAGACCTTCAGTCCCATCTGCAGCTTTCATCCACCAAAATCAGTTGAATTCAGCTGCAATGGCATGGAAATTAGGAGTTCAATCGTTCCAGTTAATTCTGTGTGTGTGTATTGGTGTTACTAGTTGGAGTGGCAGCTGAATGAGTTGTCCTCTTCTCTGTGGCTGACACAGTCCCATGCAGTCCCCTTTGTATGTGTGATTGACACTTGGGAATATTCCCTTTTGATGAGACACAATGCAAACCAATGGCGTTATTTGTCACAGATAATCTGCTTTCAAGAGCAACACATTACACAGTGCAATATCTGCATTATTCATATCTGATTTCCAGCACACAAAACGCAGCTCAGAGCACCACAAATCAGCCCAAATCACTCTTAATTTGTTTTTATCGGTATTGGTATTGCTTAAAGACTTTTTGAAATAATGTAATTGAAATAATTCCTTATTCCCCGGAGCCAATCCAGAGGCTTTACACCGCTAATCTAATGTGACACGCAATTTCCGTCGCTCAGACGATTGCTTCCCCTCAGGTCCCTGTCTTTAATGAACAGCCATTTGGCTGTGAGCCTGTATGCGTGTCTTATGTGTGTGTGTCTTTTGTGTGTGTGTGTGTGTGTGTGTGTGTGTGTGTGTGTGTGTGTGTGTGTGTGTGTGTGTGTGAAATAAGAGGGTGAGACACGGGCCCGGGATGGGAAATGAGGGAATTGGGAATATCACAGCCAAGTAGAAGAAACAGGGAGGAGGGAACACAGTGGGAGATCACTGGCTTTTGTTGTACAAACACAGCCTGAAAACTAGAAGATAATTGAGAAATAAAAATAAATATTGATGGCAGTCAACAGCAGCTCTTGAAAGTTTACACACTTTATTAAAACATACAAAAAATTGTGTTTATGTGTTCTTATGAGTTCAACTGAAAACCAGCAAACCTAAGAAACGTTTTCTAAAATGTACCAGTGACCTCGTTGGCTAAGTGTGCGCTCCTTTAAACCAGCACTTTTTAATTTTAATTTAGCTTTGTATTATTTCATTAAAAATATTATTTAATTTCAGCATTCGCTCTTCTGGAGTTCACACCTACCATCAATTTCAGTGAAGCAGATTTATCTGAAATAAAGCTTAGCTTTTCTAGTGAGACTTTCCTGATTTTTGCTCATTTAGATTCTTTAGCTAAAACCATAGTTTTCATAGAGTTGGTGCAGGACCTAAACAGAGACATAGAGGCACAAGTTGGAAGTTACCTTCACTGATAATACTTAGAAACTCCCAAAGACACGAATAGGACCAGGATTGAAAAAGTGTAACAAGTGAAAGTGATAATTGGGATGAAAACCAGGTGAGTATTATTATAGTCAATTCACAGCAGCTGTGTAGAAGAACAGGACTATTACAAAAGAGAGGGAGCATAATAAATGAACACAGGATGAATACACAGGGGCACACCAGTACACAAGGTAAAAACTACAAAAAACACTATGAAAACACAGATCACCTCAAAATACAAAAACCTTAAATTCAGAACTCAGATACAGCCAAACTCAGTGTACATAGGATTGTGACACTATTTTGCAGGGAGGTTACCATGGATCTCACTGTACAAAGGTATCAATCAGGAAAAGGATAAAAAAAAAAAAAATGTTACTTTATATATACACTATAGCATGGTAAAGGTAGTTAGCAATAATTATTGATAGTATGGGCAACAGCAACATGACAAAAAGGGAACAGCTCTCCAAAATCGTTGAAAAGGCTATAGTCAGGATCTGGTTAGGGAGGCTGCCAAGAGGCTGACAGCAACAGTGAAGGAGCTGCTGGAATTCATGATGAGAACTGTATTCGTCATAAGTTTAGACTAAGAAGTGGGGTTGAAAAACAGAAAACATCAAGAACTGGCTAAAATCTCATAAACCAAAATAAACAGTGGAGTCACATTTAAAGAGCTGTGAACAAGATATGTCCTGACAGTCTGAAAGACTGGAGAACATTTGCATGACAGAGTGTCGGGATATTACTAAGTTAAGATGTGTACTAACAGACTCCTAAAGAAAGCTTAATGCTGAAATTGAATCAAAAGGTTTTTCAACTAAGTATTATAAGTGCATGTTACCAGAGCAGCTTATCTGACCATTTGTTCCTTAAAGTGTGATGAAGCTTCTCATGTGTGCATCCTTCTCTCTCACACCTAAAGACAGCCGGTCTGTTGAAGAGGTGGGCTAGACGGCAGATGCAGACCTTTAAACGGACAAATAAACGAGAGTCAAGACAGACTCTGTAACTGTGCTAGCCTTAGACTGATGTAGGAGTGTGTAACACATGTCTTCCTTGTGACAAGGCAAGGTCATTACTCTTAGAAAGCCCCCTCTCACTCACACAGACACACACACACACACACACACACACACACACATTGTTCAGGGCTCAGACAACCACATGCCAGCAGACCTCCTCACACACACCAAATCCCAAAATAAGATCTGGCAGAGGACGAAATGTCCTCCATTTTCATTCATAATCAGTTCTAAAAAGTTCTCCTCAGGTTAGAATAACCCTTTAACAGAATCTCCTTCTCTTTCAGTGAAAAATCCTCAAAATATCCAAATTTGAAAGCTGATCATTGAGCACACTCAGTACGAGTGTCTCCATTGACAGTATGATTATTATTTCTTCCCTGTTCCTCCAATTTGAACAGTGTGCTAGTGGCAGTGGGTGGTGTATAGTGGATGATGGGTGTGTGTCCTGCAGGCCCAGTGAAGTGTTAATGATGTCCCTGCTGCCTGAGCCAGGTTATGGCACAGGGGCCGTTAGCCGCCCAGGGTAAACTGCACTGCTCCCAGAATAAATTGCCACCCGGAGCCACGCAGGCTGGTCAGCCGGCCAATTACGAGCCTGCCTGCTCAGCTGAGGATGATGGGACGCGATGTTAATTGTGCACTTTCGTTTTCTGGCAGGAGGTGAGTCACTTGACTGTCTTCTTGACTGCCATGCACACAGTCAAAGGGAAACATCTTAACACTCCCATCCTTACATTTTGCAAGTTGTGGTTTATGTGATGAAACTGTTGCTTTATTTTGTCCATGCATTGAGGTATGAATAATTTTCAAGCTGTTTTAATATATTTTAATTTCACACCTTAGCTAGCGTTGTATACGGCATAATTCCCAACAAGCAAGAGATGATTTCAGACTAATTAAATCACCACAATGAGAGTTCTTCACTTCTTTTATTAGTGTGCCAGAGGTCATCCAAGGAGTCTTTTAACTTTCCCAGCATGTAATTGGAGACGTGAACAATAAATAATCATGCTTTTATTTCTTTTATACCCCCTCCTTTTCTTTCCAGTTCACAGAGTAAATTAAGTTTCTGCTGTAATCATTTCCTCACACCAATTAGTGATCATTTGCTTTTGCTGTGAGACTCATAATGTCTAATTACTGGAGACTCTCTGCAAAATCCATGACCAAATAAAAAGCAAAATATACAAATGGGTGAAAATGTTTTATTTTATTCCAGCAGACTGGACTAAGATTTGATATTTCAGAGATTATAACACTAATTGTTCTACCAGAATCCTTATCCTCCCAATCACTGCTGCAAACGAAGAGTTCTCAGTCCTCTGGAGTCAGCTGTGGCTGTTCAGCGCAGTGCTACACTCTTCTTCAGTATATCAACACAGAAGACTGTCTGGTAGCGCTGCTATGGAGAGAGAGGTTAGCTACTAAATTAACATAGGGAGAGACAGCGCCAGAGCAGAGAAGTCTGCCAGCGAACTGAGCATCGGGGAAGTGAGGCACAGAGAGAGGCCATCGACCAGACAGCTACAAGATGGAGTGGAAGGGAACGTGTGAGAGATGAGCTGTCGAACATGTGACAATGTGTGCAGGCGTGTGGATAAAAGTGGAAGCGTGTACAAGTATGTGTGTGTGTGTGTGTGTGTGTGTGTGTGTGTGTGTGTGTGTGTGTGTGTGTGTGTGTGTGTGTGTGTGTGCGCGTGTAAGAGAGAGACAGAGACAGCTCCCAAAAGCGGCCAGTGAGCAAGGATGTGAGCATGAATACAGAGAGGGGCATTATGGTTCAATCATTGATCGCTTCCTCCCAAGAGGGCTGGTGACTGCCCGCCACCAAACACACACATACACACAAACACATACTCAGGTATTCTGTATGTTTTTTGCATTCACAGTACACCACTTGCACTGGACCAATGCTGTTTGAACTTACACAACTTTGTCTCTTTGATGCTATAAACGGTCACAACTGAAGCTCAGCGGATATTGGTAATGTCTTCCCTCATGCGCAACATTAAGCAACTGCACCTTTAAAATTAAGCATCACAGACTGTATATTTTTACACAGAGTTGCTCTGTAGTTTTTAACTGATACATTTGAAAAGTGACTGGTGCCAGATTTTTAGCTGCCTAACAGGTCAAAGCATCTATTGAAAAGAAAGTTTTATAATGTTCTGAATTTGTGGGTGAATTCCTTAACACCACTGTTTAAACAAGCAATTGCTTCATTCCTGCAGCATACTATATGTTGTGCACATGCCTACTGTATATTGTGCATTGTTAAGCATTAATAAGATGTTGACAGGTTTATGACTGTTGCGACTAATCCATTTTAGTGCTACTTTAAGAATAGTTCTAAAAGCAACTTAAAAACAACTAAGATTGACAGCTTTTTAACTTTCATTCCTGAGAATGCAGTGTCAATTACTTTCAAAAAGAGTTTCTGAGTTAGATTTTCTTGACACAAGACAGTTTAAAGTTTGCCACAAGTAAGGGACAGAACTTGTGGAAGAGGTGCTCTGTTCAAATGAGACTAAGATTTAATCTTTTTTGCCTACACCTTGGGTGGCAGAAACCAACCATGCACATCCTCATGGAAAACCCATTCCCAGGATGGTAGTGGCAGCATTATGTTGCGGAGATTCTTTTTTTATTGAGAGAGAGAGAGAAGAGTTGTTTAACATTTCAGTCTCTAGACATGCAAAGCTGGTGCAGATATACTCCAAAAGACTGGCAGCCGTAATTGTACAAAAGCTTGAGAAACCTAGAAAACCATGTATGGTGGTCTTCTCATTTTCACAATTATGTACTACTTTATCTTGTCACATCAAATCCCAATAAAATATATTGTAATTAAGACTATAGTGCCTCAGCAGAATAGATGCATCTTAAAAGTTGAAGAAATCTTTGCAAAAATATGCATTATGCTGCTCATTTTCATCCCCAGAGTCCAGTCTTGTGTATTGCCATAGGTCAGACAAAGCAGTGACCGCCTGTGTCTTCAGCTCGGCATCGCCACTCCAATTTACACACATAAATATACCACTGCCCACCACCAAACATCACACCCTTTCCATCTCCCCCCTCCGCTTCACCCATCCCGCCAGCCAGGGCCTTCACTGCTCTCTCACAGCCACGAGGCTGACACTAATGTGACACTCTGGAAAATAATTACCAACAAACGCACTGCTGACTGCAAACAGCTCGCTCCCCTCAGTGGACTGTCACTAGTCATTAGTCTGAACCCTGAGAGAGGACAAGACCACAGAGATGGGGAGGGAGGGTGCGGGTGATGAAAAGGAGCCTACCACGTGTAGACAAACAAAATGAAGAGGAGAAATGGAGCTCTGACAGGTAAAAGAGGAATAAATCAGTTTTACAATTGTAAAACATGTTAAACAGTCTTGTAAGGCTGTACGCTGAGTGAGTATAAGCTGATTTTTGCTGAAGCCCGACAACATTGCTTTCCCTTGGTAGTTTATATACTATTAAGCTGGGTCGGACTCTTTAGTACAATACTTAATTGGTTTGAATCCTACCTAAAGAATAGGGATTTCTTTGTGTCAATAGGCAACTTCCCATCAGAGCAGACAGAAGTCACATGTGGAGTACCCCAAGGTTCAGTCCTGGGGCCCCTCCTGTTTAATATCTACATGCTCCCATTAGCTCAGATTATAACAAGTAATAAGATTAGTTTCCATAACTACGCAGAAGATACACAGCTCTATATTATGATGTCAACAGGTGACTCCGAACCCATCCAAGCACTAAACAGATGCTTAGAACAAATCAGTGCGTGGATGTGCCAAAACTTTCTCCAGCTCAACAAAAACAAAACTGAAATCATTGTCTTTGGACCTAAAGAGGAACAATCTAGAGTCAGCACGCATCATCGGTTATTACAGCTAGAAACTAGTGATTAGGCCCGAAATCTGGGTGTAGTGATGGACTCAGACCTGAACCTTCAGAAACACATAAAAACAGCTACAAAGTTGGCCTTCTGTCACCTGAAGAACATTTCCAGGATTAAAGGACTAATGTCTCAACAAGATCTAGAGAAACTCATCCATACGTTTGTCTGTAGTTGCATTGATTACTGCAATAGTGTCTTCACAGGTCTGCCTAAAAAAAAAAAAAAAAAAAAAAAAAAAATCAGACAGCTTCAGCTGATCCAGAACACTGCTGTTCATGTTTTCACTAAAGCCAGGAAGATAGAGCACATCACCCCAGTTCTAAAATCCTTACTCTGGCTCCCTGTAGCTCAGAGAATAGACTTTAAAGTACTTCTGTTAGTTTATAAATCACTGAATGGCTTAGCACCAAAATACATTAAAGACCTGTTCACATTGTATCAACCTTCCAGACAACTCAGGACTTCTGGTTCTGGTCTGCTCTGCATCCCCAGAACCAGAACCAAACATGGAGAAGCAGCCTTCAATTTTTATGCACCGGTAATCTATGGTACATAACAAACTCCCAGAAAACTGCAAAACAGCTGAAACACTAAATTCCTTTAAATCAAGGCTGAAAACCCATCTGTTTAGAGCTGCCTTTGACTATTACTCTGGACCATAAATCTGCAAACAAATCTGGGTAAGATAAGCTTGGTTTTCCAAAAGGTGGAAGTTTGAATCTAAATCAGTTAAATAAAGTAAGTGAATCATTGATCAATATTTTTGCCGATGATTATGATGATTTTCATGTGTATTTACTAGATAATTTTGATGATTTTGCTCGATGATTTTGATGTTTTGATGATTTTGCTGTATACTTGATTGATGTTTTTATGATGTGAAGCACTTTGAACTGCCTTGCTGCTGAAATGCGTTATACAAATAAACTTGACTTGACTATTCAATGCAGCAACGCCTGGGCCACGTAGTCCAGGAAATGACTCGTTTCCATGTAACATAGTGCCCTTCTGCTTTTTACCTTCACTGGGTAGTGAGAAAACAAAGAAATCTGTGGTTTAAGCAAGCAAAGACGTTAAATAAAGACAAGATCCTCTGCCTGAAAGCTGTTTAAGGTGGCAGCAATTCCAACACAATTATCCAAATGCCACTGGGTACATCAATTCTTTGAACACCAACACCCCCCCACTCTCTCTTATTTGAGTTGCCTTAAGGGGCAATGGCGCCACAGAGAGATTAAAATTTTTAGAGCTTCCACAGTGGGCAATATTAAAATGTCTCAATACATCTGCCCAGCTATTTTGATTGGTAACTTAACCCCTGACTCCTGAGACAAAAAAAGACCCATTCTCTTTGCAATTGTCACTAGGCTGGAGTCTAATTCTTGTATGATTCAGGCTAATGAGGCAGTAATAGGCCTTGTGTGTGTATGTGTGTGTAGATGAGGTTATTACAGGGACGTAGAGAGAGGAGAGAAGGTGGTGGGGAGGGGGGGTGTCTTCATTGTTCAGTAATTGGAGGGTACAGGCTTTAATCTAAGAGCAAGAAATGGTTTCCTCTCTTTAAAATACTGCTGAATTTTTCACCCACAGTCAGTTTTCACATAAACAGACTGAGCTGATTGAAATGAGTCCTCACTCTTTTCAGTCACAGGGTAAGATAGTAGCAAAGACTTAAAAGTGTGTGTGCGTGTGTGTGTGCGTGTGTGTGTGTGTGTGTGTGTGTGTGTGTGTGTGTGTGTGTGTATCATCCTTCCAATGGCTTTATCCAGCCTTATCCTGAACCATGAAACCATAGTGCATGACACCCTTCTATGCTCTGCACAGATATGGCTATTCACTGTTAGCACAGAGATTTGACAAGCCAGACTGCGCTCACTCAACAGCCTAGGTCAAATGGATGACTGTCACAATCTTTTTTTATCTTCTCGCCCCTCCCGCCAATATTCCAGTCTGTGCACCCTCTTGCTGTCTGCTCTCCCAACTTTTTCCTGTTCAAATTGACAAACTCAGCCAGCTACAGAAGAATAAATGAAAGAGATTGAAGAGACCTCTGAAGGGGATAATCTTTGCAGGGGGAATGATCTGCTTGATTTGGGAGGCAGGTGAAAGCTTTCATCTGCTATTCACAGTGCAAACGTTTTCATATCAATCCTTTTCAAAAGAATACAGCTCTAATGATTTTTTTGATAGATTCTTTGTTAAAACAAGAGTTTTCCAGCCTTGCAAAGTATGTCTTGCCATGGAAAGTGAACATTTCTTCTCCATTTTTCAATGAACAAAGAAATATTCCTCTGTATGACTTGAGGAAGTTCATAGTAAAATTACCTTCACATTCTAAGTTACAATATCTGAATTAAGGTTTTTTGTTAATCAAAATAAATAGCTTTTTTTTAAAGCTCAACAATAATTCTGCTTTCGATTTACAGGAGTTTGGAAAAGCAGTGAGATTTGCTCATGTTTTTGGGATTTACAACTATTAACAATATGAGACAACACTGTTTTCCCCTAATTTTTAAGTGTTATATGGTTACAAGTAGAGGTTTTACATCACTATATGAGACAAGCAGTGAGAAGTCTAAATAAAAAAAAAAGCTCTATTCCTGCAACTATCATTATACTTTATTTTCTTGGCTGTCATATTGAATTTAAACACCAGGTCATTTACATTTGATTTCAGAGGCGTTATGAGACTCGGGACTCCTGAAATTCAACTTCTGAGGTCAAAACAAATGCAATTATTACCCAATTTGAGTTTGTTAACTTTGTTAACTTGATCTATTTCTTGATGACACAAAAATTGAATCAGTCAATGGTATGACAGTGCTTTTAGGCCTCTAGATGTGGCAAAGACAACTTTACTGAAGTTCAAACCCCGAATCAGAATGGGGAAGAAAAGGGATCAAACTGAGATGGTATTTGGTCCCAGACATGCTGGTCTGAGCAGATCAGAAACTACTGATCTACTGGGATTTTCATGCACAACCACCTTGTAGGTTTACAGAGAATGGTCTAACAAAGAGGACATATGTAAGTAGTGGCAGTTGTGTGGATGAAAATGATTTTTTGATGTCAGCGGAAAATGGATAGTGTGTTTGAAGATGACAGAAAAGGTAGCAGTAACTCAAATTACTACTCGTTAGAATGAAGGTACTGTATGTGGAATACCATTTTGAAGTACAACACATCAAACCTTAATGGGCTACTGTAGCAGAAGACACCAAGGTTGGGCAACACTTTACACAGACTGACCAAAATTACAATAACAGATCAGAAAAATATTGCCCAGCCTGATGTGTTTTGATTTTGGTTGAAACATTCAGATGGTGGGGGTCAGAATTTGGTGGAAACAAAATTAAACTGCTTTGTATAAACAGCACAACTTAGCGGTGGTGGTATAATGGTATGGGGGATATTTTCACTTTGGGCCTCTTATTAAGCATTGCTTAAACACCACAACCTAAATATTGTTGCTGACCAGGTCCATTCCTATATGACCACAGCGTACCTATCTTCTGATGGCTACTGACTGAAAGATAACACACCATGTCCTAAAGCCAAAGCATCTCAAACCGCTTTCACTAACATGACAATGGATTCATTGTACTCCAGTGAACTTCACAGTGACAAGATCTTAATCCATCAGAGCTGCTTTGGGGTCATAGATGTGCTGCTGACAAATATACAGCAACAAAAAATTAAGACAGGACAAACTCTTAAGATAAAATAAACTAATCTGGCACTAATAATGATAATTACATAATAAAGTTACATAATAAAGTAAGTGTACACATTATTACGATAAATTGCTTATAAAAGGTTTATTATTTTTAAATTTGAAAAATGGTGGACAGTTTAATTTTTGTATATAGAACTTAAACAATATAAAAAACATACAACAGGTGGCATTTCACTCTGTGGCCTCACAGATAAAAGATCGCTAGTTCTCATCTTGGGGCCATGTGTGAGTTTACTCCAGCCTCCTTGTTAGACAGGATCAAACAGGTACAAATGAATAGGTGGAGGGAGGGATGATTTTACTTCTAAAACTGTTATTCATTTCATGCTTCCTTGGCCATTCACATCTAATTATCAAAACTGAATTGAAAATATTTATTGGTATAGGGTTAACTATAAATAACTATGACACACTTAAACATTTACAGCCTAAGGTAATTTGCTATTTCTGTCTCTAGCTGGGCTTTTGGTTACATGAAACCAGATTCTGTTGTATGTATTGTAAATTTAACAATGAAAATTGCAAACAATAGCATAACATATTACAAGCCCTGGAAATACTCACCTGTAAGATGAGCTTGTGTTTTGCCATTTGGATGTGATATTGGAACAATAAAAAAAAAAAAAAAAAAAAAAAAAAAAAAAAAAAAAAAAAAAAAAAAATAGAATAAAATCTAAAAAAAAAAAAAAAAAAGTAATTATTACTAATTATCGTCATCGCATAGATGCAAAACACTATCTTTTTTGTTTGTAGTATATCAATTAAATCCACTTGCAATATAAAACTAGTAAGTGTGACCCTTGTCTACAACACCTCTTCTGTTTCACATTTCTGTCCATCTCCCTCTAAGCCCCATGAGGCTCTTTCATGCAGGCTGTGATTTTGTGTGTCAAAACCCTAATCACCGCTCAGTCCTCAGCCCTCACACACACGTAGACACGGTATTGGTGTTCAGTCAGTGAAAGGTCTCTCCGTCGTGCTCTGTGAGTGGCCTCTGTTCAAATAGATCAATAGTCGCTGGCACGTCCCTCCACCAACCAAAAGAAAACAATTAAAAGCCATCGATCCTGTGCCAGGCTCCTCCATGAATATGCATGCGTCCTTGACCTTCCCTTGGAGAGGGGAAGATAGAAAGAAACAGGTGTGGGAACTCGCCTTTCATTTCTCTTAGCTGGAATGGTAATAAGCTTGAGATGGTATGGTCATGTGAGAAATTTAGGACACTATGAAAGCTCTATGAAAGGTCTTTCGAACATGTTTGGATAGATGGATATTTATTATAAATTTTGACAATAGTGAACAGTTCAAATGATAGCAAACAACAAATAAAAAAAATGAAGAAAATCAAAATGCTAAATGCTAAAAGAAGTTTCCAAAACCGAAAGACAAGGACCAGGTTTTAAATTCTTTGGACACCAGAAGAGAAGACAATGTTTGGCAAAACTTAAATACAGTGTAGATGAAAACTGAAATTAATTCAGTTAAATGGGTTTTACAGTCTGCCTTGGACACGCTGGCATTTTTTGCATTCAATATCTGACCCTTTTTGAGATTGTGTGACATTTTATAGAATAGAATACAACAGAATAGCTTCATTGTCATAATGTGACATAATGAAATTGCAGATGCGTCTCCTGTTACACACCAATATAAGATAAACAATTTATGAGCATAACGTCAGAGTCATGTCAGACTTTTGACTGCCATCTGTCCTGTAAGCTTCTGGTTGACAAATTAGAAACAGGGGGTGCTGTGACCTGTTGAGCATGATGGCGTGAGCAGGAACTGCGTTTGTTTTTATAAATGTCCTTGGAATCCTGCATTTCATTGTTGCAACTCCTACAGATGCTAAATCTCTGTGGAATTTGTTACCTGCTACAGCTTAAAAAACACAAACACAACTCTCTTAGTAAACTGATCCTTGTCAGACTTAACTTACTGGCTCTTCATAATAGTATTTTAGGAAAACAGCATCATACCAGCTGTGAAGCATAGAGGGGGACATGTCATGATTTGAGGATGGTTGGCTGCAGCAGAACCTGGCCAGCTCAACATAATAGAATTTACTATAAATTGCACCATATATCAGAGGGCGCTTGAGGAAAATGTGAGACCAAAAGTTAAAGCTGTAGCAGAACTGGACCCTGCAAAATGACAGTAACCCAAAACCACTAAATCCACCAAAGGTTGACTGAGAATTAAAAAAATAAAAAGCCATGGGCCGAGTAAAGCCAAGATCTTGATCTCATTGAGATGCTGTGGGGTGAATATTGTGTATGTGAAAGAAATCCATCAAAGGTTTCAGAGCTGAAAGCAATGAGTACGGCAGGAAGCACACCAGCCATCGATGGCCGCCATGCTTACTACCCTACTGGTAGATGGTAGTATTTCTGACACAAGGGGTGAAGATTAGCTCTTAGGGTGTCCAAACTTTTCTCTCAGTTAGAAAAGGTTATTTTTTGCTGTTTGTGTTGTTTTAGGTACACTTAAATTAGTCCAATAAAATTTTTTTAAAAAAATGTAATGAGGAATCCTAATTCTTTCAAAGCCCGAGTTGGCTTTCTCAATGTACCCACTCACATCCAACCTCTAACAGAAGCTCACTGAAGTTAAATTCCTTCTTAAACGCTTTTGAAGCCAGTTGTTCTTTTTTTTACGTCTGTTTAAGTTGCAGACTGCTCTTTTTTGAGAACACAGATCGAGTAGTCCCACAACAACTGTCCCCTCAAGCTGGCCCGCTGAACGCCCCTTCTTTCTAATTACAGATGTGTGACATGCACATGGGGACATCTCCATGTTAGCACATCACCGTACTTGTCCTACCAAATGTTGGGGTCACAGCAGCCAGAGCTACAGGGGACAGCCTTGCCCTGTCCGCCGTCATAGGGGATTAGCATTAGCATGCTAACAAGACCCTCTGGGGAGCATCACACTGAGGGTCATGTTGACAACTGTCAACAGCCGGGATTAATTAGCCAAGCATGGTCGTCAAAGCGCTGCACTGAGACACATTTTCTTTTTTTTTCTGAAAAAATATTGTAGACAGTTTTATGATAAAATATTATTTCAGCTTTTAGTTGGCTGTAACAGAAAAGATGTCCATATGACAGGTCTTTGGATCACAATAAAAATACTGCTTTTCCCGTAGTCTCTCTAATCCATCATTCATCATCACTTTCCATTTCCACCTGACCCAGCCTTCTTTGCATTTGCTCTCATGTTAAACATCAGGAGTCAACAGTGTTAGCGCTGACATGTCGCACCGGCTTGCTCCGAACCTGACAGTATCAAGTCGACGTTGTCATCGGCCCAGAGACGAGGTGAGAAGCACAGTGTGTGAGGGGTAAAGTGTATTGTCAGTCAGACAGTGCATTATCCAGCCGTTCTTTGGCTGTCTACCTTTTTCTGTGGCAGGGTAATGGGAGTGTCACACACTCGCAGACAGTTGGAGTCTCGCTATTCAGCTGAGAGGCCACGTCCATATACACTGCCTTCTAACTGACTGCCAGCATCGCCAAAGCAGTCCCGTCTGCCTCACAATGACTGTCAGAGGCAACCAAGAAGAGGGGGTGGGGGCTGGCTGGCTGGCTGGCGTGACTGTCAGCGACCGGTCACAAAGCATTTACCTGCTGACAGAATCACAATTAGTCCAAGGAATGTTGTTCCTAGAAAGAAAGAAAAAGGGAGACAGAGGCAAGCTGGCGTGGGAGAGGAAGAAGGGACAGGTAGGGAAGGGGAAGGGCACACAGGCATGGACGGGGAGTGAGAGGTGGGAAGATAAATAGGAGAGGAGGAGAAGACAGCAGCAATGGAGAAGGAATGGTAAGGAGATAGGAGGTATACAAGAAATGTGAGGTGCTTCATCTCTGGAGCATCCCTTCTTACATCTGTGGGTGTGTGTAAGAAATTGGATTGCAGCATCAGAGAGTATATGTCTGGCTGTCATTGGCCTGGGTCAACAGACATTTACTTAGCCATACAATCCTAATGAATACCCTCCAGTCATATCACCCTTTTTACCCAAATCCCCACAGCAACCTTCAGGAATAACTGACCTCTGTATCACAGACAGTGCGAAACCAGAAAAAATAAATAAAAGCTGGCAGTTCACACAGGGCCTTGCAAAAGTTATCACACCCACTGAAATTTTCCAGTTTGCCATATTACAGCCCCAAATTTCACTGTATTTTGTTGGGGTTTCATGTCATAAATCAATACAAAGTAGTTAAGTAAAATGAACATGACTTTCTTTTTTTTCTACAAATTAAATTCTGAAAACTTTGTATTCAGGCCCCTTTATTCAGGCCCCTAGTGCAATCACTGTCAGCAGAAGTCAGCCAATTAGTAAACATATTCCACTTGCATGTAATTCATTCTCAGTATAAATACAGCTGTTCTGTGAAGGTGTTAAAGGTTTCTTTGAGAACATTAACGAACAAACAGCATCATGGAGAACAGGGAACACAACAGATGTTGAGAGGTATCTGGCACCTTTTCCAAGAAAGGTAGATGTGTAATCCCTCTGTCTGTTGATAACAACTCATCTCTACATTTTGCCAGACTCAGAACCTGTGGTTGGCAGTCCATAGGTTGCTACACATAGACCATGGGTCTGCAACTCCAGTCCTTGAGTGCCACTCTCCTGCGATGTTGAATGCATCTCTGCTCCAACACACCTGAATCAAATGAATAATTAATGACTGCGGTTTTGCAAAACTTGCTGATATGCCAAGGATGTAATTCGACCTTTTTTATTCAAGTGTGTTGGAGCAGGGGTGTATCCAAAAGTTGCAGGACAGTGGCACTCAAGGAATGGCGTTACAGACCCCTGGTGTAGACTGCATCATATACTACAAACTCACAAAAAGCCAGAGTTGAGGGGGTCCTTTCAAAGTCAAGAACAGATCACCACTCACTAATGACCTCTCCCCCTTTCTCTGCAAGCTAGCAGCTCTATCCTTTCGCTTTTCACTCCACATCTCTCTCCCTTCCACACACTTTTTTTTTGCGAGTGTGATTTCTGTCTGAGTGATAAGAGAGCAGAAGAGGTTTCTCCCTGGCCTCTAAGGGACAGGCAGAGCATGACCGAAACTGTAGTCTCAAACCAAACACTAGTGGAAATTGGTCCACAGGCCAGGATCAATACTGAATTAGCCAGTATGCTGGTTCTATGGGGGGCTGCTTCGCTCTGATCTGATGATCCATAGTGAGAGGCCACAAGTGGAGACGCAGACGAGACTTCCAGACTGAAAAGGTGTCATCCAGCATCCAACAGTGACATACTTGCTATGAAATATGGGCTCAAGAAATTTACAGAGTCCTGTAATGTCCAAGATCACCAGCAGCCACATTTGAGTGCTCAGATACCCAGTGACAATATATTCCTTATTGCTTAAGGCCAGGAAATTATGACTGTTTCTTGCTGAAAGTACATGAAAATCAGACCAACATAATGAAACAAAATTTTCTTTGGAAGCAAAGACAGACATAGCCATAAAAAGATGGCCACTAATAGATGAAATGAAAATTGTTTAGTTACTTGCTGGAAGAATCCACTATCAACAAGGAGGACCATTTACCACCAAAGGATGAATTTGGTCAGCATCAACATTTATTTAGGTGGTTTGTATGAAAGTAGACTCCACAAAATGGCAAGACAAACATTAACCAATTTCATAACATTCACTTTTATTTGCTAAGATTGATGTTAGATTTTTTTTTTTTTTTTAACTTACATTAAGTCTTTACAGTGTAACAAAGTGCAATATATTTTGTAAACAAAAGGCCACACTAAAGCTCAAAAAGATCAAAGATATTTTTACAATATTGACTGTAAGTTACACCTAGTTTATACCCACTGCAGGATCTGCACAACCCCATTTCTGTAACTTGAAGACTGGCGCTAAACAGTCAGGAAGAGATGCAAAGTAGGTTTGAAAACCATGTTAGGTATTACAAGCATGTGAATGGTTGAATGTAAACAGAGAGAATATTTATTGTAAAATGTTATATGTGCTCTTAAAAATGGCTGAAAGTAACACTTGTAAAGGTAAACTTTATAGTTAGAGTTGATTGCACTTTCTCTACAGATTCTCCTGCAATAGTTGAACAGAGGAAAATTTGTCCTGCAGCAACAACCACAGTTTCAAATAGGAACTGCATTAAAGGCCATGCACCCAAACAGAGGGTATAAAATCAGAGGGACATTTCCTCTTGTTCAAACTCTCTGAAGATATCTGGTGAATGAAAGTATATTTGAGGCTAGAGTGCTCTGTCAAACTGACTGTGATGGTACTGTTCTTTAGGCACTTACTATTGTATGTTTTATTTTAAGTAAATGTCTCGTTGATTCAAGAAACTTAGCAAAGTAAGTCTAATATCTACTTGCCCATTTGCTGCAATTTCTTCCCTAGAGAAAAATTGTGTTCATAATATACAGAAAAGATGACTTCGCCTTAAATGTAATCATATAAATGTAACTGAAAAGTCAAAGGTGAATGATAGTTCATATCAAGATGACAGCTAATGTTTCAATGTGGTTAAAAAAATTGGCTAACCAAGTTGATCTCCAATGTCTCTGTTCAGGCTATTTTTTTTACAGAACATTTAGGCTGAAAAAGTCAAATGTTCACAGATTTTGCTTTGGCAAAACAAGGACAATGACTGGCCAACTTGAAATAGGCATGAAGAAGATGTCCATAAATGTCCAGTTTTTGTTCAATTTAGGGTTCCAAGAGAGCAGAACAGTGTCCCAACAGTAAATTAGCTTAAGTTTGGATAGGATATGTACATCTTAGGGCCAACACCAAGAGTACATCCAAAATCAGATTAAAAAGCATGTAACTTTAAAACCTTATGAATGCACATGGGTTTGAAATGGTTCTATAAAAACAATTTAACAAATTTCAAGTCTAAATTAAATAAAAGCAATTAAATTAACTAATGTGTGAAGCAGAATTCACATCTTTCCAACTTTTCCTGTAAAACATTCAGATGTAGGTGTTAGACTCAGCAAAGCTCTCACCTAACTTAATTCGTGAAAACAAAGACTGAGATGAAATATCACATGATTAAAATATTGATGCATCATACATATTAAAGTACTCATTATGGTGTATAAATAAAAATGAGTCAATTTAACACATTTTCTAAAATACAAAGGATCATTCTTCAAAGTAAGATAAGTTTGAATGAGATTTTTGAGTTGCAGATCCTGTCACTACAGGCTTTTTGAGGCCATTTTCATGTCATGTATTTACTTGCTCTCTGTGGTGCAGGTGTTAGTGCTCCACTAAACTAACCTCACTGTTCATCACTGCCTGTCCTGATCCCAAAGGTGTGCATGTGTATGTGCGTGTCTCTCTGGTGATTAATGAGCAGCAAAGCCTGATGGATTGTTTTGATCATAGAAGAGACACCATGTTGAGAAGACGCAGACACACCAAACGTACAGAGGTTGTACTCACATGCAAATATATGAGTCTCACTCGAGCACACACTAATCAACCTCCACCATTTTGAGGACGGATGATAGACAATTACAAACCACTGTATTAGATTGGATCCCTTTAGCCCTCTAAACTGCTTTAATTTTCCATTTCCCAGATTAAACAAAGTGTCAAAAACATTACTTAGAGATTTTGGTCCATATTGACATGATAGCATCAAGCAGTTGCTCCAGCTTAGCTGGCTGCACATCAATGAGATGATTTGAACTTTGTGACATTGTACATTATGCTGCTGGAAGTTTCCATTAGAAGATGGATACACTGGTCATAATGGGATGAACATGGCCAGCAACAATACTAAGGCAGGCTTTGGTATTTAAATTAGCTTTATCAAAAAGAAAGCCACAGGAGATCCCACCTGTGATTGAACTAAATCTTTAAGTCCACATGCAAAACGTTGTGTGTGGTGGAACTCTGCATATCAGCCTTTGGTGGTCTCTCAAATAAAATCCCAATAAAACTGTGTGTGTGTGTGTGTGTGTGTGTGTGTGTGTGTGTGTGTGTGTGTGTGTGTGTATGGGGGGGAGTGTAATGTGAAAAAATGTGAAGAAGTTCAAGGGGTCTGAAAACCTTTGCAAGGCACTGTGGAAACTAAATCTGTGGTGAGCATAAACTTTACTTCATCTCATTTATCTTTAAGTTCATATGGTGATGCAGTCACAAGATGAGAGTCATCTGCAGGTTAGACACTCATGAACACAATATCAAGGTTGCTTCTGCCCCCAGGCCTTGGAAGTGAATGCATACTGCAAAGCTCATTTTGTCTCTTTGTGGGACACATTTGTTTCTACAGAGATTCAGGTTATTGTGATCTGAATCCACTTTGGTATGCCTACTATTTGACTGAGTTCTTAAATTGATTTATATCGATAAAGTAGAGCTTTCTTGGACCCTATGCATCACATTTGAAATATCCTATTTAGCAACACAAACACATGCAAACACGTGAATGCATACACACACATACACAGCCCTGTTCTCCACGAAGCGCTCTGATAAGGTTGCTTATCAGAGTAGAAAAAAATGGCAGAGAGGAAGGTGGGGTGGTGGGGTCGCTGTTTGATAATGGCTTTCACCAAATCCCTCCAGTGTCACAGATTAAAATGCCTGCTTGAAGAGCATTAGCAATCTCTCTTTTCATCTGTCTCGCCACTTTTTTCCCTCTGTCGGCGAGTGCCATCGGATTTCTGGGCCAATCTATTGTTGCAGGCCTGCCACACATACAAGGAGAAGTCAACCTCAATCTGATAGGCCATTGTCTTATTCTTCCCATCACTGATTCCTACTCATGGTATTGATCGCACAGAAACCCCCCCACAAACACACACAAACTTCTCATCACATGTCTCAGTGTGAGGGAGGGTGTGTCATGTGTGGGTGCTTGCTTGTGTCAGTCACTCTGATGGAAGATGCAGTCATTGTCCCAGTGGAAGAACCGTTCCACAGGGTAAAAAATGCTGAAATTCCAGTGCAGCTCTTGTCATGTGAAAAAAATAGGATCCCTCCCCATCAAATATTAAGAAATGTTCACAGATTGGTGTCTAATCTTAGTCTTTTATTTACCTACTGTAAGGAAAGTGATTTAATCTCTCTAAAGTGACAAAAATGTACCTTGTTTTACTCATTAAACAGAAGATATCAGCAAAATCTGTTTTTCTGGCAAACTTCAGTCTGTTGTTCCTGTTTCTCCCAGAAAGCAAAGGCTTCCTTTGTTCACCTCCCATGAAAATTAAACTTGCGGTGTCTCTTTTTGATTGTACAGACATGCACTTTCATATCAACAGTAGTATAAGGCTGCTGTAGGTCTCCTAAAACACTTTAGACTCTTTGGAGACTTCTTTTAGCATCTTGGATTTTGCTTTCAGGGTGAACTGCCTTTGACTGTCAGAACATTATTTTGGCAGTTGTTCTAAATACTCTCTAGTTGTAGACTATTTTCCATAAACTGGCAAGAATTATTTATTATTCTTCTGAGATCTCTTTAAATATTTTACCACAATAATTTGCTCCTACTGTCATGGTTTTGGAATGTGAGTGTGCTGGGTGTGTTTGTTTACCTGTCGCCTTCCTTGCAGATCTTCCATCTGGTGGCATGGTCTGGGCAGAGTGTTGCAATCACACTTGAACACAATCTTCCAATTCACCACTGTGTCTCTGTCAAAATGCTGATCATCAATATTCTAATCATGTAGACCTGATGTAGTATTTTAGCCTTCAGAAGTATTTCTCACCAGAAATTGCAATTTTTTTAGACAACATTCAGAAAATAAAGTTTTAAAAAGTATTTTCCTCTGTTTTAATCTGCTTGCATTTTTCAGTATTGCTATTTTTTATAGTGAATTTACATAACTCCAACTCAAATAATGAAATTAAATATAAATACACAGGCTTTCGCAAGATGTTCTAATTTTTTCACGTGACTGTGTACTGTATTTGCAATAGGTGTCGTAGTAGAATTAAGCAGAACTGAACCCCACCTAATCTGGTCAGTGCAGGTATCAGGAGATCACATAAGTGAGGAGAAGAAGCCACTCAAAAAACGTGTCGCCACTCCAGCTATACTTCCTCCTCCTGCTACCACCTCGCTGCTCCTCCACCATGCCTCACAGGCCCGTCTGTCACCCCTCTATAATTATGAGGAGTGAGAGTAATGTGTTGCAGTATGAATAGGATTGTCGGCCTGATTGTGATGTATAGGCTTTCATTACCATGTCCAGGCCTGTGCCCTTCGCCGTGTAGGAAATCCTATTTAGGCCCTAATTTGGGAGCCTCCCCGACCGTCCCGCCTGATAGCAATCACGCACAGTAATTGTGTGCTAGGGCAACTGACAAGAGTGGAGGCAGACATCGAGAGAGAGAAAAGGAAAGAAAGAGGGATTGGATGAGGAGGAGGGAAGTCCTGACAGTGATATATCTACATAGTTTGGTACATTATTCAAGTCATCCTCTGCAGAATGTGTATGTTTTTGGCAGATATCTGCTTATTGTAGTGATGTTCATCAGAACAGGAATGAGTTGGTAAACATGGACGGATGCATGTGGAAGATTTGTTGGGATTTTATAACTGAACATCAGGAGGACTTCCCTTGTTCCTCTCTCCCATTCTTCTCCAACAATGTTACATGGCTAATTGGAAGGAGAGATCATGCTAACTCAATAATTATGATTTATGAGACAATCTCAGATGGAAATCGTGCATTCTCCTCTGATTTGATGGCAACATGTAACCAGCCCTCTAGCTATCAATATTTGTGCATTTTCTGTGTCACACTTGTTAACTTTTTTAATATTTCATTTGTTCCATTTTTTAGGAGGCAGCAATGCTCTGCACCAACATTTATGCAGATCTCACCCCACTTATAGGCTCCAAGATAATGAATGTCTAATTGACTCATTTAAATAGTGTTTGCCTGCAGGAGGGCCTTTGCATTAAATGTTTGATTGCCCTCATATTAGCTGTCATTAATCCCCTCTGCTCTTAATAAGGACTTTATGAGGCTTTCTTAAAACTTCTCATCTACCTCACTGTCCCCTTTGCATAATTAAGTACAATATTCAAAAATATGGAAATGAAGGAGCTCTCTGGATTTGACTAATGGTCTGTGCCACAGATTTGTAATTATAGGCAAACCTTTGTATTTTCTCGGCCTCGCTGGGCCATGGTTCATTAGCTTGGGTCAACATGGGTCGATACGGTTAACATGCTCTGCTCACTTTTCATATAACGTCTGATCAAAATGGGGGAAAATGCTGTTGTAACTCTTCTGCTTGCTGTTTGGTACGATCAGGCACTACAACGTTCTTTAAAGAAAGATGTACTGCACCGAGCGAACTTTTGACAGCCATTACAAACTGTCACTGTGCCTGAGTGGGTGAGAGACACAAACTTGTCTGTGTTTATAGCTTAACTGATCCTCTTATTCCCTGCTACTCCTCAAGTCCCTCTGCTCTGCCCTAATCTCTCCGGTGGTTTTACTGGCCCAGGATGACAAATGGGAAGGAGAGGCCAGCCAAGCGTGGGCTGTGTGGAAGAGGCTCAGGCCCAGGGTCTCGCTAAGCCCCCCTTCAGCTTCGCCTTGGATCATCTCTGACATGGCCTCTGCTAACCCTCAAGGATGAAGAGGCCATGCACCAACCCAGGTATCAGTTCAGGGAGTGCAGCCACACATATTTGGACCCAAACATGTACATGATAGCAAATAAACTTCTGATCAGTGTGCTGCACCAGATTGATTTGTCTCATGCATGCACCGACAGCCTCTCACCCTCCCGGCTCCTCCAACAATCCGGGGCAGGTTTGTGAACGTCATCTCCAAGCCGGTGTCACCAGATAAAACTCAGCCATGCAGCTCTATTTTAGTATACACAGTCCAACTTAATAAGAGCATGAACTAAATGACGGCAAAGTAATGAGTGGGTTGTGTGGCTGCACTTGGAGCTGTGACACTGACAGCGCAGGGGAATGTAATGCGTTGAAGCCTCCTCCATGCTCCTCTGCACCCCGCTGCCTCTCAGCCACGGGATCAGCTGCAGGCGCTAATGAAACGTCAGTCAGGTAATTGAGGCTCTGGTGGTGGCGGGCCAGCCAGGCAAGTAGTCAGCCTGTGTGGGTGATGACACCAGGACGGCTTGCTGCTACAGCATCTCACCAAACCCCTCCTCCCCCCTCATGGAGTATCACAGGAACTTCTTCAGGACTCAGTGGCTTGGAAAACATTGTGTTTATGCTGACAGTTTATGCATTTCTTCCTGGTTTGTAAAACAGAGAAATGTGAAGTTTCAACTTGTTCAGTGATTGTTAACCAGCAAAGTAAATAGCTGCTGTTGGTGAGGAGGATTTTTACTAGCAGCATTATTGTTGGAGTCATAGGTTAAAATCTTTTCTTATTGCACCCCAGAGTGATGTTTCCCTCCCTGCCATTTGCTGACCTGCTCAGCACCCACTGTGAGTTATGGTTAATGTTTAATTCCCTCGCAGTGACAGCTGTGGATCCACAAGGTAAATTGGATTTTTCTCTACCCCCCTCCCCCCTCCTTCTGTTGGAACTGAACTTGTGCAGTTAAAGAGAGAAAAAGTCATTCATTGCACTGGTTTGGCAAAGAAACCCTTGTCACACGTTGATCAGAGATTCTCTGTCTCTCACTGACAAATCAAATCAAACTGATTTGTTTCTGAGCACCAACAGGAGAACAGAGGGGAGCTCAACCCTCCGCCCTGGTCTTGTTGATAAGTGGGCCTTCAACTACAGCCCTGTATTGAATGTGCCACAGTTTCCTGGAACTGCTGGGTCTTCCGCTATCCATTCTCTGCAAAATTATGAAAAATAAAACATATGTAAATATGTACAACCTAATAAATAAATTTTACTAAGTCATAAATACAGTACAGGCATGCTAGCACATGATAGCACAGGTGAAGACAAAAGTGGAAAAATAGGATAAAAACTAAAATTCTGTGCTATGAAAAAGTAATAAATTTCTTCTTACAAATTTCTTCTATTTTTGCTTTTTCTTTACACAGTTACACCCAAAATTATGAATAGTCGTGGAAGATTTAGATTTGAATAATTTTCATTGAACCAAGAAATTTCTTTCTCATAGAAAATGAGACAGACATCTCTCAAAAGATAAAACAACATAAAAGTGGTATTAATTAAAAAATAGTAGTTTATGTTTCTTTTACATTTTAAAAAAATGAGATGGCATAAAATATTTTCCTCCATCTAAATAATCATTGGGATAACCTTCATTTACATAACAGAATTGAAAAACCCTTTATTTTAATTGGTGATGAGCACCAAGTTTTCGAGGCCTCCTTGTCACCAAGGAGGCCTTCATCCCTCCTCAGATTCTCCATCAGATTCAAATCAAAACTCTGGCAGGGCCATTCCAAAATGTTAATATTACTTCAATTCAGAAAAAAATATGTTGGTAAAATTTAAAAAAAATAACAATCTGCCAGAAGTATGAATAATTTTGGACTTTGATCATTAAATAATGATAACCTAAGTATGTGCACAAAAGCAAATAAAGATAATTTATAAAAACAAAAAAGATTTCCAAGCTTATTTGGTCCTTTGTGAGAAAAAGTAATTCACCCTAAACCTAATAACTGGTTGTATAAATGACATCAAATATTTGCAATAATCAGTGATCACTCTTTTACGTTGCACTATGGAATATCCAAAATGAGGTTTGGCGCTAGATAACATCTGACTTTTCTGAAATATACTTTATTTGCCTTTTTACTTTACTTCATTTACTTTAATGACAAGTCTAGGCCTATATTTCTAACACTTTAAATCTTGTTTGGACTTCGAACCCAGCATTTGGTTTTTCACGTGAAAGATGTAAAATGGACTCATATGACCAGAGAACATCTCAAGTTTTTTCTCTCCATCTAAGATAAGTTTCTCCTGAGAATTAAGGGTTATTTCAATCTCTTTCAGGTCCATGCATAACATATGTGTTCCCTGACTGTGCTTTACAGGTCAGGTTATATTTCTGAACTGAGTCTCTTTCGCTGACTTGCTGGCCATGGACAATAAAAAGAAGCTTCTGGTGTTTTTGCAATTTATATACATGCAATATTAATAACATTAAGGTTGTGGATCTGAAATTACAATTATTGGCACCCTTCGGAAAGAGGTGTAGCAAAGCTCCAAAATAAATAGTTGATATGGAGATATGGTGACACTGAGATGAAACAATTACAGTTTTAGCACTATGACAGCTTTAGAATCTGGTTTTTGTACATCCTCTTTATGATCCTTAAAAAGCTAGGATTCTTGCCAATGGAGATGTTTCAAACAATTATAGTAATATTTTGGCCATTTTGTGTATTTAAACTGTAGTAAATGGGAATGAAAAGTGATTAAATAAAACAGCAGAAATGTACATAATTTTGATTTTTGTCTTTGGTTAGTTAATCTTTTTTGAGGTTACTTAAAGTAACAGATCTATAGGGCAGGGATAGAAAAAAGTCAAGCAAGTTGGCCAACTTGGTGTTAATATTAGATCAGAATAACAATGGATCAAAACTTCCAACTGGTAAATTCAGTCCTTCCTCATTATAAAATTGTGCGTCTATCACTCTGATCCCCAATCAGTCGTTTCAAGATAGGGCATCTTGAAAGGGAAGTCCAGATTTAGTCCACCTGGTTGCTCTACTCCACTCCACTCTCCTCTTCCTCCCTGGGGCTTGAATGTGAAGAGTGGACAGTGGGGTTAATTCCTAGCTGTAAGCACTGCTTAGCACTAGTGATTGGGTTTGTGTTGTTGTAGGCCTCTCCCCCCCACAAGCGCAAAAAAAAAAAAAAAAAAAAAAAACCAGTGAAAATGACATCTACTGTCCAGCCCTGTGGGTACTTTATCTCCCCCAACTCCCCTCCTCATTGTTGCAGCTCAGCGTCCCAGAGGGCACAGGTGAATTTGATATGGAATGATGATTAAAAGTTTGCTCCCTCAAGGTGACCCAAATACAGGAGAAGGTGAAAGTCGAAGAGACATGAAGATGAGAGAGGGGCATGAGGGCGAGAATCTGGTTTGGACATTTTCACAGCACAAATATTGGAGCTAATGCTGATGCACAGTTCCTGTCTCTTCACTGTGCAGGAATCAGTGATGTTACCAAAGAGAGGAATCAGTAGCCATCAAATCATATTAGTTGATTAACCCGTGATGCAAATCAGCTGTGCTCTATTTCAGTGGTGCTCTAACTTTTTCTGCCAGTGTTTTAACTATGAAGTTGTCCAAGTACTGACAGACATTTTATATCAATGGTACAAAAGTTCAGTTTTGGTATGTTAAGTCATAAAAATCAAAAAAGAAAAAGTATGTACAAATCCATTTTCACTGCATGATTTGTTGAAGCATCTAATTCAAGCCCTTACTGTCTGAACCTATACACAGATATACATGTAAAAAAAAAAAAAAAAAAAAGAAAAAAAAGTGAATTGTGTTTTTTCCTGTCAAGTAGATGCTAAATTAAGTACAAACTGTTGGAATGGAATACTTTTTAGTAAAGCACATGCAATAGATATAAATAAATAGTGTGATGCAAATGAACAACATTAGGCACAATTGAGCATAATAGTAAACACATTTTCTAGTCCCTGCTAGATTAGTTTATTGATGGTGCAGCTAAAGATGGTTTTGAAACTGAATTACAATATAGTTTTTGTGCAGTTTATTCTGGTCTGTCAAGAGCAATTCCAATGCATCAAAAGGTACATTTGCTGCAATTTCATCAAAGGGGTTAAGTTTGGGTTTCATTTTTACTCAAGGGTTGAAGTTCCCAA
Organism: Anableps anableps; assembly: GCA_014839685.1. Classification (NCBI taxonomy): domain Eukaryota; kingdom Metazoa; phylum Chordata; class Actinopteri; order Cyprinodontiformes; family Anablepidae; genus Anableps; species Anableps anableps. The sequence continues at coordinate 20,293,876 of CM026070.1, read as the reverse complement.
GTTTCAAGTTGTAAGATTAATAGAAAGCTCCACTGAAATTGCAAGTAGGAAAGTTAGTGCTTTCTCACCAACAAAGAAATCAAATTCCAAAATGGCTTCCTTGTAAAGAAAAATAATAGTTACTGTAAAGAGTTTGTTTGCACTTTTGAAAATTTTAAAGAGAAAAGATGAACTAAGGGTCTATGAGAGCAAGAATTCTCATTGTTGCTGGTAAAATGCATAATAATGATTTGAAAATCATTATTAATCATTATAAATAAAAACTGAAACATCGGTGGTGTATCAAATACTTATTTTTCCCACTGTAACCACCACCACTTGTTCTAATTCATGGTCACTGTTGTCCACTTAACATTGTACCTTTGCTCTAAATTACAATTGTGCCAAAACAACAAAAAAAAAAATCTGAGAACTACTAAGAGCAGCCCTCTTGGTACCACACTTAAGAATTATGACTCCATCACATCTCTCTATCTACACCTTTTCAATCCCTGCTACCAGTTTTGCCAATTGGTGAAGCAGAACAGCCAGTCGACAGTGACATATGCCAGCGATTAGCCTGGCTACAGTTCAATTATGATAAAAAGCCAGCACACCTCTTAGGCCATGATTAAAGCCTCGGCCTGGCCTTGATAAAGAGATCCCATCTCAGCCACATTATGAGACACTCTCCTGTGGTGTTCTGCCTCATGCTTTTCACATCAGAGCCTGGATGGAGTTCATGGCAGAGCAAGCTAGACTGGGGCTGCTGGGGGTCTTTATCATTCAGACTTGGCTGACGATACTTCTCTACCTGCCGATTTTCTACTTAGACTAGTATTTTTTTAAATAACCTTCTTATTTTATTTCTCCATCTTATATCAGCCTTGTAACTTGAGATGGCTTTAGATACTGAGAGGTATAGCATGAAAGCCCCAGTTTTAATAAATGGATGGGTAGTGATGAAAAGAAGATATCAGAGAAGCATGAAAGGAGAGAAGAGGAGGGGGAAGAGCATTAATCCAACAGCCAGCTGCTGGAGAGAGAGAGGGAGCGAGAGTGAAAGACAGAGAAGAAGAGCTGAGAGAGGGGAGGAGGAGGAGGCAAAAGAAAGATAGCCTTTCGGCTGTGTTCTGTCAAGGGAGAAATTACACATTTACGGAGGTTTTTTTAGCCAACGACGAGTTCCATAGATCAAGCCACTGGATTTATGAGCCAATTTTCAACATGAAATATAGACACAGGGAATCCATTTTACCCATGTTTACTTGCCTCCTCTCACTCTTTTTCCCTCTCTGTCTCAATCAAATGGCTTTCAGAGTGGGAATAGGCTTACTACTGTAACCTTAGCAGAGCTTACTGAAACTGTGAATAAAAAAATAGGTTGATTACAATATTGAAAATTGCAGATTTCAAGAGGAAAGGGTTTCAAATTTGAAGATAAAACAAAGTTGTTACTTTTTTCAGGTTTTCTACAAAATCACTGACCCAAAACTTTTAAAATAAATAAACACTGAAGATTAAAAGGCTTCAAATGTTCATTAAAAACATGCAACACTCTAAGATAACCCGAGGTCCAAATATCACCTATTCTGAAATTTAAAAATGGACTCAAAAGGCACAAAAGTAAAAGATTCATTACAAATTGTAGGAGCAAGCTGAAATTTTGCATTAGGTAGTATAACATTTATTTTCTGGAGTTTAAAGAGAATGAAAAATGTTTCAAGTGAAAAACAGAGATAAGCGGCTATTTTTAGTATTATCATGACGAAACATCAGGTGCCACAAAATCTTTACAGAACAGAAAAATTATATTGTTCTAATGTAAACAGAATTAACATTTGTAAACAAATTAGCTGCAAATATACAAGCTGAAACTTATTTTCTCATCTGATTATGTTTTCTTAAAATCTTACATATGTGCAATGCATAGAGCCAAGTTTGTAAGACATCTGAAGAATCTCAAAAACTCAAACATTTTGGCAAAAAAATACAAATGAAAACCTCAAACTAGTAACTGAGACTATTGGCTTACTGCAGGATTGCAAAACCTTTTTATTTTTATTTTCTTTATCTAAAACATGAAACTATAAAAGTTCTTTTGCTTTAAAAATGAACAATTTGACAACAATATGTCATTTCATTTAATTAATTTCCTTTTATTTAACGAGGTTAAAACCCAATTGAGATCTAGATTTCATTTGCAAGGGGACCTGGGCAGAAAATTTGTAGCACACATCAAAATGGTTACACAGAACAAAGATACTTAGAATGGAATTAGACCATTAAAACAAATTTAAAACAAACAACAAAAAACAATTTAAGAGCATTGACACTGGTTATTAGAGTCACATTGCTTATTAATTTTTATTTTAGTTTTACTCAGAGCTACCTAAAGAAATGTTTTACAAAAATGTATATATAGGTCTACATTTTTATATTAATATTAAAATCAAAAGGGATAACATTTTGCATAAATTTGGATAATTTTTTAAGTGTACAGCAAATGAGAATATGCATATGAAGTGCTATACAAGTACTGATACTTAAATTTAAATTTTTACGTTTCCATATTTGGTCATGTTACAACCATAACCTTCACTGTATGCTATTGGCATTTTATGTGATAAACAAACGCAAAGCTGTGCATAATTGTGAAGTGAAAGGAAAATTATATAAGGTTTCAAAATGTTTCAATTTTATACAGAAATCTGAAAAGGGTGGCATGCCTATGTTTTCAGTCACCCCCCGCCAGGAAGGGGGAAAATGTGAACTTCAGATAACGGCACTAATATTTAACAATTACAGACCTATTCAACAAATTAGAATATTACTGAAAAGCCTATTTGTTTTAGGAACTTTAACAGATTACATTAATTACACACAGATGGACATTTGAAAGCCTTTATTTCTGTTATGATGATTTTCCTGTACAGTTAATGAAAACATGACATTTAAAATTAGGATAATACATCACACCAATAAAAAAACTATTTCTAAAAACAAATGTGGGCTTAATAAAAAGTATGTTTAAAAACTGCATTAAGGTTATTTTCAAGGGGTACTTTTAATGTGACAAACGAGAGTTATCGGGACGTATATTCTAGTTTATTGAATATGACTATATATCACTTGGCATGACTTTTTAAAATAATTGTCATATAGCCTTGGTTTGTAATTATGCCACACTTTCCATTTTCAGATTATGAACTGAACAGTGCTCAGGGAGATGTTAAATCTTGGGATATGGTTACTTTGACTTCTTCACAACATGGCATGTCTGCTGTTTCTTGGTTTTTTGTGAAGCTGCTTGTTCACTAATGGTGTCTCACAAGGTGTATCTATAGTGTTATTTACTAACCCTGTGTCTTCTTTGTGTTGGATTTTAGTCAAGGGTATCAGAACAGTACTGAATATGCATGTCACACTTTTGAAATTTTTATTGGTAAAAAAAAAAAATGTAAAAAAAAACATGCATTGTTCTCCTTTTACTTCACAGTGATGCAGTACTGGTCTATTTCTTAAAATCCCAATAAAGTACATTGAAGTTTGTGGTTGTTTTACCATGAAAAAATCTGAAGGGTAACAACACATCTTTTAAGGCCTGATAAAGTACAAGCACGCATCTCTAAATCAGAACGCTTCTCTCTTGTGGCAAACATATTCAAAATTTGCATAGAAATTAATGTCTAAGTAGGCTAAACACCATAATTGACAAGCAATTAGCAATATTATGAGAAGGGGGAAACTTAATGAAGTTTCATTGGCTCTGCTTAATTATCATATTAATGGAGTCATTAGTTGTCACTTAACTTCGATGACAGGTAAGGTAAGAATGTCAGGATCCTACAATTTTCCGAACAAATCTGTATTCAATGCTTATTACCCTCCAAGTCAACACCATCTCAAAAGAACCAACTCGACACAGTGAGAAAAAAAAAAGCTGGTATTTATTGTTTCAGTTTTTTGTAAACAGAAGGATTTTCAAAGTAATCAGAAAAAATCATTATGATAGTTCAACATAAAAACAGATGGATGGAAGAGAACAAAAACTCTACAAGCCAGCACTAAAACACATTTCCAGTAAACGCCATTGAATTATTAGGCTACAAAACCCCTCCGATGACTCCAACAAGCATTGCGGTTCCAGGTCCACCCACTCCCTGGGTCTGGTCTTTCAATCCAATTCATTTCAATTACCCAGTCATCCCCACCTTCTTCACCCTGTCCCGATTAGTTCAGCCTTGCAATTTACAGTTGCTCGTGCCTCATCTATGGGCAACCGGTGGTGGAGGCAGGGAGACGAGCAGTAATGGAATGAAATGTCACTCAGTCATTGCCTTTGTCACAGCCAGATGGGGAGGGTTTGGAGAGGTCTCGTTAGTAGGTGAGAGGTTGTGTTTATGTGTGTGGAGTCGGTGGTGTGTCTGCGTAAATGGACAGTAATATGGTGACCGCCTTGGTTGTGTCCATCTTGTCTGGCCATAAGACTCCTGGGCACTCCACTGTCATCAGGATAAGTAACCCAGTCGTTTGTCCTCCAGACCGTATGAGCTGCAGCTCTCATCAGGGCTTCTTCGCCTTTTTTACCGAAGATGAGCTGGAAGCAGATTCTCTCCGCTTGCGCTGCAATGGGATATGGAGGGACAATCATGTTAGAGAATGCCAGAGCTCACACCTTCTCCTGTGAAGGATTAAGCATGTTTAGCCCACCAAGGCTACGTTCACACAGCAGGCAAATACGACCCAAATCCGATTATTTGTCCATATGCGACCCATACCCAACTTTTTCATAGAAGTCTAAATGCGCCAATTCCAATCTTTTCACCCCCCCAAAAAAATCCAATTTGTGCTACTTCCATCTGTGGTACTAAATTGGATACGTATCCGATAGTTTTCAAAGTGTCAGCAGGCAAAACGGTTTTGTCGCAGCTTATCCGACTTTGACATCATTGACGTGAGACATGCATCATAATTCTGCACCAGAAGAAGCCAGACGCAGTAAATCCAAACGTAAACAATGGCCAAAAATTAAAAGAAAGAAGTCTGTGTCAGTGAAGTCCATCATATCACAATCCCACCACTCCTGGTTCTGACTACACATTCAAACAGGCTTCTCTGCAGAAGCTGCAGTCAATACTCTACAAAAGGCAATTTCTATGAGTTATGCTTTCTTTTTATTAGCTTCCCTTGTCTTGTTACGATTTTGTGACAATCCTGCCAGCTCCCATTGCTCAGTAAGTTTAAAATCGATCCATAGACGGTGGCATCCATTTTTACTTCCTTAAACAGTTCATATTTCAGCAAAAAAAAAATCCGAATTGAGCATCAAGACCTGTTGTGTGAACGTCGCCTAAGATCATCTGTTAACACCAGAACAGCATGTATTATTACAGGGTTATAACACATCCCTTATGTGAAAACTAGACACTTTTCCAGTTCTCAGGTACCCAAAGTACCCTGTAAATTTAGGGAAGATATGTCAAATGTGGTCAGGTTTTAAATATGGAAGCTGCAAAAACCAGAGGAATGATGGATGGCCAAACAGATGAATGAATATCATGGATAGATGAAGCAACAGATGGATGTACAAACTGATGGACTTGTGGATGGATGCTTAGACGGACAGAGATGGATTGTAAGCAAAAGGATGGTGGCCGAACATTTGGACAAACAGGTAGGTGGATGGTTTTCTTCTGGGCCTTTGTATATTGAGTTGCATGTGTGAGTTTACTTCATGTGCTCCTGCCTTCTTGCTGGACAAGATCAACCAGGTATATATTGATTGATTGATTGATTTTTTTTCCCCCAATCAACCCAGATCTAAATCTTTTCTACACAAACTCATCAAAAATCCATATAAATGTATTTTAGTGCCACGCTCTGGTTATTCACACACAGTAAAAGAGGTCACGTGTATATTTGATCGCGAAATAATTTTTCCGCTTTGGCTGCAGTGGCTCACTGACTTTGAATCACCAGCATTCAGCTTTTCTATGTGTATAAAAATTAAAAGACCATTAAAATCATTGTCTAACAGCATTTCATTATTTTTTTTAGCTTTCTGCTTCGAGTAATTTAACGTGGTAAAGTTAGAATTTGAGCATTTTTCAAACAACTTAAAGATGCACATGAGATATCGTCATGTAGGTGTTTGCAAAGATTCAGAAAAGTCTGGATCAGTTTATGCTTACCGAGTTGGGGGTAAGCGGCGCTCCTACAACATCAATGATCTGCTCCTTGGGTTCCACCTTGATATCATCTACGTTGGGCCATGACTGAGCTTCTACCCCTGGAGTGGACGATGCAGTACTGTTCACAGCACTGAGATCCCCACCCTGTGGGACGCCAGCAATTCCCCCTCCTCCTAATCCTGTGGTACCTCCACCCCCAGCCCCGCTGCCAGCTTTAAGCAGGGCCTCATAGCGATGACGTAGCATCTGTTGTTCATATTCACAGTTGCTGTGGGCCTGCTTCAGTTCATACAGGAGCACGAGGTCACTACGAAGTTCATTGAACATCTGTACAATCTCCTCTGTGGGCATCGGGTTGAGATCTAGATCCAAAGAAGTACAGAAAAGGTGAATGAAGCTTGAGAAACTTTGATTAACTGATAGCTGTGACGATGTTGTGGCACGTTAAAGGTTGCATGTAGAATACTTACGCAGCTGTCTGGTAAATCATCTGATCAATCTTAGGCAGATACAGTAAACATTTCAGCTTTCTTCATCAGTTTAGTTAAATACTTTCATTAATGTGTTAAAGGGAACAAATATTACTACTTATTACCTGTAAATATTCACATTTTGTTTGAAGACAGAGGTTTGTGATCTCAGAAGACAGTTCATGAACATAAAGCCTCTGGTACTGACTAATGTAAAGCAACACACTCTCAGGTAAAGGAGTGAATCTATGGAATAATCTTACTGATAAAATTAAAAAATGTAAAACAGTAAGGTCTAAGAAGACATGTTGGGAAAGACAAAAAAAAACTAAACTTCTGATAAATGTGTAATTATTTGGTTTTGACAGTCCTGGTCATTTATTTACTTATTTTTTTTGTACTTTTAGATAGCTGATTTTGGAATATTTCTGTCCAGACGACCCAGACAGTGAGAAATGTAGCCATTTATAATCAGGTGCTTCAGCCTTAACCCTTTTTCTGAAAATTTACTGCCTTTTGACAGGACAACTAAATCTATCCTTTATGGAGGAATGGTAAGAAGAAAACCATGGTTGAAAGAAAACCATCAGGATACTTTAGCAAGGTACTGTACAGAGTTTATTGTTCTCGAGACTGAGGGGAGAAGAGACGGAGGTGGGATGCAAAGGTGGATTAACAGCAGAAAGAACCGAAAGACAAAGAAAGAAAGGGAATGAAGTAAGGACATAAGGAAGGCACAAAGGAAGAAATGAAAGGAGGGAAGCCATGAGGGAGAGAAAGAGAGAGGGATGAACAAAGGACAGCAGGAAGGACACAAAGAAAGGAAAAGAAGGAAGGAAGGAAGGAAGGAAGGAAGAAATGGATGGAGTTTCGACACAAGAAGAAAGGTCAGAAGAGAGGTGGGAAACAACATTTAGAACTGGAATAAAGTTTAGAAATACAAGTACTTTCCCATCTGATATTGTCTAACAAAATATCAGGATGGGAAAGTACTCATACCTTAACATTTTTCTTTCTCCATACTCATGCAGACATGGAAAACACTGAAATCAAACTCCAAATTTTTCTGGATTGTATTGGGAACCCTGCTAATCTACTGGAGTTGTCACTTTTCCTGCTCCACTCAAACTCACATTTACTGCAGAGGACTGCTGAACATGTAAAACTATAAAATGTTAGCTGATTGCTAATATTCATTCATACTCACCCACTCCTTGCTCTGCCAGGATTTGCTCAATGGCCTTGATCTTCTTCTGGCCAACAGAGCTTGGCAGTTTCATCTGAATAACACAGAGAGAGAGAGAAACGCACCAGCGCAGGGCTGTGATTTAAGGTACTGGCAATATTAGGATAAACGGCTTCACCTCAGGGCTTTTAATTCGTATGAAATGCACTTCAGCGGGTCAGATCAAAATGTCTTTATCCAGTGAACTGCATCTGACTGATTAGCTAGAGGAGCTCTCCACTTCCTCAGCTGTGCTAACGCATTTTCCATTGAGATCAGAAGCTCCTCATCAGTCTTTATGATAAATAAAGGTCCTCTTGCTGCTTTTACAGATATTAGCTATTCGGCAACAAATTTAATAATCAAAGTGATAATAAAAGATAAGTTTGAAACTCCTTTTACCTACATACATCAAATTTAGCACCAAGCCATGATGCTTCTGATTGCAAAACTGAGTCAAATAAAAACTTTTTCTAAAAAGTTTTTCATAGCTTTAAAAAGAACTCTGTATGATTATTCCTGATGAGTGCAGTTTCAAGTTTGATTTTTATTTCAGAAAAAGCTTTGAGACTCCCAAGTGGGTTTTAAAAACACTGGTTTGATTTACAGTCAATAGCAGGTTAGTTGTGCAGGAGGAACAAGCAACACTCACCCTCTGATTGCGCAGAGTGACACCTGCTGACTTGAAGTCGGGGAACTTGATGCCAGCTGTCTCTGGAACAGCCTGGAGAAAAAAATGTTTATAAGACATGACATATATTTTGAACTTTTGACTGACATGGAACAAAATCAAATAAATATGCTGGGACAAATCTGAGTAATTTGTTACTTTGATCCGATTAATTACAAACTGAAAAAGAGCATTTTAAGGTTGTTTGGGTGACACTTGCTGGAAAAAAAAAAACAAAAAAAAAAAACAGCCTAAAATAAAAACGGATTTTCAATATACAAGTTATTTGATTAAGATTTTTCAGCTTTTTGTGCAGCTAGATTGCTTACTGGTTTTTCTGTGTCTCTTTTTTGAGGGAGCTTCTTCTTAGAGACTCTCTTTTCAGCTCGCCTCAGCTCTGTAGTTGTGTCGGCTGCTTTGATGAGTTTCTGCAGATCCTGAGCTTTCTTCTCACGCTCCTTCTTCCGATTCTCAATCTTCCTTAGTTCCTGAATAAGATATTCTTCTTCTGCCACCTAAAGGACAAACAAGAGAGGTGCATTTTTATTATTAAAGAGGCACAGAAAACAATCAATTTTCATAAACAGTACAGGTGCATCTTAATAAATTTGAAAATCATTGGAATGTTCATGTTTTTATCGTAATTTAGCTCAAAAATAAAACTAGTTTATTTTAGAGATTCATTAAACATAGTGACATGGTTTGAGTATTTATTTGTTAATTTGGAGGATCATGGCTTGCAGCTCATGAAAACCCTGCATTTTATTACATTGAACTAATAATAAAAAAAATTAATATAGAAACGCTTAATGCAGAAATGCTCTGATGGACACTATAGCTGTCCACCAGACTGTCATTGACGTAGTCCACAAAGAGCCACAAAAGGTAAGTTCTATCATTGCTAAACAAGCTGGCTGATCAGAGTACTGTATCTAAGCATTTTAATGGAAAGTTAAGTGGAAGAACAAACTGATCAAAAAAGGTGCATGGATTAGAGTAATAACCTTGCTAGTGTTTGTGAGTACCATGTTATAGACTGAATGACGACACTTTTATCCCCCATTTGTTGCCTGCTCAGTCCACTTCTCTCCTGCATTTGGTTGTGGACCCTTCACTCAGAGATTTTCTTTAGTAAAAGCATACTACTTCATGTAAAAGGTGCTGCAGCCAAATAATGACTGCATATACTATACATTGCATGGAAATAGTTTACAGTGGGCTAAAATTTCTATATTAAAATGTATTTATTCTTCTTTTTATTGGTTGTATGCAATATTCTAATTTTCTGAGACACTGGATTTTAGGTTTTCAGTAGCTTTAAGCCATATTCATAAAAAACCAGGCATAAACAGTTTAGGTATATAACGTGTCACTTGTTGAAATAAATTGCTAAAATAAATTAAATTGTCAATAGTGCTACAATTTATTGAGATGTAACTGCAGAAATAACTGGCTAGGAATATTTAAGGTTACTAACTTGCTCAGGTGTGCGATTAAAGAGCTTCTCCAATTGCTCCTTACGGCGTCTCTCATGTCCAGCATCAAAGATATAGATCTTGGGCTCGGTCCCAGATGCTGCACGGACCTTGGTCAGCTTACCACAAATGCTATAATATCGTTCTTTCAGGTCCTCTATGGAGCGTTTCTAAAAATGCACAAATTAAGAAAAATTATTCCAAATACATGTTTTAGTTTTCAGATTTTTTTGTAAACAGTAAACTCTTGGTTTAGGAATTGAAGGTCTGGGCCTTTACTCTATATTGTTGGTAGTCATAGCGGTCGTGGATAACTACAAAGCGCAGGTCAAAACGCTTGCACAGGTCAAAGAGGTGGTCTGTCTCTCCTTTAGTCCAGCCATCGTCATGAAGATGCATTTGATACTCTTGCTCTGAATAAACTGGCACTTGCACCGTCTGGACAGGCAAACAAGAAAACAGAAACACCATAAAGAAAGAAAGCATAAACATACTTGAAAAGTGGGACACAATGCAAAGCATTCTTTTTGGTGGTCGAGCATACCTTGTTAAAACGAGCAAAGGGGTAGTCCTTTCCCTCCTCGGCCATCCGTCTCCAGTGGTGGAATATGGCCCCGTCTTTGCGAGCTGGATTGGTGAAAGGCATCCACTTCCAGGGACGAACCTTTTTACATCCAAGCTTGGCTTTGACAGTCCTGTAACCTTGAGTGGTATCACTAGGCAACAGAGGCGGGGCATCTCTATGGATAAACAGGGGAAAAACAACATTTTTTCTCTTTCTTTCCACGCTCTCCATTGACCCTAGGTACTTAAAGTCCTATACCTTCTTTACTTCTACTCCCTGTAACACCACTGTTCCACTTGTCCCGTTTCATTTACAAACATGTATTCTGTCTTGTTGTGACTAATTTTTATTCCTCTGTTTTCCAGTACATACCTCCACCTCTCTAGCTTTTCCTCGTGTGGCCAGTTCTCACTGCAGATCACAATGTTCTGCAAACATCATAGTCCATGGAAACGCCTGTTTAACCTTATCTGTTATCCTGTCCATCACCAAAGCAAACAGGAAGGGGCTTAGAGCCAATCTCCGATGCAGTCCCACCTCCACAGCTTAAAAGCATCATGCAAAGAATTATTACTATATTCACGCCAGTGACAGAAGTATGTAAATATTTGCCCAGCACTGAAGCCTGTGAGGATACTGAAGGGGATAAAACGAAAAGTGTAAGCTATACAATGCAAGCGGTTGTCTACTGTCACTACGTGGTCGTCCAGGAGGAGTGAAAGCTGCAAATCAATGACTCAATGCAATCTGCTGGGTTTCCTTAGACACGACATTTTTTAAACTAATTTTAATAATAAACTTAGCCTAATACATTGTTTTATAACTAGGATCAAATGGAATGTATGTGTGATTAAATTGAAATTACTTTTTTGTAAAATGCCTTGAGATGACATTTGTTGTGAATGGCGCTATATAAATAAACTGAACTGAACATAGTGAAACTCCCCAAACAAAATCAAACTGATTGTCTAATTGCCTAATGAATATAAATTAGCTTGAGTAAGCAACTACATCACACCTCACAAGCATCTTGTAAGCAAATTTTCTGAAAAAGGCTTCTAAAGTGTGAAAAGAGTGAAAATTATTGATAAATTTAATATCCTGTTTCTACAACAGCAAAAAGTTTTGCAGACATGTGATGTCAATTAAATAAACCACATAAACAAAAGAAAGCATAAAGGTATGTTTTGGAAGAAATACATACTTCTTATCTGAATACAGCAGAGCATAAACCTCTCTGTGCATTCCCTCTGGTCTCTTGAAGGTTAGCGTCTCGGTCGCTTTCTTGGATTTTTTCTGCAGTAAGTGATGGGGAAAAAAAACATTTTGTTAAAATAAACTGAATTATAATGTGGGAAGTGTTACATGCATGACACAGTATGTGATAATTGCAAATAGCAACATTCAATTTAGAACAAAGACTAAAATTAGCTAGGTGAAATGTAAGTTCAGGTCAATAACTATCATCAAAAACTCAATTTCTGTCTAAAGCTTAAAGTATTATATAGATTTAATACACACAGTGAGACATGCTCACATATATATGTATGTATGTGTATATAAGACTAACAAAACAGGATTTTTAAATGGAAATGTTAGCTTACAACAAAATATTTTCACGTTTTTTTAATAGTAAATGCATTCAAATTTTGGCCGAGGCAACTTTTGAATGAATTACTGCATCAAACCGGTGTGACATTCAGGCAATCAGACCGTGGCTCTGTTGAGGTGTAATGGAAGCCCAGGTTGCTTTGATAGTGGCCCTCAGCTTATTGGAGCTGGATATCTCTTATTTTCTTCTTGACAATACTCCAGAAATTCTCAATAGGATTTAGGTCAGGCAAATTTGTTGGTCAGTCCAGCACAGTAATAGTAAAGCCATTAAGCCTAGTATAAATACATTTATTAGAGTGGGCAGGTACCAAGTACTTCTGGGAAATGAAATCTGAATTTCCACAGTGCTTGTCAGCAGTAGGAATCCTGAGGTGCTCTAAAATTTTCTTGTAGACTACTAAATTCACTTTCGACTCGATAGACAAAGGAGATTAGCAGATGACAAGATTTACCAAACGATTACTGACAATGGAGACTTAACACTGGACCTCAAGCAACCTGAAATCTGTGTCTCTCCACTTTCCCTCTATACTACGGGACTTTTGAATTCCTTGTGAAGTTATAAATTTAATTTCATCTGAAAAGAGGACTTTGGACCAAAAGTCCAGGATATATCCTTTTGTGGTGGCTCTTGAAGCACTGACCCCAGCGGCTGTCAACTCCTTGTGAATCTCCCCCAAACTCTTGAATGAGCTTTGCTTCACAATGCTATCAAGACTGTGGTTATCACGATTTATTATGCACATTTTGCAATCACACTTTTTTCTTCAACTCAACTTTCTATTGATATGTTTGAATACATCACTTTGTGAACAATCAGCTCTTTAGCAACTGCGTTTTTGTGTCAACAACTATCTGCTGGACACCTGTCAAGTCAGCAGTCTCGCTCATGACTGTAAAATTTCTGTTTTAAAAACTGTTTTAATTGCTCATATAATAGCCTAACTTTCTATGATGTATGGTTTTCATAGCTGTGAGTTATATACATCAAACTTAGCATAAATAAATCATATATTAAATGCTATTCTAATGTACTAAGATATAACTTTAATCTAGTAAATCTGGATCTGTTTAACTTTCTCTCACCTTATCCGAGTTGATGAGATCTTTCTTACTGATGGGACCATCGTTATCCGTTCCGCCAAGCTCCAGAATATCCCGAACATCAGCACCGGTAGCCATAGTTATATGTTGTTTACGATGATGTTTAGAAACTCTTTTTACAACCTGTCAAACAAAATTAGCGCTCACTAACCTATAGGCGCTCATTCATTCCCTGAACGGTACAGTACAACATATACCAACAAAGCTAAAGGCTAACGCAGTTATTTCTCAAGCTTTTGCCAGAAAATACAGCAAATACCTGAAAGTACTTGTATATCTTTTAGTATTGTTACTACTTCAGCTTATGAAATACGCGTAAACTATTCATAAAAAAACAAACAAAATGATTTGTTGTTAAAGGCAGAGCGGTAGTTAGCTAAACACCGACGCCCATCATGCCGTTCTGACTGCACTGAGGGAAATTGACAGTCGCCACCTTGTGGTGTGGAGCAAAGCAGTAATTTAGGAGTTTTTGGGTCACTTTTGCTTTAAAGGGTACCCTTAAGCCTAAATGGACACAGTTACTGTGCTTTTTAAAATTAAAATGAGTCATTTTCAGTATATTTTTTAAAAATTCTTAATCTATATGTAGATTATTCGATGATAATATTATACTGATGCGCTGTCAAGGTGCTGTCACTCAAGGACTGCTTAACATAGGCACTCACAACCTAATAAGGCAATGTGCAGATAAAGACAGTTGTTCTATGTTAATAACATAAACATTAGATATGCCATTTTATGTCTCAGAGCCACTCTTTTTAAATTTTTAGCGACTGTGGCATTATGTTGCTGAAAGTCTTAAAAAATACATGACCGGAGATGTTTCTCTGATGCCTCCAACACATTGCCTTGAAAGATTTCCAAATAACCTGTCCGAATTGAGCCTGTATGGATGTAAGTGATGTTTCGCATTTAAATAACATCAAATTATAATTGACAATTTTACAATACTATATTCCATTTTTCCTAAACCCATGTTAAATTCAATCAAAAGTTATTGCACAACTGCTGAAAAATGTAAATTTCATAATTTATTATTGGATTTGAGCCCTGATGATTTCTTAAAATCATTTCAGTTTCACTTGACAGATCCATTTCAAATTGAGTTACACCAAAACAGTCAAGCAAATCAATCCAGTACAACTGAATGACACAAATTCAATTGCATACTTTCCAATTCGATCATAGTTATATTCAGTTTATTATGTTGACTGACAAAAAATATCTGTGTATGGATATTGTTTAAAGTAGTTGACTTTACAACAATCCTTCATCCTAAGTGAGCACGTGGCAACACTGGAAACGAACAGGAAGAAGCCCACAACAGACCTGGGCTCAGAATGAGCGGTCATGCCGTGTGGCCGACTGAAATTAATCAGCTTTATTTATGAAGCTTGTGCACACAAACAAGAAAGGACAAGGGTTGAAATTGTGCAAATGTACGTGATATCAGTCTAGGCACTCTCTGCTTTTTAAAATAAAAAAAAGGTATTTTATTGTCTTATTGTTTTTTGTAGATTTTATAAAGATTATATTATACTGGTAAGATGTTCAGGGTGATGAATCCCTTCATATTGTACTTTTAATTGTTCCCCTTAGTGTTTTTGTCCCTTAATTTATAGTTCAAATAAATCCTTTTTCACATTAAGTTATATACACACAGCACATTTGATGTCCGCCTTAATGAATATATAAATAATAAATCTTGTTACACTTTTGTAAGCAGGTAAGCTTACTTTTAACCATATTATTTTTTTAATGTTTTTTTTTTTTTTAGCACACATGGGTAATGTTACTGATACATAAAAAATAACCTATCTTAATAAAAATACACATCAGGTATTTTTACCTATATGGTTTAACATGTATCACAACTGTTTTGATTACAAAATTATAATTTGCTTATATTTGCATGCTTAAAATCAAATTCCGCTAAAAAAAAAATAATAATAATATTTTAAAACCTCTAATTACAACCAGGCTCAAATAATGTTACAAACGCAACAAATAAGGGATATTTGAAGGTTTTTGGTTAAAATGCGATGGTGCTCTTATTTTGAAATTCCGTTTTGGACTAGTACCTCTATAATGAAAAGGAAAACACCGGAAGTATTTGCAGACAGTTTAAACTGGTCACAGTTTCTGCTCCGCCATTTTCGTAATAGCCAGCAGCGCACTCTGATATTACGTTCAGTCGATCAGGCAATACTAGCCTTGTTGATTTGCTGTAGCAACCTTTATTAGCACAACAAAATGTCGAGCGAGCAGGGTGAAAACAACACCGAGACGACTACCGAGCAGCAACAGCAGCAGCAGCAGGAGTGAGTCCATTCATCGACGTTTTCTTTGTTGTAGCTAGCTAATTAGGCCTAACGGTTCTATAAACGCTCATATATTGCCATTTATGTTGAGTCCAAGAAGACGCACACTTTTTTTATTTATTCAGGGAAATTGTTGGTAATCCATCAATGTGCGTGTTTTGTTTTTAAATGTTTTGCTGTTTGATTTTAATCAAACGGGGCTGGGGAGTGGGGTCCGTCTATTTACTGGCGCCAATTAAGTCGGGTTTAAATCAGGCTGTGTTGTTGGTGCAGGTACTTGATCACGTTAATCATGATAATTTCGCATTTGGGGGCAGAAAGGAAATATTATATTTTGTTTCGAGCTGGTTTGATTTATTTAACATATTGCTCATTTTTAGGCTGATATTTAAGGGCCCTGCCATGTGGCTAAAGCGTAGTCATGTCGACTTTAAACCTTAAGTAACTTCCTTTTAGGATGAAGAATGTATTCTTCTTTTAGTAGTGGCATTTTTATTTTCTTTGAAAATGCATTTAGTAATTTAAAACGGTGTTTGTTTTTTTTTTTGTTTGTTTGGTTTTTGTTTTTTTTATTTTTAAATGTAATTATTGTTTAACTTGTGTGCTTCAGAGGAATTAATGGAAAACCCAAGAATGAGTCCAATGCAAGCAGGAAGGAGAGGCCTCCCAAGAGAGGTGGAGGTGGTCGCTACGATCCCTATGGCAACGCGAAAAGATACAGAGTGTTTGTCAGTAACATCCCCTATGATGTGAAATGGCAAGCCCTCAAAGACCTGATGAAAGAGAAAGGTAAGGTGTTTTGGTAAGACACTTGAGTGCTTGGGGTTTTTTTTTTTTTTTTTTTTTTTTTTTTTTTTTTTAGGGATCTGCATCCAGGGTCAATTTGTTTGACCGTATCACTTCTGAAGGCCTTGTTGGAGTGGTACTTCAGATTTTGGGGAGTTATTTGGAACATCACCACAAACTAAGGAGTTGCTGCAAACTTGTGCTGTGCACCTGGATTGAACATGGAGTCGCCACCGAGGTTATTGTAACCTTTGAGGTGTTTGTGAAACGGAGGTTGTTCTTATTAAAGCAAGTTGACTAATGTGAAAATCCCATGGATTGGGATCTTGAATGGCATAATGAGGTTTAATCCAACAAGTGACAAAAAATGGATTCAAGACTCATATATTGAAGCAAGGGATCTCTTTCTATCAGCTGGAGTATGTAACTATCTCTATATGTTGAAATGATGTAAAATGTGGTTAAATTGTTGGAAACATGTCCAATTTTAAGTAGCTTTGTGCAGCAATTTTGATTTCTGCAAAGATTACATTAGCTTCTATTTGCATGAAGAGTTGAATAGTTATGGATTATTGGAATTGATCACATGTCATTAGCCATGCAATGAACTGTTAAGTTAAAGAATGTGTTATAAACGGAACAGTCTTTTTGGAGAAGGAGGGCCAAGTGTTCGTTTCTGTCAACTGTTGAGTTAAATTGCATTTTCTTTTTTAGGTGTGACCTTGACAAGCAAATGTTTTCTCAGCAGATCTCCATGTTGTGCCACACACAGCTCTTTGCTGGGGATTTCTGTGGGGTACAGGTCTACAAAACGAAGCAGCTTCTTTTTGTACTGTCCTTGTTTTGAGAAGTTTGGTCACTGACGTCCATTTGGTGAACAGACATGTGACCTGGAACATTGACAGTGGTCTCCATTGAATTGGAAATGGATATTTTTAAATTAAGTTCCTTTTTTTGCAACTCTGAACCATTGGAACAGGTTCGTAGTTAAAGAAGCATCCTTTCCCCAAGCATTTGTCGTCATTCAGCACATGGTTATTTTTGTAGTTGTAGATGTCGTTTAGGCTCAGCTGATGGGAATGTTTCGATGCTTTAGCGTGAGGTGTAAAATGGCAACATTTGACAAAGTACTACTAGGTTTGCCCTGAGATAGGCTGAGGATTTGTATGGGACTTTTATAACTTGAAATTGTATGGTCAGTAAACTACATGGAGCAGGTGGTCTTCACTGTTTTAGCCAAATATGAAGGCTGTCGGTCATTTCAACAGTTGGTTTCTTCAATCTGTTGCTTTTGTTGTTTCTGGAGAATTCTCACAAGGACAGACTAAGAAGTCTTATGACATGTTTTGGTTTTTTTTAAAAAAAAAAAAAGATCTAAGCTTGTTTTTGTAGACCTGTACCATATTGTGCTGCTGAGGTGCTGGGGGACAGCTCAAGACTCTAGCAGTCAGAGCTCAGTGTCATCGGCCTTCCTCCTTGTTTCTGCTCTAAACCCCCATTGTTCTCTCGGCTTCTCTCCCCTTGGTGTGTGTCGTCTCTGGAATCTGATTTGTAGTGGGTGAGGTAACGTACGTGGAACACTTAATGGACGCAGAAGGCAAATCGAGGGTAAGTGCAAATACATACAATCAAAATACATGATTAAACCTAGACAAACATGTGTTTGTCAGACTTGGTTTCTTTCGTTAAATTGTTGGGAATTGTTCAGAAATAGAAACCTGGTGGAGTTCTTGAGATGGTAACGTGCGGGATGCGTGTTTTTGGTGGTGTCGTATGTGCCACTGATTGGAGGCCATCCTGAAGGGTTGATGCTTTTTAAAACAGGACATCAGCATTACTTGTATTCAATCCTGTGGATTGCATTAGCTGACAATTTCCATTTTGGTTGCTTGATTTGCTCCTTATGATTTAAGGGGTTTACTCGGCAAGATGTTGTTACAAAGCTGTTAGATGGTTTTGTTTAATGTAATTGAAAAAAGATACCTTTTTTACATATTTTATTGGTGTGGAAACTTATCGTATTGCGGAGTTTCTTCCCTTTGGATGGTGTGAGATGAGAAACTGATTTTTCACTAGACCTGCGTGGTCACTGACTGGTTGGGGAATAATTGTCAATCTAATTTACATAGACTTTGTCAAGACTAAGTTTTGTGTGTTTCATTCTTGCTTGTGCATGTCGTTTTCTATTTTCTACATGTCAGTTAAACAACCAGTTGTCATTTCTAATTTCATTTTTGTTTTTTTGTTTTTTGCTTTGTATTGCCTGTTCTGATTACTTCAATCAAAAGGGTTGTGCGTAAGTACACTCCATTTACTTTCACAATTACCTTCTGTGTATATCTGTCGGTAAAAGAAAGTAGAACCCAGCATTTCTGATTTGAGATGTTTCTTTTAGTGTTGTTGAGTTCAGGACGGAAGAACTTATGAAGAAAGCGGTGGAAAATGTCAACAAGCACAACCTCAACGGGCGGCCTCTTAAAGTGAAGGAGGTAGACTGCATGGGAAAAAAAGGAGCGACAAATTTCAGACCCATCCAGAGTTGAAAAGGCTTGAGTGGTGTTTTTAATTTTTCTCTCTTAGGACCCTGATGGTATCATTGCTCAGAGAGAGATTAGCAAGTCCCAACAAGGTGGAGGTCACCCAGGAGGTCATGGAGGAATGGGTGGCATGGGGGGCATGGGAGGCATGGGAGGAATGGGGGGCATGGATCGCATGGGACCTGGACCAGGAGGCCCCCTGGTCAACATTCCTCCCAGCCTGTTGAACAACCCTAACATCCCCAATGAGATTATTCATGGTCTTCAGACTGGCAGGATTGGAAGCACTATTTTTGTGGCCAATGTAAGTTTTCCAGAGTTTTAAACATACTGTTGTATTTACATTTAAAACAAAGGTGAATTTTAAGAAATAAGAACATTCCTTAAAAACATCAAATACTTAGAAAAATGAATTTCAGAAAATAAGCCTAAAGTTTACAATAAAATTTCCTAGGCTTTTCTTTTCTTTTCTTTTTTTATTTACTGATGAAATCTTCAGTAATACAAAAAGCTGTTGCATCAGTTTTGGGGAAAAAAAACTGGGGGTCAGTCTAATTTTTTAATAACTGGTCTCATCAATTGTTGCAGCTGGATTACAAAGTGGGATGGAAGAAGCTGAAAGAGGTGTTTGGCATGGCAGGCGTCGTGTTGAGGGCAGACATTTTGGAGGACAGGGATGGGAAAAGCAGAGGCATGGGCACAGTGACATTTGAAATGCCCATTGAAGCAGTCCAAGCTGTCTGTATCCTTTTTATCATGTTAAATACCTTATTTTCACAGTTACTGCTTTGTTTACTGGGATCGTTTGTGTGTTTTCTTAATTATCTCACAGCTATGTTCAATGGACAGCTCTTATTTAACAGGACCATGCATGTCAAGTTGGTATGTAGCAAAGCCTTGCATTTTAGATCACTTTTGTTGCAACGCTGGGCGTCATTTTAAATGTTCCTTTATGACCTTTTTTTTTTTTTTTTTTTTTTTTTTTCCAGGATGAGAAATCCCTCCCTAAAGATTTTGGACAACCAGACAGAGGGTCCTCTCTTCCCCGTGAGTACACTTTAAACATTTTTTTTTTCTGAAATAACTGTGGACTAAATATTCCCAGCAGTAATGGCAAAAAACCCATATTGTGTGTTGAATATTTCAATACTAAGACTCACTGCAAAATCAAGTTCTTTCCCTAGTTGGGTTTATATGTTGTATTATTGGGAGTTAAAGTTTTTATTCCTTCTAGTTCTTCAAAAATACACTTTTGTGCTGACAGGAATTTAAAGCTTTACCATTTTTTTCCCCTGAAACCAGGTGGCCTGAGTGGTATTGGTTTGGGCCTGGGACCCGGGGGTCAGCCTATTGATGCTACGATGCTCAACAGAGGAGGAGGAGGTGGCGGTGGTGGTGGGATGGGAAACATGGGCCCTGGAGGTAACCAACTCTAGTTTCCTTCTATATTTTAAGGAAGACTTATAAAACTTAATGCTTACAAACACTTTTTTTCCCTTTCAGGAATAGATGGTATGGGATTCAGCAATGTGGGCGGTCGCATGGGAGGAGGTAAGTTTTAAGTTTGCACCAATAAAACTGACCATCAGAAGATTAAATATTTTACTCTTGAACATGAGCTGCAGATTTGGTATTAAGCCTTTTCATAAATGTTTTTAGGAATGGAGAACTTTGGCGCAATGAACATGGATCGTTTTGGTTCTTCAGGGATGGGAAGAATGAATGGTTAGTACAGGCTGAGACTCGCTAAACACTCCAATGCAGGCGTGCTACTCCTCACGTCTTGCTGGATGTTTCTAATGGTTTCATCTCTTGCATTGTCAGAGATGGACCGTGGGATTGGTGGTGCTTTTGACAGGGAATTTGGGCGAAATGAAATGGGAATGTCTCGCAATAATTTTGGAGACTCCTTTGAAAGAGGAATGGGTTAGTACTTACTGGATTGTTCCAAAGCCCCTGTAACCCTTTCTTGAGCTCAGTTGATCCTGCCTTGCTGTCTTGTGTTAATTTCTCCAGGAAATTCCCTTGGCATGGACCGCATGAGCTCTGGAATGGATCGCCTAGGAGGCAGCTTGGATCGCATGGGAGGAATGGATCGGATGGGCATGGAGAGGATTGACCGTGTGTCTGACCTGGACAGGATGGGATCTGGCTTTGACCGTATGGGCTCTGGGATGGACCGCCTGGGGCCAAGTATGGACAGGCTTGGACCAGGCCTGGACCGTATGTCATCAAGCATGGACCGCCTCGGCCCTGGAGGATTTGACCGCCTTGGCGGCCCATCTAGTCTGGATCGCATGGGAGGCAGCATGGACTTTGGCTCCTCCATGGGTATGGATCGCATGGGCAACACCGGGCTCGATAGAATGGGAAGCAGCTTCGATCGCATGGGGTCTGCTGGAGGACTCGACCGTTTCTCCTCCGGAGGCCTTGACCGCATGAGTTCTGGCATGGACCGAATGGGATCTGGAGGAGTCGGCGGTCAGTTTGATCGCTCCGGAGATATGGATCGTGGATTTGGCGGAAAT
This sequence comes from Anableps anableps, assembly GCA_014839685.1. Lineage (NCBI taxonomy): Eukaryota > Metazoa > Chordata > Actinopteri > Cyprinodontiformes > Anablepidae > Anableps > Anableps anableps. The sequence continues at coordinate 20,272,405 of CM026070.1, read as the reverse complement.
TCCTTTGGAGGAGCCGGAGCTGGAGGACCTGGAAGTGGTGGAGGCAACATGAGGAAGGGATGCCAGATCTTTGTCAGAAATGTAAGTTTGCTGAAGTGTGTCTTAAATTAGAGGAAATTTAAGTGCCTGAGTTTTAAACTTAAACTGGATTGTGTTTTTCAGTTGCCATTTGATTTCACCTGGAAGATGCTGAAGGACACCTTTAATACTTGTGGTAAGATTACCCTTTCTTCCTCAGAAGGAAATTAAAAACTAGCAGAGTTTCAGATGTCCTTACCTGTTTGAGCAGGAATTTGACAAGTTTTGTTTTAAAACCATATTCTACATTGTCTCGTTGCAGGTATGGTCCAGTATGCTGATATCAAGATGGAAAACGGGAAATCCAAGGGCTGTGGCGTGGTCCGTTTTGATAACCCTGAAACTGCTGAGCGCGCCTGCAGGACCATGAATGGCTATCGTCTGAATGGAAGAGAGATTGATGTTAGGATTGATAGGAACGCATAATTCATAATTCTGTGTTGCATCAGACGACTTAGTCAGTAATGTCTAAAACATTCTGGATCATCAGATTTGTCCTTCAGTATACTTGGTTTAGTAGATGTTTGGAAAAATTTTTTTTTTTAAGTTAGTTCTTTTAGTTAGCAAATTGTAACCATGGATGTGTTTTTAGTTTTTGGTTATTCTGGTGTTCTACTTTTTAGCGACCAAACTTAATTTTTTCTGTTTTGTTCTGTCATGCATCACCTGTCATTTCCTTTGTTCTGTAAGGTGTTTTGCTAAATAAATAAAAATGTATAAAATGTTTTGCCTCTGTTTTATTTTTAATGATGACTGCCAATAGGCGAGTGAGGATTGTGTTTTGAGGCCGAACTGAATTTAATGCTGGTGTACTGATTGTAAAATCCCAAGAAGTTGAGGCACTACTAATAAAGAGCAGAAGAAGAAGGAATCTGTGAAGGTGGCTCTTCTTTGCTGACGTAGAAGGTCACCACCGGAAGAAGGTTACAGGCACGGTATTCAAGATGGCTGCCCCCTTGTGTCAGTGTTATCAGGTGAGTGCGTGGGACATGGTTAATACTCCGGATTTAAGGAACATAAAAGAAAAAAAATGGGAAATGTATGTTTGAATAGTTTCGTGTATATATAGTAGATGTTGGACGGCATGACTTGGTTTACCTGAGCCGTTTACTATAGCATAAGCTAGCTGTGTTAGCTCTCATCGACGGAATCTCTTCGTTATCATTTGGACTTGGAGCTATATTTACTTGAATAAAATACTAAAAATTGTCCCATACAGTCGCTCTACACGTGACATCCTATTTTGTTAGTCTACATTTTCTTGAAAAGTACTTCTCTACATGCTTACCTTGTTCAAAACTTTAGTTTGAGTTGTTAGTTTATTGAAGTTAAATAATGTTTCTGTTCAGATATGTGTAAGAAGAGGCTTGGTTGCCTTCCCTTCCTCTCACCTGCTGCTACCGAACAGAACCAATGTTTACAGGATATGTGGGTTCCCATCAAGATCTCCACAGGTACCAGAACCTCATGTGACGTCTTTCTGCAGTGAGAAGCTTAACTTGACATATGCAAACAGTGTTTTATGTAATATAAGTACAACTCAAAATTTTGAGTATGGTGGAAAAAGTTTTTATCAGTCATTTCAGAAGATGAAACTCCTATACTATATGGATTAATTACATGTACATTGAAATATTTCAAGCTTTTACTTCCTGAAATTTTGATGGTTATGGCTTACAGATAATTAAAACCCCAAAATTGATTGTCTTTGTCTTAGATAATTTGAATTTTACATAAGATCAATAAAAAATATTTTAAACAGAAAGGACATGTCTGTAAAAAAAAATGTGACTGGAAACATGCTGCCAGGATGAATGTCATAGCATGTTGTGTTTATAATGGCTTCGTCAAAGTCCCAACCTAATTCCAAAACATCTAAAACACTTGAAGCTCTAATTGCAGGGTCTGAATATTGGATTTAGGTTGGGGCTTTGACTAGGCCATAACAAACACAATATGCTGCTAGCAACAGTTTAAAGAATTTTGTGTGTAATAAAAAATAGAAAACTTTTATCTCAACTTCACTACTCAACTGCACACTACTTTTTGTTGATTTAGCTCATAAAATCCCTGAAAAATACTTAGATCTTTGTGGTTGTGAAATGCCAAAATGTGAAAAACGTTAAGGGGCATGAACCTTTTTGCTAAGGTTTTATTGTAAAGCGTGTCATTAAATGGTTTATCTTTATTTTTTTTTTAATTCCCTTATACCTGCTTTAAAACTATTCTCTTTTTGTTGTGGCTCATTCTCCTCTTTTTCAGGTGCGGTATATGTCGGGGGAGAAAGGCGGAGGGAGAAAAGGTTTCTTGGGGGAATTTTTGGATAACCTCAAGCAGGAGTTGAACAAAAACAAAGAAATGAAAGAAAACATCAAGAAGTTCAGGGAAGAGGCCAAAAAACTTGAAGAGTCAGATGCACTGAAACAAGCTCGTAGGAAATATGTTAGTATCTCTGCCCAAACAATGTCACTCGCATTTGAGTCCTTCTTGGCTTCTAGTATATTTTGACTGTTAATCTGCTCCACTTTCTTTTTCTAGAAAACCATAGAATCAGAAACAGCGAAGACCTCAGAGGTTTTGAAGAAGAAGTTAGGAACCATTTCTGAGACAGTTAAAGAGGTACATTAGAAATGCATCTAATCTTGTTGTAGCCTCTATTTGAACTGACTTGATTAGATGTAGACTCTCTTTAAATGTGCTTGCTTATTTGTGTGGATGGGTAGGGGCTGGAAGAGGTCAGTCGTACAGAAATTGGTAAGAAAATCAAAGAGGGAATGGAGGAAGCAGCAAAAACGGCAAAGACATCTGCAGAAACCGTCTCCAAGAGTGGAGAGATGCTGGGGAAGACGGGTGCATTCAGAGCAATATCTCAGGTATATACTCACTGAGGGACTTCCATCTTTACAACAACCTAATCTTAAGTCATTTTACTTTTTGTTCTTTTCTCTCTGTTAATTTTTCCATCAATGAAATTATACTGAGAAATGGGTCTTGTGAATGTTAAAACTGAGACTTACGTATGAGTCTGTTTTAGAGCGTAGAGAGTGTGAAGAAGGAGATCGGTGACCTTGGCCAAACGGGCCCTTACAGACCTCCCGCCCGACTGCGAAAGAGGACAGAGTTCTCGTCTAAGGGGGCAGGGGAAGACAGAAAGGTCTTCGAAGCCAACGAGTACGTGAGTGCCCATTGAATCCTCTGATACTGAGAGGGAGGAATGCCCCTTTAAGTTAGAAATAGGTAGTTCCACTCATTTTGCTTTTGAAGAATGGCATTAAAAAATACAAGGAGTGCAAAGAAAAACCTCTTACTGGTTAGGCATCAAAACACAGATCCGTTTCCATCTGTCAAGCTTGGCAGTTTTCAGAGATAAGCCTTTTATCTTAATTCTGTAGTTTAGATTACCATTTATTATTTATTTGATGCAGTGATTGTTGTTTCCACTCTGACCTAAAATGATGTTTAACAATGATCGAGTTCAATGACAACTCTAAAGCTTTCATTTCTGTCTCCTTTAGGGAAGCTATGGGTGTGGTGCTGCACAAAGACTCAAAATGGTACCAGCAATGGAAAGACTTCAAGGACAACAATGTGGTCTTTAATAGTAAGCAATATTAACCTTAAATATTTTACTAAGGCTACGTTCACACTGCAGCTTGAAGTGACCCAAATCCGATGTTTTTGCCCTTATGAGACCTGTATCTGATCTTTTCATGACAGTCTGAACAACACAGATCCGATTTTTACGACCCAGCCCACTTGGATATGTGGTCCTAAATCCGATACCGATCTGATCTTTTCAAATGTGACCTGTGTCTGTACGGCCAGGTAGCATTCATCTGACCTGTATGTTATTGATACTCGACAATCGTCACTATTCTGCGTCCTGATACACAGAAACAGGAAGAAAAACAACCATGGTGGATGATGATGCAGAGAGCAGTCAGTGGAGAGAGTTGTTAATGTGCTGGCTCCGGTTGACAACAACTTTAAAATCGGAAGATATCCTCCAACGTTACCATCCATGTTTACTTACACAAACACCAAGGTCGCTACGCGTGATGTTATTTCGTCCTCCACTGAGCATGTGGGACACGTTTAGGTTGTTTGAGGTTCACACAGGAGATCACATACAAGTCGCATATATTTGGAAATGTGAACGAGCACGCGAAAAAAAATCGGATTTCACAAAAAAATCGGAATTGAGCGTTAAGACCTGCAGTGTGAACGTAGCCTGTCTTTGCTGTTGTAATTGTTTCCTAACTGTTGTTCTTGCAGTTTGAACATTTTTTTATTATTATGCCAAAAATAGTCATATTTGAACACAAGAAAGAGCCTATAAGTTTTAAAATATCAACAGAATGACATGCAAAATAGTTATACTATAACCATATTTATCCAACACGTTTACTCCGCTGCAGATTTGAGTGTAGATATAAATCATGTGTGGTGTCAGTATGACAAAGAGTTGCAAGTATATGTTTTTGTTTATATTTGTGTATATATCATGCACTGATGTTTTTCTGAAGTAACTATTCTGTCACTCCTCATTTTGTCTAACAATCACACCAATAGGAGTTTATTTCTAGCACTGAACATAATGCACAGGCTGTATATAAACCTGTGATAATTTTTTTTAAACAGATCTTCTGCTTTGTGTTCAACTCACAATCTAACCCTCTCTTTTTTTCTTTGTTGTCTAAAGGGTTCTTTGAGATGAAGATGAAGTACGATGAGAGCGACAACGTCTTCATCAGAGCATCCCGTGCAGTCACTGACAAGATGACAGACATCATAGGTATGAGACCAATAGTTTGGAGATGCAGATATCAGACCCAGAGATCTAATCAGAATATTTTCATTGTTTTTCCATTACTGCAATTAATAGTAGTAATTTTAATACTTGCTTGTTCATTGCTAAGTCGCTTCAGGTTTAGTTTCTATAGAGGTTGTTTTTGGGTTTACATTTTTCTCTTTAGAGTTGAACAGTTAAAACCTGTTTGTTTTTGTATTTTTTTAACACTGCCTATTGCCTTTTTTGTTTAGGTGGTCTGTTTTCAAAGACAGAAATGTCAGAGGTTTTAACAGAGATCTTGAAGGTGGACCCTTCTTTTGACAAGGATTCTTTCTTGAAGCAATGTGAACAAGATATCATCCCAAATATTCTTGAGGTATGTTGAACAAAGCACAGGTCAGTGGCATCTTTCTGTCAGGAGGTCTTGTTTTTTGTGTTTAAGTATGATTTTGTGATTTTAAACATTATTCATCCATCCACCCTCCCCATAGTCTTTTCATGTTCCATATTTAAAGCCCAACAGTTAATGAATTCATGCTGGAATTTGGATTTATACTTGAGAAGTGAAAGAAAAACTACAACATCTGCATGAATTTTTAAAAACAAAATCCCGTGGGGACCAAGATCAGATCTTTCTTCCACAAACACGTCTAAACACAATGTTTGTTTTGTTTTGTTTTCATACAGGCGATGATCAGAGGGGAGCTGGAGGTACTGAAGGACTGGTGTTATGAAGCGGTAAGGAGATCAGTTTGGAGGTCTTCAGAGGCAGTTAGCCAAGACTATTAGGAAATACTGTCCATAGCTCTGAATCATTAGACGTACATTTACTGAGGACGTGAAACTCTTATAAAAATGTGTTTAGAGAATGTTATCATCTTTTTCTTTGTCCCTCGGTTTACAGACATACAGCCAGCTTGCACATCCAATTCAGCAAGCCAAAGCTATGGGATTTCAGTTCCACTCTAAGGTCCTGGACATAGACAATATAGACGTAAGTTCCTCAAGACCCGATTCTTCTAGAATAGCATTCAGTCTCCGACAACTGGTTCTCTGAAACATACTGGGTGTTCATTTGAATATTCTGTAATAAACTGTGCAAGCGGTGATTAAATTTCAGTTTAGGATTACAGAGGATTCTACTTTTTGCTAATATCTGCTGCAGGAAGTGTTGAGTTACGTTCACAGCGACATCATTTTATGATGTTATCCAACATAGGCTTGGCAGATTAGAGCAGATGAGGTCAATCACTGGTTTCTGTTAAACTTCCTAACAGATCCAGAGGCTGTAATTAAGCAATAGGCTGTTTCTTCTGATACCATGAAAACCCCTGTATCATTTATTAATCCATAGTAGTAGATTGAGGTCTTGTCCACATGTCTGCTTAATGTTACTTGGAGAACTTAACATTGCTGATTTTGGTTGTTGCTTACTATGGAAAGCCATTCCGTGTAAGGAAGCTTAAATAAGCATTTCTTGAATGACCTCTATGAGGGGAGGGGAACTGCACAAAGTGACATCATTATTTCATTTCCCTTTGGGATAAATAAAGTATTTTTGAATTGGATTGAATTGAATTGAATCATGTGTTTACCAGGGTTCCTACACAGTCTAAAGAAGTATGGAATTTGATTTCAGTGTTTCCCAGGCCTGAATAAGTATGAAAAGGGTGGGGGAGTTTGGGCAGATATTAGCATTTCTACACCTTTTTCTTCCTGGAGTGAGTTCCTTTTATCCTTTCCTCCTATTCTTATTTCTGGTCTTTAATTTTTGCATGCTCCATATTTAAAGTTTGGTCATTGCAGTTCATGTCAACATTTTTTGTATTTTTTTTTTTTTTTAAACGGTCATAAAATACTTAGACCTCTGGAGTCTATATGTGTAAGTTGCAAGTAACGTCGCTCCGCCTGTGAATGCAGTTCTGGTCTGTTAGTAAGGCTGAAAAGAACAACTTTAGGCACTAGTTATTGATATGGATTATTTTGAATTTTCTGACTTATGTTTTCTGCTTCATCTTCTTTGTTTTCTCATGTTCTTCTCCAGCTGGCCATGGGGAAGATGATGGAGCAGGGCCCAGTGTTGATTATAACTTTCCAGGCTCAGTTGGTCATGGTGATTCGAAACACTAAGGGAGAAGTCGTAGAGGGAGACCCTGTAAGTGAAACAACCAAACAGAAACACTGAATGTTAAGCCGATTGACGTGGATTTTTTTCCCTCCCTGTAACTGCCATGTGATCAGATGTTGCCCATTTATAGAAGAACTTGGCTAAAGAAACTGCAGATTTTCCTGTTGTGAAAAAAATCAAAACAATATTTGGCGTCTGATCACCGATGTTTAAAAAGCCTGACCTGCTGATTCTGATCATGGCTGATACCAAGACTCTCTCCTGATCCTGCACTTCACTCGTTGCTTTCAATCAGGAGACAGTCTAGGATATGCCAGCAGCTGCAAGATGAATTAAAACCAAACCTACTGAAATAAACCAAACACTACATATTGAACATAAAGGTAATAGCACTTAATTTAACAAACTGACATTTCTAAATCATAAATTTTCCACATAGAGTAAACTTAGGTATCGTCCATTCTTAATGTTTATTTGCATGATCCAGCCCAAACATTGTATTATTGTTTAAGATAGAAATAACATTTTTAAGTTAAAGCCAACATTGATAGTCAATCAAAAACCCACAAACAAACTCAAATACATGTTCCAAACTCTCAACATGAATACAACGAAGAATAAAGTCCACACTGTCCAAATCATATTCACTTGTGGGTTAAACATAACATGTTTTTGATCAAGAGAGAAGCACGACATGTAATATGTTTACATGTTACATTCAAACATATTGCACTCCAGTCTTTCAAACTAATTCGTGTTTTACAAACTCTGTCGTTGCCCAGATCTCATATTCTCTTGGCTCTAAATCATAACATACGTTTTTGCTCAAGAGGTTCTCCACAGTTGTTTTCAAAGAAATGATTTGCACTATTTAGTTGGATAGTGAAACTACATTTAGGCATTCAGGAAAGGCTTTTATAGGCCTAGAAAAAAAATCCAGATTTCTTTATGAGCTGTAAATCTGCCACGTTATTCCCTCAAGGAACCGCTGGACAGTTTTAAACGGCAAAGAGGTCCCTCTGTAACATGCAGCTGGCACCTGCCTAGTTGTCGGAGTATAACCGCACTTTTAAGTTTATTAAAGGTGCATGAACTTTTCAGTTTTATGTCTTGAATTTAATGCCACCCCACACCCCTTATGAACTAGTCGTATTTCTTCCTGAACCAAGTCTTGATGTAATTGGTGGGGGACCAGATTATTAGCAAGGCACGACTCATATTAGGAATTGTACTGAGATCAGATTTTATTGAAAAGTTCTCAGATGTGAGATGGCAGAATTTCTGTAGCTGACTGCGTTTGTGTGCTGTCTGGAAAAATACTGAAGTTTATTTAATGAGATTTCAGCATTTTCCAGACCAGGGCAAATATGGAAAATTATTTGTGTTCTGTCCTTTGTCCTTCCCTTCCCTTTCTTTTCTTTATTGTTTCCTAGCTCCTTGCATTCCTTTGTTATATCCCGGCTTTCCTTTTTTTGTGTCCTGCTTTTTTCCTTCTTTATTTCCTTCCTTCCTTCCCTCCCGCCCTGTAGAAACGTCTGCAAAAATCCACAGTTAATTTCGTATTTCATATTTTAAAATGAATGCATATGACTGTAGAAACCCTGAGAGGATAAGACTCTAATTAGCAATGTGATTAACACAGAATTTGTTTCCATATCACTGGTTTAAATTTGGTGTATTTGCTTATTTTTTCTGGAAACCTATAGGAACAGATATGTGCAGTAAAATATCTGTTACTTTTTGTTTTAGGATAAAGTGCTCAGAATGATGTACGTGTGGGCTCTGTGTCGAGACCAGGAAGAGCTGAATCCTTATGCTGCCTGGAGACTACTGGACATCTCTGCCTCGAGCACTGAGCAGATCCTCTAGGACTCTTTGATATGCACAAAACACATCAACCCAGGGAAAGAACACGCTGTACCTGAACAGGCCCTGGAGCTGCCTGGAAAGATGAGAGGGAGGGGAAGACGTACAGGAATCAACAGCTATGGCATGGGCTCAGTTCACCACACAAACACCAGTGTTGCTACCTGCTGTAGGTGCCTCACTTTGTCATATTTTTTTACTGTAGTTTTTTTTGGGATAAACCTAATTTTTTCCTTGAATGCCTGAGTTGTTTGTGATTGTTCCTCTGGCTCACAGTAGAGGGCAGCAGACCACCAAAAACATTAACCTGAAGTAATTTTCTGCTGTTTGGCGATGGCTCACATTCCTTTCCATTACATGGAATAATACATTTATTAACTCAGATTCACCATGGAAATAGCTTCTTTAAACTTCCTCTTCTTCTGTAATCAGTCCATCATGTCTTTCTCTTCCTCGGATTTGTTGTCATATGTTGTCAGAGCCAATCAGAGCTCTGCTGTCCTTATTATTACTCTTATTTGTATGAAAATCTTGGTATATAATTGCTAAGCTGTCAACAAGTCTATATTTATTATGAAAAAAATAAAATCTAACCATTTTTTTCCAAAATAATACATGTTTTTGTTGCTGTTTGAGCTTCTAACATTTAAATGGGTCCGTTGTCTTCTCTTGCTTTAGCAAATAATTTTTAAAAGTCATCATCTGGTGAGATTTTATTGTTGCCCTCCAGATATGTCCATGCAAAGCTTGGACGTCATTTCCTTTTAAGTTAAATGGTGCTGCTTTGTGCAGTGTGGAGTGCATCAACCCCCTTAGCTGCGACAGCACTGCTTTGATGCCTGTTTTTTTCGAGGGTGAGTTATTTGTAGGGCCAAAATATATGCATTTTAGGTTTGACATGTCCTCAGCATACTGGCAGCTTAAGGTCTCATCAACAACAATAAATTGTGCCATGCTGCAGTTCCTTTCTAGCAGCATATTCCTCAACCTTCAGTGCTGCTAAAGGTTATAAGTGTACATGTGTTTAGTTTTGTGTGCCATGTGGATGCTGTATCTACCAGAGCCATATGGCTCTCTGAATAATTAGCAGTCCAACACTACTTTCATGGATATGGAAAAGACTAAAAATGGTACACTGGGCTTTTTGTCTTTGCATATCTTTGAAAAAAGTACCAACAATGTGAAAAAGACCATTTCAGCTTGAAGAAGAAGGCCTTCATGAGAAGTTTGATAGTCCTCACAAATGTGCTTATTTAAAATGGCAGTCGAGGCAAGCAGAACATTAATCAGAGGAGCGGCCAGGAGGTCCAAGGTAACTGAAGAAGCTGCAGAAACCCACAGCTCAGGCTGAAACGTGGTGGGAGCATCATGGTGTACAGATTATCTTCCTCTGCATGAACAAAGAAGTTGGAAGGAGTTAAATACAAGGCAATCCTTAAAGAAAACCTGTTGGAGCCTGCAAAACACTTCAGACTGAGGTGAAGGAATTCTTTCCAGCTGGATGGTGATTCCCAGCATTACACTGGGAGGTAAAGGGAATGGTTTGGTTCATAGCATGTATTAGAATGGCACAGTCAAAGTCCAAACCTAAATCATGCTGAAAATCCATACCTGGACTTGGAAAAAAATGTTTAGATATGCCGTCCATTCACTCTGATTAACCTTGAGCTATTTTAGAGGAATGGGCAAGAATTTCAGTCTCTGGATGTGCAAAGCTGTGGGAGACACTTCAAAAGCCTAGTCATGAATAAATATGCATGCTGCACTGAAAAATATAGAAAATCATGAATCCTTTAATTATGTGGTACTTTGTATGGTCTATCACAGAAAATCCCAATTTGCAGTTGTAATATAAAAAAATTCTAGGGATATGAATACATTTTCAAGACTCTGTACATCAGTTTGTACTTTTTTTCACAAGCTGTAACACTGGTGAACCCTCTCAGCCATGTGTGGCTATCTTAATCACTTGATTAGAAGATTACTGAATTTTTTTCCTTTAGTTCTCACTGTACAGAAGAATCTTCTTGAATAAGAGAAAAAACAAAGAAAGATGTCTAGTTGTGTTATTTTTTTGACTTAAGATTCACAAGCTGTTTTATTTCCATTATCACTCATTCCAATTTCTAAAAAAATACAATTTTTATAGTTAGATTGTATGTGAGAGATCAAATGAACTGAAACATATAACTGCAGTTTTCTTAATTAACCTTGTCTGGTAAATCCGTACATATTTTCATTACAAGGCATGATGACACCTGAGCAGCACTAGACTGGCATTTAATCGTTAACTTGGACATGTGTGGTTTTTCTGGACAGAAGAATTGATTATACGCCTTGAGGGCGAAGGTGATGGGTGGTTAAAAAAACAAATGGCTGCAGTTCTGCTGTGTACCTGCATTTGTTCATGGAGACCAGCACCTCCATGTTTCCGGCACTGTCCTGGATGATGAATTCTGACTCTTGCAGAGCTGTGCTGAGGCTGCAGCTTCCACTTGAAGCACTCATCGCTCATGGTGCATCCCTGATACATGCTCGCATTTCTTTTCCTCTTTAAACGGGCATTTAGTAAGGCTTGCTCTGCAAAGTTCAGACCTGTAAACTGGTTGGCAACGTACTGACCAAGGCAAGACAAAATTTTGATACTTCTTGCAATTTTTTTTTTTTTTTTTTTTTTTACATATTAGAAACAATTTTATACAGTATTTCAATACAGAGTAGTGCATTATGCCTGTTTGGAAAGGTGTGTTCAGGGTGGTTTGTGGTATTAGTTTACATAGCATATAATGTTTTGCAAGTAGGCTGAAAAATTCAATTAAATTATTTTGGGTTCATTTTACAACAACACCTCCCTCATGCTTGCTGTAGCTTCCTCATAGTTTGTGGTAAACTGCAAACAGAACTTTTTAGGCTATATTCTTGCCGCTCCTCCATTAAGGCCACATTTGTCAACTGCATGTCTGATAGTTGTCCTGTCTACCTGAGCTGTGAATCTCTGCACCTCCTTCAGAGTTACCATAGGCCTCTCGCCTGCTGCTTTAATAAATACTCTCCCTGCTCAGCCTGTCAGTTAAGATGGATGCCCATCTATTGGGAGGTTTTTATTCATTTTTGGATAATGGATTGAACAGTGCTCCATCAGATGTTGGGAAATTGTTTCAAAACCCAATCCTGCTCTAACATCTCCACAGCATCATTCCTAACCAGTCTGCTATGTTCCTGGGTGTTCATGATGCTGTTTGTTTGCTAATTTTCTCTAACAAACCTTAACAGAACAGCTGTATTTAAACTGAGATATATAAATTGCACATAGGTGGACACTAGTCAGTAATTAAGTGACTTTTAGAGCACTGAATTTCACTGAGGGGTAACAGAGTAGCTGGAATTAAATGACAGACTGATGCAAGATTTTTATCAGTGAAATAAATAAAAAAAACTGAACACTTTACAATGCATTGGATGCATGAGGATTCAGGAGTGTTACAATATTGTAACAAAGTCAATGAGGATATTGTTTTTGGACACAGTCTCTTGGACAACTGGTCAAGTGAAGAGTCCTCTCCCATGTCTTTCTCTGAAGTAAACAGAAACTTGAGGAAGTGGTGCTGGGTCAAAGAAGTCATACAACTAGGACAGAAGTGTCACAAACACTCACTGCCTTGATATGTGAGTGCTGACATCCCACCGTGGCTTTTCACTTAGCTTAGCAGCCACGACAGAGCTTACTAGCTGAGTGACACATCAAAATGCTGTTTAGGAATACTATTTCTTCTTCATTTCTTTTTATTTCCTTAAGAAATTAGAAAATAGATAATCAAAGAACAACTAGTACAGGGGTAAATTTACTCACTTCGGTTTGATTGTTAAAGTAGTGACTTTGATGTTCATTTATCCAGCATTCACAGCTGTACATGCTGAAATGATCAAATTTTCCAAGACAGTGAGTGTTTTTCACCTGCCTGCCATCCTTTTATCCAGCGTTTGCTCCACTTCCCTCTTTCTCTGTCATCTGTCTGATGCCCCATTAACTATGCTGTCCTTGAGCTCCCCTGACACCATTTCTCCTTTAGGGCGATTTAACCAGCATTGTTCTTTTCTCTAATCCCCCCTCCATCCAATTATCTGTTTTAATAGATTTTCTGCTGAGACCAAACTATGCAGGTTAGATGTACTGCATCATTTTATTCTCTCTGATCATTTACACTTCCCACAGCAATATGCTGGCTGCAGCTGCAAGCAGATCATTCTTCTGTGTCAGGAAAAAGAAAAATGTTTGAGGATTTTTTGTGGACTTAATGCAACATGACATTGTTCTGGGGTGATGGTAGAAATGAGTGCTGCAACAGCTCTATGATGTGTTTGATTTTAAAAAGACCTCAGATTAGGTTTACTTAGAGAGTTTATGTACAGGTTGGCGACTTTGACCCAGATTCACTGTTGCAGTGGGACACTGTGCCAACCAGATAGTTCAGGGGTACAGAAGGAACTGCAAACATGCACATAAGTGCAGGCAGTCAAGCTTCAATAAAGTGGAAAGGTCAGAAGGATGTCCAGATGAGGCTGCTGCAACATTGTTTGATCAAAGGATGCTTTGGATCCAGGCTCATTTTTGCAAGAGTCAAAATAAGGATAGAGTTTATTTTTTCTTTAAAATAATTTGTTAGCCACTGCTGTCCATTAGTTGGGATGTGCACAACAATGAGTGCAGACAGAGAAACCATTAAGGCATGCACAGTGCCACTTATTTGCATTCCAGCAAGGGAGCCTTATTTGTAAAATGATGATCAACAATTGGAACCAATATGTATTTTGTTAATCTTTCTTGCTTTTACTTCAATTTTTTTCTTGTACACAACACATACCAAAATATAGCAAGAGTTTGTCCATTGTAACTAAAATAACTACTGGTTGTGTCTCACCTATTATCAGTGTTAGTTTTTTTTTAGATTATCTTACCCTACGGTACTGTTTAACATGTTGTAATCCTAAACATTTCTGTGATTCTTTTTAAAATCAAACAAAAGCCAAACTTCCACTTGTTCATGTATACTGTGGAGAAGTTTGTGCACTTCATTGCCTAAGGAAAGAAGCATTCTGACCTTAACGTCCACACCTAATTATTGTGATTAGCTGTGGATGGTAAGTCTCCAGACATTTCAGCTGTTATAGTCTAATCTCTTCCTCCTCAGCCTGATCTGCAGGAAATATTATTATAGTATCTTGGGTAGCATCAGTTTAAGACAGTTCAGTGGAAGATCTTCAGGCTTTTGTTTGGGTATATTGCCTCACATTACAATTATAACTCATCTTTGAAAAGTTATCTTTTTATCTTTTCATAAAGCTGCTCTTGTTATTGCAGTTCTAACAGTGTTTGTGATTTAATATCAGGTCACAGACCTTTCATGAAAGTTAGCAGTCAATGTGTTCTTATCATATTTTCATATATTGCTCTGGACCCCTGAGATAAAACAATGGTATCAAATTTTGGACCTGTGTTGTAAAAATACTTCAGCCTTATTTAGTGTGTGCTCAACGTGAAAGAGTGAGACAAAGCAAAATTACAGTTGGACTGACAGGTAGACAACTGGTTTTTGTTTAGCATTGTTAATGAATGTGAAAAAGTAGGATGTCGATATTTTTTTGGACTGAGTGTGCTCTGATGTTCAGCACAGAATCGACTCCAAATGAAGCCATATCATGCATGTCCTCGGACCTGTCGGGTGCAATGGACGTGCCAGAACTCCCATGATCAACATTACAGCATAAATGTGGGAAGATGGCTCTCACCCAGTGAACGTAGCAGGCACAGGTTTGTGTTCCTGCATGCGGTATTATTAATAAATGCTTTCAGGCAGGATCACACTGTCTGCTGGGCTGCTGAGGTTATCAAGCAGAAATATTTTATTATGCATACTTTTCATTTGATGTGAAGTGCTGTGCAATTTTTGCTTCGTTTTGTCTTCCCTCTAATTTGTGACTTTTAGTTTATAGTTCTGCTGCATGCAGCCTCAGAGAATCCAAAGTTTATGGTGCAAAACTATTTCTTTTACCAAGATGGTATTGACAAATTAAATATTTCTATTGCCAATGAAATTGCTTTCGATTTTGCCACTGTCAGTTCAAGACTGATCTAAATGAAACTGTCTTTTGGAAAGAAACCATAGCTTTTGCTCTCAGAGAAAAATCATTTTACAGTTCTGTTGCTGTTTTTTACCCTACAGTTAAGGCCAAAACTATTTGTTTTCCTGGCAGATTTTGATTTAAAATGATTTTCATTCAAACAAGAAATTTGTTTGTGACAGTTAAAAAAGAAATAATTGATCTGTTTTTACGTTTTGATTAAATGTATTGGCATTAGAGCAACCAATCCCTTTTTATAATGGCTGGCGAAGTCTTTGAGGTTAAAGTCATCACCCCAATCTTAAGATCCATCTATAGTTTCTCTATCTGGATTGAGTCAGGACTCTGGTTGGGCCTCTCCAAAACAGTAAAACTACTGCCAATCAGAAGAAACATGTTATTCAAATTAAAAGATTGTAATTGTGGTCTTATGGTATCCTTATTTTCTTGGTCAGGTCTCCCTTAGAAAATAAATTATATTTGATATTAGTGGGAAATCACCTGGTTAAGAAAAGGGCAAACAAAATAAAAAATCTTTTTTTTTTTTTTTTTTTTTTTTTGTCTTTTGCAGTTTTTCAATTTGAAAAATCTCCACCCATTAGCCAGTTTCTAACTGTATCAATCTATTATCACCTGCCCACAAACCTCCTCTCAGACTCTTTCTAAATCGAATCCTCTGTCCACCCAGGACATCATCAGCAAGCCCACTCTAATTGCAGGGAGCAGATTCTTTAGAGGAAACAGATACTCCTGAGAGGAGAAAAAACAATGGCTGCAAATGCTATTTCTATTGATCAGCCTCCATCTGTCCTCCATCTCTTCCTCCAGCCGGCTGTGTTGAGTGTTTCTGTTCAGAAATGTGAGGTGTCTTAAGATTTAGTGGCTCAGGTGCTCATATTGGCCTCTTCAGAAAAAAAGTATAAATATTATAGCAGGGCAGGAAAGTGTGACTGTAAATACAGGCTGCTCCTCTAAAGAGACATGTCGAGGTTCAAAGGTTGTCTGGGAAAGTATCAAGCTGGGCCATTAGTGTCCTACGTACACAGTGCAGACAACCCAAAAGCCTGTCTAAAGAAGTGTATCACTTTTCAAGAGATCAGAGTGAGTAGCCTGTATTCTGGACCTTTGAGGGCCACTCCAGCGTACATCATAATTAAAGAGCGTGTTGGCAGGGGATACATCAACACGTAATGGGAAGCCTCGAAGAGCTCAGCAAAACAAAGTAACTCATTTTTTGTACAGAGTACACTGTGAGTCATGTCTTTTACTTTATACCCTTAATGTTGGCCTGTGGGTGGTGTCAGATTGCATCACTTCAAGCTGCAGATGACTGAATCGGATCAGGGTCGGAGGTTATAGGATAGCAGGGTGGAGCTACCGGCGCTGCTCTGTCTGCGCTTGCAGACATCCGAAGTCAGTCTAACTCTGGTTAAAAGGATATGACTTTTACTTTACTCTCTGGATGGGGTTTTAAATAAATAATAATTAATTCAAGCCCTTCATCAACATAAGCACTAAAGAACCAGGAAGGTAAGGAAAATATTAACTGTAGACAACAGGTTGGAGGCAAGAGCAGGGAAAGGAAAGGTGACTGCATAATTAAAATTCCCATTTAGGGATCAAACCCATCAACTCATCTAAGCTGACAGACACTGGGACTTAAATGCAGATATTTATTCATCATCATCACCTTTATTAAATACACAAATAGGTCCATATAAAAAAAATATATGAGTAATTAAAATAAAAAATAGAAATCACAAATATAAGTAACAAATTTACAACAAAGCTAAAACATCAATGGTTCCACATTCTGGACTTAAACCTGACCGAACTTTGTACAGGGTCCATCACTAACAGGATGATATTTGTTGAATTACATAATCTCCATATGAATCTGTGCATAAACAATGTACAGTTTGAGAGTTTAAAGTATGTTGTTGTCTGTTATTTCTGAGTTATGTGCATCCCTGTGTTGTTTTCAGTATATCTTCTTCTGGGTAATTTTTCTGCTATCCGTACACATCCAGAGACTAAAAAAAAATTTTTTTTTGCCAATTCTTCTTTCAAAATAGCAAAGGTTGAGTAATTTTGAACATGAAGTTAAAGTCTTGCCACAGATTTCTATTTTGATTAAAATCTGAACTTTGATTGAGTCATTTTAACAAACATGAGTTGGTCTAAACCCTTTCATTGCATTGTATGTTTAGGGCAGTTGTTCTTCTGGAAGGTGAACATCTGCCCCAGTCAAAGGTGTTACTCCAGGACTTTTCTGCATTTGTCTCTGCCCATCTTTCTATCAACTCTGACTGGTTTCCCTGTCCATGTTAAAGAAAAGCATTCCTACAATCTGATGTTGTTACCACCAAGATTCATATTGGGAATGGTGTGCTCAGGATGCAATATTACTTTTATGCAGCACATGTTTTTGCATGTAGAACAAAAAGCCTACTAATTTTGGATCATATCTGGCCAGACCACCTTTTACACATTTGTTGTATCCACTATATGGCCAGCTGTAAAAGGGACTCATTATGTTAATCTTTAAGCAATTACTTTCTTCTTGCTACTTTTCTATAAAGTCCAAATTTGTGGCATACACGACTAATAGTTGTCCTTTTGACAGATTCTTTCACCTGATCAGCGGATCCCTGCAGCTCCTTCAGAACTATAATGGGTCTCTTGGCTGCTTCTCTGAGTAATCCTCCCCTTGTCCAGTCTGTTTAGGGCTCCACCATGTCTTGGTAAATTTGCTGTTGTCATACTCTTTCTGTTTTTGAATGATAGATTAAACAGTTCTAAGGTTCAAAGCTTGGGATATTGTTTTATAACCTAAACCTGTTTTAGACTTCTCCACAACTTCATCCCTAACATGTCTGCTGTGTTTCTTGGTCTTCGTGATGCTATTTGTTCAAGAGAGCTCTCTAATACACCTACGGGGCATTTACAGAACAGCTGCATATATGAGATTAAATCACACACAAGGAGACTCTGCACTATTTAGGTGAGGTTTGAAAGCAATTAGTTGCAATGGATCTTTATATATGGGTGTCAAAATAAAGGGGACTAAACATGTATGCATGCCACACTTTTCAATTTTTATTTGGAAGAAATTTTGAAAACCACTTAGTAATTTTTCTACAATTTCACAATATACACTGTTTTGTGTTGGTGTATCACATAAAATCCTAATAAAATGCACCAAAGTATTTGATTGTCACTTGCCATTCTTTGAATTCTTATTTGGTCATTCAAAGTTCTGTTTTCCCACACACTTAGTAATACTTTGCACTTACTTGTGTATTCCTCTATTTATAATTTTCATTTGTAAAATTCTTGGATTTTGGCTTATGCTCAGGTTTTTAATAGCCTGGCCATTGCCTTCCTACGCAGTTCCGCTTGATTCAAATCTCACTTCACAGCACAGTTTGGTCTTTCTCCCATTGGCTTGGATTTCTCTGGTAGAATTTTAACCGGGCCAATCAGCAAACGGAACGAGGAGTTGTGAATGATGACATCAATTTTGTGCACTGTTTTAGAATTGTAGTCTGCCTATAGTTTGGCAGCGGAGGAAGTGAGCGAAGCCGATCAGTCCATGTTGGCCACGCTTCTAAATATTAAATTAACATTAACAGCTGTCTTGTTCATCTCGGCACTTCTCTCTTTGCAGAGAGGGATGGTTGTTTACAGTATATGTAATTTCTGATAAGCTTCTTAGCGTAGCTTCCTTCACAGTCAACCTGGTGCACTGCATACGTCACGGCCTAACACTGACGATTGGGTAAAATTATATCCAATCGTTTAAAACTTCAACAGAGTCCACGCCTCCAAGAAGCTTTCATTTCTCAATAGACGAGAGCTCAGACCCTCTGTATGAAGCAAAGCTTTATTTTGTTTTTAGATTAAAGGTTTCACCATCATCACCTATCTATCTGGTTTCATAAGTTGAGTCTTCCTTCATCTCTGCGATAGAAATCTTAAGGTTTGCACATCACTTACTCACTCATAGGTTTATATAGACAGAAAGAGACCAAAAGTTTGGATACTTTTAAGTCTGCTGGTCAAGTCTATTCAACATGTTTGACTTGCAGAAATTAACAGCAATACCAAACAGCAAAAGTCTGCTCATTAAGGATTATTGCTCACTTATGTGTGGATTTGGGAAATGGATGACCTGCGATAAGACAAGGTTCAGCACTGCTAATTAGTCCACGCCCGTTCTTTTTTAAAATGGGATTTTGAAATTAACTTTAATTACACAGTCCATTGATTAAATTTTTATGATCGTCTTACTCAACTTCACAACATAAGTCACACTAATATACTTTTATGTTCCCAAGTCTGAAGCATTCTCCCCCAGCCTCCCGTGGCAAATAACATCAGTGTCAGGCTGGCATATTTAATCCACCACACTATTCTCATGAGAATCTGCCACAGGCTAATTATGCATCAAAGAATAATTGCAGTCATTTAAAAGTAATGCGTGAATGGTGTTGGATTATCATTGTCCCCCGCAGTCCGCTATTTTCCAGCAATTCACATCCTTCAGACCAGAGGCAAAGACTAAAGTCTGCTTATTGCTTATGAATGTTCACACCACTTAAGGATAAGAACCATTTCCTTATGTGTCTCACTTACAAGGAAACCCTTGTTTTCTTATTCAGCAGCCAAAGGTTATGTCAGGATGGGTTATGTGTTTATGAACTAAAATGTTTAATAGACTGAGAAAGCAACAGCTTGATATCAACATCATAAATGTTATTATTCTTTATTCAGATTTTCAGCTACTCTCAAAATGTGCTCACACTCCATAAAAATGCCAGGTTTTTGTGATGTAAAAAGGTGACACTTTGACATATAATTTCAAATCTTTTTCATCAGTGTTACATACTGTATTTCCTGTACAATTCTAGTGAAAAACAAACATCTTCATAAAAGGAAAAAGACATTTTAACTTAAAACTGCAATAACCTGGCTGAATACATGCAAAAAACATAAAACAATATTTTTGTTTGAGCATGAAGTCTTGCTGAGTACACACCTGCCCTCAATTACAGATAATCTGATTAATCTAAAGCAAAGCTCACCTGTGCTCTCAGGATTTTCCTGACAATTGTTCAATTGGTTCATTTAGTTAAAGCCACGATTTTAGAGAGGTTTTAATAGATCAACATTGTCCCACTGTAAAATACTTGTAGACATCCAACATAAGCATTGTATTTTTAAGATTAAAGCCCTATTCATATTTTCAATGCTTAATACATAGTGGCACGAAACATATGAAAGATGAATATGTTGTCAACTGTTCTGTGTAAGCTTGTTATTGAAAAAGTTTTTAAAAAATCACCAATGCAGTCAAAAAATGGTGATGGTAGCATCATGCTGTGGGCATGCTTTTCTTCAGCTGGGATGAGGAAGCTTGTCAGAGTTAACGAGAAGATGGAAGGAGCCAGTTATAGGAGAATCATGGAAGACAGATTTTTAGAGGATGCAGAAGACTGAAACGGTTGCACAGAAAATGACCTTTAACTATTTTGGAAAGAAGAAATATGTCTAGATGTGCAGAGCTGCGAGGAACTTATAAAATAATTTTAAAGCCATCTTTTCTTTCCTTTCACATCATATGTACTGTATGCACAACTGCAAGATCGTGTAAAATACGGATAAAATACATGTAACAACAGAATGTGAAAAGTTCATCAAATATGAATGTATTTGCAAGGCTCTAATTTCTAATTTTGTGTCAGTTTCACAGTTTTTAATCATGAAATATAGATATGTTAACTCATGAAAAGTTCATTATGATTTTTCTGTCAAACCGTCTTCACATTCAGAACTTTACATACATTACTTTGGTTTTAGTGGAGTTGCATTTTAAACTGCATGTTGCTACCACCGAGAACCCATTTTTTTTGACTGAATAGGTGTAACTGAGCCAGGATTGTAGACCTCCTTCCACTCCTCCTTCCACTGGGATTGAGACCAGGGCTTTGTGAAGGCCACTCCAAAACACTGACTTTGATGTCCTTTAGGCCACTTTGTAGATAATTTAGAACTATAAAGACAAGGGTTACTGTTCATTTGGAAAACCTATCTGTGCCCATGCTTTAACTTCCTGGCTTATCTCTCAAGATGTTACTTCAATATTTCCACATGATGTCCTTTCCTCATGATTCCATCTATTTGGTGCACCAGTCTCTCCTGGAGCAAAACACCATCATAACATGATGGTGCCACTCCCATATGTCACAGTTTGGAGGGTGTTCTCAGGCTTGCAGGCTTAACCCTTTTTCATCAAAATGTAACAATGATCATAATGGCCAAACACCTGAGTTTTTGTTTCTTCAGACCAGTGAATCTGCAAAAAATGAGGTTCTTGTCCCTGAATGCATTTTCAAACTGTGATCTAGATTTTTTGTTGCTTTTGGAGTAATGGCTTCTTCCTCCAAGAAGGGCCGTTCAGTCCATGTTGGCAAAGGACTTGTTTCATTGTAGGTAATCACATTGTAAGCTTCTTCTCAAGGTCTTTTGCCTCTTATCCGGTGTTTATATACACATATACACAGAAAAAACACAATTTTCCATAATGTCACATAACGAAACAGTGTGTTTCAGGTGTTGCCTTAAAATACACACACAGGTGTGCCTAAAATTAACCTAAATGTTGATGATTTAATCAATAAATCCATGTCATTATCGACCGGGATTTTCTAAATTTGAAAAAAGAACTAAAAACCCTAAATGACCTTAAACAGGAAAATTTTGTAAAATTACAGGTCAGACAGTGTGCAAAAAGGTATCTTTATATACAGTGTATGAAGATATACGGTTTCCACCTTATCCTCTTGTGGGTTTTAAACCTTTTTAGGTTAAGTTAAAACAAGCCTGGCCATTGCCTTCCTGCGCAACTCCACTTGATTCTCATCTCCCTTCAGTGCTCTGTATGGACTTTCTCCCGTTGAGCTGGATTTCTCCAGTAGAATTTCAATCGGTCCAATCAGTGAACAGAAGGAGAAGTTGTGAACAATGACAATGATTTTCTGCTCTGTTTTAGAGTTGTAGTCTGCCTGTAGTTTGGCAATGTCAGGGGAGGAGGTCAACAAAGCTATTCAGTCCATGTTGGCCAAACTCCCAAATATTGAAATAACATTAACAGCCATCTTGCTTGGCTCGGCACTTATCTCTTCATAGTGGAGGATGGTTGTTTACAGTGCAGCCAATTTCCGGTAAGCTTCATAGCATTGAACTGGCACATTACCTATGTCATGGCCAAACATTAGCAATTGGGTAAAATTAAATTTCAACAGAGTACACGCCTCCAGCAAGCAATCGTTTCTCAACAGCTGAGGGTCCAGACCCTCTGTACGAAGGAAAGTGTAGAACAAGAGGCTGGTTTTTACCAGGCTAGGTTTAGGCTGAAATCAGTATCATTTTATCAAGGATGAAAAAATTCAATGCTCTAAAAATGAATCTGGAGAAAAAACTATATCCATCCATCCATTTTCTTATCCGGGGTCAGGTCGCGGGGGTAGAAGTTTGAGCTGGGGCACCCAAACTTCTCTCTCCCCAGCCACTTGGGCCAGTTCCTCTGGGGGAATCCCAAGGTGTTCCCAGGCCAGCCGAGAAATATAATCCCTCCAGTGTGTCCTGGGTCTTCTCACGGGTCTCCTCCCGGAGGGATGTGCCCGGAACACCTTACCAGGGGCATCCTAATCCTAAACAGATGCCCAAGCCACCTCAACTGGCTCCTCTCAACATGGAGAAGCAGTGGCTCTACTCTGAGCCCCTCCTGGATGGTCAAGCTTCTCACCCTATCTCTAAGAGAGAGCCCAGATACCCTGCAGAGACAATTCATTTCGACCACTTGTATCTGTGATGTTATTCTTTTGGTCATAACCCAAAGCTCATGACCATAGATGATGGTAGGAACATTGATTGACCAGTAAATCAAGCACTTCGCTTTTTGACTCAGCTCTCTCTTCACCACGACAGACCAGTACAGTGCCCACATCACTGCCGACACAGCACCAATCCATC
Organism: Anableps anableps; assembly: GCA_014839685.1. Taxonomy (NCBI): domain Eukaryota; kingdom Metazoa; phylum Chordata; class Actinopteri; order Cyprinodontiformes; family Anablepidae; genus Anableps; species Anableps anableps. The sequence continues at coordinate 20,249,384 of CM026070.1, read as the reverse complement.
CATCAATCTCCTGCTCCATTTTTCCCTAATTTATGAAGAAGACCCTGAGATACTTGAACTCCTCTACTTGAAGCAGGACCTCCTCCCTGACCCGGAGAAGGTACTCTACCCTTTTTCGGCTAAAGACCATGGCCTCGGATTTGGAGGAACTGATCTTCACCCCGGTCGCTTTACACTCAGCTGCAAACTGCTCCAGTGAGAGTTGTAGATCATGGCCTGATGAAGCCAATAGGACCACATCATCTGCAAAAAGCAGAGACACAATCCTGAGGCCACCAAAACGGGTCCTCTCAACACTTTGGCTGCACCTAGAAATTCTGTCCATAAAAGTTATGAACAGAATCAGTGACAAAGGGCAACCTTGGCAGAGTCCAACTCTCACCGGAAATGAGCCCGACTTACTGCCAGCAATGCGGACCAACCTTTGACACCAGTCATACAGTGACCAGGGACATAACAGCCCATATCAAAGGGCCTGGTACCCCATACTCCCACAGTACTCCCCACAAGATTCCCTGAGGGACATGGTTCAACACCTTCTCCAGTTCCACAAAGCACATTAACACTGGTTGGGAGGAACTCCCATCCATCCTCCAGGACTGTGCTGAGGGTGTAGAGCTGGTCCAGCGTATGTAAGAGAAATTGTGTGTGAATATTTGTTAGTCAAATAGTCAGCCAATCAACAAAAATGGTTAACAATCCAGCCAGAAATGTTTACTGCCATTTTACGGTCTGTTTTTTCCAAACTTCTTCTCATTTAAATGATCTGTTTGGACATTTTTCTCTTTTTTTTCAATCTCCCTACTAGATATATCTCTATTCTATCTATTTCCATCATAACATCCATCTGTCTTCACAAAAGACCAGTCAGGTGGCCCGAGAAATGCTTACTGAGGAGCAGCCTGTGGCTCCTTAAACGGCGTGCCACAGAGTCAGTGTTCAGTTTGGAGTGACGGATTGTCCCACCCTGCCTGGCAGAATAAATAGAGGCATTAGCAGCTCTACGACTGGTCCATGCTGCTGCTGAGGCTTACTGGTCTGTGAGCAGTGCAGTATGGGATTGTCTTGGGCTCAGCCACAGTGTGATGAACGGCTTATATTCCTCCATAAACCATATTAAAGTCAGATCATATGATAAATACGAGGCGGAAGACCGGAGGGAAGGAAGAGATGGAGGCAGGAGGGTGGAGGTTCAGGAAGTTGGAGAGCGAGCTTTTGATAAAATATGGAAAAGAAAGGAAATTAAATCCAAGACAAAAATATCAAAGCTACTCCCCTCCTTGCTCCTCTACATCCCCCGTTTTCTGGTGACTGATGAAAAGAGCAGAGGCAGTTTTGAATTTTTAATGAATCCCCTTTGGGCCTCAATTTATCGTCTGGTCTTTATGTGGCCCGTAGTCTGAACAGAAAGGTTCTTGTGCATTTGCTTCACTTCACACAGCTCAGGTGTTCTCCCAAAGGCAGCCTTCAGATTCTGCAATGATCCATCCATCTCTAAGTGACAGTCTGTCATAACATACTCTGTTTGCCCAGTGGTGAATGGACTCTACTGTAAACTCTAAGTAGGTTCTATAATCAAAACCCAAATATGTATTGTATTTGTGTTTAAATGTCTCTTTGCTTGGAGAATCAGTGAGAACATTTCCAGCTTAGTCACTGCTGTGCACTGGGGCCAAGGTCAGATGAATGTTCGCAATGCAGTCATGGTAAAAAGTTAGTACATCCTCTTTCATTTCTTGTGTTTTAACATAAAAATAATTTGCTTTTCACAAGGTTTAAAAATTATTTTAATCTAACCACAACAGTGTAAAACTACACACCATAGACTCCAAAATGTAATTATTTATTAAACATAGATGAAGATGACACATACAGAATACATAAAACCCTAGAATTAAAAGGATGTGTACGCTATTTTCTTTTTCCTCTATGACTTTATAAAACAACTTAAAAGTGTGTTTTTTTCATAGCAGAACTTCGTTTTGAACTCCCCAGGTCTCAGGTGTAGATGCACTTGAAGTACCAGCACAAATATGGAGTAGAGGGCATTCAGCTTTACAAGAAAAAAAAACACAAAGCAAACACAAAAACATATACAGTTGAGTACAAAATTGTTCCTACACCTGCAAGGTTTAGATTTTAAATATAATCAGCAAGTTGGTTTTTGATAAGAAATAAACAGGTATCCATCAAAACATAATAAACAATAATATTCAAAAATTATTCACATTCATCTCAATAATCAAAGGAAAATCTTTATTAGCATTATAATATAGACTATTCTCTCAGCTAAATTATTTCAGACTGTTTTCAAGTCTTTTTTTTATTTCTACATGTTAATCCTGCAAATGATTACCCCATTTAGGCTAAAAAATGGTCAACCATTACCAGTTTATTTCTTAGCAGTTCCCTGGCTCAGTTTTATTCTTTGGTTTGCACTCAGATATGCTTCATGTAATATTTCTAACAACCTTAAACCAAGGTTTATTTACTGAAGGGTGTTCTTCCTGGTGGTTAATTTTATAATTTCTTTTCTACAGTGTAGAATAAGTCAGCTCACTTTCTTCCTCTTTCTTTCTTAATGATTAATATTACCCACACAGACAGAAAGTCATTAGGATGAAATGTAACTTGTGTGGGTGTGGGATTGTGGGTCTGGGTGGCCTTGGAGATAGGAAATTAAATCAGAGGTAAAATTCTCCACTAAGCACATTCAGGTGTGAAGATTATTAAACAACCAATCTCTATATCTGCTAGATAAGCTAAGCAATCTCAGTTTGCTGCAGGGTGCAAGCCTCCAGTCCTCAGCTAAATTATTTTTCAAAGCCAGGTTTAGCTTATGCAGAAAATATATATACATCATACATGCACATGATCTATAGTCTATTTTCATGTTTTTATTAATTATGCTTTCATTTTAATGCAGTTGTTAGCATTTTTAGGTGATTTATGTGAACAGGAGTAATTTCAACTGAACAGAACAATTTCTCAACGTCTCTCCACAGTATGAATTTGTTGTGCACCTGTAAGCATGATTTATTAGAATTTGGGTCAAAAAAATCTAAATAATGTATAATTTCTAACATATATTTCAACAAAATAACATACAGAAATCTTTCAAAAAGTTTACAACTTTGAAAATAAAAAACACACCCTGCACAAATTCATCGTACTCCACGGTAACCTTGTACTAACCCTGTCATTCAAGACAGCAGGGTTAGAAACTTCTAGTTTTTGGTAATCCTGACAACCAAAGATGCTAATTTGTGCAAAAATATGAACATAAACACAGAAGAAGCAAGGTTAAAATAGAGGTTAAAAAAGTCCAGCAATTGATTTTGTGTATTCAAATTAGATTTAATTTTTATTTGCACTCTGTAATCTAATAAACAACAATGAATCTAAATTGTTGTTCCAACCTCATGTAGCCTATATATATTGAGACAGGGCAACTAAGGCTCACATCCACTGTTAGAACAATGACTGCTTAATTCCCATCTTCCAATGAATTTTCTTCTTCTGTGTGAGAATGTCTTGTTTATTAAAACGACCAATAAGTTAAAAATTTTATTGGCTGAAGTCTAGTTCAGACTTCAAAATGATGAGTCATTGTTTCACATAGATAACTTCAGGGATTGTTGTTTTTTTCACATGTATGCACATTTCTGTCCCCTTCCTCGTTAGTCGCAGTCATATTGAACCTTAAAGGCTTCCTCCAAAAATAACAAGTAGAAATGTGACTCACAAAAGCAGACTTTGAAAGGTTGTTTAGAAGCAATGGTCACAACTCTTACGTCAAATGTGCAAGACATATATATTTACAATTAATGCTGACTGATTTATGAATAAAAAACCAATGTATAAATTATGGATTTTCATAATCACCCCAGAATTTTTTTTTGTTAGATATTGTTAATTGTTAATGCCCTCTTCTTCATTGCTACTTCATTTTTTTCACAGAAATTTCCATTCTTATTAACTACCTGTCAACCTCAGTCAGTTAATTGGGTTTTTCACTGTGGTGATGCTGCATTAAAGTCCCAAGCAGCTTAAATACTGAGCAGTGAGTTGTTTATGTAGTTTGGGTAGATGTTCCTTTTGCTGTAAAGGAATCCCGTTCTCAAGTTCTGTGTTTGTGGAAGTTCACTATAACCTCCACAAACCAGTCAGTCAATTATATGACAGAGTTTAGGATGAAGTCACTGCAGTGGGTTTTTTTGTCCTTTTTTTCTATCATGGATCAGAGTAGGCAGTTCACACTCCTTTACTTTCTATGTACAGGTCAGATGATCTCATTGATTCATTGTCTTTGAAGAGGAGAACAATATATTTTCATACTCTGTATAAAAAGACATCTATGTTATTTCTCATTGCATGACATTAAATCAGACTAAACTTTTCCTGTTTAAGGTAATTTAGGATTAATAACTATTTCTATTTGCTAAATGCCAAAAGGGGAACCAAACCACATCAATCAGTATCAAAATCAGAAATACTTTGTTATTTTTGCTTTTGGCACCACATGGCTCAGTGGTAAAGTAGACGCTCCATATACTGAGGCTACAGTCCTTGACGCAGTTGTCGCCACTTCAATTCCTGGCCCCAGGGCATTTGCTGCATGTCTTCCCCTTCCCCCTCTGCCCTTCTTCCAGTCTGTCTGCTGTTGAATAAAGGCCACTAATGCCATGAAATCCTTCAAATAAAAAAAAGGAATACTTTGTTAATCCCCAAGGGGAAATTCTTGACATTACAAAACAGGACACCTAATTAAAAGTTAGAAATATAAGACGGCAAGAAAAAGATTAGAAGACAAAAAAAAGATTTTTCCATTAGTGTAAAAAAGGTGTGCATTCTCCACCCAGTCGAATCGAGTCCCATTGGATTATACCTGTTATTACAGCACTGTTAATTTCCTTTTTTAACATTTCTTTCTTTTTATGTGATTCCTAAATGGCCTGTAGGGTGCTTTATCAAAACCCAAAGCGCTTCACACTACATTCAGTCATTCATGCACATATTCACACACTAATGGTGGTAAGCTACTACACCCTACCTACAGCTGCCTTGGGGCAGTGTGACAGGAGCGAGGCAGCCATGCACCGGTGCCGCCAGGCCCTCTGACTACCACCAGTAGGTAAGGTAGGTGCAGTGTATTGCCAAGGACACAATGACTGAGACGGACGTGGCAGGGGCTCGAACCGGCATCCAGGATAACAGGACAAACTCCTACTGCCGTTGCTGCTATGTGTGTATGTAACGTGTTTAATGTAATTTTCTTTACCTTTGCTCCTTTTTTCTCCCTGTAAAATATTTTAAAATGTCTTTTGTATTAATGGTGCAAAACAATAAACTTACCTTGTATGTTTAAAATAGATGTGATAATTGCTGAAAGTGTTCTGTATAATCAAATTTTTGTCACAGAAATGTAATTAAGACTTTAAGGAAAGGTATCCACTTAATATAAACAGTATATTATCTAAACTTTGAGTGTGTCTCTGTATGTTTGTTGAACTCTGAATAGAAGATGTAAAGATGCAAATAACACATTTGAAAGGGATGCATTGCAGAAACTTAGCTTGCCAAACGTTACCCTTCATGAAATGCTGATATATTTATTTTTCATTTCATTAATTCATGGAAATAATCAGTCACTTTAAATGGAGCCCAGATCAATCTTTCTTTTGCAGTTAATCATGTTTAGAAAATTCAAAAGGGTGCATCATCAGTCAGCTGGCTTCATCAGACAATGTTAAGTGTCCTCTTGGTTTAATTTAATTCAGTCCTTCACTTCCACCCTCCCAGTACTTTCCTCTTGTTATCAGGAAAGTAAAATTACACCATGAATTGCAGGACAAGATTATTTTGGCAATCTATATCATCAGTGTGATTAAAGCTTTAATTTTCAATGCTAACATCAAGCTGTCATGACTTTAAGTTTAGTAGGAATACTGGCCTGAAAGCTCCGATATAAGCTTTTCAAGAGACCTTTACCAGAAGCACACTTTCTCACTTTATGCAGCGATTGTTTATTACTTTATGCATAATTAAAACTCTTATGAATACAGAATCTAATCTTCCAAATGTTTTTTTTAACCAAGGTTGGTATTTGAGGGAATGGGCCATTAAAAGCCAATTTTCCAAATGTGCTTTCAGGGATGAATTGAAAGCAATGGGCAGCCTCAAGGGGAACTCTGTCTGTCTACGTTCTTTAGGCGTAATGCTGTACAGTCTTGTTTTGAATTTTCAACAACAAAACATTTTTTTTTTTTTTAAAGTTCATAAAATGTCTAATTTTACTGAGTGAAAACAAAGCCAACACTATTATTTTGCTGCAAGGTCTTGGTGTCAAATCTCAGCTTGGGACTTTCTGTATGAATTTTGCTAGTTCTCCCTCTGCATGTGTGGGTTGTCTCCAGGTACTCTGGATTGGGGAAAATAATTGTTTTCCAGTAAAAATAGTATTGCTAAAGCAACATGCTGGATGGGAAAAGTAAAATATATCAACAGGCTAATTTGTAATAAAGTTGACCCTGTACCCTACTCCTTATATGTGGTTAGGACTATATATTAGGAATTACTGTATAAGCACAGTGAACCAGAAACTTTGTAGCAACATAGATTTTGCAGGGCCCAAAGTTTGTGAATAAAAAACATCTTCATGCCTTTGTTAAAGCTACAGTATGTAACTTTGCACCGCTCTCAACCTAAAACAAGCAATCAGAGCCAGGAGGAAGGTCTTAGCATTGTCCATCTCCCTCGTGTTTGACAGCTAAATGTGTTAATGGTGAAAGAACAACTTACCATTCCAGGAAAACTGTTTATCCACCATCATCGGTGGCTATGCTAACTAGCCTTAGTGGCAGGCTATGTTGTGGTAGTGTAGCAGAGAGGAAGGGGGAGTGTGTGAGCAGCGTGTATATGAGGGTAACTGACAGCGCTAAGACCCTCATCCTGGCTCTGATTGGTTGTTTCTGACTGAGTGGTGTATTTCTGCAATTAGTTCTGGGAGTACTGGGAGAAGGCAGAGGAGGTTGATTTTTTTCACAGATTATCTGTCTTATAATTAACTGTCATGACATAATGTTAATTTTAACAAATATGTAAAAAACATTTCATAAAAGTTACACACTGCAGCTTTAATGCACTAAATTGGGGTGGACCTTTATAAGTCTGAAGCTGAGGATTCATGCCAGGGTGTCTAGAGGATGCATGACTGTACAATGAAACTATTTACATCTGAGCTGCCTGAGCAGCTTGTGAATGTTGTTTGCCCAGGGCGCTGAACAAGCTAGGACCACCCCTGTTCTGTTGTGCCATTCTAACAGTTTAAAAACCTTTGAATGTGAGGAAGTGCTGGAGCATCTAGACTTTTCTGTCTATTTGAATCATGTAATCCTCGGTTTCCTTTTAGTACAATTGCCAAACTTACACAGTCATAGGTATGTTTAGCGAACAATTCCCCCAGCTCTCAGCAGTAATGACTTTATGGAATTCTTCTTAAGTAAAATTGATTGTATTAGAAATAAAATTGTTGGCATCCTCCCGAACACGATTACTTCATCCTCAGGAAGTAAGGCAGCACTTGACGTAACTCTAGAACCTGATACATGTTTGGACTGTTTTGAGTCAGTTGAGATTTCTGAGTTATCAAAAATATTAGCTTCTTCCAAACGCTCAACTTGCATGTTGGACTGCATCCCAACCAAATTATTTAAAGAGGTGTTCCCCTTGATTACTGCCTCCATTTTAAATTTGATTAATCTATCCTTAGTAAATGGACATGTGCCACAGGCTTTTAAGGTAGCTGTAATTAAACGTTTACTTAAGAAATGTTCTGATTTCTGATCTAAAATCCTTGAGAAAATAGTTGCTGATCAAGTGTGTGAGCACCAACAAAGTAATGACCTGTTTGAAGAGTTTCAGACAGATTTCAGAGCTCATCATGGCAATGTAACAGCACTTGAGAAAGTAACAAATGATATTGTCTTGACCTCAGATAATGGAGTTGTGTCTGTTCTGGTTTTGCTTGATCTCAGTTCTGCTTTTGATACAGTGGACCACAATATTCTCTTAGAAAGGCTTGAACATGTGGGTATCAAAGGAACAGCACTTGGCTGGTTTAAAACTTTTCTGTCAGACCAATTCCAGTTTGTTCAGGTCAGCAATAAATCTTCTCACTCTTGGGTTACTTGCGGAGTACCACAGGAATCATCAGACAGCATGGGATCAATTTTCACTGTTATGCTGATGATGCTCAGGTATATCTGTCTATAAATGCTGATGAATCCAATCCATTAGGTAGATTACAGGCCTGCTTTGAGGACATTAAGACTTGGATGACCCAAAATTTTCTTCTTTTAAGTTCTGACAAGACAGAAGTTGTTGTTTTTGGACCAGAACCTCTGGAAAAGATACTACTTAGTCAATCACTTGATCTGGATGGCATTAAATTGACCTCAGATAATAAAAAAAAAAAACTTTTGTGTTATTTTTGACCAGGATATGTCATTTAAGTCACATATTAAACAAATTTCTAGAATTTCCTTCTTTCATCTCTGGAATATTGCCAAAATTAGAAATATCCTGTCCAGGAGTGATGCTGAAAAACTAGTTCATGCATTTGTCATTTCAAAGCTGGACTACTGTAATTCTGTACTATCAGAAACTCCACAGAATGTTGTTAAAAGCCTTCAGCTGATCCAAAATGCTACAGCAAGAGTTCTGATGAAAATTAAAAAGAGAGATCATATTTTTCCTATTTTGACTTCCTTTCATTGGCTCCCTGTTAATCAAGCTCCATCATACATCAGAGTTCTGATTGTTCCAGATGTTCCTAACAGAGCATTTGCTCTCAGACTGCAGGTTTACTGCTGGTTCCTAGAATTCCTAAAAGTAGAATGGGAGGCAGATCCTTTAGTTATCAGGCTGTTGCTAATTGTTGCTTTTATGCTTTAAATAAAAACAATTAAATCATGTAAATCATTTTTCTGTTATTACTGTGATACTAAGATATTTCTACTCAAAAATGAAATACTGTGAGAATGTCACACCGGATCATTCCCAGTAGTTAATGTGCAATGCACTGTGGACAGGGAGAGAGAGAAACCTTGACTCTACCTTGTCAGATGCTTTAGAGTAATTAAACAAGAACAGAATATCAAATGGTCCATGAAGAGTGGATCAGCAAGAGGAGCTTGTGGTGGTGCTGTTTATGCATGTGCGTTTGTGTGTCTGGCTCCACATTGCTGGCACTGGTAAAATCCAGGGTGAAGTTGTGAAGCCCTATGATGAATGTTGCTCTATAACAAGAGCTGAAGGGGAACGATTAAACCATGTCCACCAATCACCTCCTGTGGAGCCTGAAGGAAACAACCAGGGAAGCAGAAGCTCAGCTCTCAACAGCACTGACAGCAGAGGATACACACTGATGCACACATGCTGGATATTTTCACATACATGCTTTGCAATAGCCTCTTTCCTAAATATTTACAAACAAAATGAAAACAGAAAGTAAAATTGTGCTACAGATGATAAAGGATGCACTTTGCAAAACTCACTGAAATTCCATGTTGATCAGCCATGTTTTGTAATTCATGTCCTTCCATGAATGTAAAAGAAGACAGAAGTTTTGTTTCAGCTGATAAAGAATTTTTCCTGAATTTAATTCATATTTCAGCATTTTTGTTCAAGCAAAATGTGGGAAAACCCCTATTTTAACTGAATTTAAAAGCAAAACAGCATCTTTCATTTATGGCACTTACAGTAAATGGCCAAATCCATATAGTAAAGCTAAACATATACATAGAGAGTAGCACAGCCCACAGGGTCTCAAAGCGCTCTGGAGGTCAAACAGCTGCAAAGCAGCTTTGATTCCCAGCAACTTTGATGACTTTGTGAGACCATGTTCACTTTTCTCTTTATTTCAGTAAATTCTTGTGATGATCCATGTACTGCTGTGCTGTACAGGAGGGATTACTACCATGAGGGACATTAGGGCTTGAAGAAAGGGAGGACATTTTTAAGTATGGCATTAAATTGTCCAACATGCAGTGAGAAAGGATTTGCTCCCTTATGTATTTTTGCTGAGTTTGTCACACCTACATTTTTCAGATCATTTTTATATCAGTGAAGAATAATCTGAGCAAATTCAAAATACAGTTTTCAAATTGATTAACGGAAGCAAATTATCCAAACATACCTTACCCTATGTCCAAAAGTATTTGTCTCTTAAGCCTAATTATTAGTTGTGCCATCCAGTTATAGCAACTGGCGTCAAGTATCTTTAAATGTTCCTAAAAATTACACATGAATCTCACATTAATGTGAAGGAACTTTGGCCCACTTCTCTTTCCAGTAATGCTTTAATTCAGCTGCACTGGGTGGTTTTCACACATGAACTGCCTGTTTGAGATCATACTGCAGCATCTTAATCAAATTTAAGCCCACACTTTGACTATGCCACTCCAAAACCATATTTTTATTCAGATCTGGACTTGCTGATGTGCTTTGGATCATTGTCCAGTTGAAAAAAAGTACATTAAAATGTATATTAAAAAGCTCTCCCCACATAAACAGTTGTCCAGGGATATCAGAGCCCAGCGTACATAACAGGTCACATTGCACCAACAGACAGGAAGCTGCAGCAGTCAATACAGTCTCACTTGCACTGTGTGGTTCAGAGAAAGTGTGTCTGACAGGGAAAAAACAGATTACAGTAAAACAATTATATGCGTACAGTTTTGCAAGCCGTATTACACAAAAAAATGACCAAAACGTAAACCATAATGCGTAAACCATGAGTTTTACGCATTATGGTAGCATTATTTACTGGGGATGTAGCGGACATAAAATCAAACACAGTACACAAATAAAATGTATTAAGTTATGAGATAAATCAGGAACTTTGATGAGGAGGAGGAGTACCCTACTTGTGATAAGATGCCAGAGCCAGCAAACAACATCAGCAACTAAAAACATTAAGTTGATCTGCACAATATTTGGAGATTTAATAAGTAATTCAAATTTTAATAGCAGCATACTCTGCTGTTTTTCCAAATTGATTAAACTAATTACAGTAATAGCTTGTTCACCTTGCAACAATGCAGAAATGACACAAGCTGGGATTTCAACATTCAGAAGAATGTAAAACTCAGCTTGAAGAGGGGTGTCATGAAGTTTAGTGATTTATTGATGTTATTGAGAAAGTTACTGAAAGACCATCAGTATGGAATCAGGGGCAATTGCACAAAACCTTCAACGGTCATAAAATTTGCATAAGATACTGTACCAGCAGTGGATCACAAACAACAAACTATTGGTGTATTTATTGGTTTATGTAAAGCATTAGACACTGTTGATTGTTTTTTGCTTTTATATTAATTGGAATACTGGTTAGCAAGTTTAAATTTTAGGTTTCATTGTGTGAAAATGAGTAATACTGAATTTAACTTTTGAAAAGTAACCTGTAGTGTTCAACAAGGTCTGGTAGTGGGCCCTAAAATTACTCATATTTTATGTCAATGAAAAATATTCTGTTTAATAAGATACAATTTGTTACTTTTGCTGATAACACCAAGTGACTATGTTCACGATTTGATGTGAACAAATTACTGAAAATAGTAAAACGGGGATCTACACTGTTAAAAAATGGTTTGATATTAATAAGTTCGTCGGTAAGCCGCTTTAGAAAAAGTGCCTGCTAAATGCATAAAAAAGCAGAACTAAATGTATGATTTAAAAAGTATGTATGAGTTTAAAAGTGAATCGTGAAATATTGTTGTCTTATAGTACTATCCATGTCCTATTATGTTGGAGAACTACTTCTAAAACAAATATAGACCTGATAATTAAGCTTCAGAAAAGAGAAATCTTAAAGTTGGTTACTGAATCAGTTATTCAATAGTCCCTTCACTTTGATATTTGCAGACACTGTGTACTTAAAAAAAGAGAAATACTTCTTGAAGTCAAGAATTAAAGGTTTGTAAGTGTCTACAATATTTATTGTAGTGTTTAGAGAAGGAAAATATAACTTCGAAGGAGGTGCAATTAAAATACAAACGTCTTTCCATTTTGGTAAGGAAATTATGAAATAGTCATGAAATGAAAATGAATAGCATAACAAAAAATTTATTAAAAAAAACATAAAATTTAATATAATCAAAAATTACTTTTTGCTTTATTGATATTCTGAGACATCAAATGTATGTTTAGGAGAGGTTTAAGCCTTTGATTTGGTTTAATGATGGTATATTTTGTAAATTTTAAATATAAATATAAAATGCTTTTTGTTTTGGGGTTAATTTATTTCTTAGATAAATTGTAATAACTGTATTCCTTATAATGTTCAGCCAAAATAAATACCAACCAAATCATTGTAGTGAATAATGTTAACTGTAACGATAAAGATTTTGGACCTAAATAAAAGTGTGTCTTCTGTACCCGAGAACATCTTCAGAAAAATTACTGGCATCCAGTTAGATTTGAATTTGCTCCAAAGGTTAATGAGGTGCATGCTGGCTCAGAGGAAAGGAAACAACAGTGCTCTTTACGAAAGACGAGATGTCGCTCGCCTACGGGGCCACTGTAACGACACCCCTCAGATCTAATTATCAGGCTTATTGATTGGTCATGGCCACCTACCCCTCCACCCACATACACACAGAGATGCACAATCACATATGCAGATAGAAGTACAAAAAAACCATTTCAATTTGCATACAGGGGAACGGTTGGAAACGGTTGGAGCTTAATATCTGCCCAGTTCTCAGGCAGGAGACTGCTGTCAGTCTGTATTCAACTTGTCAGTCCAAGCCTCCTATTCAATATTGACACATTTGGACAAACTCACCTGGGAAAATGGCCCTCTCAACATCCGTAATGCACTTGCTCACGCCCACACAGCCACTCCACTGGGTATGAACAGGCAGACTCTTTCACAAACTCACAGACATTTTTTAGACCTTGACATAAAGCTGCCATTTTGTTCCAAGAGAAATATATTTTTTTTATTTAAAAACAGCGATAATAGTCCAGCTGAGTTGTTCAAGGTTTAAACACTCCTCCATGGTGGCCCACACATTTTCACCATCATGAGCTGAACCAGCTGGGAATAGCTGACATTATTCACCAGCATGTCCTTCCTGCATTTTGCTGACAGCACCTTACAGAGTGGTGGGTTTATAAAGGACATTTTTCTTACTAGAGGATATTTAAAAGTTTTAGAATGGTTTTAACTTTTTAATTCCTTTCCAAATTCAGATTTTACTCAGTGACAGTGTTGTTAATGTTTACAAAAAACATAATCTCCTACATGCTGGGGGAAAAAACGTCTACGCAAAAACATGGCAAAATATCTCTTAAATTACTCTATATCATGAGTACATTTCCCAGCTGGGGTGGCACACAAACCCTGACCTACTCTGCTAAGGAGAATAGCAGTAGGTGATTGGCAGCAGGGTGGAGGTACTGAAGAGTAGGATGGCACAGATGGCACAGATGGCACAGATGCCAGTCATTCTTCCCTGCATGGGAAAACTCAAACTATAACAGTGGGGGGACACCAGAGCTGGCTGGTTGGTTTGAGCCTGCTGTGGAAGGGAGGATGAAGACTTTCAGGCACAAACCTGGGACAGATTAAGATAAACTGTGTTACAGATGTTAATTAGATGAAAGGATGCTACCTTGTTTTATAACTCTTGGTCTTATGAAACACACTTGCAGTATATGTTTAACCATTTAAGCCATTGAATGATTCTTACAAATTTCCATCTTAAAATCATCCTTTAATCCAGCTAGCTCCATCACTGTCAAGCTGAACCTGAGAAATACTGTCTCCTTATTCAAATATATTTATGTTTTGGAAATTTTCAAAGCATTGCAACTCTGGGCAGTTTAAGTTTCATCCTCGGTGTGCTATTTTTTTTTTTCTCTTACGTTTCACAATCAACAAGCTATTACCCAAAGAATGTGGGTTTGGGATGTACGTATGAGAGTTAATCATTACAGTCAATTCAGTGCAAAACATGTAAATGTTGCAAACATATAGTCTGCGTTCTACTGACCAGTTTTTCTGTCCCCACTGAAGAAAAGCATGCCCACAGCATAATAGTGCCTCTACTATTTTTAAGTGAGAGAATGATATGCTTAGGTTGATTTGCATGATGTTGTGCTACACATCGGATTTTGTATGTAGGCCATAAATTCAAATTTGGCCTCATCTGACTTGCACCTTCTTCCACATTTTTGCTGTCCATCTTCATGGCTTGTGGCAAACTTTACTAAAGACTTCTTGTTGCTTTCTTTCAACAATGGCTGTCTTCTTGCCACTGTTTTATAAAGGCAATTCATAAAGGCGGGCAAAGTGATAGATTAAGTTGTTTCTTGACAGATTCTTTAACCTGAGCTGTGGATCTCTGCAGCTTATCTATATCTAGAGTTACTATGAACCTCATTTTCCCTCAATTTTCCCAGTTTCTATCACCTCCCACCTGCACTACATTGAGTTGATTGTACTCACCTGTTCCCATGTTTCTGATTACATTCCCAGCAGCTATAAGCCAGCTAGTATCCCTCATCCTTCGCCAGATCCTATCATTTTCCAATTCTTCCTGTCTGTCATTGCTGCCAAACCTGCTGAAGTGGCTCATGCGTTTTTGTATTTACCATTTAAGTTTTGAACTGTCATTTATTAAATCAGCTTTTCATCAAGTATTTGCTTTTGTTCTGCATTCAGGTTTTTCTTCTGCAATCAAAAAATATGACAAACCCCCACATTAAATTTCTAGGCAACTTTATCTTTGACCTGGCTTATTCCTTGATCTTCATGATCACTGGTTTGTTCACCAGTGTTCACTAACATCTTGACTAAGAACTAATTTAAACACAGGTGCCCTCTATTTACTAATGAGATGACTGGATGCAGTTAATTGCACTGGATTTTATGTATGACAGTTCTGAGATTTTTATTTATGAAAGAGTTTGAAAAACATCAACACCTTTTACCACTTTACAATTCTGTACTATTTCCATTTGGTTTACTTCACAATATCCCTTTATAACACATTGAAGTTTGTGGTTGTAATGTGACAAAATCTAAAAAATATCAACAGGTGTGAAAATATTTGCAAGGCCTTGTAACTTATGTTACATTGAATACCTATCAAGGGATTGTGTTTTGTGGATTGGAACGGTTTAGTAGAAACTTATCAGCTTCTGTGATACAAATGATCTGCGGAAATAACCCAAGTAAACACAGTAATGACACAAACAGGGGTATTGCACTGTTTTTGCCACTGATGTTTTAATTTGGTCTGATCTCATTCCTTGCAGAGAATACCTATGCATTAATGGGGAAAGCATGCAAACTCCACATTAAAAAGGCCTTGGATAGGATTCAAATCCAGCCCCCCTCTTGCAGTGAAGTAATTACTGGGCTCTTTAAGCTTAACGGTAGCGGTGATTAATTAAAAAAAAGGTTGATTAAATGTCTTCTAACAATTATGTCAAAAATATGTTTTTGGAAATAATGTTTAACTTAAATTTAATTTCTGGCAATTTTCTCAAGATCCTATATTTGTTATTTGATGGCCCAAAGTGAGGCCTCAGCCCCATCTTTGAGAACCATCGAGTTAAAGACTGTCACAGTTTAGGTGTGTGGCTCAATGTTCAAAATGGAATGTTTTTAAATTAAGCAGCAGAGGTGAAATTGCGGATATAAACTGCTTTCAAGGACAGAAAATCATGTAGGTTTATGTATTTTATTTGATACAAAAGCTTCAAGATTTAAAAGCTGAACACACTGATCTCAGGCTGCAAAGATAATATTCAAGCATTTTTAAGAGTCTCTTCACAATCATACAAGTATTACTATGAGGACATATTGGGGAGGGTCTACCTTTGTGATTGGCTGTGCGGTCAGCAGGGGTGGGCAGGGAGCTTTAAAGGCTCTCCGCCTGCCTTCAGTGTTGTCTCTTGGAGTAAAACGCGGTGCAAAGCTGCAGCGACAGAGCAGGAAGAGCAGATTTTAAAGTTTGACGCTACAGCGGTCCGACAGAGCGGACACTCATCCCTGCTGGACTGCAGAACCAGGTTGGTGAAATATGACGGACAAAAACCTGAAACTTATAAAGCCGTATTTGAAATTAATAAACACACTGCACAATTACATCAAAAATATGTGCTAAAAGCGAAATTGCCTCTTCGGGTTCAGTTAAAATGCAGTGCTGCAGTGTTTTAAAGTGCGGGTGTTGTTTCCATTATCAGCTCATTTGCGTCAAACTTTGGATATCAAAGCTGCTGCGAGCTATCAGCTGATCTTCAGTCTGTCAAATAATCTGTCAGATAAAGTAGTTAGTTCCCTTGGGAATGAAAAAGGATGGAGAAAAAAAATCAAGAGCCGCAATGAAAACTTGAAATCACTACACAAATAAAGCAAAACGCTCGATGGATGAATAATTTCAGACTGGTGTTTCAATGAAACTTTACATTTAAACTCATTTCTTTACTGCGTTTTAATATCAGATCAGTTGTCTACTATATGACATTTTCAGTTATCCTAACTATTCATGTTTAACAAGATTTACATCAAACTACTCAAACAAAATAATACCATTTCATAACATAAAGTTACTGTGACTGTGTACACTGGAATTATTTGGATTGTGGTTAAATTTATTTCCAGTCTCAATCCTGAGCAAGTCACCTTCAGGAAATATGGATCCTATTGTCCCGCTGAGATATCAGGTGAATATTATCCTTCCTGACCTCGCCATATAGACCACATACACAAAGCCTTAAGAAGGGAAGTTGATTTGATATAAAACTGTCAGCTAGCATAAAAACATAACATTTTCTTTGTAATGTCTTTCACATTTGAGGACTTTAGTTGCTGAAAATGTACTATGTCCATCAAAAACACCAGTTTCTTATGGTTACTGAGTGGTTTTATGTAATATCTGATTATTAAGGGGTGTCATGTACCCACCACTCTGTCTGTCCCAGACATGGTGAAGTCCAGACCATAGCATTCCTGATTTCACTCATTTTTGTTGTCCCATTTCATTAAAAAAGTGCAAATTGATTTACATGTTATGTGGGATGAGCAATTAAGTTTTATCATCTTGTAACTGATGGAGAACTGGGCTCTTCAAGCTTAATGGTAGTTGTGATGATACCTGTTTTTGCTACACACCCCAGCAAATGGATGTTTTTATTGCTATTTATTTTGTGTTTCACAGTTTGTTTGTTTTTTTGTTTTTTTTTTTTATAAGGACTGAATTTAATAAAACTTGGTGGAGAGGTTGTGTGTGATATTTTGATATAGGCCTAAAAGACAACTTGTTGAAACTGCTAGATATTGGCTTTATATTTTAGGATTATTTTTTTTTTCTGCATTCAGGAAAAAAAATTAAATCTTTTTAATATTCCTATTTGCTTTGCTTTTTGATGACATACAATTTAACAGCTCCGTTATTGCCATTCTATGCTACTCATTTTGTATACATTTTCATCTTTTTGATATCCACACCTTTGGCTCATTCAGCCCTTTGCCAATTCATACTCTCCCTTTCCTTTTTTGCTCATTGCAATTCCATCGTTTCCTTCCTTCATTGAGAAATGTGTAAACTGTGCTGTACTTAAAACATGGTGTATACGTTAATTTTTTTTTATTGTAGTGAAGTAGCTTTATATATTACTAAGAGAAATAGTCATAAAAAAGCTAAAACCTAACATATAATGTCGTGGTGTTCTGATCGATCGGCCACTGATCATTATCGGCCGATTTCTGTGAAGAAAAAAAAAAAAAAAATGTAATCAGTGTTTGCTGAACAATGTGTTTTGTTGCAGATCACAAAACTTGATCACCTGTACCTCATACTTCGCAGCCTTCAGAGGCTTTGTGTGCAGTGTCTCTCCCCCTTTCCCTCAAACTGCGCAAGCGCGTCAGCAAATCCTAAGCAAACATGTCTGTCGTGTGGAACTTTTGCACGATCTGTGTGAGTGATGTGAAATTTGCAACACATAGGACAGAAATACCGCGGGGGGTAAACACATCAAAAGGCATCAACATAATGAGTTTAATATGACATTTGAAAAACAAGCATTTGATGGAGTATATTGAGTTATCGAGGCTCACTGCAGAGAATAAATACAGATACCCAGAGCAGTCAGACGGCACGTAAAGCAGCCGACAATTGCCAACACTCTCTCCCGTATGAACACAACAGTTTTAAGGCTAAGCAAATAACCCGAAAAATAATTTAATTCATTGGGCTAGATGACCAGCCTTTCTCAGGGGTGGAAGACACTGGGTTTCGCCAACTGCTCTCGCTGTTGGACGTAATATTTCAAGCTCCACCAGACAGTGTACTCTTCTACTCTCACATTGAATGTCTCCTTAAAGCTGCACCATGTAACTTTCATAAAAATGTGTTTTTTACATATAACTATCACTATGTTGTGACAGTATAACATAAGACAGATAATCTGTGAAAAAATTTGAGCTCCTCTGCCTCTTCACTGTGGCAGTAGCATTTACAACAAAATCAAAAATTTAACAGCCAATCCATGTGATCCATATCGGTGATTGGCACCATAAAACCTGATCAGAGCATC
The DNA here is from genome assembly GCA_014839685.1 of Anableps anableps. Lineage (NCBI taxonomy): Eukaryota > Metazoa > Chordata > Actinopteri > Cyprinodontiformes > Anablepidae > Anableps > Anableps anableps. The sequence goes on along the minus strand of CM026070.1, from coordinate 20,230,772 downwards.
CCTAATATAATGTAATTGAGTTTTAGGTTTTCTGAAAACTTTGTGTTGTGATCTGCTCTCATGTACTTATGCACTGATCCTTGATTGAGCCAGTGAACTCTAGGGACCCCAGATCAAATCAAATATTCCTCTAGGTGACATCTCTCTCTTGTGGTTATCATATACTGCTGTCAAAAAAGCTGGAATGAAAGGACCAAAACTGCATAAGTACGCAACGGCGAACAGATGAGCAGACCAGCATCCATTCTGAAATTAATTCAGGTTACACGTTTGCGAAAAATTGCAAATCACTGCATAGTGACATATTTGGTGACACTGTTGCCTTGCAGCAAGAAGGTCTTGGGTTTGAATCCTGGCCTGGGGTCTTTCTGCAAGGAGTTTGCATGTTCTCCCTGTGCATACATGGGTTCTCTCCAGGTACTCCAGCTTCCTCCCAAAGTCTAAAAATATGACTGTTAGGTTAATTAGTCTCTCTAAATTCTTCGTGTGTGTGTGTGTGTGTGTGTGTGTGTGTGTGTGCATGGTTGTTTGTCTCTGTGTTACCCTGTGAAGGACTGGCGACCAGTCCAGGGTGTACCCCTCCTCTCACCCCATGACCACTGGAAATAGGCACCAGCCCCCCTCATGACCCTGCAAGGATAGGTGTGCTCGATGATGGATGGATGCAAATCACTACTTAGAGATGCCACATATAGGCACATATTATACTTTCCCAGAGTTTACATAAGTGCTACTCAAATGTTGTCGCAATATAATGATAATCACCTTCTATAATCTCTTACAACACTACTTGCACTAATGAAGATTCACTCACATCAATATGCTGAATGTTTGAAGTTCTTTCTGATTAATGCTGTTTATAAGTATTTGACCATTATGGGACACTCATGAACTCGTTACAGAGTAATAAACGTACTTGCTGGCGAATAGTCTGTTGATTTTTAAGTATGGAAGAAATAATATGAGACAGTGACATCACAAGATATTGTGGTTATCTCTCGATCCATTGGAGAGACTAACGGCTGGTTCAATAACTTGGAGAATAGATTACTGAAAGGCTCTGTGTTCTCGTTTTCACCTAAAACAATATAGCTCCCCGACAAGGTCTGCAAAATTTAGCTGCAAATGCTCAGGAAAACCAGAGCAATAGCTCACACTACTCCGATTTTGAAGTCTCTGCATTTGCTACCTGTGTATTTCAGAATTTATTTTAAGATGCTTTTAATGTTTTTTAACTCCATTTTTGCTATTTAGCCATTGTCAATATTTGTCAGAGCTGCTTTATTGTGAAAATTCATTTAGAACCCTCAGGTTCTCTGAAAAGGGAACAAACACCTGTGGTGAAGTTATTTTCTTATTACAGCCCTCAACCTTGTAAAAACTCTCCTGTAGATCTGAGGCCAGTAGAGACTATTAATGGTTTCAAAAGCAAGCATGTCTTTTTTTTGCTTGGTTTTTAGTTGACCTTCCTTGACAAATTAGTGCCATTTAATGCTTTCTTGAGTCAATCTGTACTTTTAGTTGCATTTCTTCAGTCCTTCAACCCAACATGCATAGCCTTTTTTTAGGTCATTATTTTGTTTTTATATGCTTTTTGTCTTTATTGTATTTTTTATTTTTTTTTTTTTAATTGCTTCTTGTTAACACTTTGGCTTACTCTTGCTGTGTCTAGATAGTGCTCTATAAGTAAAACTGAGTTGTTTGTTTTTTTTATACTAATGTATTATGTGGTTAGTTTTTGTAAAAAAATACTCTTTGAGCGAGCAGAACCAGATTAATGGAAAATTGCCCAATCTACTTTCCCACCCACTCGACAGCAAGGCCTGCATTACAAAAATGTCATAATTTGTTTGCCCAGTATGGTATGCTGGGACCCTTACTAAACATCTGCCAGATTGTAGTGACTTTGTGCATTTTTTTTTTTTTTTCAGTTTCTTTTATTCTTCAGTTCTGACTCTAAAATAGACAAAGAATCACAATATCGCCCCTATGGGGCTGCAGTTAAAGCGGTATATCTCTGAGTCAAACGCTGAACTTAAATTGAAATAGTTCAAATACGGGTCCATGCTTGTTGACAAGCAGCATACATTTATGGACACCCTAAGTTTGAATGAGAAAACTTTAACTTTAAATGTTGCATCACTTATTAAATATGCCAGAAGACACCTATGCTAGGTGAATGTCACTTGGTTTAAGGGGGAAAATGCTTTTGTAACCTAATTTAGATGTATCCTCAGAAAATAAAAACTTAAAGTGTGTGTCTATATATATATATATATATATATATATATATATATATATATATATATATATATATATATATATATATATATATATATATATATCTCTCCAGTCCTTTCTATGGATCTTTAATGTTGTAATAAGGTCAGTGTAACTATTAAAAATAGAATTAAAGTTGAAAGACTTATGAATGTTACTGCCTACCAGTTTAAATAAAAAAAAAAAAAAATACGAAAGGGGTCGAGTTAATGCTGATTGGCAGGAAGCTGACAGTCATCATGTAATGTTCTGTAATGAGAGGAGAGATGGAGACAAAAGGAAAAAAAATGGAGCTCCTGACCTCCCTCCCTGTCAGCATATAGAGCATTACAGGGAGCGCATTAGAGAATCAGGTTCTCTGCAACATAGCTATCTCTCTGTGTCACTGCCAGTCTCTGTTATTAGCCCTGATATCGGATATCATTTACTCTCTGCTACTCACCGAGATGGATGTTTTATTGCATTGTTCAGCTGTCGTTTAAAAGCAGTCAAGTGAGGAGATGAAGCCACTAAAGTGTCTTTGCTGCATCACTCTGACACGTTTAATTCGAATGTCACGCTGCACACTTCTCAAATGACTATTCATGCACCAGACAGCATCACCTGTGGTTTTTATCTCTAAGTTAATAGCAAAGTTACATTTAGTGCGGTACAATTTTTAACCGATTTTATTAGGTGGCACACAAAATAATAAACATCCTCTATGGTGTCCTGCAGAGCCACCTCCTTCACATCCTCCAATGAGAAGGGGGGGGATGGCTCTTATCAAAATGACTTCATGTCAGTACAGAGGAGATGTAAGAAAGTCACTGAGGGCTTTCAACCTTGACGAGGTGGTCCAGTAAGTGGTTTTGATTTCTTGTTCAAGATCAGCCATCAAATATTTATCAACTGTTCATCTATCAGAGTTTGGTTGGTAACTCAAGGTCTGGGATTTATTGTCCCTTCTCAGTCCGAAGGCTCACACACCACAGCAGCCCATCAAACATGTGTATTAACTTGTTTAGAAATGCTAAAAGGTGAAAAAGTGCTGATTCCACTTGGATTACTAGAAATAAATCTGCCGATTGAACAGGGAGGGAAGTAAACAGATAATACTTCCTTGCTTTACTTCCTTTCTTCTGCCTTTTAGATGGATTTAGTTGGGTCAGACGTGAGCTATAGAGCACTAAGCTTGCCTCTACCCAGAGGCAATCCTAGTCATCATACGTACTGAACAGGCAACCTTCACTTCTACAAGGTGACATGTCTTAATTTAGGACACGACTTTTCATCTGTGTTTAATGCATGGTCAGGTCTCTAACTGGTGGCTTCTTTAGCCTCTTGGGATTGGAGCAGTCAGCAAAATTATTTCACTCTGTGCTTGAGTCAGTACTTTCAATTTTTTGGTATTTAAAGTTTGTAGACTACATTTTTCAGTCATTGGACCCTGATACTCTATTCTGTCATTCCCGGGTGTGGTGGGGGTTTTTTTTGTTTATTTGTTTGGGGTTTTTTTGCCTTGCTGACTGAAAGGCATTGTTTCACTTCCTGGCTCAGGGAAGCTCTGATGTTTCAACTCTTTGTTTTACTATCTGCAGGAAAGTTTTGGAGTTTTTAATGCTGACTCTGGGCTCACTTCCACCTTGGTTTTGAGCAAGTGTTGTGTGGGCAGAGCATGTAATATATATATATATATATATATATATGGCCTTCATAGCGGGCTGGTTGGCTGGCTCCGTTTTGTCCCAGTGGACTTGACAGAATGGCTGCCTGATGGAAGGAACGTACCACTGTCTTCTGACTTCAAACAGTGCTGACATCTCCATATTGGCCTTCGCATGCACGCACGCTCTCTTTTCTCCTTCATCCTGTCTTATTTGTGATTTCACCTCTCAGTATTTTTCCCATCTTCTTACCTTCACGTCCACCTGTTTGAGCCTATCTGACCTTTTTGTTCTCACTAAGTAGCGACAGAGTTCAGGTCTATCTGACTGCAGGCATGAATCATGGGTGTTTAGCATTTTCCAACCCACCAATCTTCGTCTTTCCTGTTCTTTCTCTTGCTATGGCTCTGTAACTTTTGACCTTACCTTGCCACTTATTATCTCATCATTCCTCTGTCCTCCCTTTATCTTTCAGCTTGGTTTCACTTGGTAATGTGGCTCAAACTGTGAGCTGTCATGATTGTTGCCCTGAAAGCAACAACTGCAGTTGAAGCATTAAATCAGACTAAACATTTAGTGTTTTAGTTCAGTTACGAGTACCAATATTCTTTCCATTTGCCAAATGCTACTTTATGACATAACACTGTAACATTGGTTGGATAAATTTGTTTTATTTCTTTATATTCAGAAGTTTACTTGTACTTGGATTACTTTGCCTTTAAATTATTTGGGAAAGCCAAGATGGCAATGTCATCCTTTTGTAAGATTTGGGATAATTCAAAACATTTGAATTATTTGGAGGCCTACCTGTGGCTGTAGCAAAATCTCAAACACATAGCTTCCTTGTTTGGAATCAGGAATTAATTGTTGGCATCTACCAGTTTGGTCCCTTTGGTGCAGTTTCCAGATGTGTGAAGGTGCCCTGTGTATCTGCTCAAACAATTATATGCAAGTATAAACACCATGGGAATGTACAATCATATTGTTCAGGATTGAGACAGGCTCTGTGTCCCAGAAACAAATGTGTTTTTGTGTGAAAACACCAGAACAAAAGCATAAGACCTTGTGAAAATGCTGACAGGCTTCTAAGAGAGTGCCATTATCCAAGTCAATTCAAGTTTATTTGTAAAGCACATTTCAGCAGCAAGGCTGTTCAAAGTGCTTGTTCAAAGTTACCCATAGTGAAATGAGTACTGTATTGATGTAGGCTGAAAGGCCACTCAGAGAGGAAGAAGCCATTTCTAAAAAAGCAACATAAAAAGCCAGATTACAGTTTGCAGTGCACACAGGGACAAAAACCTTAATTGTTGGAGACGTGTCCCATGATGTGATAAAGCCAAAAAGTAAAGTGCTTTGTCAAAATGACCATTGTCACATTTGGAGTAAATATAAGTAAAGCTTACAAGCCTGAGAATACCGTGCCAAGTGTGAAATACGGGGACTGATATCATTTTATGTGGGTTTTTTGTTGCAGAAGGGACTGGTGCACTTCACCAAATAGATGGCCTCATGATAAAATAACATGTGGAAATATTGAAACAACATCAACCAGGATGTTAAAGCTTAAGCACTTCTCAATATACCATGACCCTAATTATAGCCGCATTCAATAAGGTAGAAGAATATTGAAAAGTTCAATCATTTCAATTCTGCTATAAAGCATCGTCTCAAAATGAATGTTCCTTTGTGAATAGAAAGCAATTCCATTCTGTAAATGTGAAACTTATATATGATGCGCAAATGTGCCTAAGAAATGTAGTAGCATGTTGGCCTGGTACAACACATGATTCCTCCATGCAAAAAAAAAGCTTCAACAGCATGCAAATTTCTCTACTCACTCAAGACTTTCTGGCATGCTGTTTTTTTTTTTTTTAAAAAACATCCCAGCTGAAAACTAATCTGTTCAAACAATCATTTCCACTTTGATTGATCAACACGTCCCATCACGTTACTGTTTAAGTTTTCTTTTGTTTTCTATTTTTAACTTTTTGCATAAGTAGTAGTTTTTGAAAACAGACTACAAGCAGGGTCTGTTGCCATGGTTATTCAGACACGTGGTGGCATCCTTCCAGTTTTTTATCCTAATATACATATGTTTTTAGCTGTGCTCTATTTCCTGCAAATTTGGATGTATGAAGGAATGGTGTTCAGCCCTATGTGTGCACAGTTTTATATAGCTGAATTTTTTTTTTTTTTTTTTTTTTTTTTTTTTTTTTTTTTTTTTTTGAGTGCTGCACTTTTCAAAATTTGTTCCTACACTAACTTTTAGTGTGAAAGCTGTGTAGTCTTTCATGCATTAGGCCCAAAATGCTAAGGCAAGTTTAAAATGTCACCCTACAACCATTCAGTCTTTGGTTGAATATAACAGTAAAACTGTTTTAAGCTGAATGCTCTCTCATAGAGTGTGACATTACCTCTACTTCTATTATACTTAATAAAGTCTCATAGCTGGTAGGCTAGAGAATAACAGCATTTTTATAGCTGTTCTTATGCCTACTTATATTTTTGCTCTTAAAGGGAAATCAGAATATCTAAAAGTACATATTGACAGATCAAAGCTTTACAAAAACCAGAGATAGGAGATTGAACACAAATGCCTAATTGGTGTATCAATTGGCTTTCTCAGCTGTTTTCCTCTGATCTTATTTTCTGTCCACAAATAGATTTTGCCCATTCACTGCTGACCTGCTAACACTTGTGAACCAGTCTCCTCTCATCCTCATCCTGGTGTGAATATTTCATGTATGTGATTTGTGAATTAAATATAGGGCGGATATGATTGGCTTGACATTTATTAACACTGACTGGCGAGACAGAATGATTTTTAGAGCTGATTAAAGAGATGATCTTGACCAGGACACAAAGGTAGGTTCAGTCTTCAAGGTAGAATGCCGGAGGCAACAAATGTCTTTGAGTTTTATACTTGCAGGATCATAGTTATACAAGAAAAAAATGATTCTATGACATAACATTCACTCTAAGTGTGTAGGTTTAGTCAGTTTTCTGCGTTTTTCCTATTTCCCATTGCAAATATTTTCCTTGACATTTCTATATAGGATGAGTGGCAGGAAACCCTGTGAATGCCAAACATAAATCTCAGAAAATCTGAAACCACACTTCTAAAGATGTCCAGGAATTTGTTCCTTTAACCACAATTTGTCTAAACTAAGCATTCATGGATTTATTGGTCTGGCATTTTGGATATTTTGTGTAAGTAGCCTTAAATACATCCCACCATCAGCCACTAAAATACACTTTTGAAATTAGAAACGCCAACTTAGCTCATCTTAAATAAGTACCATCGGAGAGCCCCTTAACTGAATAAAAAAAATGAATAACAAAAGCTGCCAAAAGGTATCAGCTGTATGAACTTGCCAAGTTTTATTCTGGCAGCTTTATCCACTATTGGAGATTATTATCATTGCCAGATTCTTTTAAAATAAAATACAGATATATTTCATTTAACATACTTTGGTTACAAATATTGGCTAAAAAAGGACTTTATTTATGACTTAATTAATAAGCCAATATCAATGTGTTTTACTTGAGTTTGCAGAAAACCAAAACATTCTGCAGAATAAGAGCTTGAAAGCTATTAGTTTTGTGGGTATTTACTCTATGTTTTTGCTCAGGTCTATAGTATATCTCAAAATCAAAAGAGGAATAAATTAATGTTGTCTATTGCATTCTTGGTGATGCTGTTGTCGGATCGATTATGTTAGCTACTTCCAATTTGATAGCTGCAGCTGTGGTAAAGTGGTTTTGGAATGTAGTCAAATGTACTGAGCTGTAATTTTGAAGGAACTGGTTTGCAGTTGAGCTAAATTTCTTCTTTTTTTTATCTTAAGATAACAACATGCCACATATCTTTTCAAAGGTCAGATGTGCAGATGTGTCTGAACCCTATTCAGACAAAGCTTTACATACGATTTCAGCTGATACCTATGCACTCGAGGGGAAACTGTGATCAGTAGATTATTATTATAGAGAATTGAAGACAAATATGGCCAAATAATGTAAATTTAAACTGACCACTGAAAATCCTGAAAGTTCATTTTTTTTCACTTGTGAACTAAAGCTCAGAGGAGGAAAACCATTACCCCTCTTATGCTTTGTCGATAATTTACAAATGGAGAAGTATGGCTTCTGGAGAAGATCAGTCCTGTTGAGAACAGATCAGGTATGGCTTTAGGTTTTCGAAATAACAGTAACCTAGTTCCGTCCTTTTTTGATTGGTAATTATTAATTAGTACATGATCTCCAGAACTTTCCATCCCTGACCACTTTACAATAGACAAATGCACAACTTATGTGCTCTCTTTGAACTAAAAGTATAGAAAATGCCAAACTAATATCATATTTATTTATTTACCCTCCGGTCTTTTCCGAAGGATTGGAGTTGATGAGACAAACATATGTTATATGTAAACAGAGTTCATTTCTTCAGGTAATCCCAGCAATTTCTAAAAGATGAAGGGACTGCTACAATGATACTATCCAGTTTAAGATATGCATGTTGGTGTTCCCACATGTTTTAATCCATATTTACTCTCCAAGAAACCATTTGCTTACATGTAAAATGCCAGTCTAGAAGTTGCCAGCAGAAGTAACGCAATGTATCATGTGATCCATCAACAAGATGGATAGAAAATATTATAAATGATTAATAAATGTGTCATATGAAATTAGCAGCGATAGGAATAGCTGAATAATTTACATGAAGGAAATTGTATTCAGCACACAGCTGGTGAACCTATGATTGCAGTGTTTCTACCACAAGACAATCATCTTTGTGTTTAGGTAAAATAGAAAGCTGTTGTCCAAAAATAATCTTTTTCTGGAATACCGAGTTCTTTCCCATTCTGCTGGGGGGCCATTCAGGTAAATCTCTAAATATGCTGATAAAGACAAAAGGTATTCATCTGGGTACACCTGCTCAAATGATAGATTGTAGGCACCCTGAAGATGGAATTGCTCAGCTGCATTGGTGCTGTTGAAAATCTTAAGAGGCTTGTTTTTTTTTCCCCCCTTTGCTTCCTCATCTATGCACTGCCCCATTTGTCTACTTCAACAAGGGCATGCAAAGGTTTGGGACCTCAAGCAAAATTCCAGTAGTAAAGAAAAACTATTAAATACTTATAATTTATTTTTAATTATTTGTAGGGCCGTATCTTTTTCCATCTTACAGTATGTACAACATGGCCCTTAATCTTAGATTGTCAGTGGAAAATATAATATTTTATAAAATAATATTGAAGATATTTTTAAATAATTAAGGATGATTTTTACAGGTTTCCAACTTTTGGTTTCTTTTTCGGAAAAAAATAAAAGCATAATCAGATTGTCATATTTATGGCTGCTCAAAGGAATCATAAAGGAAAACTAAGAAAAAGCAGTTTAAGAAGCTTGCAAATGAACATTTTAATAGTCTTTTTGTTCAAACTTAGACAACAGAGCTTCTCAGGTGAAATGAGGAAAGTCAGAGCTCTCACTCCTCCTCGCCAATTTTATATGGGGGCACCTGTGGGCATCATGACAAGCTGCATCACATCTTGGTGTGGCAGCTGCAGTGTGGCTGAAAGTCTCTGCAATGTGCTGGAACGGCTCACTTAAAGCTGTTGCATCTTTACTTTTATTACAGTAATTTTCACTGAGACTACCTTACATAAGCAGGGTGCACTTATGTGTTTAGATAATTCTGAACTTCATCATTTCATACAATTAAGATGTGTAGACTTAACAGATTTGTCTTGTTGAATATTTATTTATTCACCTTTAGATGGCTTTAGGGAGAGTTTGAAGCTTATTTGAGGCTTTGAGAAATTAAACCTTTTGCAACACATTTGCTGAAGAGCTTCAAGGCTTCAACAAAGCCTCATTTTGCCATCACTAGACATATCCATGTTGTGGATATTAACACTGCAGTATGTAACTTTTATAAAAATGTGTTTTTTACATATTTGTTAAAACTGTCGCTATGTTCTGACAGTAAAATATAAGACAGATAATCTGTAAAAATCTAGCTCCTCTGGCTCCTCTCAGTGGTCCTAGTGCCATCTGCAGAAAAACACTGCTCCTCCAACCAATCAGAGCCTGAAAGAAGGTCTTAGAGCTGTAAGTGACAATCGTGTATGCACTGCTCACACCTTCCCCTTGCTCTCTACTGCATTATAGCTCCTTCCTTACAGCGGTACCTGCTGTGAATGCAGAGGCTAGTAAGCATGGCCATGGATGACGGCAGATTGGAGTTACAGTTTTGCTGTAACATTAGGTTGTTTCTCTGCCATTAGCACAGCAGCAGCAAATTGGAAATCTTGAGCTTGTATGTGCTGTCTACTATCAGTTTTAACAAATATGTCAAAAATGTATTTTTATAAAAGTTACCTCTGCAACTTTAAGGGCTAGACAATATATCACAAATATCATCATTGCAATATCAGTGTGTGTCATATTGATTTCGCAGGACTGTGTGAAATGCAATAATTGTTGGCTAATATATTCTAAGAGTTATTAACTTGCATTTTACATTCTAATTTAGTATTAACCAGTTGGACAGTCTCACAGCAGCAGATGCTCACATTGGACACAAATGATGTTGCCCAAAATGCTAAAGGTCACTGATGGAAGCACAGATGAGAAAGAGAGAAAAGAAGGAAATAGGAAATAAGGAAAAGGAAATAAGGAAAAAATCTAATATTGTAGTGGATATGAATGTAGGCTATACATTCAGTCCACTTTATTTCATTGATTCTGACCTAAAAACTTATATGCAATTCAGTTTTGTTTTTTTTTTTTATTGAACTTGCATTGTACTAAAATCATTTATTGGTAACATTCAGCAGGAGCAGTAGGTAACTGCCACCGTGCGTGGCCCTTGAATTTGAGGAAACTGGATCCTGAAAAGTCCTTGAAAGGTCCTTGAATTTGATGTTAATGAAGATGTGGAAATCATGATTAAAATATACTTTATTAATTCCAAGGGAAATTAATTAAGAACATAACTAGATTGCAAATTTATAGCTCATCAAAAATGTTTATGGCAACATTTTTGCCATAAATACCCTTTTTACATTTCCAAAAAGGATTTCAAGGCCCCACACTTAATAATTTGCAACCTCTGATGGACCCTTTAGGGACCACTGTAGTACAAACTGCTGCTTTCTTTTAAATAGTTTCTTAAATATGTGCGCTACCTCAAACTTCACTTTAAAAATCCTCACTGATATTAAAATTAGCTTGGGTTTGAGTCTTCTTTACTCAGCAACTGTTACCACAGTCCAAGATCTTTTACTGAACTAAAACAAATAGCCACCAAATGAAGTGTTGAGTGTAAAAATGTAGCAGTTTTTATGTGAAAAAGACAAACTTTTTGGCTGGTAACTTGCTGGGTCTTTTATTTTTCAAAGGTCAGTAATGTAGAGTGCTTTCTTCCTACAGCACTGGTTCTCATTTGCATGCATGCTCAATGAATGTCTCATACACAAACATACCTTTTTATTCAATGTTGCATGCACAGTTAGAGCCAACTGGCTGGCTGTATTTGAAATATGCAGGACTTTAAACTGTCAGACTTCATCACCCCTAACTGCTGACTATCTGACGTCCTAATTATGACCAGGACCATCTGAGGAATGGGTTGGTGGTGGGCCAAGATGCAGGCCAAGTGGAAGAAGGAATGATCGAAGAGTCTATTATCTCAGCTGTAAGCAACACTTGCCATTGAATAGAATAAATACTGTATTACCCCAAATGGTAATACAGTTCAGTGAGTGAACACATGGCAGATGCCATTTACATCAACTTATAAACAAACAAAAAATAATCAAACAAGACACATAATCTTCGTCAGACACACTTAACAGCAGACTGTAAAAACAGAATCAACAACAATAGAGTCATGTTTTATATAGGTTCTTAAATCGCTTTGAATTGTCTTGTAATTACAGTTTATATAAGAATTATGGTTAGTATTAAAAAAACATTTAGTGTTATCCACAGCTCAAGGTGACCTGGTCCTTGTTGTCCTCATTAGATCTGGAAACACTGCAGGGACCAACTCCCTGAGGTGGCAAATGAATCATGTGTATCCAGAACAGAGCATAGAACATCTAATATGTCAATAAGCCTTATGACAGGTTGTTGTATGTTTCCATTAGAGTCTTCTCTTTGTCTGTGCAGTTCCTGTGCTGCCATGTCCTGTGAATGCTCCATATTTGTCTTGTGAGTTGCATTAATTTTGTGCAGATGTGATGGGGATACCCAGCTGAGCTTGTGGATCACATGGAGCTTCCCTCTGCCTTTTCTCCAAGTCCACTTTATCTTTATAAGCAACAAATTGGAAAGGGTTAATTCAATTCCCTGCTGGCTGAGGCTGAGACGAACATTTACCATCTCTCTTTTTATCTTCACTTATTCACTAAGGCTCTTTTCCTCTCTTTCTCTTTGTTGCTAAAGTCTAATTACTTTTAGAAAGTGGCTTTACTCAGCCTATAAATATTAACCAATCATGGCTATCTGTTTAGAGCAACATGGAGACTGGTTTCGTTTGCTGTTTGAAGGCTTAAAGCATCATCTTACTAATGTCCAATAACAAGATAATGCTGGATTTAAATGTCAGAACTGTTTGATTCTTGGTAAAGTATTTTAGTCACTGGATTTAAGTGGAGAGGCGACATGCAGAATAGTCAAGTCAAACATCTCGCCCTTGCTTACCATGTCTTAATAGCTCTCTACTGTTTTATCTTGTGCATGTAGTTCCTTCAAGGTAACAAACATTTGTAACCCATTGCCTCTCCAGTAGGGTGCCTCAAAGATTCTGTTCACTTTAATAATCTAGAAACAATTCAAAACAATCATCATCTAAAGGGTGCTTTAGACAAACGGGTTCATGTGTAACTTCAACGAAGTTAATTCTGATATAATCCACTTATGTAGTCAGATTCACATCCAATTAAAAAATTTCCAGTTCAGTCCTAATTATAATACATTACAGTTATCGATATAATGGGAAAGGTATCTATCGTAGGAAGCCCATCTGATTGTATCAAGGTCTTGACTTTGTGTCAATCCCTCATCCTGAGCAAGCATGTGGTCACAGTGGAGAGGAACAACTTTCTTTTAACAGGAAGAAACCGCCACCAGAACCAGACAAGAAAATTACACAAGCACTGGTCCAGTCGTATTTTATGGGGAGGGAAATCAAAGAGTACACAGAGTTAATAGTAGCAATAGTTCCACCAATGGCTTGGTCCAGAAAAAAGAAAAAAATAACTTAGATAAACAAATAAGCACTGAGACAGGAATACTTTATGTGGGAATGTAACAACGATAGAATAATATCATGTTTTGTTTTGTTTTTTTTGGGGGGGGGTTAAGAAAAAATTGAAATGTTAAGCAGAAGCACTAAACTAGGAGTACTTTTTATGAGAACCAAACAAAACAGAGTACAAATGGTTAAAGGCATCATAATCTTTATTGTACAAAACAGAATTTTTTTTTATATGAATGGCAGTGAACTTCTGCGCTGTTGGATCAGGATGAGTTTCCCATGCTACCCTGCTCATATATTTGGATGCCTGCATGGGTGTGTATGCAGGTGTGAAATAGATGTCAATTTGAGGACCTTTTGATGAAGACTGACAAGTGTCTGCTTCACTGCTCTTCATTACAAGGGTCTCATTGGTGCTCCAAGGAAGTGCCATGGAGGAAAGATGTAATGGGTTCAAACTAGTGCGCAATAAGGTGTGTGTGTGTGTGTGTGTGTGTGTGTGTGTATGTGTGTGTGTGTGTGTGGCTGCATGGGTGTTAGGGCTGACAGTAAGATGGTATGGGTAAGATATAACGAGAAGGAAAATAAGCTGAGCAATCTATGTCTGCCTTCCTTCTACCTCCCAATTTCATTTGCCAACACACATACCTCTGGGAGCCATGACAGAACTACTGGGTCACTAACTCTGCCTGGGCTTGTTGCAAGGCAGAATAGATGCAATTGTAACATTTTATTTTTGCAAATTTAGGTTTCTACACTCAAGGCTAATAATAAATCCCGTTCGCTACTTATGTTAATCAACATATCATAAGTAGAAGTAAGTAGAAGTGCACTGTTTAATAGTATGAGAGACACTACAAATGAAAGTAATAGGAATCCCTATAGGAATAGTATATTAGGTTATAAATATCTGCTAGAGGTGTTTGATATAAACTTAAAATTATAATACAGTATTCTGCAATTTTTCAATAGCTATAATTTGAAGCTATTTAGTTTTGATCTGAATTTGAAAAAGGACAATATTGCCCCTAATGCTCAACAAATTGCCTTTGATGAATGAGCTACCTTTTTGCAGCATCCATAGATTAAAAGTAATTTAACTGTCTTGTAATTGTCCTTCTATTTAGTAAAAAGGTCACATTTGTTACAGTGAAGTACATTATTTTTAGAAAATTGTCTTGAATCAAAGACATTCTGCTTAGGTTATTTTTCAAAATAAAGATTATAGTTAATATTTGTCCTAATTAGGCCCGAGCAGCTAAGTGCTGCGAAGGCCTGTTGTAATCATAGCATTTCTTATTATTATGATTCTCGACACACACGAAGCACTAATTTGAGGCCTAAACATATATGACAACTCACCAAACTTCCCTAAAATTGTCCTTCAACTGAAATTTTAGTATTTTAATGGAATCAAAAGTGGCTGTGACCAAACGACTCTACAGCGCCCCCTAATGTGAGATAGACCAAACTGGTAAATCCTAGAGAGCTGAAACTTGGTACATAGGTAGATCCCCTTAAAACAAGAAAAAATCTGTTGGAGGTATGCCCTAAACCATTGGTCTCAAACAAGCTTTTAGATGTGTCCCTTGTCCTGCACACTTTAACTACGTGGTGAAACTGCCTCACTCGCATTCAGTCAAACTCCACAGAGCTCTGCTAATGAGCTAATATTAGAACCAGGTATGCTAAAGCAGAGAAAAATCTAAAAGTTTCAGGACTTTGGCCCTTGAGGAATGCAGTTTGAGACTACTGCCCTAAACCCAACAGGAAGTCAGCTATTTTTGGTCAAAGGGTCAATTTTGGCTGTTTTTGAATTCTCATACATGTCAAACTTTAACAAACTCCTCCTAGGGATTTTGAGCTATCGGCTTCAACTTTGGTCAATGTTTTTGAGCTTGTTAAAGGGGCGGGGCCAGGCCTCAAAGTTGGCCCATTCGCCATGAATTTCGAACCGCTATAACTTTCACATAAAAAGGTCAATTTGCACCAAACTTGGTATGAGTTATCCATGTGGGATGCCTGATGATCCTATGTGGTCATATGCTGATGTCATTTAAGCCCCGCCCCCTCAGAATAGGAAGTCACTTTTTTTTCTTGGAAAGCTCCATCTCTGAGCCCCTTTACCTAATCAACATGATCTTGTGTCAGAAGACAGATAATAAGTTGGTCTCACTTGCTTTGAAGCACCAAAAGTTTTTGGTGGAGGGCGTGGCCATGGCAGCATGGCGAAGTTAGACATCACACCGTTGCTATAGGGTTGGCTCTAAATTCTTTAAATTGTTAGAGTGCAACTTACGCATCAAACCTTATCAGAATGTTTCTTGATATTTCTTTTATTTTTTTCACTGTTTTTGCAAAGGACTACTTGGATGCAGTATTTAATAAGATTTTATGGTTCAGTTGTCAGGCATTCACTAGCTGTATTTCGATAACATATTTGGCCCGTTGGATAGATTGTACCTGCTCCCTCCTAATGCTCACACCAGATGAATATCTTTGGTGTCCAACATGATGAAGCTCATGAGATTAGTGGGGGAATGTGTAATGGTAACTAAAGAAAATTGTACAGAAAATGGGAATTATCAAAATTGATATCTTCAATGCGATTTTCAGCAATAGTATTGCAATTTTGTGAAAAAAAAAAAAATTATATATTTTTATATATAAAATATATATATATATATATATATATATATATATATATATATATATATATATATATATATATATATATATATATATATATATATAATCTCACCAGGACAGCAGAACTATTCTTTAAAAGCTTCATATTTGGCAGGTGACAAAAATTACAAGAATGTACCACATTTCACATTACCTTACAATCAGTCATTTAATATGAAATGCATCTCTTCCTCTTTTTGTCCCATTTCTGTACTTGAATTTTTAACTGTTACTGTGAAGCAATATTGTCTCTGAAAAGTCTGAGAATTGAGTTCCAAGTTTATTCTTTCAACAAGAGTTTGTCTTCTGTATGCACAGCAGAAGCTTTTTTTTTTTTTTTTTTTTTTTTTTTTTTTCCAATCGTTTTATTCTTTGTAATTTTTATACCAGCTTCTTAAGAGTTTATATTTTGAAGGGCTAAAAGTCAGTGTAAATCTGGAACCGGCTGCACGTACGCAGCAGGTCTATTTTTGCTCAGATGCAAAAGTGCACATTCATTCACACGGTAAGTGTCTGCTCCCAGGTGTGTCATCCTGCTGCCAGCCAGCCTGGTGCAGAGCAGACCCTTGAGACTCCAGCTGATGCAGTAGCAGACAGGAAACCTTTGAACTGAACACGACACAGGCAGTGAGTGTGTGGAGAAGGCATTTTGCCATGGTCATGCGGAGGAGAGTTAGTCCAGACTGTGCCAGTGAACTTTTCCTCTTTCCTCTGTACTGCTGCCCATTCACCACAGGAACTTCTCCTCATGCATCTTTAGCTCATCTGCCAGTCTTTTAACATCCATCCTCCTCTACTTTTCTTCTGCAGGTTCTTTTTTTCATTATAAGATACATTTTGCATTAAAAAAAACCCACGCAGAGTGCTGTCTATGTTGCGTTACATTTGTCTGGACAAGGGCTCAGTCATTGCGTTGTTCGGACCGGTGAGCAGGTGTAAATGGTTTGCGTATCACATTCCTTCAATGATTCAAAACCTGGTCCGCTGCAGGTGATGTGATTATATATTATTTATAACACTCCACAACACATTGTTTTTTGCATACATAATGTTACCAAATTGACAAAAAGGGGGTCAATTAGGGACCCAATACTCCTCTTTAACAATGCACTGACAAATGGGAGTAAGGTAATGCAGCTTTGTTTATAACCATGCTTTCATTACTGCTAATGTGGCCGTAATGACACCATAATCAGCTTCCTAATTGAGTGTCATTATGGGGAGTGCTGATGCTGTGCTCTCCACGCAGATGGTTAATGTCACTGTTACTTAAATAGCAAAGAGTCACCATAATCACATAACCACATCACATAGAATGACTTCATCTTCTGCTTATGGATCACATTAAATCCAGTCAGAAAATTGTATAAAGTGATTTGATTGTCAATTATCATCGTACATAAATTATACAGCACCTTTTCAAAATTGTACGACTAAACACAATACAGTGTGGGTAAGCTAGCCCTGGGTTGATAAAAATACTGGTTTTCAACTCAAGAAATGGATTAAAGGGGTTAAAGTGACGTACCTTAACATTAAGGCTATCAAAGAGTAAGTTGAAGAGATATCCCATAATCTGGAATACTATAGGAGTAATTTTGGGGTTTACAATCTGTAGCGTTGATAAGTTAGGTTAAAATAGATCAGTGTATATAAACAAAATCAGTCTCATAACCTATCAAAAGATTTTTAATAAGTTGTGAGGAGATGGCAGATTTGTACACATTTCTCAGATTAGAATTTTTTTTTTTTTCAGTATCAACCAAAAATAATTTCACCTTGATTACTCAATTCAATCCTTCTGGTTCTATTCTGTCTCTGTCTGAATGTGAGAACTCCAGTAAATCTACAGGAGCTGCTGCCCCAGGGAAGGACATGTCACAAGGTGCTGATCAACCAGTCAGAACCAGCCTTTATTGCATGAGATACATCATGTTAGCAAAGAATAAAAAAATGGATTTTTTTTTTTTGTTTGTTTGTTTGTTTTTTTGGGGGGTTTTTTGTTGTTTTTTTTCCCACCGTGTTCTTCAGAGGAGAGTTCAAAATTCTATCGTTTAAAAAAAAAAAAAAAAAAAAAAAAAAACCCTCTCCTAAATAAATGTCCTGATGGAAGAGCTTTTCATTTTCAAGGTTTCAAACATAGCACATTTTTGTCCATTAAATGCTGTTTGGCATTGGCGAGGGGATTTGGAAAGTTTTTCATAGAGATTAAACCCACAAACTCAATACTGCTGCTTAACCCACAAATACATTTTCCTTACACATTTGGAACAATTTAAAGGGAAATAAGTTTTATAACTTCATGGGGTTTATTGAGAAAAAGCTCTATTGCAGCAAAGAAATAACACACATTTCCTTACTCTTAGGCTAAGCTGTAAATGTTTTTGTAGTCTTCTCAAGTGATTTTGTACAATTAGCTTATAAATCTTTTTAACGTCTCTGCAAACTATGACTTTAGCAAATGAGCAAGTGTCAGAAAAATCCTGCTCAGACAGCTTTATTTCAGTTTAATCAGATTGCTGTGACTAAAGCTACAAGTAAACCCAAGACTGAATGCTGAATTTAATTTTTTTAAAGGCTTTTAAACAAAGCATTGGAGTAATGGTGAGGCCATTCATTCAGTTAGGTTATTTGAGCTTTTTTAGTTTTTTACCTCTAATAAATTTGTTTGGTTCTGTCTTGGATGGTAGACCATATGTCACAATATAAGATTTTGAAATGATTAATCAAAGTTAAGTTTAAAACCTGCCATTTTAATAAGGGTATGTACACCTTCGACAGAATATCCAGTGTTTAGAAGCTAGTATCTTTTCTAATTCAGACATCTATATAAAATGTTTAGATCCGAAGCTTGGTAAGAACTACCCAACCTCTGTCACATTAGTGTAAACCCAACATTTGGCTTAAAGAAATAACCCAGCAGTGTTTTTGTGTGTAATTCAAACATTTTATTGCTGTGATTTTGCACAGATTGTAACCAGAAGCTTCTGTTGTTTTTAGGTATTGAAACCTGGCTCCGCTTCATTTGGAACATCTGATGGCTATAAGTCTGATGATGCTCTGCTGAGAACTGCCCGAGGACGGCTGGAATAAGCATTTAAGCGGATTCTGTTTCTCAAAACATTTTCTGCCTCGTCACTTCTCCACTTGACAAGAAAGGCGTTTGGGTTTTTTTGTTCTTGTGGTTTTTTTGTTTGTGTTTTTTTTTGAGGCAAACATCCAGAAAGGGGAGGCGGCAAAAATACCTTATTTCAATATTTGACTGTACTGACCCACTTTTCATGCTCCACCTAGCTGGGGTGAAGAGGAAACTTTGCATTTAGTAGGCAGCATCAGAGAAGGTTATGGGCCGTTTAACATTCAGGGCCATTAATCAAGTGACCTCCAATTCTAATTAGCTGCCACACACGTACACAAACAGTCGCATCTGGCTACTGAGGTGGTGTATTTGTAACAGGACACAGACAAGCGCTGAAACTGCCGAACCTAGTCAGGTGTTCGATGTCCACCTGCACTGCATCATCTCTCTTGGACAACACTGACCTTGACGAAGAATAGAGATGTTTGTTTGTGTTTGTTTGCATTAGCAGAAGATGGTGGCACGCCCTGTGTGCTATGATTGAGTGTGTCAAAGAGACCTGATGGTGGTTGCGTGGCTCTGATAAACAGAGGAAAAGAATTACCGCCTGAGGGACGGACGCTCAAATAAGGAGGTGGATGAGCATCATCAGACTTTTAGAGTCACAGCCTCAAATAAGTGACACACTAAAGTAGTTTGTGCTAATTGAAAAGTGCACACGTGGGTCTGTCTGACACGTTGTCTGAGCAGATTAAAGTCAGGCCTTTTGTAGGTCATGTCACTTTGACTTACTTGGATTTGACAGTATCAAGTGGCCACCAGAAAAAATGTGTGACACAGCAAAAATACCAACACCTTAGACAAATACATCACATCAGTGTGCCTGTCTGTCAAATATAAAAGTTGCATGCTGACTTCTTGATCACCCCTCATGAACGCCTTCCCCTTCTCCACTCTTCAACCCAACACACCCACCTTCCAGTCGGTGTGTAAGCCCTGTCTCCGGGCCCCGTGGAGAATGAACGATGTACCCACACTTGACTACGAGTCGCTGCTGTCCCCAGTCAGTTCCTCACTCCCCAGCAGTCCAGGCAGTGGTGGTAGCAGCCCTCCCCTGGCCTTGGTTGCGGTGGATACGGAGCAGCGTACCGCCTTGGCCTTTGTAGGCCTTCTCTTGCTCTTCTTGGTCTTCCTGCTTGTCAGATGCTTCAGGATACTGCTGGACCCGTACAGTCGCATGCCTGCGTCATCCTGGACTGACCACAAGGAGGGTCTAGAGAGGGGTCAGTTTGATTATGCACTGGTGTAGGGTACAGATTTCATGTTTAGTGCACACAGACCTTTTAGTTTTCCTCAGTCAGTGAGGATACTTGCTGTAATGTAAATGCACTAGAAGATGGTAGATCTTTTGTTGGTGTAAATCAGTGCTGCAGGACTCAATATCTACAACAGGTATTGTTCAACATGGGATTCACCTTGACAAACAAACACAGTGCTGTGAAATAATATGTGCCCAGTCACAGATTTATTCTTTTTGGGGTTTTTTGTCACACTTAAATGTTTCGGATCATAAACAAAAGTAAATCAGACTAAGATAACCTGAAGAAACACACAAAGCATTTTTCATATGATGATTTCATTTGTCAAGAGAAAACAAGCTCTTAAATCTAATTACTGGCTTGGCAAAATCCTTGGCAAAAATGAATACCATTGAGTGTTTGCGATAACTGATGAGTCTTTATTTTGGTCCATTTTTCCTTGCAGAATTGTTTTAATTTAGCTACACTGTATGATTTTCAAGCGTGAATAGCTTGTAGCCTGAAATGGCATGAAAAGACCTAAGCCTTAGGATTGGCTTTGTAACCTTTTCTTGATTGATAGACTTGAAAAGCTCTTTCTGATCTGTTCTTGAAAGTCTTTAGTTTGGGGCCTGATGTGAAGTTTTTTGAGATCTTTTAGACTACTTTATGCTGTCAGACTAGGTAATTTTTTGATTCAACATATCTGGCAGGAATCGGGCATGGGTGTGGCTAGTGAAATTAGCTCACCTTTAAAAAAAGTGGACAGTTAATTCAAGATAAAAATGGTGTGGGAACTTTCTTTTTCACATAGGATCAGGTTGGTTTGATTAACTTTTTTTCCCTTTAGGTGTGACAATAAAAAAGCAAAACAAAACAGATCTGTAAGGGTTTTTTCAGTGTTGTAGATACTGGACCTTGAATGAGCTGCACGGTTGCCTTAACGTGATCTACTATAACAGTCTATAACCATCCTACCACAGAATCATTATTTTTATCTAATCTCAGAGGTTCTTGGTAGTAAGACACATTATGACTTTGTTTCACAAACTCAAATTACAATTTTAATTCACTCTGTGCTTAATGCAGACAAATAAAAGAACTCAGGTGTAGGATGGACTCAGATAAAAAAAAATTTATTCTTAAGCAGATGTCCCTTTAATGAACTAGGCCTGGTACAGACTGTTTAAGTTTTAAGTGCTGATCCAGGAGCTCATCCAATTACTTTTTACTCTCACATTCTGAATTCTTGAACATCACTGCAGCTCTCATTGTTTTTAAAAGTACATGCATATAGTTTCTATAACACCCTGACAGTGTATGCTTTATGTGTTGTGGTGTCTATACTGAAAAGCCATATTCAAACCAACAAAAGAAAAACTTCTTTGTTACTGCAAGTAGAGGGTTATTTTGACTGGTTGTGTTCCTGTTTTTTGTGACAATGAAGCAAACTGCATCGTTTAGGACAAAGATTATTTTTCTATTCTTGACTCAAGTTTAGGAGTCTCCTTTTTTCTATCCTTTGTCTGTTCCTCTTAACAAACCAACTTTTAGACAGAAAATTATAAGGCTGTCACAGCCTTGTTTTAGAAGGAGGCAAAACTAACAGCTTTGCTTTTTGTGAGTGTGTTTTCTGACCACCTGCTTTCTTTTTTAGTGCTAGGTTAAATCTGTGAGATAAGAACTCTTTCTTGCAGAATTAATATGTACCAATTTGAGCTAGTAAGAAATTCACAATCCATGTTGGGAATTAAATAAAAGAGTCTACTTAATACCTTCAAGTTCTTTGTTCTTTTTTCCCATTTGCAAGCAGTGATGTTCTCAGGGTTTTATGCATTGCATATTTTTTAATTTTTTTTTTTATTTATTTGTACCTTTTTTATTAGTCTCCCAAGGGGGAAATTACATTTTTCAGTACAGCCCGTCCAAGGTAGACAGGTGTCTGAGGCTGGAGCCATCTTGGGAGGTGCTGCCCTTTAGGTAAGGTGGGTGAAGTGTCTTGCCCAAGGACACAATGATGGAGACGGACAGGACGGGGCTCGAACCAGCAACCTACCGATAACGGGACAAACTCCTGCCATCACCCCCATTTAAAGAATATGAATTTAAGGCAAAAGCAAAATTTGTATTTAAATGATAAACAGCATATAACAAGTGTACATTGTTGTGAAGAGGAAGGCATATTTTCAAAGCATTTTATAAATAAAAATACCAACAGTAGTATGGCTTTGAATTAAGGCCTCTTGAGTCAAATTCTTTCTGTTAGCACACCTCACTGCACTTACAGCTGTAACATCTTTGAGACATTTGTCTTCTTGTCTTGCATATGTGGAGAATCAAACCTTTCCTTGTTTCGCTAAGCAAAATAGCTCAAACTCAGATCTGATGAGGAGCCTCTGTAATCAATTTCCAAGTCTTTCAGATCAACTGGATTTTTTTTTAAACACATGAATATGCTTCAGTCTAAATTATTCCAGTGTAGTTCTGGCTTTATGTGTAGTGTTGTAATCCTACTGGAAGGTGATTTTGCAGCCTCTCAAAGATTTTCTTCTCGCAATGCCATTTCTTTAGCTCTATTTCTTTGCCACTACTGAAGAAAACCATCCTGTCAGCATGATGCTGCCACCACTATGTTTCACTGTGAGGATGGTTTATAAGGGTTATGTGCAACGTTAGTTTTTCATCACACATTTTTGTTTTCTTTCTTATAACAATGACTCTCTTTTGGCCAATCTCTAATAAAAGATTTGCTGTGTGTACAAACAGCATTTGTCCTGTAAGGAGATTCTGCCACCTGAGCTGTGGATCTCTGCAGCCCCTTTATAGAGTTACCATTGTTCCCCTCTTCTTTGAATAATAATCTCATCACCTGATCTGTCAGATTAGATAGATGGTCATGTCTTGGTAGGTTTGTGTCATGCTCTGTTTTTGAATGATGAAATAAACCGTGGTCCAGGAGATGTCCAAAGCTTAGGATATTGTTTTATATCCAAACCCTGCTTTGAATTTCTCTATAATTATCTTCCTAACCTGTCTGCTGTGTCCTTTGGCCTTCATGATGCTGTTTGTTCACTAAAGTTTTCTCACAAACCTTTGAGACCTTCACAGAACAGCTTGGTTTATACGAAGATTACATTACATACCCTGTTTACTAATTAGGTGGCTTCTGAAGGCAACTGATCACCCTGTATTTCATTATGGGGAACCAAACTAAGGAGGCTGAATAGAAATGCAAACCTCAATAGTGAAAACCATTTATATTTTTTTTATTCTGCTGCACAGCTATGAGCTACTTTGTGTTGGTCTATTACATAAAATAGAATTTGACAAATGTCAGAGTGCACCACTTTTAAACATCTAGCACTGCCCCCCAGCCCCCTGTTTAATGTGAGTGTATTAATTAAACCCGTGATATTCTGCAAAGGTTTTTGGTTTTGGTGTGCCATCCTAAAATTATCAGTTTCTCCCTCTTTGCAAACTTTGACCCTAACCCTAACAGCAGAAAACTTAAAACAAAAAAAATACAACAACATTTTATTTATTGCCATGATCGTCACCGGAAAAAAAAAAAAAAAAAGTACAATGTGAGTCATCTACATTTTTTTCACACTGTAAAAATCTTTGGTTTCCATCTTTACACAATCATTTAGGGTATGAAAACATCCTCCAACATGACTGAAAGTTGTTGCAGGTTCAACAAAGGTGATTGTCATCAGCTTTGAATAAAAAAACCATCCTGCTACTCAATCTCTTTACTAAGAACCTGTAAAAAGGATAACGATGGCAGTATTCAAGTTTGACGCTGAAGGTGGGTTACAGTAAGCCGATGCCTTTTTAACAAAGTGGCAAATAAAAAAGAAAAAATATTACAGACTGACAGCAAAGATACAAAGTATATAAACTTTTTCAGATTAGAAAATGGTTATGTGTTATAAACATTGGTCTACTGTTAGCTGTGGTGGAGTGCAGCGACCCCGAATGTTAAAAAAAAAAAAAGGATTATTGTAGCACCAAGTAGATCTCAGCATTGTTTGCAAATATGCCTCATCGTCTTTGGCATCCAAAAGACAGTGCAAGTTTCCCTGTGTGTGAGATTACAGATAAGAATAAATTTTTATTACCTCTTTGTTGATAACTGATATGAGCAGTGATTGACAAATATGTTTTTTTATTTTTTATTTTTATTTTGCTTTTTTGGGATTTCCTTCTGTAACAGAAAGTCACAATGACTTAAAGCTTTCAATCTTAATGTTTTGTTTATGTTGTTGCCTTGACAGTAAAAAAAAAAAACAAACAAACAAAAAAAAAAAAACTTTTTCATTTAAAATATACAATTTAATTTTCAAGAAGCATGTTTGATAATATGTTTGTCAGACATTTCAAAAGGCAGACATACACAACAAAACCTTGTAAAAAAAAAGTTTGCAAGTTTGCAGATTCAAGACTGCACTTACTTTGTACAGCAACATAGATGGCATAATGTAGCACCTTTTTCTCTTTCAGAGACAAAAAAGTATGACCTGACAGATATGCTTAGTTTTGGTGAGGTTTTGTGTTCGCCTGTGTGTGCCCTTCCTCCCCTCTAAAGCACTAATTTACAGTATTGTGAAAACGTTTTTGCCCCTTTGCAGATTTCTTCTGTTTTTGCTTGTTTGTGACACTTAAATGATTCAGATTATCAAACACAGATAAACTGAATAAAAACAAACTGGAGTTTTGAAAATATTGCTTTCATTTTCAAAGGAAATTAACTATCAAAAATTAACCAATGTAAACTTGTGTGAAAATACAATTGACCTCCAGTTAAATCACTGGGATTTACCACATTTGTTGATTTAAATTTCTCAAGTGACACCTAGGCTTAATTGCTGTAGCATCCATAGAATCATGAAATCACTAAAATAGAACCTGTCTGACAACATGAAGCAGGCTAAAAGACCTCAAAAAAAAAACAAAAAAAAAAAAACAACAAAAAAAAACACATAGTGCTAAAGCTTAAAAAAAAGCTAAAAAATTAAATCACCATTTGAAACCTGCTTTTTGCATTTACTCAGGTTTTGTCTAATATAAAATCAGTTTGATGATCTGAAACATTTAACTGTGACAAAAACAATAAATTTGTAAGGGGACAAAATGTTTTCCACGGCATTGTATGCTATAGCTGTCATGTACCTTTGAGATGGCTCCTGTCGCATTGTAAACTAGGCTCAGCCTTCAGTTGTCAAAGAAGTCAAATAAGTAAGCTTAATTTCAGCTACAGCCCCTGAGGCATTTCAGAAGACTTCCTACTTAACGACAAAGCTGGCTCTCAGGATGAGAATCGGTACACTTGAAGCGAAGATAACAAATTTGACATGATCTACCTTCTTTAAAAGCCTATGAGCTGCTAAACGGTGTTTCCCTGCCTGTGACGGATGCTGAGGGATGCTAGCACCCTCTTTTGTTTCAAAGTCAGCATCACAGCATGGTGTCCACACTCTGCGAGAGGTACTGAGGTAAGCAAACATGACAGCACGCAAACACGCCTATCTCTGCTTAGCTCTTTGCCTGTAGGCATGAGCAATAATCAGTGACATCCAAGCAGAACGCAGCTTCTTTGTGTTTGCATCTGAGGACAAGTCGACACTGAGCTACAAAGAATAGAGTGCTTTGGACATGTGAACCTGAAATGCTGTGTAATTGTTGCAGTCCTTCGTGGTGACATCTTTCAAAACGCACAAATACATTAAATGGCACACTTGAATACTGAGAGGGGCAAAATATGGCAAACCTTTATCCCCAAGTGTTGTGATTTTTTTTTTTTTTTTTTTTAAAGATCACAAAGAGATGAAAGAATCCTAAGACCAGGTACTTTTACACGACTGAAAAAACCCCAACATTTTAGCTCAGACCTTGGAACACTAAGACACTGTGAATAAAACCCCTGTCTAGCCTGACCTGACCTGCTATGTTTTCTGGATGGATTTGCAGTGGCCCAAGCACAAAAGCACCTCTTTGCCTTCTTCTCCGCTGTCTCTCAGTGGAGAAATGAGTGCTGGGTCAGGTAGAATTACAGTCATGGTACAAATAAAGGAAAAAACATCAACATATAACTTGAAGAGTAACAAAGTGGTGGTAGAGATGGGCTTATTGACTCAGTTTTTCATAGCCCGTAATTCTCCCCCTGTTAGTCTGATGGTCCTTTCAGGGGCGGGAGTAATTTAATGGTTAAAAAATAAGTCCAGAGAAGGATTGCACACACATACACTGAGCTCAGTGCAGGTGAATGTGGAGCTTGATGCGCAGAGCATCTCCTATTTCCCCCAGTAGGTAGTCATAGTCGTGCTGCTCCTCCAGCTGATGTAGTCTGCGGGGTCCAAACAGGGGCAGGCTGGTGATTTCCAGCCGGTAGGACCCTGGCGGAGGCGGTCTCTTTCCAAGCCGGAGCACGCTCTTTCCGTCCCGACGCTCCACAAGGCGGAAGTGTTCGTCGGTGTTGCCGTGGATTATGATGTAACGTACATGATGTTCTAGGGGTTCCAGGGCAGGGATAAGCTCAAGCAGAGGCTCTTTGTTGAGCAGCGAGGTCAGTGAGAGGTTCATAGGGATGGAGGCCTGGGTGTCCACACTGGCCATACTCACAGCTGGTTTCTACAGGAAGGAGAAGAAAATCATTACTTAAATACTCATTAAAAACAAAGTGACATACATTCAACTCTGGCTAATATAGTTCCTTTAAAAATATCTCCACTAGCTTTCTCGAGACTGAGGGTTTTTGCTCAAGCTCAATCTGATTAGACGCAGTGTTTGTGAACAGGGTTTATGTCTGGGCTGTTACTTGTTCTTGGCCTATGACATAAAATCCAAGTAAACAAATTGAAGTTTGTTGCTGTAGTACAATAAAATGTGAAAAAGTTCAGGGATATGAATACTTATAAACACTTAGAAATCTTCATGTTAATATATGTACCTCATTCAGTTCATTTTCATCGGCACTGCGCCTGTGTCGTCCATTTTTTCCTCCTCCATTGATCTTGCACTCATAGCAAGCTTCAGGAGACAGGCTGTCATCCTGATCGCCATCCACGAGTTGGCCTGGGAAGCCTGAACCTGAAACACAGTGACTTTATGGAGACAAAAAAAGAAGTCATCTTATAATCATTACATCAAACACATAAGACATGTCTGAGTATTTTCTTGAGGTGGCACATAATGTAATTCCTCACCCCTGTCCGGCTCTGAAGAAACCTCCAGGACAGCCACACAAGTAGCCTCCATCAGTGTTAGAGCAGCCGTAGATGCAAGGGTTTGTGCCTGCGGTGCATTCATTCACATCCTGGCAGCCACCGGCGGTCTGCTCAAAGTCAAAGCCAGAAGGACAGACACACTTGAAGCTGCCCAGGGTGTTGTAACAGGAAGCAGAGCCGCAAACAGTCCCGCTCTGACACTCGTTTTCATCTGCAAAAAAAGAAATCTATTAAAGCTGCTAATAATGGACACACAACACATATAGTGTTTAAGGTGATGCTGTCATAAAAATGTCAGTTACTTCTGTAAATAACTGTAGCAATGATTTTCTCCAGAGACACTATTCTCTAAAATTCTTTTGGGCATTCCTCCACAAACATGATGGTAGTATAACAGAATGAAAAAATAAAATTTTATTATGGCTTTTAGTTTTCATGTGCCCCCACAAGATTCTGAGTGGATTACAAGAGTCATAATGATTCTTGAAGTCCTTCAAAAAATGTCCTTTCAAAACGGTCCTTGTGGATGATGACTCTCAATCAGGCCAAAAGACCTGACAGATTTAAAGACCCAATAACTCACCCACACACTGGTTCCACTGGTAGTGCTGCACGTAGCCCTGAGGACAGCCGCAGCGATAACCTCCCAGCATGTTCTGACAGCCATGCTGACAGCGATGGTTATTGCTACACTCATCCACATCTAAGGAAAGGGGGAAGTTAACTTGTTTAAATGACTTACTTTACAAATATCAGCAGTAACATCAACATTAGAAGAGTTCTCAGTCCAAAGAGAAAATCCAAAAGTTAACAATGGATTTTCTTCAGATTTTTCAAATGAAATCTGGATTTAAATATGGGACTTGCAAAAAATTGCAAAGACAGATGATAGATGGATGGATGAATCAGTGGAGAAATGGATGGATGGGTGGATTAAAGACTGTAGGAACTCCTGAACCAAGGACAATTCATCTAAACCTTTAGATTTCAAAAAGCTTAACTCAAACAAATGTTTGAGTTAAAACTTATGGTGAAGTTATGGTGAACTGTGCCAAAAGAAATGTAAGGATATTCTGTCTGCTCACCTTCACACTCTATGCCAGTGCTGTCCAGGGAGAAACCTTTAGAGCATTCACAGTTGAAGCTACCAGGGGTGTTCACACAGGAAGCTCGAGAACCACAAACACTGTTTTGGGCCGTGCACTCATTGTTGTCTGCAAAGAACCCCCCAAAAAACATATGTTTAAAAGTATTTTCCAGCTGTAAATAATTTTTTTCAGTGTCAAATAATTAGTGCATGAACTACATGGCCCCAGATTAGCCAGCATTTAACTGGTCATGAACTCACCAATGCAGGCAGTCTGATGCTGAGTGAAGCCAGAAGGACACTTGCAGTTGAACCCTCCGATGGTGTTAACACAGAGGAACTGGCAGTTGTGCTGCTTTGTTGAACACTCATCCAGATCTTAATGCAAAAAAAAGAAAGGCATGCAAACTGACTTAGCTTAAAATATCCAATGCTGCAAAAAATATGCATAGCAAAAGAGTAATACGTAATTTGCATCATATTTTTAGCAAGGGGGTTGTCAGAATTTCAAAGAAATTCTAATTATCTGCAAAAGCTTTACCTACTGGCTTATAAGTACAGCTACAAACAGAGTTCTGTCACCTTTGCAGGTCTTTCCATCTGGTTGTAGGCTGTATCCTTTGGGGCAGGAGCACAGGTAGCTGCCTTCAGTGTTTTTACACAGGAAGTTGCAGGGTTTTGGAGACAAGGAGCATTCATCCACATCTGTAATATGTATCAAAGTTACACAAAGAAGAAGAAAGGTGAGCAGGGATGCAAACACAAATCGGAGAAAGCAAAAGTTAAAACTAGTTAAAAGTTATAAAACATCTGAAAGATTTTAATATTTTAATTTATGACACAGCAAGCAAAGAGAGAAAAATTTTGATGAAAATAAAGCAGAGATAAGCCTTACCAACACAGGAGGTGCTGGTGAAGTCAGCTTTGTATCCTACATTACAGTGGCAGCGGAAGGATCCTATAGAGTTGATGCACTGACCGTTCTTGCACAGATCTGGCAACACCTGGCATTCATTGATGTCTGGAACAATAAAGACTTTCCTTAATATTGATCTGGACAGACTCACACTGCTGCAGTGCAGAGATTTTCACAAGTTATTTTTTGAAGTCAAAATCGACTCAAGTCTTTGAGGGGCAAGTCCAGTTTACCTCCTCAAGTCTCTAATGACTGAAATCCACAACATCTAGTGCACTTTTAACAATCCATATAGATTAAGCATATACCTGTACTGTTTGTCCTGAGGCTTAAAATACCACATAAACATTTATTAATTATCCTACAGTATTGTAATATTTATTAACAGTTATCTTTTAATTGTTTAACATTTAATTTAACACAAATGCAATATTTACCACATTGGAAATATAGACATCTATGCTCTAAGAAAAATTATTGAAAGAGATTAAACCTTTTAATGTTGAATTAACACTTGTTTATCCCTGTCTCCATATAGTCATCTCCTTCAGTTTTTTGAGTTTTCTTCTTCTCACTCCTGTATAACTATTTCTAATAAGATTGGAAAAAATGTTCTAAATCCACATTTAAAACTTTTGTTATCAATTCTAAATGTTAAAATTTAAGGAATAAATTAGAACAAAATTAATGAAACAAAGTGTGGTAAGAAAATAAATGAGAATTTGAACTTCTTAACGAATAGAACAGGAAGTGATTTATTTTGATATTTTTTGAGTTTCCTTGTAAACTTGAAGCTAGCTTAGCAGCAATAGAATGTTGGAGGTAAGCTAAGCTTCGCGGTTCTACAAAGTATGGGTTTAGGGTGACTAAATACAAATGCATACCACACTTTTCAGATGTTTTTTTGTAAAAGTTTTTTAAAAGACATATAATTTTCCTTTTACTTCAAAATAATATGCTTTTTTTGTGTCCGTCTTACACATAAAATTTACATAAAACACAAAGTACTTTGAAGTTAGTTGTTGTGTGCATACTTTTGCAAAGCACATGAAAATTACAACATTATTCCAATCTTTGTGACAGCAAGAGTTCTTCTTTTGGTTTAATTTTTCTGTTTCCAAGTAATACATCGTGAGTGCAGATTATAGCTTGTTACTCACCTCTACCATCTGTGGTGTAGCCAGGTCCAAGAGGGCACATCTTCTTGTACTGCACAGTTCCAGGTAGAGGGCACAGCTCACACTGTGACCCCCAGCCTCGACCCGCATTGCAGCAGCACTCAGACTTGGTCACAGTGTTCCTGTTGGTCGACAACTGCTGGCACATAGTCTGCAGGACTTCTGTGTAACAGAATCCCTTTCTGTTGTCTAATGGAAAAGAGAAGAACTGTTTGGATATGTGAATGCACTTCTTGGATTTAGGATTATCTGTGATCTAAAGGACGCAAAAACTGTGGTTAAGTTTCAAAAGTTAAAGAGATCATAACAAAGAATATACGAAATAACTGTTATTTGATTAAATAAAATTGACTCAAAGCAGGTGATTATGTTTACATAAAATCTCATAAAACATGCAAAGAAAGACTAATTAGTGTCAACAGAGGCACACCTGTCAGCATAGGTCTTACCAATACATTCAGTTCCAGTTGAGCTCGGCTCAAAGCCGTCATTGCACTCGCAGCGGTAGCTTCCCACTGTGTTGATGCAGCGACCGTTCTTACAAATTCCAGGTTTGGCACGACACTCGTTCAAGTCTGCAGCAAAACAAACAGGTGGAGGGATGAGAAAGTGTGAAGAGAGGAGGAAATTTTGTTGCAACAACCTTGTTGTAGTATGGATGGATGAATAAACTAGCATGTAGGGATAGATGAATGGTCAGACGGATGAATGGCTGTGTGGATGGATAAACAAAAAGGAGGATGGATGAATAAGTAGATTAATGCATTGACAGAGGTATGGATGGATGGAAATGTAGACATACATACATGATGGATGAGTGTCTAAATGGATTCAATACCTGAAAGAAATTGTGATCTGTTTTTTTCATGAAATTACCTCCTTTATCACCTGTTCACCTATAACCTGAGTAATATTTAATCAGGAAACCTTCAGAGGTGTGTGAGTGTGCATACATCTTTGGTTTTTCCGTCAATTAACAAAAACTTTGCCTTAAACATCCAACTAATGTCTTAACGTCCTCACGTGGTCAAGAAGAAACAAGCTATGTGTATCTTTTGTACAAAAACCTACATAAAAAGTTCCATAATAGGAGCTACCTATTTTTAGTAATTCAGATATTGTCATGTAAACAACAGGTCAGGGAATCTTTTTCCATCCCAATCCTGATTTTGAAAATATTCAATCAAATCCCATAATTTTCTAGACTCTGTAGGAATCCCATAATTTATAACCTGGAGCATTTTTTACTGACCCATGCATCCCTCTCCATCTGGTCGCCGCTGCATGCCAGGAGGGCAGATACACATGAAGGTTCCGATTAGGTTCTTGCAGGTCATGCCTTTAGAGTCGCAGTCATCCAATCCCTCTGAACACTCGTCCTGATCTGTTCAGGGATGATAAAAATGGCAAGTGGATAAAAGCACTGATATAAATTTATTATTATTACTCATATTTATAGCATAAAAAACAGAACACAGAAGAAGAGGTAAAAGTGAAAGCATCATCTCTGATCTGCTGTTCATTCTCACCTCTGCACATGCGCTGGTCATCTCGCAGCACGTACCCGGCAGGACACATGCACTCGTAGGATCCAAATGTGTTGACACAACGGAAAGCGCAAAGGAGGGGATTCTGGGAGCACTCGTTAATGTCTTGAGCCAGGAAGAGGGGCAGAGAGTCATTATAAAGGTTTAATGTCTATATAATCCTATTAAGTGTTTTTGGATGTGATCCACTGACCTTCACAAGTCATCATGGGTCCCGGTTCAAAGCCCTCCTGACACGAACACTCAAAGCCTCCCACTACATTGGTGCAAGTTCCGTTTCCACAAGGGTTTCCAATGGAGCACTCATCCGTGTCTGAAGAAACCGGAACACAGGAACAAATACACACAATGTAAATAAAAAAATATATACAATGAATGTTAATTTTATGAGCATTAATAAAGCATCCCATGAACGGAAATCTACAGTCTAACTCAAGAAAAGTAAAACTCAATGGTAACAGTGATTTTGGAAAGAAAATTTGTTGGATAGAAATATTGAACATCATAGTGAACATCATAGCTCTGTCCTGTTTTTGCATAAAACTGCACATCTTTCACTATTAGTAATAAACACAGTTTTAAAAGGTTTTTACACCCCAGGCAAAAAAATAATAATTAAAATCTAGAAATTATCTCACCAACACAGTTGACACCAGTGTAATCCAGGTTGTATCCGAAGGGGCATTCACATCGGAAAGAGCCATCTGTGTTGATGCATATTCCATTCTGGCAGATTCCAGGATTATCCAGACACTCATTCATATCTGCACACAGCCACCAAAAACTAGCTCATTTAAACAAATCTGTAACAACTGATCTTTATAGTCAGGGAATCAGACCACAGTTGCAGCACTCACCCTCTCGAGTGGTGCCTGGTCCAAGCAGAGTTCCGTGGCCATAGGGGCATAGAGTCTTGAAAGCAGCTGGTGAAGCATCAACAAAATGTTTTACAGCTGATATTGTATATAGACGTATGTGTGAAAAGGTAAGCATGTATGTCTGTGCTACACACCATCAGTTTTTCGTGGGCACAGTTCACAGGGAAGTCCCCAGCCTTCTCTGGGCATCTTGCTGCAGCAGCACTTGGCCTTTGTGGTGTTGAATGGTTTAGGGACTGTGCATTTGCCCGCCTCAAACTTGGTGAAACAGAAGCTCTCTCTGGTGTCTGCCATGAAAAAAAGTCATGACTGTATTTTTTACAGGATGCACAAAGGCAAATATTGCTACACTGATCTTCAGCATTGCAGCGTCTCTTACCGTAGCATCGTCGTTTGTTGTCAGAGAGTACGAAGCCCGGTGGGCAGGAGCACTGGAAGCTGCCTGGGGTGTTGGTGCAGGTGCCGAACTGGCAGATGTTGGGCTCTACCTCACACTCATTAATATCTGGCAAGAAGGTGTACGAAAGAAAAAAAGTCGTAAGAGAACATTTAGTTATTAGTCAAGATTTCAGCCATTTAAATAGACTGACATAATATTTTAGACACAAAAAAAATTTAAAACATGACAGATAAATTAGAATCAGCCTTTCTATTGTTCTTGAAATCGCATAAGTAATTTCAAACTGCACTTTTCTGACAAAAAGATCTGTTATAGCTACTGGCTCGAAGAGATTTGCTAATGAACAAATGGTCTATCATATATGTAAGTGCTTATTTCTGTTATACAGAAATAGATCGTTTTTTTTTTTTTTTTTTGAAAAACCAAAAACAAAAAATCTTACGAATGGGAATTTAATAAATAAATGTGAGAGGGTGTAGTGGTAACACAAAAAAGGAGGGAGTGAGCACTTTTACTTTCTATAAAGATATTCCTTGCAGGAAATGTGGGTGAGCTCCATGCAAATAAATACAAGTGAGGGATGAAGACACAGTACTTTGTGCCTAAGCTGTGAAATGTAGCTTTAGCTGTCAGTCAACAGCCAGATCCCCATAGAAAAGACTCCACAGATGTATTCCTTACTTTTTTTTTTACTGCAGATTTTACTTTTTATGTATGCTTTGTCAGGACAAAATGTTTGCTGATGATTGTGGATCAAGTTATTAAATAAATAACCAAAAATTAGCAAGAGAAATGAACAAATGAATGTTTGACTGGAGCTGCACTCTGAAATAAATCAATATTTTAACCTGCCACACATGTGTGGCACTTTTTTGAAGTGACTTTTCAGGGCCAAATGACATTGTTGCACAGAACATAACTGTGGAGTTTGAGTGGCAGGACAGACTGCTGTAATGCAGTTAAACCAGCATGAGTAAAAAATGGACCTGCAGCTGCTGTGATACAAACATAACATTATCTTTCTTTGACAACTTTGGGTTGTGTTCACAGTTGCCTTGTTCTAGCCTTTGTTTTTCCATATTTTTTTTTTATTTCGGACATGAAAATAAACATAAATATTTAGAGCTACAGACCAAAGCCCACATCAGAAAGAAAAAGTTGTAACAGTGAGGACAGATGCCCTTTAAATAAACCTTTTTTGTTGCAAGTGAAACATTCAGAATGTATTGAAGTTTTCTCCTGTTACCTAAGCACTGGTCATTGTGCACCTCGTAACCTGGAGGGCAAATACATCTGAAGGATCCATCCAGATTCTGGCAGGTTCCCGGAGAGCATGTTCCAGGCAGACTAAAACACTCATTGATATCTGTGGGAAATCAACATAATTTTATGCTTGGTGGTACTCCTAATGGTTTACATTTATCTCACAGATTCATATGAAACTTGTGACTTACCAATGCAGTTCTTTCCATCGGGGGAGTTTTCATAACCCTCATGGCATAGACATAGGAATGAACCAAGACTGTTGATGCATTGTCCATTCCTGCACACTTGGCCCTGCAGGGCAAAACACTCGTCTATGTCTGTGAGGGAAATGTTACGATGATTAGGAAAAACTGAGTATTAAAAAATCTTGACAAGAATAAAAGAATGATAAAGGTAAGCTGAAATTTTTTTCTAGTTGCTGTACCACAGAAAAACAATGCATGAAATGCAAGAAAACTGCATTTCCAAGTATTATTTAATGAGTGACTAAATGTTATACTGACAGCTTATTTTATTAAAATATATGTACAGATGCAAGGTTTAACAATATGACAGCTGAATCCTTAAAACATTTTGACCTCTAAAAGAAATGGCTAACTGCTGTTGGTCTTTTTCAAGCAGAACAGTGAACAGTTCCTACCCATGCAGTCATTGTTGTGTGTGAGCTCAAATCCAGGGAAGCAGAGGCAGTTGTAGGATCCCACCGTGTTTTTACAGGTACCATTGCCGCATGGCTGCCTTTCGCATTCATCGATATCTAAAATATGCACATATAAAACATTATTTTGTGTGTGAGAAAATGCCGTACAGGATTGTAATTAAATCATTAACTGTTTTGAGACTGTACTCCTTACCCATGCACATTGTTTGATCAGCAGTGGCCTTGAAGCCATTGTGGCAGAGACAGCGATAACTGCCCTCAGTGTCGATACACTGTCCATGGCTGCACGCGTTAGGAATCTCCTGGCACTCGTTACGATCTGCAAATAAATAAATTGAAATGTCAAAGGTGCATGTGTTTTTCTTTTTCGTTCATATTTAAGCATGAACTGAGAATCTTAGGGTGAAAGTTTAATTCTCGAGCAGTGCCCCCAAGTGGTCAAATAATTATTAACTAAAAGTGGGTTGGATCAGAAGAAGCATCACTGAGCGCTCAGCATAGGTGCGAGATGAGCATGAGTTGAGTGAAGCGAATTATTTTAAGGTCATTGCTGGATATATACATATATATATATTTTTTATATGTCCAATGCTTCTTTGGCAGCATTACTTCGCTGGTGATCAAATTGCATGTGCTACAGTATCAGATGTGTAGGAAAGTGATGTTGTTTATCTAAGGAAGCCTGTCCTATGCTATCGAAACACAAGGCAGACACGTAATAGATGGGTTTTAAGTAATAAAACCTTTAATAAGTTCCTTTCTCTTTTGTAAGCCCAGTTCTGTTGTGATTGGTCAGAAAATTATAAAATATGCTGATTTTGTATTTTTTTAATTTAAGTCTTAAAACAGGCTTCAATCACAATCCCATGGTCATGTTTTAAATAGAAACGACATATCTCGTTATAAAAAATATTACTGTCAGTAGGGCCTTAGGCACCAAAACTTGAAATTATAAAATAAAATACATTAAGAGAAAAAAGAAATATTTAATCTTAATTTGCAGTAATACATATACCATATCATTATATCCTATAAATTATTATTTATGATAATGATTGTATATGTTGAGTCATTATTGGTCTGAAATATCCATCAGCCTTCTCCTGACTTCACAATAAAATATCTAATGTTTTTGTTACAAATCGAATAATAGAGTAGATAAAGCTTTATGTGTAATCTGCTGTACATCAGCATTCTTGAACAGGTTCTTACATATTCATTGATGTAGAAAAAACCCAGACATTTCTTTAAATTTTGCACTTTAAAGGTTTTTTGTAATATTTTTTAGGTGGTCAAGATAAATTGTTTTCCAGGCTTTTTTAGTGATAGAGTACTTCCCCTACCCCATGTGTTGCTGTGCATTGCATGCCAGCTGGCTAAAAGAATGTTACATATTTTTTTCACTTACAAAATGAACAAATTCAGCAGTTTCTTTACTCTTGTAAAGTCACAAAGTAATGTAAGGTCATTGTACAGAACCTAAAGGAGCACCACACATTACTTGTAAGGTAAGGCAACAGTTTTAAAACAGATGGGTCAATGAATTAACCAGCTAATATCAGTATTTTACATTTATAGTGGTACGCAAAATAAAATAAAAAATACTATTCTGCAAAAACAGAACATTTTACATGTTGAAAATACTAAATTTAGAAATATTAGCAGAAATAATTGTTCTTTTTTTTAAATAAACATGTTATTTTGTTTAACCTTTTTGAATAAAATACAGTGATACTGTGTTTTTACTCCAGGTTATCACGTGATGTAAACTTAATACCAGCTCATCGCTACTGGTAATCTGTGATGGTAAACATGGGCTCAGCTGTTCAGAGAAGAAAGGACTCACCCTGACAGGCCCCACTGGGGAACAGTTTGAAGCCCGGGGAACACTCGCAGCGATAGCTGCCTGGTATGTTGATACAGTTTGCGTTGCGTTGGCACAGGTTGTCCCCACTGTTGCACTCATCAATATCTGTCATGGAAGAAGAAAATAACAAGCAGTAGACATCAGTCACCAGCTTTATTAATCTCACCTGAGTGTGAGATTGTGTTCAACAGGACAAAAAACACTATAAAGTTCTAGAGTTAAGAAAGCTAATTCAGGTTCTGACTGACTGATGGTTTTGACTGGCACAGTTGCCTTTACAAGAACATAATTTATCATAACTATGGAAGAAATTTACCGGGAGGCTTGTAAACGTCCCTCAGCCAGAGACTGACAGATGTGCATGTATGTGCATGCTTTGACTATGAGTAAATGATTGCTTAAATGTTCGCCCATCTCAGTATCAAGTAGATGCTTTTGCTACAATCCAAGTACTGTGTTTGTGTGGATGTGTTTCAATCTGGCCCATGTGGACACTGTTGTTTTTCTCAGTTCTTCTGAACAAAGTAGCTCAAGCTCTGTCAGTGAACTTGGGCCAAAACAGCTCTCTTCAAGTCCAGACAAAAGTTTGCACCAGAACTGTGATCTGGACTTTAATTAGGCCACTCCAGGACATTCACAAAGTTATTTTCAAACCCTTTCTTAGTGGTTTTGCTGTATCCTTGTAGTCATTATCTTGCTGGAAAAGAAATCTCGTAAAGTTATAGTTATCTATCAAGGCAATATTTTTCTGTATTTATGGTCCCCTCTACATGTACTAGCCTTTTCAGGGCTAGTACCTCAGCATTCTTTTGCCTTCATTTTGTAAAAGAAGCGTCAATTGTAGGCAGGAAAACTGATGGACCAGAGGCTGAAGCCATCAGACACATGTATATTTATACCAAACTCACATCATCTGCTCTCTAATTTCAATTTACCTAACTTTGACAAAGCTGTTATCCTTCAGTTTTAATCACTCTAAAAGGGATGAATAATTATTCAGTCATTTAACCTATACACAGTCATGTTCAATAAATTAGATTGTATTCTGGTGAGGCTCGTTTGTCAAAAGTAACTTTTGAAAATAACCTTTAAGCAGGTATTGTACATACTTTCCATTAGGCCCACATTTCTATATTAAAAACATCTTTTTATTGGCTTCATGTAATATTCCAATCTCAAATGTCATGTTTTCAGTAAAGAAAATTATAATTAATAGAAATAAAGGTTTATAAAATATCAGTCTGTGTGTAACTAATCTATATAATGTGTTTCATTAAGTAATTAGAATTACTAAAGTAAATTAACTTGTCAATAACATTCTAATGTACTGAATTTTACTATTTTTAATTCATTAACATTATTTGTAAAAAATCAGTTTTCACTTTGACATTAAATGGTATGGGTTTTTTTTTAAAAAAAAAAACCTCGTCAAAAATGTCAAATTAGATTGACAGTAGTTTCCTTTACAAAAGCACTAAAATAATGAAACTTGAAACAGTAAAATACCTTTTAAAGACATTGTATGTTTCTTGGCATTTTGTCGCAGAGAAAATTCATAATGCCACAGACGGAAAGATAAAAGGTTTATTAGCTGAGACTAACCTTCACAAATCAGTAGTATGTTGTTGTAACTGAAGCCCATTGGACATTCACAGCGGAAACTTCCAATCTGGTTGATGCACACTCCGTTAGCACAAATACCAGGGATTTCTCTGCACTCATCAATATCTGCAACAATAAAACACAAAATAGCATCAACCAACTCTGAAAGTGATTGTTTGAAAAATTCAGATTAACAACCACTGCTGGATTCACGATGACCTACCAACTGGCTTGCCAGTGTGGATGTCAATGATGAAGCCAGGAGCCAGGTTCCCACACAGAGTCCGGTACGCATCTGGAAGAATCACCACAGAAGAGACTTAGTGACAGTGATGAAACATGTTGGTAAGGTCGTGTTTAATCTGCTGATTTAATGCATATTTCTGGGTTTGTGTTGCAGCTCACTGGTAGCAGGGGTAGGACACGGT
Organism: Anableps anableps; assembly: GCA_014839685.1. Classification (NCBI taxonomy): domain Eukaryota; kingdom Metazoa; phylum Chordata; class Actinopteri; order Cyprinodontiformes; family Anablepidae; genus Anableps; species Anableps anableps. The sequence goes on along the minus strand of CM026070.1, from coordinate 20,191,457 downwards.
TCGCATGGCTTGTTCCAAGCTTTGCCCACATTGTAGGCGCAGCAGCACATCTTCTTGGTCATGTTGAACGACAGCTCATTCTCACATGTGTCATTGAAGTTGCGGTAGCAAACACTTTTCCTCATGTCTGCATTAGGAGGCAGAAATTAGAACTTCCTAATACGCTAAAAAACTGCTTGCAGTAAAGGTGTTTATTTGAGGGAGCCTCCACCACTCACCCATGCAGTTATTTCCTCCATTAACCTGCATGTATTCAGGGGGGCACACACAAGTGTAGTTGCCCAATGTATTATAGCAAGTTCCAGGCCCACAGATCCCAATATGAGCAGTGCATTCATCAATATCTGGAACAAAAAATCAAAATAAATGAAATTCATTCAGTTGCATTCACTTTGCAACCTCTTTAACATAAAGGAAGAGCAAATACCTTCACAGATGCGTGTCTCTTCATTCAGATAGTAGCCTGGTGGACACTCACACTGAAAGCTACCAAATGTGTTAATGCAGTTTCCACCCTGGCAGAGACCCGGTAGCTCCATGCACTCATCGATATCTTGAAGATTAGTCAAATATAGAAATGAGTGCTTGTCACTTTATTCCCTTTATGTTAACATGCAATACCCAAAAAGGAGAAAGTGGTAGGTTTTACCTTCCAGAAGAACAGTGATTGGGTTGGGTCTGAACCCCTCCCCTCCTGGACAGAGAGTCTTGTATTCGGCTACAGGGGAATAACAAACAGTGAACCAATGTGACCTAAAAAAATATTAAAAGGTAAATGAGTGGATTTTGGTCCTGGTGATGCATACAGGAGTTGGATGTAGGGCAGAGTTCACAAGGGTTTCCCCAAGCTCTTCCATCAGAGCAGCAACAGGAAGCTCGGGTAACACCCACACCGATCTCCACACTGCAGGAGATTCCTCCGTCACCCCGGGGAAGGATGTCCAAGAAACAGTTACCAACACGGGTATCTGAAAGGCGTAAACGGCACTGTTAGGCCTAAATAAATCATAGACATATTTAAGCATATTTAGTATATATTTTATCTGTATGGCACTTTGCCGCAGATGTTGGTGTTTAAAGTGCTAGTAGTAGTAGCCAACAATACAGATCCAAGAATTTCTTTATATGAGGTTACAAGATGGGTATTTTGCACATGCAGTGGATAGCAACAGTCACCTAAACTATGGAGCAAGTAGAGAACTTCTCCCCCATTTTTAAAAATAATGAAACATTAGGTTTTTGCATACCCAATTTTTTGACTCAAAATATATAATTGTTCCCTTTAAACAGAAAAACTGAAGAAACAGAAATAATTGCTAAATTGCATTTCTACTCTTTCATTTTTGAGTTGCTTTGATTCAACTCATTCCATGTGCATCTGTTTACCTTAGAAATAAAATTTGCTTCTTATTAATGTATGGGTCTGCTCAGACAGTACACTCTAACTGAAAAGGAATGTACTTCAGCCAAAGCTGAATAAACTTTTAGAGTCACATCATTATCATTGTCTTAAGTTTTCACAGTCTAATTTGCATTTTCAGTCCTTTCTGGTGCTAATCATAAAGATCTTACAAAAATCTTTTGAACTTGTAAAGCTTCACACCATGACACTACCACCTATGTTTCTCACACTGTTAGGTTTTATTTGTGCTTATCTTGGAAAAAGTGAAGAACGTGCTTCCAAAATATGCCAGAATCATTCAAAGGGACTGAATTTTTATTATGTTCGCATTCCTGAACCCGTTGTATCACTGAATCAGACAGTGCAATAAAGAAATTAACTTCAGCACTGATGGTACTGGATAGTTCTGCTTCTAAAGACATGTGAATACCAGTATCCCAATAATCAATTTCTTGGCTAAACCCAGTTTAGAAACCTAGTTAAAAAATCTACTACTCAGCGTCCAGCTGAGATTGGCGAGGTTCAACAATAATAAAGCTTTGAACTTCTGATCTGTCACTAAAGTTACAGTTTTTTTTCCTCTTGAGGTAAACCACAAGCACAGCTATGGCAGGGTTTTATTTAAAGTTAACACAGTTCTTCATTAGATGTTAGCTTGGAGTGTCATTGCACATTAACCTGAAATACCCAGTAATACTTTCTCTTTACTTTTGGGTAGTACTTAATTTTGTTGTAATTATAGCTACTAAAACATTATTCAACTCCTACTGCAAATTGGGTTTATTGGCAAAATACACAAACTGGCAGCTGTTTGCAAAGCACTAAACCCAATCCTTGATGAACTTTAAGATATGCATATGGTATGCCATATGCCAGAGGAAACAAAAAAAAGCTCCAGAACGTCGCTAAAAGTCACTGCCATGGAGTTCAGACATGGAGCCTTTTGATGTTTAGCATGTGTCTTACTATGGAAATTAATATATCAGTGGTCCACATCTCAGTCCAGGTCTTTTAAAATCAGTCAAGGGTTTTTGGCCACCTGCTTTTTATGTAATTTCATGGCAGCTGCAGAGAGTTTCCTCTTTCTGCCACCAGGTGGCATACTTTAAACTTGTGAACTGTAGGAAGATTTTAACACGCAATGAAATGCCACCATCAACAGTCTAGGTATTAGGGATGTTCTATCTTAAGCAACTAGTAAAGCCAATAATTGGTTGCATCAGGTTTGCCTGTGACTACACCTGATTTGCAGATGTATTCAATGTGAAAAACTTTTCAGTTGGTTGATAAATTTTAAGAGTGGAGTAGATTTTGTAAGTAAAGTATCATTTTGATCCATCAAATGTTAGTTTTATTTCACTACTTAAATGTTCTTGTCTCATTTGTTTATTACAAACTTCTGAACATTTTTTTTTATTTTGCCAATAAACATAATTTGGAGTTTGGGGTGAAAAGAAACCCTTTCTGTGGTGTTATTAAGTTTATTTACCTATTCCTCATCATATTCAAGATTGCACTTCTAGGACAACGTGGCTGTCTATATTCAGATATTCTTATTTGCAGACCGACTGAGTGTGACTCACCCACGCAGCCCACTCCAGTAGGGTTGAGCGTAAAATCAGGTGGACAGTTACACATGTAGCTCCCTGGTATGTTCACACAGAGTCCATTGAGGCAGTTCACATGGACAGCACACTCGTTGATATCTGCAAGACACACAAAGAACACTTGTTTCTGAACAAATGCCAACTTAATAGTGGATAGAAAGTATGGATAATTTTATGATTTTCCCAATTATCTTTATTAAAAATCTTCCCACATACCTAATGACCCAGAACAAAAGTGAAAGCTTATAGAGCACTTGCTGTTGGCATTACAGTTTGTAAAAAATAAATTCTGCAGCTTTTCAAATGGACTAACTTAGATGGTAGATGGCATTGTTTCTATATTTTTTATTACTTATTTTATTAGACTTGGTCAAAGGATACCATGAGCTTCATTTGAAAAATACAACATGAAGCTTAATATAATATTATAAACTTCATTGTGACAGTTACCAGTGCAGTTCCCTCCACTGCGGTCCAGTTCATAGCCTTCGTCACAAACACAGCGGAACATTCCTGGAAGGTTCTCACACGTTCCAAACACACAGATGTTCTGGAAATTACATTCATCAATATCTGCAGGTAAAATACCAAAGACAGGGTTATAAATGCTACACTACTTGAATGGAAAAATAATGCAGTGTGTCAGAATTAGTGTTGCACCTTCGCAGGCCTTGCTGTCCTCTGTGGGAGTGAAACCCATCTCACACTCGCAGCGGTAGCCTCCAGGAGCATTCAGACACTGACCGTTCTCACACAGGTTGACGTTGTCTGCGCACTCATCCATGTCTGAAAAAAAGCAAAGAAATACATTATTAAATATAATGCTGAAATGCAAACAGGCTGTTGATATTTTATCACGTTTACATTATCAGTTTTTTCCTAAAACAGGCGTACACTTGGCTTTCATTCTTTTGAAATTCAAACTTTAATTTTTATTATATTCTACCAAATCTACTATCAAGTGAGCATCCAACATCAGAGTAGTTTTCTTACCGGAGCATGAAAAGCCGTCTCCATTAAAGCCTTCTTTGCATGTACACCTATATGATCCTGGTGTGTTGACACAGTCTGCATTGAGGTGGCAACTGTGGTCCTCTGAGGCACATTCATCATAATCTGAAGAAAAAAATGAAAGGTTAACCAAACATGTCACCACATTCTTGATAATAAAATACAGCTCTAGACAAAATTAGGCAAATAACTTGAATTTAAATATTTGGGGAATTAATTATCTGATCAACAATTTCAATTACTTTACAGACATTCTGAGTATCTACTCACCCACACACTTGATACCGTCTCCCACCCAGCCATCTCTGCAGCGACACTTAAAGCTCCCAGGCACATTAATGCAAGCGGCGTGCATATCACAGTTGTGAGCTCCAATCTCACACTCATCAATATCTGGAGAGAAATAACAATAACCAACATATACAGCATATACAGCTTAGGCCATAAAATTGACTTTTTATGTTATGTACTTAATAAAGAACTACCACAAGTACTCTCATCAGTAAAAAGTGGTTTTGAATACCTAGAAGGCCTCAGCAAAAAAAAAAAAAAAAAACAACAAAAAACTGAAAATGGAGGTGCATCAGAAACATTGAGAAAGAGATATAGTACTTTATTTGATTTTATTTAATTTCACAGGTTACTTTACATAAATACAAAACTACATTCGCCACTCTACCAACCATCACATTCAAAGAGAATATTTCTCCCACATATAGCAATAAAATGTTTTATACCATAAAACTATTAACCAAACCAAACAGTTATTGATGGAGATAAGGAGCCCAGGCAGCAGAACCCTTAATCTAGCTTGGCTTGTAGCGGACCTGTGGGAAACAACTACATCTTACCACTCATGTTCATCCCTTTGATAACAGAATGAATTATTTAGATATAATGTAAGTACATGCAGTATTTACAACCATATATTAGGAGTATGGGCTTTTGTTTTTCACTGTCTTTATAGCAAAGTATCATGTCTATTGAAGTATACAGCTAGACATGCAAATGGGCTGGTGGCTAACTGCCTTTCATTCAGGTAACAAAGCATTGCTTCTGTTAAAAAAAAAAAAAAAAACCCACATCCTGGTGCTGTTGTGATTTTCTGATTCAGAAACTTATAATGGAGACTACCATTATAAGTTATGTAACAGGTCTGTTTGGCCTCTTAAAAGTTAAACTAAATCACTGCTTTATCAAAATCATCCAGAGGAGAGAAACTTGATTTTGTTTAATTTTCTTTATTTTTGATACATATGAATGGAAAATAAATTTAGATAAGATAAGATAAGATAAGATAAGATACTTCACTGTTCATTAAATGCAAATGGAGCAGAATTTTTTCTTCAGCATCTAGCAACACTTATTACTTGATTTTTGACCTTTATCTTTGCAGGCCAGAGCTACATATATAATTTCAAAAATGTAGTAACTGAAAAATGTGGATAAATGGTTGACCTATTTCAACACCTGACTTATACCTCCACTGATGTTTTCCCCCCCCCCCGTGTATGTGTGTGTGTGTGTGTGTGTGTGTGTGTGTGTGTGTGTGTGTGTGTGTGTGTGTGTGTTTGTGTGTGTGTGTACCTGTGCAGCCTGTGGATCCCTTTTTGACAAAGTATCCCAGCTGACAGTGGCAGATGAACGAGCCTTTAGTGTTCTCACAGTCACCGTGGAGACAGATGTTTGGGTTCAAATCACATTCGTTCACATCTGTGCAGACAGGAATGGACAGAGACCGGTTACACAAGCATCATTTTCTCGACAGAGCTCATAGTGATATAAAGTAAATCTGACAGAGAAAGTCCCACAGATAACTAAACAGAGTCATAAGATGTCTGAATCTATACACGTCAGAGAGAAAATAAATAATGTGTCAGACAAAAAATAAAATGATAAAATAACTTTAGTATTTTCTTCTTACCGATACAGGTCCTCATGTCCATGGAAGCCATAAATCCATCAAAACACAGGCAACGATATTCCCCAGGAATGTTGGTGCACTGGCCTCCATCACAGACCTCTGGTGTCTCTTCACACTCATCAATATCTATGAAACAGCAGGGATGATTTTTTTTTTTATTATGTTACAAGTAGCCACACAAATTTCTTAGTGTACAGTAAAGCATATCCAGTGTTTTATTACCTGAACAAGTCCTGAGGTCAGGCATCAGAGCATAGCCCTCACTACAGCTACACTCATAACTACCCTCCGAGTTGGTACAGTGAGTCTCACAACCTCCATTCATAATGGTGCACTCATCAATATCTGCGAGAATAGGTCATCGTTATTAAAAAATGGACATGCACATCTCAATCTCAGTGAAAACAGAAAACAAAGTGCATAAAGTCAAATGTACTTCCGTTTCTATCAATATGTTATTCACTATCAGAGTAAATTTTCCGCTTACCAACGCAGCCCTGTCTGTCAGGTGTGGCCTGGTACCCGGTGTTACAGGAGCACTGATAGGTCCCAGGCATGTTGACACACTGTCCATTTCTGCACAAGTTGTCACTCAGCTGGCATTCATTCATATCTGAATAGGCAGCCAAGTAAAAACAGACAAACATGATATGTAATATAGCAATTTACTAATTACTTTACAATAAACCCGTTTAGCCCTCATGGATGCAATAAGTACGCCTTAAAACATTAAAATATCATTGAAAATGTAATTAATTAATTAATTAATTAATTAATTAATTAATTAATTAAAATCAATAATTCAGTTCAAAAAGGGAAACTAATATATTCTATAGATTTATTACACAAGTGTGACATATTGCAAGGATCTATTGCTATTAAATTATTTGATAACTAAGTCTTACAGCGAATGACAACCTAAAATTTTGTTTCTCTGAATAGTAGATTATTACATGGCACCAATAAAAATACTTCTAATACTGAAATGTTATATTACGGCCATGTTATGGTCTACAGCAGGGATGTCAGACTCAACCATAAAAGAGGCCTAAACTAAAAACATGTACTAATTTCCAGCCCAAACATTAAAGCATATAATAATATATACATAATAATGAAATACAGGTATTTCTGACATGGACAGTAATAGTTCCAGTAAAAGTGTGGCACTAAAAGCACAGTTGATAAAGAAAATAGAACAGAAGAAAAAGAACAATGAAGCAATTTGTTTTAGAGAGAGAGAGAGAGATCTGCTGTGCTGCTATCTTAGGATACAAAAACTGAACTGATATTCTGTTGAGAAAACGTTTTATTTTTTCTCTTCAGTTTGTTTCTTCTTCTCCTCCTATAAGTAGATAGTGTATAAACCAGCCTTTTATCATCCCAAAAGAAGCTGGGGAGAAAAGAAAATATCTGAGTGAGATGCAGTTGTTTGGCTTAGCTAAAATTAATATGGACTTGGCACATGCTTGTCTGTGAAGTCTGGGTGGTTCCTGGACACAGATCCAAAGAGGTATCACACCTTAAAGTAAACTGGGCTTCCCTAAAACCACAGCAGAGACACAGGCTGATTGCCTAGATGCCACATCACATTGCTCAAGGAATTTATGCAAAAGGACCTCCCAACCAGATCTAAATGCATATAGTGTACAGCATATAGACATATTTTAGTAGGCTGAGTTTTTGTATTAAAATAATTTTTTTTTTAAATTGGTCTTGATATAATATATAATAAAATAATATATAATATTATATAATATTCATATTTTCTATGAAACAGAAGTTTGAACTTTCTTTTGCTATAATCCATAATTATTATGAATCGAAAAAAACAGCTGAGAGAAATTATTCTCTTCATAAAAAAATCCCTAAAATATATATTTGGCTCCTGTTTAGAGCCTAATTACTAAAATACATTACCCTTTAGGGGGTTGTTGTTTTTTATTGAGATACATCTGTATATTTTTTGTGCATATCCCCCTACCTTCGCAGACAGATGCATCATTACTGAGCACATATCCCGTGGGACATTCGCATTCAAAACTTCCATCGGTGTTCAGGCAGGTTCCTCCGTGGCACAACAGGGGGTTTCTCTCACATTCATCAATGTCTGTCATTGATTAGAAATCCATGAAAAAATCAAAAAGGTGATTAAATGAATCTGAAACAACTTTTTAAAAAAAGGGCTTATACAGTATATTCTGCAGTTCAAACATACCCATGCAGTTTTTCATCATCATGAAGCCACTTTCATAGCCTTCAAAGCACTCGCACTCAAAGCTGCCGGGCGTGTTGACACATGTACCATGGCCACACAGGTCAGGGGAGATTCGACACTCATCAATATCTGAAACAAAGGCACGCAAAAGAAAGTTTTTCTTAATTGATGGAAACATTTTATCTGCTTATATTAAATTCAGGGCCTCTGTCACCCAGTTCGAACCTGTGCAGTTTCTCTCCTCAGCTGTGAGAGCAAAACCATTGTTGCACCGACATTTGAAACTCCCAATTGTGTTTCTGCAGGTTCCATAAGTGCACAGACCCTGGAAGACCTTACATTCATTTACATCTGTAAAAGAAACACATTTACAAAGTGAATAATAACTAATTCACGTTGTCTTTCCATAATGAGAACAGTGCAGTCCTACTACAAACTAGCTCCATTCATGAAATAGCATTAGGTACCTTTGTAGAAGGACCTGCCAGTGAGAATATCTCCTCTGTTAGCAAAGCCACGACCTCTGGGACAGATGGTATTGAACTCAGACGTTCCTTCTTTAGGACACTCCTCACAATCGACCCCCCAAGCAGCACCCACAGAGCAGCAGCACATGTCCACTCGGTACCTTCCTGGAAGTGGTTCACCACACTCATCCTCGTGCCATTTCTTATAGCACTGCTCACTGCGCATGTCTGGAGAAAGTTAATAAAAACTAAATTATGATATCTGCATTTAGGCTCAAAGAAGCTACGGTTTTATCATCTCAGTCGCTCTTACCGACACATGTGCGACCACTGCTGTCCAAAGTCAGGCCTGCAGCACACTCACAACGGAAAGAGCCCTGGGTGTTCACACAGCGCCCATTCGTACACACTCCAGGGAACACTTCACATTCATTAATGTCTGCAGGGAGAGAAGAATTTGACACATGCATAAAACATGAAAAATTGATTATGCAAAACAAAAGGAAATGATAAAATTGAGGCATATTTACAATGTCTAAAAGACATGTTCAGAACCATTAGTGGCAACTTAAGAGGCCACACACAGTAATCACACCTCACTGAAATATGAAATAGAATTACCTTCACAGACGAGGCCCTTCATGCGAGCAAATCCTCGAGAGCAAGCTGTGTCTGAGGAAACAAAAGATGTTATACTGCCAATTTTTGTATGAATAATATACATAGATTTTTTCTTTTGGTAATAGATACACCAGCACAGACTTACAAAGTTTTATAATCTTATTGTACATCTTTATGTAAAGTGTAAATATAAATTTAGTTGTAAAACATTTACATACACTGATCCTTAATGTCTGAGTGGTCTTATTAGGCCACTAAATTTGTTTGTTAGAAAATTGGAGGATAGACCAGCATTATGGCCAGAAGCTCTTTGCTGTGTTAAGATAAGTTGAGATAAGTTAACATGTAGAGTAACTTTTTTACATGTGAGGAATTAAGACTGGACCACTATTGGAGAAACAAGCTGAAGGGGAGTTATTTTGTTCTGCTGCACTCGTTAATCTGAAAAAATCGGATGTGTTACCTCAGACACACATCTGATTTACTTAAAAACACATTCAGACAAACTTAACTTGTTAGTTTGCCACAACAGACCTTTAAACGATTGAACATGTACACAAAAGTGCTTTATGCCAAGGGTGCAATCTTATCAGACCCACACCAAGTTGGCAGCACTCCAGGTAATCTGTTGTATTATTCTTGGCAACACTTGGCCACTGCTCTGGCTACAACCCAAAAGTAGCAGCTGAAATAAAAAAATCCACTGTGGTGCCACAGGTACAAAGGTATGATCAAGGCTTTTGCACAGAGAAATTGGTATGTGTAGTGCTTGCCATGGAATGTGGCTCTCAGCTAGTAAAAACCACTCACATCTCCAAATTGTGCACAGGCTTTTTGCTTGTAGACCAAGTAAGCCCCGGTATGGTGTTTACTGTTAAGATGCTGCACTCTGCACAGAAAAGCCAGTCACCTGCATTCTCTCATGCTGCTGATGAAAATATTAATGGTGTTTTCCCCCTCCACTGTGAAGCTTAGACTGATTGTTTAGGGCTAGAAACCTCTCTCATATGTAGCAGGAACAAAAAGCTGACTAAACTTTTGGCTTAATTTTGCTGTGATTTATTGACATTTGTTCTGGGACGTTTTAGAAAAGGTGGCATGGTCTTAATGAAGTGTGAAGGGAACTTTAGTCATAATCTAAAACCCACTTCATCATAAATAGTGACTTATTACTATACAGATGATTGACTTGATAATTTTGCAGTTTCCAGCTGCACATAAACATCTTCAAGAAATTTTCTGTGTTTTGTAAATAAACAGATCTTCCATTTCAGATTTCCATTGAGTTACTTGAACTTTTCCACTTTGTAAGGATTAAACCGCTATGCACTATCGAACTAATCTTTCAAATAGCAGCAGTAAATGATCTTGATTGCTGTTGCCTTGGTATATGAAACAAAAATGCCTTTGTATATGCTTCTTCAGTGATAATTTAAAACCATAATCGCATGAATCTGAGTATGAAATTTTTTGCATATTCATCCTGTAAGTTATTTTTAACACAATTAGTAACAGTCTTGGGATATAATTTTTTTTATGAATTCGGGTGGCTTTACTGAATAACCAGTGAATGTCAACTTTGCACCACAGCTAAAAATACATTTATGAAGACATGTTTTATAAAGAATGAACTAACCAATCTTGCAGGGTTCACAGGGGCTGCCCCAAGCGGCTCCCAGCGTGGAGCAGCACTCAGACTTCAGTGTGGCTCCGTTGATATTCACCTCACAGCGGTTGTCTTGTATCGTGAGCCAGCAAGTGCTCTTCATGGTGTCTGTGGAGCCACAGAAGAACAGAGAAAACTTAATATAAAGTATCATGTGGTGTTTTTCAGGGAAACAAACAGTTTTGTTTACACTTAGAATTTCCCAGCTAAAAAGCCTAAACAACAGGCTAAGAAATGTGGTCATCCAAATAAAACATTTGCCGAGTAGTTTTTCCTTATTAAATTTATGTTTGTTGGACACAAAACATAAACCAAACAGATCTGCTGATCAGAAGATTGCCACAGCACATCAACATTATCACATAAACTTTGGTAACATCATGTTAAACTCTAAAAATATTTAACTTTCCCTTTTTTTTTACTCCTAAATAATAATAATTTCTGTCTGTGGCTAAAGGTTAAAGTAGGTAAATGCTATAAATCAGTATGTTTTCTTGTTTTCTAATCCCCAACTCCTGCATTCTTTATTCATTTAGAGAGTAATGATTTTCCGCTAATCCAGACGACCACCCAAACACAAAAGCACACTTTACTTCCCTAATCTCTTTCCACTGAGAAATATAGAGCAGTAAACAGCAAGGCCAAAGGAATCTGCAGACCTCCGAAAGAGGCAGCTCATGCAATGTGTAAAATTTGTGACTAATATAGAAGTGGATAACCAAAATGTTTGTTGTAGTTGTATTTTGTATTTTCTAGCAGCATGTGACTTTAAAAATGATTACCTAAAAGGGAACAGACTGAAAGAAACTACCTTTTTTTTTTTTTTTTTTTTTTTTTTTACCATAATCCCACATTTTCACCTAAATTTAATCTGTTTCAGTGAATATTATCTCCTTGTGAACCCAAGCTAAAATTTAAGGTATATTTCTATCTCATAAAGTCTGTGTGCACCTATTTGTTGGCTCTTTAAAACTTACACTCCCCCTTGCACTCCCCCACTGCTTGCTTACAAAACCTTATCTATCTATCTATCTATCTATCGATAGATTCATATCTATATATGAAATCAAACACCTAAAGCTCCCTCTCTCTCTCTCTCTCCCTCTCTCTCTCTCTATGTGTATATATTTATATATGTACCTAGTGTTAACATGTTGCACTGACTATCACACTCATTGGGTGTGGAAGTTGTTACTGCAGAAGGAGCACTTAAAGTTAGATTATTCAGGGTCAGTGTGACGGTTTGAGATGAAATCAGAGGCAGCAAAAAGATTTAAAAGCCATTTTAAAGGAAACGTTATCTATGTGATGAAACAAAGGATGAGATAAGATGTTTAAATTGACTTCAAAAGAAGCACAAAAGCTGTAAAAAGCTTCCAGAAAGTAAACTTGTGGCATGCAAAACTGAAGACGCTATTATTTATTTAAAGATTATTTTGTTGAAAAAAAACATATAATCTTGTGACATGGTGCACTTCTAAATTTTGAGGTGTGCAAAAACAAGAAAAAAGTTTAAGGAGCTATAGTCAGTGAAGGCTCATATGATATAATTCTTTTAAGTTGGGTTTTTATTTGTATAGATACCTCTGGTCTGTAGTTATTTGCTTAGTTCTAAAAAAGAAATCTGAATTGGCTAAAATGGAAAATAGGCAGATCAGAGCATTACAAAATAAAGGCTCGAAAATCAACATCCAGAATTTCTTATCGGTGCTTTTCTCAACTTCTCTGTCTTTGATTCCATGGTGCTACTATAATTTACATTAAATGTTTGTCTTACCAACGCAGATGGTGTTCGTAGAGTCCAACTTGCTGCCATGGGCGCACTCACAGTTAAATGAACCGGCCACATTGCGACATAGTCCATTGATGCATGGGCTGGAATCACACTCATTGATATCTGGGACATGCAAAGACACACACTTAAAGTTAGGGCAAGATTTAGCTGCTTCAATATGTGTGCCCCTTTTAAATGAGAAACATGTTTCACTGAAAAATTACGGTAACTTACACATCTGGTAACAATGCCAGGAGCAAATTATCTCTATAAATAGAAACAAAAAAAGAGAAGAAAAAACCCCAAAATAATTTAACTGAGTGAGAGCTTACCCTCGCATGTCTCAGAGTCAGGTTTGAAGACAAACCCTTTTGGACAGGAGCATGTGTAGGAGCCAGGGGTGTTTCTGCACAGCCCGTTGTCACAGAGCAGTCGGTTCACCAGACATTCGTTGATGTCTGCCATTAAGACAGAGAGAAAACTCTTTTTAGCTTCGTTAGGATTTATTTGCATTGTTTCCTTATTATCATCACCATCGCTCATCACTTGAAACTTTTAAATACTCCTAGTAAAGATGTGTATTAATACCCAAAACAAATCCACCTTTTTTAACCTAGCATAATTTCACACTTCAAAAAAATTAGACATACTTTTTATGATCCTTAGGGACCATGAAATAAATCTAAAGTCTTTTCCATTGTTTACTTTACTTTTTAAAGATGAAGACAGAGTCCTAACCTGTCTAATCTGCCTCAAATCCCAACCGCCTATTGAAAGTATTTGGTGCACCATAAAACATAAAAGGCAAAAGAAGGAACACTTAAAATGCTTTGGCAGGATAGCAATATTGTTGCATTTATAGTGTGTAAAAGTGTTTATACAGATGGAACTTTTCCACAAGGTACATTTTAACCACAAGCTTCAAAGAATTGTTTGGCTTTTATTTTAACGCAAACCATGAAAAACATGTATCATTTTTCTTTCCACTTTAAAGTTAGGGATTAATTTCTGTTAGCTTCTCACATAAAATCCCAGTAAAATATATCAAAGTTTACAGTTGCAATGGAAGAAAATGGGAAAAGGTTTCATGGGGTATGAATAATTTTCCCTGGCACTGCAGATGTCCAAACATATAAACTATAGACACAGCTACTTGACTTTTGCTAACCTTTGTAGCACACTTAGGGTCATAGCAACTCTGAAACATCTGTGAATCCTTCCTTTACAGGAAGAAATGTTATAACCTTGCCATAAAGTCAAGCTTTGAAAACAAACATAGACTCACCGACGCAGTTCTTTCCACTCGTGTCAGACTCGTAGCCAATATTGCAGATGCAGCGGTAACTTCCTCTGAGGTTCTCACATATACCATTCTGGCAAATGTCTGGGTCCAAAGCGCACTCATTGATGTCTAAGAGACCATCAAATGTAATTCAGATGATGTTGGAGATAAACATGAATGAAGTACTTAATTTTCTAAAGAAAAAAGGCTTACCTCTTCCATCAGTTGTGATACCAATACCACCACTGCATACAGCCTGGAACTCAGCTGAACAACACATAATAAACAACAAACAGTTTAAATAAGCAGATTTATTTTTCATTTCATTTTGACACAAAGATACTACCTGAGTTTCTGGATGGGCAGGGTTGGCAGGGCTCTCCAAAGCCATGCTCAGGGTTAGCACAGCAGCACTCAGACTTGGTCACCGCTCCTGGAAATGGACGTGAGCACGTGCCCATTTTTATGGCGCCGTAGCAGGTGGTCCTCATGTGTGTGTCAACACACACTCGTCCATCAACATCAACGGCCAGGCCCGGCGGGCATTCGCAACGGAAAGACCCATCGCTGTTGATGCAGCGGCCGTTCATACAAATGCCAGGTGTGAGACACTCATCGATGTCTGATGGAGAGAGGGTGCATGAGAAGACCAGAACAGCACAAGGTAAATACAAAGCATTTAATGGTTTATACCGATAAATTTATTTCATAACCTGTCATGACAATATTATCCCAACCTACTTCCAGATCAGAATTCAATTATAATTTTGTTCCAATGTACTTAGCTATTGGTATTGCATCATTTTATTTCTCCTGGTAATTAAGTATTTTCATTAATTATTGAGACATAAATTAATTTAAATGCTTCATTCTCACATATAAGCAATTTAAATTGTTTATTATTCTCTAAAGATTTTATACCATAATTTATTTCCACTGATTGTGGTTCTGATTGCTGTTTGAGCTAATTGACTATTAAGATCTATCAATCCACAAGTATAACTTTGAGTGACGCTCTTTTGGTACATATCATAATATTAGATATTGAATTTAGCTTGAAGTCACTTTTTAGGGCCAAAACAATGTGCTGTTGTGGTGAAACTAACTGAAGATGGAGTTGAGAATTTGAATAGTGTGACTGACGATGTTTCCGTCATGGATATTCAGACAGCTACTTTAATGTAGTGTAGTAAAACCCTCATGAGAAAGACACAGACTGAGTATGTGAACCTAAGTGCTTAAGTAGAAGACAACTGAACTTCTTCTCTTGTTTCATGAAAATCTTTTGACTCTTTTCAGAAGTGAGAAAGCTCCTTAGATGAGAGATAAAACATCTTCAAGAAATAAAAGAAGAGGTCCAGGTGTCTTCTACTTAAGAACTTACATGAATGCAACCAGAATTGTAGTTTTTTTTTTTTTTTTTTTTTTAGTTACGATTTTTGTCACAAGCAGTCATTTACCACTGTGGAGATTTAAAGATAGATTGGGTTTACCCCTTTCCAGAAAAATCACAGTATAAATCTTCCCACTGTGAACTCAAATTTGAGGTGCAGATTCTGCTATCACTAGTTTGTCATGGCCAGCCACGGTATTAAGCATTCATTCCCCAGACTGGGGTTCACTTTTTAGCAACTTTTAGCTGTGTTCTCAGCTGCCCTGTGCTCATTTTTTTCTCATATTTCTGCAATTTAGACATGAAAATGAATATAACTATTATGAGCCTTAAGAGCGGACAAGACTGCAAAAGGAAAAATTGTGAAAATGAAAACCTCTTAAAAGAAACATTAGGAAATACAAGTGTAAGATTACCTAACATAGTTATTAAATCATTTCCTGGTTTTTGTTCACTGGTCTGATTCCAGTAAAGGGACATTTGGGATTCATTGACATAAAAAACTCATCTTAAATATATTTATGTTTCTTTTACTAATGAACAATTGCAATAAATTCACAGCAACCTTGAAAGATTCTATATCAAATTTCTTAAAAATAGTTCATTTGCTTTTCCATATAGTTATCTTTTGGACATTGGTAAATAGCAGCTTGTGGGGGAGTTCAAAAATTTCAACTTCTGAAACAAAACACATTGTTCAAAAAGAAATTAACATTGGAATTCCAGCCAAATTTGCATTTGCTAAGTCATACCGATGCAATATCGCCCGCTGGGTGCTAAAGTGAAACCCGGTTTGCAGATGCATTTAAAGCTGCCATCCTCGTTGATGCACATGCCGTTAAGACACATGTTGGTAGTAGCGCACTCATCATGATCTGGCAGAACAATAAAAAGTTTGATGATTTTTATGAAGATAAACACTTTCATAAGAAAGTCAGCCATGTTATTGCATTTGCTCCTCCTCACCAACGCAGTTCTTCCCATCTGGAGTGAGCTCAAAGCCAGCATTGCAGATACACTGGAAGCTGCCCTCTGTGTTTACGCAGCGGCCGTTGCGACACATCACTCCATTTACAATACACTCGTCAATATCTATAAAGAGGTGAGACCATCTGTTAATTGTGTTTATGAAATATGTTAGTCAACAATGATAAATTCGTCCATGTTGACGGCATTCTCAGACATACCAATGCAGGTCTGTTTGGTAGGGGTCCCCTGGTATCCTTCGTGACATTTGCAGTGATATGACCCAGGTGTGTTGACACAGTCACCATTGATACATGGGTTACTCAAACACTCATCCACATCTACAAGTATACAGTAAAAACAGAACAAAAATCACAAATAATCAACCAGGACTTTGATTAAGTTTCTTAAACTTACAGGAGATGGCAGTGTAGTGCCTGAAATAAAGTTAGCACTTTGTCTGACTGCATCATATATATTTGGTTTTATGGTTCAGCGTAAACTGTGTGTTGTCATGTTTCTTACCAATACACTCCCCGCGAACATCCTGCTTGTAGCCCATGTTACACTCGCAGCGATAGCTCCCACGTGTTGGGATGCATCGTCCATTTAAACACAGGTGGGTAAAATGTTGGCAAAAATCAAGGCTTTCATTCACAGAAACAGTGCCTTAGAAAACATAGCAGATGCAAAAAAGAATAAATATTCAAAAAAGAAAGACTATCACAGGATTCAAATTGTGTAGGTACTGCATTTACTGTTTTGGTTCATTAAACATAATCATTCATATCCACTTAAGGGACTCACCTATGTTCTGGTGGTTCAGGCCTCCATTGCCTCCAAAAGTCCCTCCATTGTCTCCAAAGCCGTCCCCGCCTCCATTGGTATGTGGCCTTCCATTCCCGTTACCATTTGGTATACTTGGGAGCTTGAAACCGTAGTTTCCGTTGTTGCTGGGGAAGTATCCGTTAGGGAAGGTGTGAGGGAGTCCTTGTGGGACACCCACAATACACAGGCGTCTGAACTCATCTTGTAGAGAAAGAGACAACAAACAATAATTCAGAGTTTCTTGTGATGGATTCGTTTCACTCACTACATGCATGAAACAAAATGGTTCATGCAAATCCTCAAAGTAATACCAACTAAAAATGTACTTAATTACACAAACCAGTGGACATACCTGGACATCTTTGTTAATGGGTTTTTGCTTTAGGGCAACCAGTACGTTTAATTGTTTAGCCCAGACAAAATATGCTAAAAATGTGACTTTTTTAGACAACACATCCGTCAAAATTTAGTTTAAACAATCCCTTTTAAAGTCAGACTAGATTGCCCCATTTCATCGGCTCCAACCACCTTTCAAACACATTTAAACATCAGTAGACATGATTCTGTGAAAATCTTTTAGCCTTTCACTCTTCAACCACAAGATTAAATTGTTTAGACAGAAGGCAACATTGTTTTTGCATCTCTATTCAACAAAAGTTTGCTGTGGGGGAAATTTGGTTGTTTAAAGTTGAAGTACTATATCTACCGTCTGATGATATGAAATGGTTCTGAGTTAACTGGTATGGGATTTCCTACCTATGAGAAAAATAAATGCATAAAATGTTCTGATCTGTTAAATTGATAATATCCTCAGCATGATTTCTGCAGATCTATGCAGTTTACAAGTAAATTAGGTTGAGGATGTCCTCCATTTAGACTAACTGAAAACACATTTTAGTTTATGGGTGAAAGAGACAGCCTGTAACTGATCAGCAGAGAAAAACACAGACTCACGCACAGCGATGCTTTCAAATTACTGCTTAAATGACAAGATGATGGGTAACTGAATACTTTCCATCACTCTTGGTTTGAATTTTATCAAGACGTCATGCTTTTCAGATTGAATCGATGCTCCCGATCCAAAGCTGTAAAATCTGCAACTGTCCTGTCTCATTTGGCTGACATTAGCAGTGTTTTGGCTTTAGCTGGTAGTAATGGCAATGTCCAATCATAGCAATCTATTTTAGAGGAAATTCAAGAGTCTGGACTGTCAGTCCATAGACTTGCCTTTGCTAGGAATTACCTTAGCATAATTCATGTTTTCTGTTCTGTGTATGGTTCATGCTCACCGGAGCCTCTGACAGGACACATCTCTGGGATCTGGCCCAAAGCCCAGCAGCGTCCTGTTTCACAGCAGCACTGCATCTTTGTGTACTGGCCATTCAGCTCTGCAGCACAGCGACCATTAGCAAGAGCAGAGAAACAGGTGCCCACACGCTGATCTGGGAGCAGAGGAAAAGAAATTAAACAGCAAAATGACAAAGCAGACAACAACATATTCTAACAAAGAAAATCTAAATCAAATAATAAAATTTACATATATAATTTTTTTTATTATTATTATTTCAATCAAATACCTAAAGCAAAGCCTCCTGGAACTATAAAAGTCCTTTGACTGGCTTGCCCTCTCTATGGTCCCTGAGGAGGAAGGCTTTTTATAGGCTCTCAGCAGGAAGGGTTGCTTAGGGCCTCACCTAAATACCAACATCTAAAGGGCCCCCAAAAAGGGGTCGTATTTATAACGGCTTTCCAGGTCAGAGTCAGTGGTACAGGAGTGTGACCTGGTGTAGGTGAAGGTGATCTAAAGTTGGTACAGTTGGGCAATAAGCATATTAGTCATAGAAAATAAAAAGAGAGAGTAGCAGTGGACATGTGAGTTTTAACTCGGAAAGTGAAAGAAAGGTTGAAGTGGAGAAGAAAAAATAAAAAGAAGAGTGAATGGGAACAGGAGGGAGGGGCTCAAGTCGATTAACCCACTAATGAGCCAGCAGTCTGGAATTAATCAGTTCCATGTGGAGCAATTCCTGCCAATTAGATTGAACATGAGGGGCTGTGCTGTGTCTGGGAGCTTATACAGAGCAGTGCACATACACATGTAGAGGTAAACTGACGTATAGGTATGTGTTCCCCATATGTATCCACCAGCATGTACACAAACCACAGAACAGTAGGAATGACGGAACTGTAGGCATGGCGGAGGATAGGGGGAACAGAGGAGGTGAAGTTGTGGTGTGTGGAGTTTTCTCATGAAGATGATGATGACTTAAATTAGATCCAGACCACGGTTTACTCACTTGTGTTGCTCCATCACATAAGCATATGCTTTAGTTTGGTGGGCTGTTTTTACAGACTGACTGACTGGACAGACCTTCTTTTTTCATGCTTTTACCTTGCTCTGATTACTGTCAGTGTGCCCCCTAACCACCCCAAACTAAAATAGCTCCCACTGGTCTACTTCACCAGAGAGCAGAACATCCCTGAAAACACAGAACACACAGTAACGTTTGCAGGCCAGAACAAACGTCCTACTTCAAAAACAAGAGAAGAGAAAGCTATGAATCAGCCTCATTTATTCTCTTTCTGTTAGGATATTAAAAAAGAAAGATAAGACTTTTTCAACTTTTTTACATTTTGGCAGGTACAACCTACAAACTATGTATTCTATTAGAATTTTAACACAAAGTAGAGCATAACTGTGGGAGGAAAACTACACATGGTTTTCAAAAGTCTTTAAATAGAAAGGTTTTAAGAGCTGCATTTCACCACAATTACAGCTGCAAGTCTTTTGAGTATGTTTCTATCAGCTTTGCACATCCAGAGACTGGAACTTTTGCTCAGTCTTCATTGGAAAATAGCTCAAGCTACTGTAAGTCAGATTTGATGGAGAACACTTAAAAACATTAATGTTCAAGTATTGCTACAGATTCTGAGTTTAATTCAGGTTTGGACTTTGACTGGGCTATTCTTACACACAATGACTATACTTGATGTAAACCATTGTAGCTATGGCTGTATGTTTATTGTTGTTGCCCGGCTGTAAGGTGAACCTACGCTTCTGTCTATTCCCAGCTTTTCTTCTAGGATTGCCCTGTATTTGCCTCAATGCATCTCCTGGCTAACCCTCTCTGCTGTCCCAAACCAAAAGTATGATGGTGCCACCAGCATGTCTCACCATGAGGATGGCATGTTTAGGGTACAGTATTAATTTCCTGCTACATACAGGATATGTACATGTAGGCCAAAATCTACCTTCTTTCACATGTCTGCTTTGTCCACTACAGAACTTGTAGAAAATTGTGGAGTGCACATTTGTAAAGGATTTGTGGAGAGCATGACTAGATTCTCCCACCTGACCTACGGATCTCTGCAGAATTACTATTTGTCATATTGCTGTTTCTTGGGTTAACCCACTACTTGTCCAGAAAGTAGATGGATGGATAAGTTTGCAGTGGTGCCACATTCTCTTTTAACACAAGAATATTCTCTGATCGAAACCAATAACTCACAGCTTTGGTTGCATGTTTGGTCTTGTTGTGCTGGTGGATGATGTACTCCTCCCCAGTCTCAAGTCTTTTGAAAACTCAAACAGGTTTTCTTTCAGAATTGTTTTGTATTTAACTCCATCCATCATCCCATTGACTGTGACCAACATCTTTGCTAAAGAAAAGCACCCCCAAACCATGGCACTGCCACCACCCTGTTTCACAGTGTAGATGTTCAGGGTGTTAATTTTTGGCAACAAATGTAGGCCAAAAAGTTACATTTTGGTCTCATATGTATATTACACCTTCTTCTAGATATTTGCTGTCTTCTCCAGGCCTTGTGGAAAACTGTAGAGGAATTTTTTTTTTTTTTTTTTTTTTTTTTTTTTTTTTTAATAATTAGTCGATTTTGCTTCTCCACCCTGAAGAATATATTTGTAAAATGCAGGACAAATAACTGTCCCATCAAGACATTCATCCACTTGACTTCTGGATTTTATTTAGGGATATATGTGTAAAGGAGACTGAAAACAAATGTAGAGCACAGTTCACAGATTGTTTTTTGTTTAAAAAAAATGTTTGAAAATCACATAATTTTGCTACCACCTAATCATGCACTACTTCTATCATGTAAAATCCCAACCCTTTGTATTTGTAATGTGACAAAATTTGGAACAGTTTAATGGGTGTGAAAACTTTTGCAATGGTTAGTTGCTGTTGTTGGGACTTTGCATTGCTGTCTTGGAACAATCAAAAGATCTAGTTTGTAATTGCATGCATGCTTTTTTTGTCAATTTGAGCAGAAAGGTAAAGAAAGATACCTGTTTTATTTGCTTATACAATTAGTTTTCTCTTTGTTTTCTATTGGTTACATGACAGCTATTCAAGAAAGAAAGAAGATGGAGGATGGAGAGAAAACAAAGAGGAAGTGAGCACATAAAGGGCAGACACAATACATTAACTCAGTGGGAGAGTGTGAGAATGTCTAAGTTTTGGAGACTAAATGCAACACAAAGAACCTAAAGGAAATGGAAATATGCTCATATCCACTAAAACAGCAACACTTGAAATCACTTGAGATGTTCAACAAGGGAATATTTTATTGCTTTACAAATAAGAAAGATTGAACCAGAAAAACGGAAACAAAGTAACAGAAATACATACACTGAGGGAAAAGAAAAGAAAAGAGAAAAAATATGAAAGACCTTAATTAGATACAGAAAAGATGTTTTAGGTTGTTTGACTCCAGCTTTCCTTTCATTTGCAGTGAGTTCTGTGATGCAGCAACCATTGTATTTTTCATCTCCTCCTTTTTAAAAAGATATCACAAATACTCTTCTACTGTTTATATCTAAGCTCCTTTCATCATTTTCCTTTTCTCATAAAACATTAACAAGAAACAAAAATGCAACTTCAGTAAACAAACACTTTGAGCTTTGTCTCTTGTGAAGGAAACTCTCTCAAACAAAGCCCCAACAAACTGCCAAAAAGCCAAAACCCAGCTGCCAGGTAAAAGTCTTGTTTTCAGCAATACTTTTTGAGCTTGTTGACACAACCAGTTCAAGATCCAGACTGGTTGATAAGCAACCAACTAACATGTTTTTTCTATGTTTGTGTAAATGGGGAACAGTTAGTTTTATTGATACATGCTTTATTGTGGAAAAATATTTTTAAACCAAACAACCCTAACCCAGATGGATTTTTGTTGAGCAAACACAAGTGAAGCTGGAGCTTTCAAACTAAAATACTGTCTCCAGTTATAGTTAAGGATATAAGGTATCAAAAGTGTTGGTGTTGTACACCAATACCTCCGATTCGAACTTTACTTTTATTGACAAAAACTGCTGTTCTTCAGATCACTTCAAAATGTCCTTGCTTGACCACAGATCAAATCAAAATAACCTCTTACTTGACGCAAGTGGAGTCGTAAGATCTTCACAATACATGGAGCATATGAGTTCCTCAGTTGTTTGCTCAAAAACATTTCTCTGAAGGCCTGACTACATCTCAAACGTTTCATTCAACTACCCTTTATCTTTTGCCTATCCAACATTGCACCCTGGGAGCAACATGTCCTGAAGGGAAACCCAGAGATCCCTCTTTCCAGAAACACTGTCAAGCCCATTCTTGGAAACTCCAGGACATTCTCAGGCCAATGGGGAGATATAGTACCTTTACCATATTCTGGGTTTTAACTGGTGTATCCTCCAACAGAGATGTGCCCAGACAACCCCCAAGAGAGGTGTCCAGGAGCAATCCTGAAAAGACGTCTGAACCACCTCAGCTGACTCCTTCCAATGCAGAGAAGCAGTGGCTGTACTACGAGCTCTCCCCAGATGATGGAGCTCCTAACATTATCTCTATACTGGAGAAAGCTAATTTCAGATGCTTGTATCCGGGGTCTTGTCCTTCCCATCATGATCCATATGTGTTTACCTTAGGTGAGACTCAGAACATAGACAGCCTAGCTAATCTTAAACAAAAGTTTCAGGGTATGAATAACTTTATCTTGCTACTTTATATATAATGATATTCTGAAATAATTCAGTTTGTCATAACTATAATGATTGACTATTAACGTATCAAAACCTTGAATGTAAATGTTTTATCCAATGTTTAAAACAGTAGTATCAAGAAAGCCTAGGTTATGAGTTAATATTACTAAAGGTGTAGACTGCTGGAACTTATGCACTCTCTCAGTCTAAATAAATTGTTTTGAAAGAAAAAAAGTAGAATCTCTTGTATTGGCTGTCTAAAATTTCATAGCTCTTGTGTTCTGAGAATCAGACCAAACCTTAAAATCTATCAAAAAGGTTTTGCCCAATCAGTCAGAGCAAGGACTAATCACTCTTTTAGAAGATTTAGTTGCAATGTTTTCTTTTTTACTTCCATTGTACACTGTGCTACATTTGCCAAGTTCTGTGTAAAGTTCCTACAAGATTGTGTTTTACTTTTCCATCACACTTTAAACCTGTGCTCAGGATCACCCAGTACTTTTCTTTAAGGGCTGTTTTGTGAGGAAAGTGAGGAATCTCCAAACATTGAAAACCTGGGCCAGAGCGGAGTCTGTGCTAGACAGAACCACCTTTGAAGCAGAAAAATTGACTCTCCCAGCAGCTGAAAGAGACAGAGGTGGGGGAACCGTCTGAAAATGACCTGTTTGTAAAAAGTAAACAGCTTTCTGACCTAGTAAAACACTTTCATTTTATTCTGGAGGGTTTTTTCCTT
Organism: Anableps anableps; assembly: GCA_014839685.1. Lineage (NCBI taxonomy): Eukaryota > Metazoa > Chordata > Actinopteri > Cyprinodontiformes > Anablepidae > Anableps > Anableps anableps. The sequence goes on along the minus strand of CM026070.1, from coordinate 20,167,588 downwards.
TCCCCTCTTAGATCAACGAGATTACAAACAGGATTAGCCTGCTGAAAACTTGTTTCTTTAGGCTTGAGAGAGACTGATAAAACTCTTGATACATGTTAAGATCTTTACTAAGTTTAGAACTCAGGATAGGAAATCTACTAGGGTATAAGATTTTAGGGGAAACAAATCTGGATAATCTATATGCCCCCTATCCAGCATCCACTTTGGAGCAGCATTGTGAAATAACCTGGCTCTGTTTCAGTGTAGCTGCCATGATGAGGGAGAACTGCAGGAATACATTAGCACCTGGTAGTGTTTCATTGCTGATGTCAGTGAAGTATGTGCTGTATGTGAGTCAGAGAAACACTAACACTGTAGTAGATTAATGCAGTCAAGGTTGAAAAAGTGCACGCAATGGTGCAATAGATGACAAATCTATGGTCATCTATGGTGACCATAGATTTGTTCATCAAGACTCTACTCTCAGGAAACAGTGGTGAAGGTGAGTTTCCAGTCACATGTGTAGGTCTTGCAGGAAATGCACACCACAGAGAAAGGAGTGGTCATATCATTCAATGGGTGACTCACCCACACATCTGGAGCCATCTGTGCTGGAGATGTAGCCTCGTGGACAGGTGCAAACGTAGCTACCAGCAGTGTTGGTGCACTCTCCTCCATCACACACACCAGGAATGGTGCTGCATTCATCAATATCTGAAACACAGTTGTAAACACTTCAGTTCATCCCATCATAGGAAAAGGGTCAGTAAGAAAGGTACAGTAGCAATAAGTATTTATTGAAACATTTTTTTAAGTCAAGAAAAGCTAAGTATATCAATGAGCATCAATGTCAGTGAAGGGAGTAAAGCAAAAGTGGTGAGGAGTGCATCAAATTAACACTGTTAACAGCTACATAAAAAAAATGGCAAAGAAAAAAATGTATACATCATGTTCTGCTGGTGTTAGTGTTGTGTTTAGAAGTTCAAATTCTGGTAATATGAAAAAAAAAATCATTTTGACAGTAAATTAAAGGGTAGTTGAGTTGTTGCAAGACAGCGATAACAAACAGAGCACCAGGTTAAGGTCCTTGTCTTGACAGATTAATCTGACAAAATTGGAGACTAAAATTACTGTGTAGTTACTCGGTATTGAGTAGGCATCTAGGGGAAAAAAGTGGGATAGTTTTATAATCATGAATAGGTAAAACAAGTAGTGTGTTGGCATGGGTCAATGACAGGTATCAAGGTATACTAGGTGGTCATAAATACTAACATTTTTCTTCATACTATTTCAACACTTTCAACTCTTTTTAAAGAGTTGCAAGAGCAAGTAGAGTTTTTAGTTGAGTAACAAACGCTGCTCCTCCCCCACCTATTTCTGAGCACTGTTGGTCAGCTGGCAGTGGCAGGCTACAACACTCTTCACTCATTAACCAAAAGACAAACATGGCTGTTTGGAAATATGCCCAGGCATGAAAAACAGAAGCTGTTCAGGCACTGGCTACACCACCTCTGTTACTAAGATGCTGTTATAAAACTACAGTCAGCAAGCTGAGCAGCATGGCTGTTAAATAGCTAACTGCAGGCTTTGCCTGAGCAAATAACCTGAGTGATTAAACAGCTTAATGGATTAGCTTAATTTTCTGTATCCTGGTATTTACAGTTTATTACATTGGCACAAGTTTTAAAACATTTTGAAAAAGCATACATGACAGAAGTCCAAACCAAATGGATCAGCACCAAATGTTCAAACACAACTTATGAAAGGCTCAGTAACCAAAAGAAATGAGTCTTAGATGTTAACCTGACCTTAATAATACCTATATAACAATCTAATGTGATACCAGTCCAGAAAGAGTGCAACCCAACATTAAAAACTTCAAACCACATGACATCTCAAAGTCAGAAATTTAAGGACGTTTGCTGATGTTCTTCGTTCAGGTCACAAAAGATCAGAGAAGTTTTGATACATATTTCCAATTAGGTCCACACCATTAATACATATGCTGTATGTTTTACTATGAAACTCTACATTAAACCAATTTGGTTGCAACAATTTCCAGACAAAAGGCATAAAAATATGTAATATTAATTACTTTTACTAATATGTGTGTGTAAATTCCACACTAATATATGTGCAAAAATTTTATCAAATTTACAGACATGACTATAATATCCATTCTATGATGCAACCATACCACAATCTAACATTTTGAAAGTCTACGAGTCTGTTTGCACAGTGCTTGGCAGGGGCCCCTCTCCGTGGTGGACTTTATGACGGCATTGGATTATATTATTCTGAGAGGGGGGTCTTCATTGCTCCATGCTGTTTCAAGTTTCCAGAGAGCACTGGGTTTTTACAATGTGTCCTGTGTAATTGCTGAGCCACTGCTGAGCACAATTACAGCACTGATGCTGAGGTAATACAGATGAGGGTGTGTCCCGCATGTTTAGCTTGAAAATGAGAAAGGCGCGTAATTGTCTCTCTCACTTAAAGTAAGAAGCACGATTATCTGTGACGCTAGTCTGAATACGCTTCTTAAAATGTGGTACAGGCCTTCTCATAAAGCCAGGAGGCTTTTGTTTCCTTGCAGACCTGTGTCTGACAGCAGTGGCTGAAGGCCTAGGTAGAGATGTTAAAGTACAGCCAAATAAACTTTGTGTCAGCAGCAGCAGCAGTGCACCAGACATTACTCCGCATGAAAGCTGCACTGAGAGACAGTCAGTGTGCACAAGGGGGAAATGGGTGTCACCTGTATAAATGTCTACAATGGGAGTCATTAATGCTGCCAGGTCTTATAAAGGTGTGTATGCAGCAGTTACTGGTATTTAAAAGACTTTTAAACATTCCCCTGTTTTCACTTTTCTATTTAAATGAATGCAGATTGAAACGGCTAAATGAAGCCAATGGTCGCTATGTACATGAATAAAGCTTGTGTGTGAGAATCTGTGAATGTGGGCACAACAGGGAGGTCTGTGTGTATAACTGCCTCACAGAGACAGTAAGTGTTTCTTTGTTCAGCACTAACAGCTGCTTTTAAGTCATTATAAGTTCATGGAAAACTGGAAAAAATGTAGAATAAGCAGAAACAAAGAGAGCAACAAAGCAGAGACCACAGTTTAGCCCTGAACACACAGGTGGCTTGTCGTTCAAACAACGCTGGCATCTTAACCACGCTTATCGTAACTGCTCTGAAACCTTACTAATTTCACAGTAGATGCTCTCAGTAAGGTTGCAGGCTACAGAATACAGGCATTTCAGTAAAAGCTTACCCCAAAGGACTGATGGTCTGAAAGTAAGCAAAATTTTATTCAGCATGGGTTTCCTGCAGATACGTGAACTTAGAAACATGTCACAACTGTGCTTTCGTTTTGTCATTTTTCAAAACACTCAAGTCTTTCTGCCCTCACCTGTACTAGTAAAATGAACAAAGGAAAAATCACTATGTTAATTATGTTTTCAGAATATAAATACATTTTCAATCATTTTGAAATCAAAATAATTGGATTAGAATAGTAATTTGGTATAATATCAGGCTAAGCTTTGGTCATTCTTACGTTGCAGCCTAAGCCGTTTAAGTTGGGAAAACATACGCTTTCACTCTACTTTGAGGCAGATTTTACCTCTTCATATTACTGCTTCATTATCAAGCAAAAAAAAATCTGAATCAGTTCAGTTTTTAAAAAAAACAGTGAAAACAATATTAAAAACAATGTACAGTAGTTGCTGCACTTGGGTAAATGAACTGCTTTGAAGGTTACATTTTCCCTGATACCTTCTTATTCAATCCTCTCTTAAAATAACAAGTTTTTTTTTCAAATTTTGGATATTGTGTAAAACACAACAAAAATCAGAAATATTTTGTACTGGTATCTGAAAAACAAAATATAAAATTAAAATGAAATGAAATGAAAAAATAAAATGCTAAATTACAAAATAAATAAGTCAAAAACATTCTTTTTAATTATGGAAAAATTCATAATTGTCATATTAATGACAGAGAAGACCAAGTCATTTTTAAATACCAAATTTACTCACATTTTAGTGCAGCTACCTACTAAAACATCCAATACATAAAAATTTAGGCAAAATATAAAATGTAAATTTCCGTTACTTTCTTTGGTAGTTGCTGATAGATCATTTTGTGCTTAAATTTCAGATGGATGAGCAAATCTGCTGTGTTGCTGAATGGTGCAGACACCACAGAGACACAGATCTTGAATACTGACTTTTTAATTTACACTTGAATCTTAGAATTCACACAAATGAACTGACTCTACCTGTTTGTTCAGGGTTGTTGCTGCTGCCACTATAGGTGCTGGTCATTTACTCTTCTTTGCCATTTTGTACCTTTGTGGTTTTAAATTTTTTAATCATATCACTTTTTGCCAGGTGCGGAATTCAATGGGATGTTTTGTACAGAACATGAGTCAATGCCCACCAGGAGGACAATAAGTTTGACAGTCAAGAATAACCTTTTTGTGGAACAAATACTCTCTATTTACTGTTCCCAGACAGTTTTTTTTTTACCTGAGGCTCAAATGTTGTGTATTTTTCTGAAAAGTACATATCATATTAGGGTTTTTAGATGTACTGTGACAAATATTAAAGTCTTTTGTTTTTTTTAAAAAAAAAAAAAACAGCATTTTATCCAGAGAGTCTGTCTGCCCTTTATGATTTGTTCAAGATCAGCTTCCACTAAAAGATGAAGAAACTGCTTTCAAATTTTGTTTAAAGAGGTGAATTATTTTCCCTTTACTGTAAATCTGATATTTGAGAAAGCCCCAGAGTTTCTCAGGAGAATTTCAGTTCGGTGAAAATCAAAGCTACGCCAATATTCAGTCATAGTTGAGTTCTTTGCTGGCTCGTCTGTCAGTGAAGCACTTGGACACCTGTGATTGAACTCAGTCTTTAATAACAACCATGGCTTTCTTGAATGCTGCAAATTTCTTTCTTCAGCACTTCTAAAAAAAAAGTTTATACTTTGATTCACAAATTTCATTTAAATTTTCGGTCATTTCTGTCACACAGAACCGGTATCCTTCCCAAATGGCAAGCTGACTGGACATTGCCATGGTGTTTATAGTTGCATATAGTTCTATGAACAGAGGAAGATCAAAGATCTGGAAATTGTACCAAAGGATGAAGCAGTCTTGCAGAGGTCCACAGTTCTTTTTCTGATATCTTGTTTGATTTCTTTTGATTTTTCTGTGATGTCACACAAGGAAACAGTATGTTGATGTGTTGCCTTGAATTACAACCTCAGGCATGCCTCCAATTAACCTAAATGTTGAGAATTAACTTATTTAAAGCATACAAAGCCATGACATCATCATCTAGGTTTTTCCAAATTGTTTAATGGCATTGTTACTTTAGCATATGCAAACTTCTGACTTTAAAGAAAGTAATAAAAATGATTTCTCTCATTATTCTGGGACTTAGCAAACAGATTATTTTTAGTAATTCTAACTGATAAAAAACATCAAAAGTTTCATTTGATAAAAAAGGTTATGTGCTTTTTGTATGGAGTATTTAAACATCTAGTTTCAACAGTATCCCTATAATTTATGAAAAAATGAGAAAAATATACTAATATGCAAGTTTAAGTTAAAAGGAATGAAAGACTTCATTTATGGGTATAGAATGTAAAAGGGATGTAATGAAATGGAAATGCACAGATGAACTGGGGTTAGAGACTGACCACGGTATCAATTGACCCTGAGCCTCAGAATTTCCATTTTAAGTTGTTTTGTTTCTGTGCAGCTGACTATTTGCTCATCATATAGTGATTAGTGACCCCCGTAGTGAAGCATAAAATATTTTGGTTTCATGAGAAAAGGACAAGAGTTTCTTATCCTCCTTTGTGTTGTTAGCTAGTCTTATTTAGGTTGTTGTTCTGTCATCACATCCACACCCAAATCTCACTTAGCAAAGCTTGGCGACTCTGGAAACTGTCATCCAATCCAAAGCCACAACCAAAATCAAGACTCTAGTAAATTTAAACAAGTCACTCTCCCAGTTTCCTCTTTTATCCGGAGACATAAATCAACCCAGTGTGTCACAGTAATTGCTTCTCATGAATCTAAAGGTGGAAACATCATTTCACAGCAAGCATGAACAGCCTTACTACAGGCCAATAAAAGTCTCACTGAGATAATATGTCATTACTGATACATGGATACAGTACAGGCCTCGGTTTTTTCCAGCAGGCTAACTGTCATAAGCCTGAAACAGTTTAGGAGCTCTATGTAATCCTCCCAGGAGACTGAGAACATATCAGTCTCAGTCCAGGAGACGTGACCCCTGCCTGGAAAACTATCAGGCTGTGTAGCTTGTGCATTGTTTAAATTCCAGCCAATCAACACACTGTAATGGGAACCCACTGTGCTGAGTGCAGACACTTCCCTGTGTTTGTGTGTGCACACGTCAGGACTACTTTCCCTCCTAACACATCATCAAATTTTAAGCGCCTGTGGAGATTTGTTGGGCTGATCCCAGGAAACCCAGGATTGGCTTCAGTTCTAAGTCAATAAAATTGAAATGCTTGGCTGATTAGTAAGATATAAAATAATATTTACAGCAGTCTTTGTACATTATTTTTGTTCATATTATTTTATATCACTTTAATATATTTGTTTTACCTTATAGAGGTTTACTGAAGAAAAAAAAATGAATGGATGCTTTTGTGAATACTTTTTTTGGTGAAATTACTAGACGCGATGATTGTTTGCAACCCTAGCACAGCTCTAACAGTTCCATCTCTCTATATAACGACTTCACTATGACACCAATAGTCAGTAAGAAGGTGGATAGTCTTAGCAGGGTCTTGGCAAGGTCTTCAAGAGAACTAAGAGGGTAAAAGTTGTATGTTTTGAGTGTTTATCTAATCAAAGGCAAAATCATCACCCATCTAACAGAATTGATGCCCTCCTACAGGACCTAGTTTATTTTGTGTGCTTAGATTGTTTTCAGCATGCATAAATCCTACTTTGAAAGATGGTGGTGGTTTATTTTTGCAGCATCAACACATCACTGTGCTGGAGTACAAACATGATATTGGTAGCATCATGCCTGTGTAATGTCATTTCAAGGTTGGTCCAAAAAATATCAGTGCAAGGGAGGGTCATAGAGAAAATATTAATTCTGCACACCAAAATGTAGATGGTGCAATAAAATTACAGCAGAAATAGCAGACCACAGTGAAAATTCTATTGAAACTATAACCCTCTTGCTACTCATGTAGCTTTTTGTATAAGCTAACTGTCACTGAAAAAAGACATGTTTTGCTTGCAGTTGACTGTTTGACAGCTGATTGTTTAGAATGCACCAGACTTTTTGTTGGGTACCTTAAGCTTGCTAAATACACTATGTTGTCAAATGTATTGGATCATCCAGGTCACAGAATTCAGTTCAGGTCACTTCCACGGCCATATTTGTATAAAATCCAGTACCTAGGCATGCAGATTGGTTATATAAACATGTGTGCAAGAACAGGTCGCTCACTGGAGCTTAATGAATTCCATTGTGGTAGTATGCTACCACAGCAATACAGTCCAATTCAGTTGTGATATTTCCTCGCCATTAAATATTCCACAGTAAACTATTAGTGGTAATAACAAAGTGGAAGGATTGGAAATGACTGGATTTCAGATTACATCAAGAACAGAGAGTAGAAATTTACTTCATTTTGATAGACTATCACCGTCAGCTCCTGCCTGTCTGTTTGGCTACAAAGCTAGCTATTGTGCGATGCGCTGCTCTAAGGAGTGAACAAAAACTAGAGACGACAGCAAGGGTGATTGTTGTATAAATGCACTGGTGCTGCTGGGGTGAGACTCACCTTCACATTTGTGGCTGGTTTCACTCTGACGGTGACCAGCAGGGCATTTACATTCATATGATCCAACAGTGTTGATACAGTTGCCTCCAGAACACAGACCTGGAACTGCCTGGCACTCGTCCACATCTAAAAAAATGAGAAGCAAATATTGGTGAAAAAAGCAGACAGGAGACAAAGCTTTGAGGGTTAAAGGGGTCAGGACGATAAACAAAATTTTTCTGTGGTTTTGGGGGTATAATATGGTCTGTTGTGCACTGATGAGGCTGTTTGAATGTCAAGTGTTGGTATCAAAAGCCCTGCTCATAGACGGTCAGCTTTGTTTCTTTGCTCAAAAACAGACAAATCAGAGAACAGTTTATCGTTCTACGTAGGTTATCTTTCTATGTAATTTCTTTTCTCCAATTAGAACACACCATCAAGCAAACAGTCCTCCTTCTCCCCTTCCCTCCTCCTCCCAGCTGATACGCCGGCTAATTTAAAGGCTAAGTCATGCTAGCATGTCTGGCTACTCCTCTTGAGAAGAGGATGGCTACTAAAAAGCGGAGTGACATTGTTTTTTTTTTTTTTTTATGAAATTCTTTGGAGAATTGACATATGCACAAATATCAACTACATGAAGTAGTTTATACGGTGATGTCGCCACCCCTTTAAACAACTCAAACTAAACATAAAAATAACGATTTTTTTTTTTTTTTTTAGCTCAGCAACATGGCACCAGCTGTATAGTTTTAGACTTCTTCCATAAAAGACCTATTTCAGCCATTGTTTAAACAGGAAAAGAATTTTAACAGTGTGTTTTCCTCAAAATTTAATTGTCAGTCACATTTACCCGTATTAGGGATTTGTAAGTAGGAAAGTTCTTGTAAAACTGTGGATATTTCTGATTATGTCAATGGTAAAACACACGCAAAGCTTCACAGTGGGTTCATGCTCAGCTCAGCATCAGTTTATGATTGGGATCTAAGTTTTTGTGAGCTTTCAGCTATCCTCGCAAAAACAGTTTGAAAGCCTTCTGCACACATGCAAAACACAATTTACTCAGCCTGTTTCTAATCATCTAGACTACAAATTTACAGTTGATTGTAACAGCTTTAAGCAGCGCCCAGTGTTTAAGAGGTTCTATGTGTAAGAGTCTGAGAGAGAGAGAAAGAAAGAAAAAAAAAGAAAGAGACTTCTGGCCAACATCCTGATGTGGAGCCCAGACTGGAATCCGTACATTTGGATTCATGGTCATGTGTGCTTTGTACTGCTGCCAGAGAGACGTTGCTCTTGGCTCTCGGATGATTAGGTGTCTTTAGTGTGTGCATGTGTGTGAAAGCACTGGAGAAGCAGGGCTAAAAAAAGGAAAAAAGGACGTTCTTATTCAGAAACAGAAGAAAGAACAGATTGTGAAAAATAAGGTCTGAAGTTATGGGTGTATCACATGAACTGGCATACGTGTAGCATATGAGCTCCCTGGCAGCACCAACAAAAGGAAAGTTTGATCATCTATGTAATAAATTACAATTTATACAGTCTTGCCTCAGCTCCTTGATATGTTTAGGTTTATGATGATTTGTTTGAAATCTAGACGTATGTTTTCTAACAACAACAAGAAGGCTCTCATCATAATTAAAAAAACTCACAATTACACGACAAACAAAAATACACGCCTTTAGAATAAAGTCGGCAAAATTATTTCAAGCACTCTATCCATACCGTAACCAGTTTTGATGTGTGTTTGTGATCATTGTATTGTAGGAATGCTGTAACAACCCCTGAGCATGATACTACCACCGCCATGTTTGACACTTGTTACAATGTTCTTTGCTTTAAAAGCCTCACACCTTGACTCTTCCAAACATATTTCTCATGATTGTGGCTAAATGGTGGCTCTATCTTTGTCTCCTCTGAGCATATATCTTTTCTCCAGAAGGCATTTTAAAAGTTCATGAGAAGGGCTGCAAATTTTAGTTGAACCTGAAAGTGAACCTGAAAAGACGGTGTTCCAGAAGTTTCCAGTTAAGGGCATAAGCCTTGCTGGTTTCTATGTGGTTAGTGGTTATTTGTGGTTATTCCTGAACTTTCCTGAACTTTCTAATCAATTTTCTTTCATTTGAGGGTGACAGGCTGAGTCAGATGGTTGAAACTGCGGTGGGTGTTGCAAAAGGATAATGATGTCAAAGACACATTAAAAGTGTTTCTTGGCATGGCAAGCTTCTAAAATTGGCTTCTCAAGCCAAACTGACAAATGGTAAATTTATCAGCTAGGTTTTAAAGCAGTGTTTGTGCCAAGAAATACACCAATTTGGTTTGACACTGCCAATAAAAGAGGTTAAAAATTCAGACAAAATTATGCCAGATGCTAGTTGATGGCTACAATGTAGTACAGAGTAGTTGATATGCAATATGCTAAGGGACATTTAACCAAATATTATGGTGGATATTTTGCAAATTTGAGCCTGTGTGTAAAATAATTTCCCTGTATGGATTAGAGCAAACTCAAAATAATCTCAAATGCTTATCACTTGAATTGGGCATCCACTGGCTTACACTGTAACTAAAGTTAGCAAAACCTCCAGCTTCCAGTTTAATGACAAGTGTGATGCATCAGTGAATGTTGCACAAAACTACCAAAACCTAAGAAATGACCAAACACATACAAAGATAAGTCTTTATTTTGGCAAATACCAGCTTCCCCAACATCATAATCCTACCCCTACATTTTATGTCTTCTTGCCAGTACATAAAGTTTTTCCTGTCCTTTTGGTAATGTAGTGGTAGCATTAGTTGGCCTTTAAAATGAGAAACACCTGTAAAATCATCTTTGCTGTGGCCTTCTACCTCTTCTCTTCATCTTTGTTTATTTCAAAATTTTCTAAAATGAACATTTCCTCAATTCAAAATATTTTGTTGCCTTGACAACCACTGTAATTTATATTTTGTTGAATTCTAACAATTAGGTTTATCAGGGCAGACCTATAAACAACAAGCTATAAAAAAAAATATGCATTAGTTAGTAATCATCTAATTAAAAAGGCTAACATGGGTCATCTTCTTTAAATATTTTTGCCTTTTTGCAGTGGGAGATTTGCATCAATTTTTCTTGTGACTTTAATTTAAGGACTAAAGCAATGGTAGAGATACGTGTAGGAGATAATACTGACACATGATTCATAAGTCTTGTTGTTCAAGTGTTATGAACAATAATTTGGGGGCACAGGGTTTTCTCATTAAATCCAAAGACACAAAACGTAAAAACAACCTGGAAAGAAAATAATTAGAGAACTTAAGGTTCTTAACCCCCATTTGGATGCAGTGAATATAAATTGGGAAAAATTCAATTCAATTCCATTTATTTATGTAACACAAATTCATAATAAATATTGTTTTTAATAATAAAACAAAGAAAAAGGAAAAAAAAGAAAAAGGAAAAAAAAAGATCAGTGCAAAACCAAAGAAAAACAGCCCAATTTAATTTGCTAAAAATGGTTTTAGGAGGCAATAAAAGGGCAGACTGGGTTAATTTAACCAGGGACTTGCCCTCCACATGTCATATAGTAATTTAATCTAATATCTTAGGCTGGTCTGGGCCATGGTTTATCGGAGACATACTGTGTCTCTTGTCTGCTATTTTTTTTCCTGTCCATGTATTTGATAAAGTATATGTCATATATTGGTCCTGTTAGGGACTCAAATACAGAGATGGGGATAGCAGGAGCATGGTAAATAACAGACTTTAACAAGAAATCAGTCAATGGAGTAACTGAACCAATGAGTCTTTTTTTATGGGGCATTTGATTTCTTGATGCCAAACAGGTGAGAAACGATGAGGAACAGCAGTGAGAGAATAGCAAGCTAAGGGAAAGGAGTAACATGAGTAAACCACTGAAATATAAGTGGGTGCAAATGGTACAAATGGGCTGAAATGACTAAAAATACACTCAAAAACTTACAGATCATGGGAGTACAGGAAATACTGTGTATGCAAAGTTTATTTACATGTTTACTGGGTTAGAAATATGAAATCAATTGGAGATTCTCCCTGGAGGTGAAAGCTCTAAACACAATGCATCTGTAGTGTCCAGCATTGGAACCCACATATTTAAAGGCCCTGTCTCATTATGCTATCTTTACTCTGTAATTGTGGTTTTCTGTTTAAACTTCAGGGTCTCCAAGCCCAAACAACCATAACAGGAATAAGGTGATGTCACTTTTACTTTAAAAAGCCATTTTTGTTGTCGAACTATGACTTTGAGTAGTCTACCAAAATAAATCTGAGCTATAAAGAAAAGGGAGATGCCTTTGAGCAACAAGTAACCATTTCTGTTTCAGTGATGTATATGTGATATGTACAGTATATGTATCAGGATATCTCACTATATACCAGCTGGTATGGGTTATGTACTGTATTTGTTTTACTACATAGATGAAAAAACTTTTTTCTTAACTTTAAAAACCCAGCTGAGACAGTTGTGGCATGTACCGTAACCCAGGAACACATATTCCTGCAGCCTGTTAACAGCTTCTGCAATATGTGATCTAAACAGGAAATCTAAGGTCTGCATGTGACCTGCTGTTTACATGTCCCATCAGCGTTGTTGACACTATTTGGAGGATGTTATACAGCAGGAATTTCTGCTAAAGTGATGATGGATAAAGTAATAGTTAGATTGTTTATCCTAGTGGCAGTGTGCAGTCACGTTTGTGCTTTTTACCATGTTGTTGACAGGAAGTTAAAAATAAAGATTTCTCATATGTGTAATCATGAAGATCTGACCTTGACAGGCCCCGGTGCGGATGTTGGGGATGAAGCCTCGTCTGCAGGGGTGCGGCTGGGCAGGGCACTGCTCACAGGGGTGGCCCCATGCTCGGCCAATTGTGGCACAGCAAAGAGTTTTGGTGCAGACAATTCCACTGAGCTGGCCCTGGCACATCTGGTTGCTCACCTGGGTGAAACATGGTCCTGTCCTGTAGTCTGTGGTCAGAGAGGGACATGAAATCAGTGTTAGTCAACTGTTGGTTTTGCATCCGGTTAATTACATTAAAAAAAAAAAAAAAAAAAAAAAAAAAAAACACTGATTCATTTCCTTATCCACATCTGGTGTTTCTTTAAACAAAACCAGATTGAGTTAAAAATAGGAATTTTTAGAATCGACCAGACTTTCTTTCATTTTTCTCTGTAAGCTTTACAAGGACTTCAGCAGCGCAGTAAGAGCAGGTAGCTACATTGCAGATTATGTCTAAAATGTGATTTCAGATCAGATAAAATTTGGTCAGATTAAACTGCAAATCAAATCCTAAAGTAGCAATAGGGTTGTAATAACTCTGTCTATCATCCATGCCTGTAAAAAGCTATTACTTAGGATATGTTCCATTTTAATTTGGAATTCAACAAAAATAAACAAGAACCTACTCACACCAGCTCTGGTCTCAAATTCAAATATGGCTACCATATGCAATAACAGTGTTGATAGCTTCAGAAATACACAGATTATTTATGCTGCTTTAGGACTGTATCCTATTAAATCAGTCACACACACACACAGCTGTACAGCTTTAACCAGTGACCATGTTTCTACAGTTATTCAATGCATAAAAGGAAGATGGCTATGCATATATGCTATGAACAGAGAGCATGATCACCAAAGACATTTCATGTGTGATGATATTCCAATAAATTCAGCCTGCTGAGGTTAATGAAACACAGAATTAATATCAATATTAATGTTCTTTTTATTTCCTATGACAGCAACCAGCTACTGACAGCAGAGCAATGCTACAAATAACAGTTCAGTATTTTTATATTTTTTTCATTTTTTTCTTTTTCATTTGAATTATACAGGAAATGTTAAAGCGAGTGGGACTATCAATCTCCAACCTTCCATTTATCAGCAAAATTATTGAAAAAGCTGTCTGAACAATTAAACAGTTTCTTAGCAATGACCAGCTGCTTTGATTCAGTCCGGTTTCCGTGCTCACCACAGCACTGAAACTCCCCTTGTCAAACTGTACAATGACATCCACACAAATACAGACTATGGGAGAACCACAGTGTTGGTTCTGTTTGACCTCAGTGCAGCATTTGATGCAGTTGACCATGATATATTATTACAGTGACTGTAGAGCTGGATCGGACTCTCTGGTACAGTACTCAGTTGGTTCGAATCCTACCTAAAGAACAGGGATTTCTTTGTGTCAATAGGCAACTTCTCATCAGAGTGGACAGAAGTCACATGTGGGGTTCCCCAAGGTTCAATCCTGGGACCCCTTCTGTTTAGTATCTGCATGCTCCCGCTAGCTCATGTTATAACAAGTAATAAGATTAGATACCATAACGACACAGATGATAAACAGCTCTACATTACCATGTCACCAGGTGACTCCAAACCTATCCAAGCACTAAACAGATGCTTAGAAAAAATCAATGTGTGGATGTGCCATAGCTACCTCCAGCTGAACAGAAACAAAACTGAAGTTATTATCTTTGGACCTGAAAGATAGATGTAGTGATGGACTCAGACCTGAACCTTCAGAGACACATAAAGACAGTTACAAAGTCAGCCTTCTATCACCTGAAGAACATCTTTAGGAATAAAGGACTAATGTCTCAACAAGATCTTGAGAACCTCATCCTTGCGTTTATTTTTAGTCGAACTGATTATTGCAACAGTGTCTTCACAGGTCTGCCTAATAGGTCAATCAGACAGTTGCAGCTGATCCAAAATGCTGCTGCTTGTATTCTCACTAGAACTAGGAAAATAGAGCACATCAACCCAGTTCTTAAGTTCTTACACTGGCTCCCTGAAGCTCAGAGGATAGACTTTAAAATACTTTTGTTAGTTTATAAATGACTGAATGGCTTAGCACCAAAATACATTAAAGACCTATTGTTGCTGCATCAGCCTTTCAGATCACTCAGGTCTTCTGGTTCAAGTCTACTCGAAATACCCAGAACCAGAACCATACATGGAGGAGCAGCTTTCAGTTTTTATGCTCCACTACTCTGGAACAAACTTCCAGAAATCTGAAAAACAACCAAAATAATTGATTTAAAGTTCCTTTAAATCAAGGCTAAAACCCCATCTGTGTAGAGGTGCCTTTGGTTAATAATAACTGGAACACTGATAATTTTTTAATGTATATTTGATGATGATTATTCTTGATTTTGATGATAGTATTTGGCAAAATGTAATGTTTATTGCTTGTTTCATAATTGGTTACCGTATTATGTTTTTATCATGTAAAGCACTGTGAACTGTCTTGTTGCTGAAATGTGCTATACAAATAAACTTGACTTGACAAACTTGACTACCAAACTCTAATTTTTTATGTCATTATGTGACATAAAAAATTAGAGTTTGGTAGTAAAGTTTGTCAAGTTTGTTTGACAAACATTTTAACGGGTCTGTACACTGTTCAGAGTCACTGTAAGTTTCTTCATGAATTATGAATAAATAGTCATAGGTATAGTATTTTCTATTTCCATTTATTTTGGTTCTGATCTCTTTTTGAGCCAGCTCACTTTTAAAATATGACAAATTATGACCTCTCATCAAAACTTACAATAACTCCAAGCGACCTCCTGCTGGTTGGTAATATGAATTGAAGGCATAAAGGAAAGTGGATTCTGTAGCAGCTCTGAGTCAAAGTTAATGGACTTAAAGTTCATTACAGTGGAGTTACTTTTTATGTTTCACCTGTTTGAAAGCTGCCCTTTTCAGATGTGAAATGACCAAAACCAGACAGGTACAAAATGTCAAAGGAGTGAAATGATCAGCACCCCTCAAATGAACCCTTACATTTTTTAACCTCTTGACAGTGTACTTATGTACCTTTCAGTTCAATGTTGTGTTTCACAGTATCACAAATATCTTACTGACATCAAGCAAGTATGTCAAACTCATCATCTTATTCAGTAATATCAGTTAAAACAGATTTCTTCCTTTCTTTCCAGCAGACTCTGCTGAAAATCACACACAGAGAACTAAGCGTATATACCTCCAAGATCACCTTTCCTTCATTCAGTACTGCTGCTTGTGAGTAAAACTGTCTTAATCTTGTGAAATACACTTCATAAGTCAGACATAACTACTTCATGTTGAAACTATTTCAGCTGCAACGGTGTTCGTCTTTACAAATCACACCCAGCTTAATGATGGTTTCCCCTTGTGGGAGAAGGCCTTATTAAATTCTCCAGTGTGGCGCCAAACTTATTATGGCCTTCATTTTAAAAAAATGGATTGTTAGATTGTTACAGTAGAGATGAAAGGTAAACTGCATGGTTGGCTAGCCAAGGGTGCAAAAGCCTGTGCAGCTCTGATGGGCAGAATAAGATGGAAAGATAGGAATCAGCAGTAGTGTCTTATGGGAATTGTTCACTAGAGTTATTTCCCTCATTAGTTCCTTCTGGATATGAAAGAGGTCACTGAGGATGGGGCAAAGAGTAAGGAAGGCAAAAAGAGTAAAGAGGTTTAGAGAAGAAAGTAGGTCAAACTGAGCATGCAGAAAGCATGCTCAAGCCAGTTTTCCTTCCCATTCATCTGTCTTCATTTCTGTCCACTTTAGGTCTTCCTGTCTGCCTTTTGACTCTGCTTATCTGTCTGTCAGCTGCTCTTTGATCTTTCATCCTCATGTGACCTGCTTGACACTATGAAAAGGAGACTTATTCATACCATACCTGCATTATAAAATATGCACCCAAATATACCCAATACCCAAATCTCCAACAACTTTTCATCAGTTTTAATTTTAAAAAAATCCAGAAGCCTATAAACTTGAAATGATTATTTTGGAAGAAGCAACTTGTTGTTTTGATAAAACTAACTGTAGATGGACGATTTTTGGTTTAATTTTGGAATTTCAGTTGATCCAAATTTGTTTTTCTAACTCTAACTAAATGCTTTTAACATTTGATCCCTTAGATAAACATTTTTTTAAAAATGTTAATATCTAAACCACCCAATTATTTTAAAATTAAACTAAAACAAAAATAACAGAAATACCTAAAATATTATAGACAGAAAAAGCAACAGTTTAGTTAGCACTATCAGGAGAAGATAAGCTCAGCACTCAGAAAGCAGGAGTTTGTATTATTGTGAATGACTCCACCATCAATGTTCTCCGTTATTACTTATCTTTGATTTTGTTAGTGTTTTAATAAATCCCATGAAAGTGTTGCTTTATTGTGCCCCAAAAAACAGAGATATCTAAAGTATGTATTTTTAGTATAAATCTCCAATGAGCAACAATGTGTTTGAGAGACAGGTTTTCCAAATAAACAAGGGCCACTTACTGGCATTGAGGTATAACCAAGGCTTTAAATTTTTCATTCACCCACCATTACTACAGCCTTTTAATGAGATTCTAGAGAAAGTGTCGGAATGACTGCATTCATTGTAAGCATCACAGTGTAATTCAGAGTTGACTTTACCCGCCTGTTGCTGTGCATTTCACTTTTCTACCCTTTACCTTCACTCTCAAGAAAGTTAGCTGTTTGGAAATATTTCCTGTTGCAAAAACTACAGAGATTCATGGGGTGAAACGAGATGAGCTCCACCCATCACCCATCACAAAACAGTATTATGGTAACGTTGTTTTTTTTTTTGTTGTTGTTTTTTTTTTTTTTTTTGTTTAGTTTTTAAAGATTTTTTATAGGCTCTACTCACCTTTATTGTACAGTAAATGGATAGAAAATAGGGAGGAGAGAGAAGGGTAAAACAAGCAGCAAATGCCTGAAGACCAGATATCAAACCAAGGACAACCGTGTCGAGGACTATAGCCTCTGCACATCATGGCGCGCTCTACCAACTAAGCCACCGAGCACCCACGTGTTTTAAAACAGCCCTTAGCAAGCTACCAGTGCAATGCCTGTAAAACAGCTGACTGCAGACTGGATGCCTGAGCAAATAGCCAAATAATTAACCAGCATATATCAGCTTGGTATATGTAAAATCCTTGTGTAATACTTTGATACTTCTCATCATCATACAGTAACATCATCATACTCTCATATTAGACTATGCCTTGTACCTAACGGAAATCAAGTTAAAGAAATTGATAAATATGTTTACATTTACTGCAGTAAATGTAACAGCACATGTGACATAACATTTACAGATACTAAGTTTACATATATTGAAACACCACTTAGAGCATCTTCTGTGAGGTAGTCATGATAATTTACAGCAGCAGGGTTTTTGAAAACTAAACAATGTTTTAGCTCATTGGAACACACTAATAACCATAACCTTGATATGTTTAAATTGTTCATATAGAGGAATAAATTGCACAAATGAGTACTATGCAGCTATTTATATTTCTCCCCTGGGTTAAATATAAGACAGGGGAGATATATTGGTATTAGTAAATACATATTTATTTGAACAAAGAACAAAAATAAATTCTAGCTCTTTCAGCCTTTTTTTTCTTTAAGCAAATGAACAGATTCTTCTCCAATCCTAAACAGCAACACAAATTTCCCACACAACAGCCAAGTTCAGTCGTGCATGCAACTGTGCTAAATTAAATATGTATTCACATTCTTTCTCAGACATTAATCATCGGTGCCTAATGTGGAAACAAATATGGACATACTTCAGTGGATGTGTATTTCTGAGCTGCAACTGAAATAATACTAGAGAGCACCAATCAAAGCTCAAAACAAGACCTGTCTTCTCCCATTCAGATAAATGTTAAATGTGGGCGTTATATAATCTATATTAATTAATCAATATTAATCAATAATCAATAAGTTGGCACAGAAGGCAGAGGTATGGCAGTGCACAGAGGTGCAGCGGCTTCTCAAGATCCCGGGATTAAGCCTTATTTTGGGTTCTGAAACCAATGGGGCTGATTTGGGCACTGTTTAAGTGCTGGATTCGCGAGTGAAGCACAGCTCAACTGAACTGATGGTCATCAGAGACAGTTTGGTCATTACCATATCACCAAAGCTGAAATCTGTAGTCGGTAGACAGTGGCTCCTGAGGTCAACGAGGTGGCGCAGCAGAGTGGGGGAGCAACGATCAAGAGGAAACGTGCCCGAAAACAGAAGAGGGGAAAGCGGGACGTTGGCCCAGCTAAAGGCTAGAAAGCCATCGATCCCAACTCTCTTTCTGGCCAATGTCCACTCACTAGATAATAAAGTGGACTTATTATGTCTGAGGTTGAGTGTTTCTTCAGAGATGAAGAACCGTGGTGTTCTTTGCCTAACAGAAACCTGGCTTAACAACAACATGCTGGACTCAGCCTTTCAGATCAATGGTCTTCAGCTTTTGCGAGCAGACTGCGACCAATGGTCGGGAAAAACACTGGGAGGAGGACTCTGTGTGTACGTGAATGAAGGTTGGTGTACGAACTGTGGACTGGTAAAAACCTCCAGCTCTGAGGCGATAGAACTTGTTACGGTGAAATATCAGCCGTACTATGTGCCATAGGAGTTTACTGTGGTGTTCGTCACCACTGTTTACATCCCACCAGGTGCTACTACAAACGACGCATCATAGGAGCTGTATGAAACCAATAGCTCACTGCAGATAAAGCACCTGGAGGTGTTTTAAGTGGTTGCGGGGGACTTTAATCATGTGGAACTGATGGACACTCTGCCCAGTTTTTACCAGCATGTCACCATTCCCACGCGGGGAGACAACACTCTGGACTGTGTGTACACTAACTTTCACGGTGCATACAGAGTCGTTCCTCGCCCCCATCTTGGCCTCTTCGACCACATCTCATCTGCTGATGAGACGGATTAGGCCAACAAAGAAGACAGTCACTGTGTGGCCCAGGGATTTAACCTTTGTGCTCCAGGACTGTTTTCAGTGCACAGATTGGCAGATCTTCAGAGAGGTGGTTACATATGAGGGTGAGGTGGACTTGGAGGAATACACCTCCTTTGTTCTTGGCTTCATCTCCAAGTGTGCTGATGATGTCACCACCACCAGGACAGTAACCTGTTATCTAAACCAGAAACCCTGGCTGAATCCTGAAGTGAGAGCTCTGCTGAAAACTAGGAACGCTGTGTTCAGGACAGGTGAGGCATTAGCACTCAGAGAGGCGAGGAAAGGACTGACTGCAGGCATTGCGAGGACCAAAGCCACATATGTCCAGAAAATTCAGGGTCACTTCACAACCAACGACCCCCGGCGCATTTGGAAGGGCATCAAGTGCATCATGGACTACAACATCAGAGATGCACAATCCCCAAAGGACCCCTCATTGCCAGATGCACTCAATACATTCTATGCCCGCTTTGAGGATCCTAACATCCCCCCAGCACCAGACTTATACCACCACCCGGTGACATGCTCCTCAGTGTGATCACAGCAGATGTGAGGAAGACCCTCCAGGGAATCAACCCCCGTAAGACTGCAGGCCCTGATAACATCCCAGGGCGGGTACTGAGGGACTGTGCACACCAGCTGCCTGAGGTGTTGGCAGACATCTTCAACACTTCACTATCACTGGCATCTGTCCCCGCCTGCTTAAAGACTGCCACTATTCTCCCCATCCCCAAGTGTTCCACAGTGACAGGCCTAAATGACTACCGACCTATAGCTTTATCCTCGGTAGTCATGAAGTGCTTCGAGAGGCTGGTCATGATCCACATCAAGGACTCCATCGACATCATTGTGGATCCCCATCAGTATGCCTACAGGAAGAACCACTCCACTGCTGATGCCATCTCATTGGTGGTCCACACAGCCCTCACCCATCTGAAGAGCAGGAATTCTTACATCCGTCTGCCCTTTCTGGATTTCTCCTTGGCCTTCAATACCATCATCCCACTGACCCTGGTGCAGAAGGTCTCTTCTCTTGGACTCAGTCCCACGCTGGGGAACTGGGTTCTGGACTTCCTGACCAACAGACCTCAGACTGTCAGGATCCACAACACCGTCTCCTTCTCCATCACCCTCAGCAACACAAATTCCCCACACAACAGCCAAGTTCAGTCGTGCATGCAACTGTGCTAAATTAAATATGTATTCACATTCTTTCTCAGACATTAATCATTGGTGGTAGAGAGCATTCTCTGCACCTGCATCACCGTGTGGCATGGCAGCTGCACTGCTGCTGAGAAGATGGCTCTGCAGAGGGTGGTTAAGGCTGTATGGAGGACTGTGGGGAGCAGCGTTCCCGCCACCTCGGACCTCTACACTTCAAGATGCAGGGGGAGGGCACTCCGCATCATGAAGGAATCCACCCATCCTGCACACAGACTGTTTCAGCCACTCTCCCCTCAGGCAGGCAATTGACAAGCATTCAGAGCAAGACCACCAGGCTCAAAAACAGTTTTTACCCTTCAGCTGTCAGACTGCTGAACTCGAGCTGCACTTAATGGACTAAATTCAGCTCAGCTTCATCTCATTTTTTAACTTATATATATATATATATATATATATATATATATATATATATATATATATATATATATATATATATATATATATATATATAAATAGAAGGTGAAGACCACAGTGGTGCCTGTGGTCATCGGGGCCCTCGGGGCAGTCACCCCCAAACTGGAGCAGTGGCTAAAACAGATCTCGGCACAGCCAAGATACTACGCAGAACCCTCAAGCTCCCAGGCCTCTGGTAGAGGACCCGAGCTCAGAGGTTGAGAAAGACCACCCGTGGAGGGTGAGAAGGGAATTTTATATATATATATATATATATATATATATATATATATATATATATATATATATATATATATATATATATATATATATATATATATATATATATATATATTATTATTATTATTATTATTATTATTATTATTATTTACTTGGCATCTTGAACTGGGACCTCAGTTCAAACTCTCGTACCACAAACATGCAAATGTGAACTGATGTGACAATAAAAAATCCTTGAATTCTTGAATGATCAACTGTGGGGGTTAACATAATGGACCAGTTGCAACCACGAGTACTAGCAGGTTAGGACAAGAGAGAGACCGTCTCAGTCCAGCCGACAACATCTGGAAGCAATTTAGTCTAATTACAGATCAGATCACAAAGCAGATCAAAGTGTTCCCCCTGTCCCTTCATCATTTCTTTTACCTTAAATCTACTTATAGTGACCTCTGACTCTTATGAATGCCTCTTCTGTTTCATTCATAGCCTGTAAATCCTTCATCAACAATGCTAACCTTCACAGTGTGGTCAGATGGAAAGAAGTATTCTCACTCTTTATGTGTTGATATTGCATTATAGCTTTAAAACATAAGCACCTCTTAATAGAAGTGCCAAAGAATCATGTCCCCAACTTTTTAAGATCTTTTCACTCAGGTATGACACACTTTTCACGGTCAATCATATTACACTTTGCTCTGAGGTAAACGAAAGGAGGTAATATTTAATCCTGTCCAGAGCTGAAGCTGTTTCCCTTCAGTCATATCCAGCTTTGGGATCACAGCCGAAGAGACAGGGCACTGGTCTGAGCAGTGGGAGGGGAATGACTGGAAAAAAATGGCAGAAGAGGAGAACAAAAATAATTCTCATTTTCAGACTCTTTAATAACTGTTGGGGGGGTGGGCTTGGAAAATAAATTATAATAAATATGAGATGTAACATGAAATCTATGTTACCATCATGCATACTTTCCTATGGTCACAGTTCAACAGATCACAAAGAAAGAGAGGAAAATACCATGTGTCAAAGCCCCTTAGTGTGTGTGTGTGTGTGTGTGTGTGTGTGTGTGTGTGTGTGTGTGTGTGTGTGTCTTTAACCGGATGGCCTTCCCAGACTTTATACAGCTGGAGGATTTACTCTGAGCCTGAACGTCACACTGTTACTCACCTGTGAAGAAATTTTCTCATTACTCTGAACACATTCATGTCTTTAGGAAAATCTGACCACAGCCTTTTGATTGTGTCCCTCTAACTCATATATATATATATATATATATATATATATATATATATATATATATATATATATATATATATATATATATATATATATATATATATATGTGTGTGTGTGTGTGTGTGTGTGTGTGTGCGCGCGCACTGGTTTGTTTATGTGTGAGTGTGTGGGTGTCTGGGATGTTTATCTCCATCCTGGCCAACCGTAGCGGTCCCTCTTAGCCCTATCAGTGTTATTATCAACAGGCTTGAGATCACTCTTTTCCTTTGGCTGTAATCGCTCCCAAAAGAGTCTGCTCCTTTATTTATCTGAAAACACAGTGGGTCAAACGTGACTAAATGTGCTGCACAGTGCAAACATCAACACAGACATACAGAGGGAAATAACTGTGGGAGAAATCCAACAAAGATTGCAGATCTGAAGGCCTCCTGAGTTGAGCAAACTGCTGAACAGCAAGGTTCACACACAGAACTTTGGTGTATTGGTACTCGAAGATACTACATTACATTGAAAGGCTCCACTTCCTCTCATATTGTTTCTGTACCTTGTCCATTGTGCTATAAAATCTAGCTTGACATCTACAGTTATTTTAGTCTGTTTTGGGAAACTTTACCCAACACTCCCCAGCAATGGAACAATAAAGCAGACCTAACTGGATGCAGGCACCGCCAGGCAGTGGGGGTCATTGGGCTCCAGTCTCCATCAACAACAGTTGCTCAGGGGACATTTTACATATTCCAACAAAAAGAGAGAGAGCTCTTTATTATGCTTTCTCAACTGAGGCAAGAGAAAATGGGAAAATTGTCAAGCCAAGATAGCTGGAAGCTCACATCATCATCCTAATTCTGAGCTACAGCACATGTTAATAATCCACAGTCACCAAACATATCTTAATAGAGATGAACATGTTTCAAACAATTTTATTTTTAAAACAGATCTTAAAAGTTAATGTTTGTAAACAGTTATCTATCCATCTTCCCATGCATTGTCTTCCACTTAACCAAAGTCAGGTAGCTGGTAATTTCAGGAGGGAACCCCAGAATAAATCCAGTATATCCCTTCATACAACAGCTCTCTGTAGCTCATTTTTTGGTGATCCCCAGCTTATCGCAGCCTAGTTAGAATTACCAAAATTATTTCTATTTGCCATTTCTAAATGCCAGAAAACTAAGTGAGAACATTTTTTAGAGATTTTTTTGTGACTTTCTTCAAATTCAGAAGGTTAAATACATTTGGTCAGTATCAGGGATAATTGTCTTTAAATTGTATGACTCGGATCAAGCCTTTTTGGTTTTCTTCCACAATCCTCTGATAGGTCAGTTGACACATTTGAATTAATTGGAGCCACACCTGTGGATGTATTTTAAGACCATAGTTTGAACAAACTGCTTGCAAATGATGATGGGAATGTCCAATCATCATACCACTCAGAAAGGAGACTGGTTCTGTGTCCCAGAGATAGATGTATTTTGGTCCAAAATGTGCAGACATTTTTTCCCTGTTATAAGTGAAATAATCTGCCAGTGGAACTAGAACTAGACTAAATGTCTTGTTCCACTGGCAGATTATTTAACTTATAGCTAGTACTTTTTCATCAATATAAAGTAATTATTGACTGACAACAAGCTCCTATTTCTTGCTGAAAAGGTACTTGTAAGTTAGTTTTGTCTTACTTCAAGTGCACTAAGATATTTGCACTAGACCAAAAATACTTGGTAAGATTTTGTATTTTTGCAGTGATCCTCTGCTAATTTTTATGAATCCTTACTAATATTTCTTTCATCTTATTGTCCTGTGAGTTAAGGTGCCTCACAGCCCGTCTCTGCACATGGCTCACTGTAACAAAAAAAAAAAATTTAAAAAAAACAACAAAAAACAAAACAAACAAAAAAAACAATGTTACAGCAGTTCAAATTTAACAAGGCTCCAAAGTGGCTGACTCAAACTAAATTGTCACTGTGGATATTTTCCACAGAATGACCTGTGCTTGCCCTCGAGTCCCTTCCACCCATTCAAAAATGTAGCAGTCCTGCCCAGCTGTTCTCTTTAATCTAGAGTCAAAATACAAGCTCCAACACTTATACCATCCCAAAGCACATAGGATGACACTGATACTGCAGTTCAAACTACCCTACTGTGGACATTATTTATTTTCAGCTGTAATGGACAAAAAAAACTATCAGTCCAGTTCCACAGACAGTATTGTACATACATATGATATATTCTGAAAATGTCACTAGTTATAATAGCGGATAATAAAAAATTTAATTAGATTTTGCAACTGGATGGAAACTAAAGGAACACAGATGTTCACACTGATGGGAGCATAAATGGAGTCATGCTGACATCAGTATTTATTTCTGCTCTTTGTGTATTTGCATTGACTCTTATTTTGGTAAGTAGATCCTTTATGTTTTAATGCAGCTTCTTCTGTGTTCTCTCTGTGTTAATTAGTCACCTTCCCTCTGTCATCCCTGGTCTCCCTCTTCTGTAGCTGTACCATATTCCCCTGATTAGTTACACATAGTTCAAGTTTAAGTTTATTTGTATAGTACATTTCAGCCACAAGGCAGTTCGCAGTGCTTCACATTATAAAAACATCAATCAAGTATACAGCAAAATTATCAAGCAAATATACATGAAAATCATCAAAATCACAGAGCAAATAATGCATCAAGATCATGAAGATCATCAAGCAAATATAATTCAAAAATATTGATCAATGTTCCACTTACTACTAATCAAAGGCAGAACTAAACAGGTGGATTTTTAGCTTTGATTTAAAAGAACTGTGTTTCAGCTGTTTTGCGGTTTTCTGGAAGTTTGTTCCAGATTTGTGGAGCATAAAAACTGAAAGCTGCTTCTCCATGTTTGGTTCTGGTTCTAGGGATGCAGAGTGGACTAGAACCAGAAAACCTGAGTGGTCTGGAAGGTTGATACAATGACAACAGGTCTTTAAATCATTCAGTGATTTATAAACTAACAGAAGTATTTTAAAGTCTATTCTCTGAGCTACAGGGAGCCAGTGTAAGGACTTTAGAACTGAGGTGATGTGCTATATTTTCCTGGTCTTAGTGAGAAGTAGTTGTCATAGTTGTCATTGACTCACTCAGCAGGTAAAAGACTCTCAGTTCTCTCATCTCTTTTCCAGGTTCTTTTGTTACCTGTTCACATTATCCCATCACCTGTTCTTATTTATTCATGCTGGTTCCCTGTGTACTTTATCCTTAGCTCTGTAGGTCATATTATTAAACTTCATTTGCCTCCACTCTGCTTACCTTCTGTCCTCTTTGCATTTGTGTCCTTGCGTCAACAACTATGACAATTCAGCCTACTATTGTTGTTTAATTAGAAAAAAACAGAATACTCAAAATCACAGGCTGAAAACTTAAGAATGACTCTTCAAGTAGTGTATTGGCTGGGCAGAAAAACCTGTATTGGTCTATCTAAAGGAAACAATGGGATAAATTTTAAATTCACACAAGTCAATCCAACAATGTTTAGGTTTTAGTCAAAACCAAAAACACAGACAAACATAAAGTTCTGCATGCATGTTGAGGAAGAAATCTGACATTTATGAACCAAACATAGAGACTGCAGAGATGGTGGGATTTTTTTCCAGATTATATTTCTTGCTAAGTCAGCAGGAACCACACATAGCTGGCTCACACACTTTCCACACATGCTAAGGCTTCCCATGATTCACCCACACCCATTTCATCCTCACTGGTTGACTTTCACTGCCTTCATAATCACAGCCCATCAGCAAGTCTTCCCACTGAATCATGCTATAAATCTAATGACTCGTGGCCTCACTTACACAAACTTTAAAACCATGATATACAGACAGGGCTCCAAAGGATACACTGACATGGTAAAATGTTTTCAGCACTAACCCTGGGTAATGCATTATCCCAAAGAAAAATTGAAAATGATCACAAGTACTGTTAAAGGTTAGAAGGTTATGCTGAGGCCTGTTTGGTAAGGGTGTGGTGATGGCAAATCTAGCCAATCATCTTCTTTCTACGAGGAATATTCGGCACAGGAAACAACCAAAGACAAACAGATTCCTAGGCATTCTCCTTATAGCTACCTTAAAGTTCTTTAGTGGTGCTAATTCTTCAACATGGGGAGTGTTTCTGGTCCCCTGCTTCAGCCTTTGTATATACAGCAGGGAAATCCATTTATTTTCTTATCCTCCTCCTCGTGACTCTCTTTCACTTGACAAATGTCCATGTAGCGAGGGGGGGATTTATTACAGGCATTTTTGAGGGGTTTAACACCTTAAAATTATGATTTTTTTTTTTCAAGAAAAATAGACCCAAGAGTTTTGAAAGTGACAATGTCTAACACAAAGGCTAAAAAATTTTTAGATGTGGTAGTTAAAGCAAAGTTTATAGGGATGAAAAAAATAGTGTAGAAAGGCATGTTTCTGTTTGTGAAACTAAGCAGGCTTTAGCAGTTTTTACACTGATAAACTTGCATACACATCTGTAGAGAGGAAACAGGAAATGTGTGACAAAAAAAAATGTTGATAAGTGGGAGCCCTTGAAGCATGTACCAGCAGGGTAAAGGCAGAAGCAAAAAACTGGAAAAGTGGGAGGCAAGGATCTCTAATAGATACAGTTCATGACAGTAATGCTTTCTCTCCTCTGAGATGGCTAGAAATTAAACAGTACCATCAGTGGGAACATTTTTAGCTGCCACTTATTGATCCACCTCCTACCAAACACAGTTCAAAACATAGGAGATAAAAACACTCCCTGTCTGACTGAGCAGACTCTATGAAGTCATCCACGCTTCTCTCAAATAGCTGAACTGGGCGCCTCTCTGAAGTGATAGGAAGAGGGCAACATCAGTGCTTTCCTGGACTGATATCTAAGAAGAGGAGTGTGTGAGTAGGAACTGTGTTGTCTTAAGAAAGGGTCACTCCACCTTCACTCCACTCCAACTTGGAGTGATCAATTTGTACTCTAAAGCTGGATTTCCAAATACTAACATCAATACTAAAATCAAAACAAAAACCTGATGAAGTCTGTTCTGCAATTTGGAAAGATGAACTTTCCTGAGCCCTCTTGATTTCAATATCCAATATAGCTGCCATGGATATGCAGAGAACGTTTTTATTCCAGCAGATTTCCCAATTTTTGAGTAAATCTTGGTTGGAGCATGGGATTGTGGGGTCAGTATAAAAAAAAAGTTGGAGGATACTAATTCCAATTTTAAATGTTATTTTGTGACAAATATTTACTAAATTTTACAACAACCATGTATAAAAATATAAAGATGCTGAGATGTTTAAGTGAATGTGAGATGATTTGCCAATTGATGTAACTTTGAAAAACCATCTTGTTAGTAGTTTGGAATAAGATAGTTGAAGAATTAACTCAGGTCAATTGTGTTTATATTAGTTATTCACAAATAGCAGAGTGGAAAAACCTGTTTTATATTCAGTTTGGGCATTTTTTGTAATTTGGAATAAAATTTATCTGAGGACTTTGACAGAATGAGAAAAAAGGAAAACCAGTGAAAGTTGGCAACCCTGTTAAACCAGAGGCACACAGTCAGCTGTATATTTGTGAACAAATAAAAGGAAGATTTGAATGCTGTGAAATAAAGTAGTTTCCCCCATTTTTAAAAATTACATAAACCATCAAACAGGTTAATATCAGACTTAGTAAATACAAAAAGTACTTTTCAAATTATGATTTTATTCATTAACAGAAAAAAAGTTATCCAAGTCAACATTAGCTAGGCCATTGCCTTCCTGTGTTATTTTGCTTGATTCAAATCTCACTTCATAGTCTGGACTTTCTCCCACTGACTCGGATTCCTCCGGTAGAATTTCAACCGGGCCAATCAGCGAACAGAAGGAGAAGTTGTGAACGATGATGGTGGTTTTCTGCGCTGCTTTAGAATTGTAGTCTGCTTGTAGTTTTAGCAATGGCAGCGGAGGAAGGAAACGAAGCTGTTCAGTCCATGTTGGCCATGCTTCCAAATATTGATTTAACATCAGAAGCCATCTTGTTCGGCCCGGCACTTCTCTCTTTGCAGAGAATGATGGTTGTTTACAGCGCAGGCAATTTCTGGTAAGCTTCACAGCATTGAACATACGTCACAGATAACATTAACGACTGGGTAAAATATAAAACTTTAATAGAGTCCACACTTCCAGGAAGCAATCGTTTCTTAATAGCCCAGCATCCAGACCCTCTGTACGAAGTGTATCAGTGTAGTATAAGGGGCTGGTTTTTACTAGGCTAAATCGACATAGCCTTGTGTGAAAAAGTAACTGTCCCCTGAACTTCATAACTGGTAGCTCAGGAAGTAACCAGGCCAAGCTGTGATTGGTGAAACTGAACCAATAAAATGGTTAAATCACAGTTAATTCAAAACAACAAGGGCGCAGTTGGACCATGTTGGTTTTGATAAGATCTGTATTCTAAAAAAATAAAATCCTCACCTGAAAGCTATTTTGATGACTAAAACAAGTAAAGAACCAAGGACGTTATTTCTTTAATGTAATAAATTAAAAGAAAGCATTTTTTGCTATTTTTTTTCGATATTAAAAGCTAATAGCCTGTCTGTTCTCAGTCTGAACTTATAAGGCAAATATGGTTGGAACAGAACTCAATGTAACATTTTTAAACTTAACGAAACCAACAAAGACTTCTGCACCAGGGTTCGCTTGAGTCTATTCACAACTGCACAAAAGGTCCGGACCAACGGGGTAAACAAACTCTGGTCCGTTTAAACCGGACCAAGAGTGGCTGGTGTGAATACACCGTTAGCAATATTTTTATATCTATTCCCTGCTTGGAATGTTCTTTTGTTTTCATGCTGTAATAGTAGAAAGGAATACTGATTAACCAGTGAATAGACCTTCCAGACACAGGTGTCTTTATACTATAATCACTTCAGATACAGTCACTCCACTCATCTGATTTCCTCCACTAATTGTGAGACTACTAGCACCAATTGGCTGGACCTCTGTTGAATTAGGTCAGTCACTTTAAAGGGGGTCAGTACTTATGCAATCACTTATTTTATGCTAAATATTATTTAATTGTCATTATTTTGCAGAAATCAGTTTTCACTTTGTGTTTGGTTTATATATATATATATATATATATATATATATATATATATATATATATATATATATATATATATATATATATATATGTGTGTGTGTGTGTGTGTGTGTGTGTGTGTGTGTGTGTGTGTGTGTATATATATATATATATATATATATATATATATATATATATATATATATATATATATATATATATATAGATAGATAGATAGATAGATAGATAGATAGATAGATAGATAGATAGATAGATATAGATATATAGATATATAGATATGTTTTTTGGAGGGGTTTTTTTGTCAAAAACCCAAATTTTGTTGATAGGGATTGACTTGAAACAGCAATAAAAAGGGTAACACATCCAAGGTGGTAAATACTTTTTATAGGCACTGTAACAGAGGTCAAAGAAACCCCCTGAAAAACACCAAAAAAACACAGTTGAAATGTAAAAAGGACAAGATCTTACCTCTCTCACACTGAGGACCAGTGAAACCATAGACACAGGCACATCTGTTGGGCCCAATGCAGCGTCCGCCATTCTGGCAGCCATTGTCACACACAGCTAGCAAAGGTGAGGGGCGAATTCAACATTAATTTCATATAAACCAGATTAAGTTTTCATCTATATCTAAAGCACAAAGATTTTGACAAACATTTCCCCAAATAATTTATTGTATGACAAACATCAATGAGATATCTTGCATTTTGAAAAAAACATTTCTATCATTTGACCTAAAATGTAGTAAAAAAATTTAAAGTTGATAAAGAAAACTAAAAAAAAACATTTGTTTTTAGTTGTGGGGTACACTACATTTTATTTGTCTACTCCTTCTGTTCCAGTTTCATGTCCCTACGTTTTTCACACAAATAATGACTGAATGTATAAATGAACCAAAATTAATGTGTTTTGCCTCCTTAAAATAAGGAAAATTTTAGCTGAAAGTCAGATGATGTTATGTATAGTATTTATTTTTTTTATTTAGTGTTTTAGCACAGCTGTAACAGTCTGCTTTATTTCTCTTTATATATCCAGGTAATAAAGACAGAAGCAATAGTCTCCAAGAATTTGTAACAACTGGCAACCCTTTCAAATAACCCAAATTGTTGTATATCTATGAATTTAAAATGACAACTATATGTTTCTTCCAGGCCAAACTGTGATTCAATCGTAAATGTGGCTGCAGAGGCCTGTGCAGAGCTATACTCACGCTGTCCACAGTGGTTCCCAGTGTACCCCTTTGCACAGGAACAGGAGTCCTCCATGCAGCTGCCTCCATTCATACACCTGATATTACAGGACTGAACTGTAAGAGAAAAAAATATACAAGCAAAAGCATAAATATTTATGGTCCTTTTCAAGGGTTAAGATTATTTTTTTTCCACCTTACATAATTCAGAGGATTTTGAATGACATGCAGATCCCTCAGGCCACAAAACCTTACAGAATAGGAGCTGGCAGTAAGTGCACACAGATCTATTTAATATAATGAAAATATAGGAATCATTTGAAGGAGAATAATTGGAAACACCACTGGTTTCCAAACTTTTTTGTAACAAGAACCTACTTGCTAAATATTAAAAAAACAGAAAATCTTTTTGGAATATTTTCCTATGCACTTACCTTCTGAGTAGTTTCTATTTTTAAGCAAAGATAAATCTGCTTTGGCAACTCATCTCTTTGGCTTTATAGATATTTTATCTCTAGGTTAAAGCTAATTTGTTTCATATTTACCTTGTTAATATGTTTTTAATCCTCAGAGTACCATTAAAGGCCATTGGGCCACTATGAAACCTTTGAAATATGGGCTAGAAACACAAGGAGTAATGGCAAAGTCTAAAAAGGAAAGTAATGAAAAGAAGAAAACCTCCATTTTGATTGACAGGCATACAGGAGCAGCTCCTGCACAGGGTTCCTGTACAATTCAAAGTTCCATATTTTCCTGAATCTTTTTTATTTATTTATTTATTTTAATTTATTTACTTATGTTTTGCTTTGATTCTTTCATGCATGGGCTGAAAGAATCAAAGCAAAAATAAAAAAATACATTAAAAAAAAGAACAAACAAATTTTAATTATTATTTCTTAAGTAATTTAGGGGCATTTTGAATGTCTAACTTCAAACATTCACTGTAACAGATATCTGCTTAGCCAGCATGAAAGGACACCCTTAGCCCAGAAAGATACAGATACTTTTACTTTTCTCCCTTCCACCACTTTTGCTTATACACTCTGGACCTTTTATGCTCCTCTCTCTGTCTCTTAATCATAGGTTCAAGATTAATTTCCTTTCCCTCTATCTGCTCCCCACTCTCCAACCATCTCACTGTTTTTATCTTTTTTCCTCTTCAACATTTCTGGCATGCAGAGAGGAAATGATCAAGCTTCCTCCATAGTAGAGTGTTTTGCCAGCAGGAGGTATTTCAGTCACTGTAATCCACCGCTTGATTTAACTCACTTCCGTGAGTAAAAGAGTGAGTACACTCTCAGAGAGCGTTTCACTGTGGATGACCTGTGCCTGTATTACTGGAAGCTCACATTTATAATACTTTTTTTTTTCATGAGTCAAAACACAACTAGCATGCATCTTGCACATGTTGGAGCAACTGTAACACAGAATAGTCACTGCTTTAATTTGTTCCATGTACTTTATTCAGAGCATTTAGATGAAGTTCCAGGAAACATTTTCATGTGAAAAACTTGGCAGCCTATGTGTACAGACTTGGCTGGACCTACTTCTGTCTGGCAGTGCATGATGATGAATTAATGCAACTACTTTGGGACTCCAGAAAAGCATGACTTTATAGGTCAGTGTGCTCATGTCTTTCTCACCCTATTTCTTGACCACTTTAATGCCAGACTAAGCATGCTTTGTTTTCAAGTTTCATCCTCAATTTTACATAAAACATGTGGTCAATGGTATGCAAT
The DNA here is from genome assembly GCA_014839685.1 of Anableps anableps. NCBI lineage: Eukaryota > Metazoa > Chordata > Actinopteri > Cyprinodontiformes > Anablepidae > Anableps > Anableps anableps. The sequence continues at coordinate 20,134,898 of CM026070.1, read as the reverse complement.
AGGACTCCCTTTTCTTCACTGTTAGCCAGAAATATGGACTGGAAAGTGAAACATGAAGAATAATGATACTGAATGATTGCAGTTTTTCCTGTTGTGGCACAAACCATGAAGAAAACTGCTCTATAGTGCAGCAGCTAAGACTTCTCCAAAGCGGAAGGCAATTTGAGCAAACTCCCATCCACAAGAAAAGAATACTTTTAAATAGGTCAAGGATGTATGGGGAAATACTTTGACTACGGGAAATAGAGTGTTTCTGTCCAACTTGAACTCTCTGAACCCAGAAACAGAGATGGATAAGAAGAAGGAAAAAGAGACAAAGGAAGTGGTTGGAAAGCTGCCTGTGAATAGTGACAGGACTTACCTTAGTCTCCATGTAACTTGAATTTTTGTACATATTGTCATATTACAACCACAAATTTATTTTTTGTGATGGACCATCAAAAAGTAGTGCATAACTGTGACGTAAAAGGAAAAAGATACATAGTTTAAATATTTCACAAATGGCATCTGAAAATATGGCCTGCATTTTTATTCAGTCCTCGTTATTCTGATACGTGAAATAAAATTCATTGCAACCAGTTGGCTTTAAAAGTCACTAATTAATTAAAGGAGTTCACCATTGTTGAATTTAATCTCAACACAAATCAACCTGTTCTTTAAAGGGAGGTATTATGTATTTTTCAGGCACTGAGTGCCATTTTATAGCACAATCAAGTAACTATGGCTATGTTTCCACAGCAGCCTAAAGTGACCCAAATCTGATTTTTTTTGCCCTCATGCAACCTGTATCTGATCTTTTCATGACAGTTTGAACAACACAAATCCAATTTTTGCAAATGCGACCCAGCCACCTTGGATATGTGATCCTAAAACAAATAGGTATCTGATCTTTTCAAATGTGACCTGTGTCTGTAAGGCCAGTTTGTGACCTGTGTCTGTAAGGCCAGGTCACATTCATCCAACCTGTACATCATTGATACTCGACAAGCGTCACTATTCTGTGCCCTGATACGCGGAAACAGTAAGTAAAACAACAACCATGGTGGACCATAATGCGGAGAGAGTTGTTAATGTGCTGGTTCCAATTGGACAACAACTTTAAAATTGGAAGATATGCTCCACAATTACCATCCATGGTTACTTCCACAAACACTGAGGTCACTACGTGTGATGTCATTCTGTCCTCTACTGCGCATGCAGGACACGTTTAGGTTGTTTGCAGTTCACACAGGATATCACATACAAGTCGCATATAAATGTGAATGACCACGTGAAAAAAATCAGATTTCGCAAAAAATTGGAATTAAGCATTAAGACCTGCAGTGTGAACGTAGCCTATGTTGCCTTCAGTTGTTATAAAAATGCTGTATATATCAAACAGAACTTAAAATAAATTTGACTTCACAATTTAACCCCTTGAAATTGGCCTCTGTTTCTTTAAGAAGCTGGAGACTGTAGCTCCGAGGAGGAGCTTTGTGTAAATAAGCAGCATTTTGTGAGAGCAAGAATTTAGGCACCCTCAAATGGCTGTAACAGGAGATTCAAGAATCCTCAAACATGCAGGAAAGAATTAAAGCAACACTCTAAGTATGTTTTTGATGAGGGAATAACATTATAACATGATATAAAGCTCAAAAAAAGTCAATTTTACATAGTACCTCCCTTTAAAGGCCTTTAATGGGTTTATTCGAGAACTTTAGAGACAAACATCAATCTGAAGACCAAGAAATACACTAGAGTAGTTACTTACGAAGACAAGGACCTCCATATAACTTAATAGGCAGGGCAATGAAGGGACTAATCAGAGAAAGCAGCCAAGAGGCCAATGGTAACTCTGGAAAAGCTACAGAGATCCATAGTTTAGGTAGAAGAATCTTTCAACAGGACAAATTTAAATCACTAATTTGGTCTTTGTTAAAGATTAGCAAGAACAAGGCCACTGTTGAAAGAAAGTCATAAGAAGCCCTTTTTAGAGTTTGCTGTAAGCTATGTAAGGGAGACAGAAAACATGTGGAAGAAGGTGCTTTGTTTAGATGAGACCAAAGTTGAAATTTTTGGTCTACATACATAAATTTATGTTGAAAACAAAACCTTCAACACACCATCCACTCTGTAAAATATGGTGGTCACAACATCATACTGTGGGGTACTCTTTTTTAGCAGAGAAAGGGAAGCTAGTCAAGAGCTGAGGATAAGATGACTGGAGCTAAATACAGGGCAAACCTGGAAGAAATCATTTTATAGGATTCAAAAGAATTGACAACTGAGGCAGAGGTTTACCTACCAGTATAAAACACTGATACTAACCATACAGCCAGGGATACAATGATTTTTTTTTTTTTTTTTTTTTTTTTTTTTTTCATCAAATCACATGTCTGTGTTAGAATGGCCCAAAGTCCTGACCTAAATCAAGTTGACAAACAGTAATGATCCATAATCGGACTGAGCAAGTACAGCAAGAAGTGGCTCGACAAAGTAGACTCAGGTGGCTAAATACAAATGCACACCCCACTTTTCAGATTTTCTTTCTATAAGAATTTCCTTTCACTTCATTGTTATGAAGTACTTTTTGTTGGTCTATCATAAAATCCTGATAAAGCAAATCTAATTTTGTGTCTATAACGTGACTAAATGTGTAAATGTTTAGTGGGTATGTATACTTTTGCAAGGTACTGTGTATTCCAGACTTAAAGGAGTTTGTTCTATCATCATGTCGACACAATGCGCCTCTGTGTTCTGGTGCTGTTGTTGGTGAGCTAATGACATCTGGCTGTTTTTTACGACAGGGCGAGAAACACAGGAAGCCCCAGCTAGTGAGGGAGAATGTGTGCCTGATGGAAAACCGAGGAGCTTTTTAAAGCCTGTGTTTTATCCTGAATTTGCATAAACCCCAGGGAACAGAGACAAGTCTGCCTCAGTTCCAACGTGAACATACTATAGGACCTAGTATCAAGTTAAAACATCTAAAACATGTGGTCAACACTAAGTTTTTCCATTCAAGAAAAAAACTCCACCTTTTTTTCTGTGGCGTTAATCCTCAGCCACACATATATCATCAGTTTTCCTGGTAAATGGGCGTAATGTATTTACTTAAACTGTTTGTGGACCACATACCTAAAGGACTGAGCATTGCTTTGTGGTCAAGAAGACAAACCATGTTAAAGTGGGATGGTTTCTAATTAAAAAGCTCCGTCTCTGCGTTTCCCAGGACTCTGCTGCTCCCAGTCAATCACCAGTGGAATTCTGTCACTCTTAAGACATCTGTTTCTCAGCATTAGGACGTGAAGATCCCTTGTCGGGATTTTCTAATTATGGTTATGGGAAGATGATACTATGAAGACAACCTGACACAATCCTGAGCACAGCTGCTTTGTCCTGAAAGCTTTTATTAGAGGGGTGACTTACAGAGTGAACTTTCGTCGTCTGGGAAGTGACATGGATTTCCATAAAACATGACACATATACTTGTAAAGCAGTCTTGGCTTTGCAAAGAGTAAACTTTTCTATTTCAAGCTTGCCAGGTCTTCCGCAGAAAAGCGGGTTTTGCATTGTTCATTGGTAAACAGCTTAGAATCCAAGAACAAAACAAAAAAGAAACATAGCCTTGTGGGCAAAACAATGTTCACCAACATGTTGCCAGAGCATGAAAAGGAAAGAAATATGCTGCTGATTTATTTCAACCTCTGCATTCCACAGGCAGGACGCAAGACATAAAGATGCCCTCAAAAGACCTGCTAACCAGGGTGCCAGAATTAGGCCGTGTAATTATAGCAGAGGAAATTGGCGTTTGGAAAATAAATCTACATAAAGCTGCAATTTGTTTCCAACAGCACTTAATTATCGTGTTGAATGGTGGACTTTCTCCAAATGAGAGTTGGCACCTTTTCTAGAGGACAACAGCTACGATGAAAGTGTCTACTTTAGTCATGATTTAAAGGCTCTGAGATCAGGTCTGTGAGGAGATTATTTTTTTCTCAGTCTAATAGCTTGAGCAACTTTACTACAAGTGAGATTAAGATCTTGAATGAAGACAATGCTGATTTTAGATAGTGGAAGTGCAATCGTAAGATTTGCAAAAAGAGTTTAACAAAAATCACCAAATAGCCAAAAGGTCTGGCTTTAGTATTCCAGGACGTTAAGATCACTGACATCTGATATACTCTAAGTCAGAAGCTTTGGCGCAAATACACAAGGTTGGTGTTTTCCTATCAAACTGCTGTGAGCGCTTCATTAGTACTCTTTCTTTCTGTTTCCACTACTGCAAGCACCAACAATACCAGCAGCATAACACTGGAGCTTCATCTTGCACCAACTTTACCAGCATATGACTGTTGTTATTCTAGCATCACCTCCTGGCTGGGGCAGATGGTATAATTTAAGCCACTGTGGTTATCAGCCATGATGATTAGAGTTCAAAACATCAACTGTTGTTCAAAAGAACGCTGATAAATTAGGCTGCTTAGATGTTACAGCATCTGTTTGCAAGAAAAGATTATATGATTTGTCTAGCTGAAATATATTCCTTCTCTGCAGTCATCATCACGACGATCTGCATTTGTCAGGAGCTGAGGCAGGACCTATCAACACCAGCAACTAATCACAATGTTTTGAACGATGTATTTAAAACTCATTAGTTTCCTTTGATTTTGATTCGAATAAATTTGGACAAAAAAGTACACACACACTGTGCTTTCACATTAATAAAAAGACTGACTGGCCCTGGGATAACATGAGATGACTTTCTGTTATCATACCGCTGTTCATTTTTATATCACCTGTTAAAGCTGACATGTTTTGTTAAATCTGAGTCAGTTCTGAAACACTGTTGCTCTTTCAACATTGGCATGTCCTAATAATGTAAACATGTTTACTGCAGGTGATCAGTTGATTGTGAAGCATTAAAAAGCAACCCTTTTTATTCCTTTTTTACCCCAACCCCTTGCCCTCCCCTTACTGGCTGTCCTTCCATATGGCTGAAAAAAATCCTTTTTTTACACATCGGGGTCGCAGCCAAAAGATTCTCTCTGAGTGTTGGTTTGAATTTGGGTATGTACGTGTGTGTCTATCCGTGCGAATAGTGAGTGACAATATGTGTTTGCAGGCTTCCTGGAATGTGAGCATGAGTAAAAGGTCTGGCTAGGCTCAGGCGTGACTGATGAGCTGACATTGGATGAATAAAGTTGTGAAATTGAGCACACCTCACGTTGCACTAGCTGCATGTTCCCAAAGCAATTGTCTTCACCATGTCAAGTACATGACTGTTTATGCTGAAACCCTGCAGTAATCTTGTAAAGCTAAAGCCAATTTCTCACACCATGAAAAAAACACTTTGCTGCACTTAAAACACACATCCTTAGTGGTCTGTAACTAAACCCAGAAGACGGAGCTGAAGCAGCCAGGTTTTCAGTTCCACTCCTGAGAAACCCATTGACCCTGATCCTGTTATGTAGATCTGACTTTACATATTACCATTACATTTTGTACAGTAAGTTTTAAAGAAGGTTGCTAGACTTATTAATTCATAGAAGTGGGTAAATTTGATGTGCTACTGGTAAAGATAATTTAAAAGCTTTTTAGAAGCAAATTCATGTTTTATTGCAGGAGAATAATATCACACTAAAAAAATTGAAAGTCCGATCTTTTATTTTAAGTACATTTCTTTTTTTGGAGCTTGGTGTCTTGGAGTAAGCTTGGATCTATGGATATCTTGATATTTGTACAGTGATGAGGATTGGAAGGGGGGTCAAAAATGTTCAAAACACCCCTGCTAAAGACCTGCAGCAAGTGTAGCACCTTGGCACCAAACCTTAATAACATGGCATTACATGCCATCTATATATCAACTAAAGAAACCATTTTTGTCCTACCATCACAAACTCAAACATGTAGCATTTGCTACTCTCTAGTGAGACATTCACTATGAGCTTAGGTCATATTAGACAAACACTTCTGGTGGGTTTAGTATACAGCAAAGGATGAATAAGTGGAAAGGCTCCTCAGGGACACAAGTACAGTGGGGACTCTATGATGCCGTGAGTCTGTTCCTCTTCCAGAAGTCCTGGGGCCACTGTTAGACTACACTGAATCACTAATGTGTTTAAATACCATGACATTGTAAATAAAACTCTGGTGGACTCCCTAACAGTAAATTGAAATTGGGTTGTCACTGAATCTCTCTCCAGGCGAATGACCTAAAATATATCACCAAGTTACGGCAGAAACTATTCACCAGACAAAAAGTTAACCTTCTTTATTGTCTACCTCAGTCTTCACACATGAATCCTAAAGATAGACTGTGGGGTGAACTGAGAAGAAGAGAGCATAAGAGAGGACCCAGGACTGTGGAAGATCTAGAGAGATTGGGCAAAGAGAAATAGGCAAAAATCTCTCTATATATGCTCCACCCTTGAGAAATGTTATAGGAAAAGACTAAGTGCTGTGCTATTGGGAAAAGGGGATTACACAAGGTACAGCAGGGACAGCAACAATTGGGCTGTCAATGATTTTCTTAAAAACAGTTATTACTTAACATGGAATGGTAAATGGTCTGTACTATTATAGCACTTTATCAAGTCAGAGGACTCCAAAGTGCTTTACACTTCAATTAGTCATTCACCCATTCACATATTCACACACTGATGGTGGTGAGCTACCTTGTAGCCACAGCTGCCCTGGGCAGATTGACATAACTGAGGCTGCTATTCAGGCAGCGCTGCTGCACTCTGAGCTGCGCTCTGACCACCACCTGCAAGGGTTTCCCCACTGAATAATAGGTATAATTAAAATTGTTTTGCGCATTACTTTATGTTTGCATGGCAAGCTGCAAAATAATTGTCTGCCTCTGTGCTTTTTAGGCTGAGGGCCCTAGTCTTTGAGTGATGTCTGTTTAATCAAAAGGTTTGCACACTTATTGTATATAGGAGGCAAGTACTGTTATTTTGTTTTTATTAAAATGTTTGAAACATTTAAATGACACTCAGAAAAATAGTCAGTTCTCCAACTTTTTACAGGTTGAACTGCAACTAATTACACGAATAAGTGGAAGTAGGTTTGGGTAATCAGTAAACAAATTGTTGTATTGTCATTGTTGTAACCGCAAATTTGGTATTGTACGGTCTTTTTTTGATATGTCTGTCATCAATGGCTGGATAACCAGCTGTTTGAGTTTCACAAGTTTTCTAGCATGATAGTGTTTAAAGTTTAAGTTCCAATAACTGTGTGTGTTTTTGTGATACTACTCACTTCCTCCACCTCCACAGCTGGGAGAGAGCTGGCCGTTGGAACAGGTGCACATGTTGGGTCTGGAACAGAACCCATCGCCACATGAATTCCTGCAAATTGCTGTTGAGAAAAAAAACAGAACAGTGAGTTTATGAGAGCTGAACTGGTTGTTTTATTTCCATGTTTTCAGCCACAAATAAAAATGGCTGCAATTATATTTCAAGTGAATTTTAAGGAACTTACGAACAATACACTGGTTGCCTCCGGACAGTGTTTTCCAGCCTGGGCAGCAGTATGAATGGAAGCGAGAGCCACACACATTGGGTCTATTGGGAGTGAAAAGGTGAGAACAAACATATTTTGTAAAAATCCCTAAAAAAGACATAGTTGTGAGTTATTTGTTTAGCACCATAATCAGAGAGAAGGAGGAAAAGAGATGAGCCTACATGTAGAACAGAGTTTTGTTTTCTTTAAACGGCAAACTGTACACTTGGAAAGAGGATTTCCATGCCCAACTGTTCTGTTTCCTGGAAATCTTCCAACACATCCATCCAAAACAGTTAAGATTTTTACTGGTGGAGCAATAGTAACTAACTTTGAACCAGTCCAACAGATGTAAGAGTCATCACAGCATACAGAGCCCTCGACCGGCCTGGCAGGTTAGCCACAAAGTTTCCCTGAGAGGAAATGGTTTAACCACATCTAGAGATGACTGACTAAGTGTACACAGACTCACAAATGCAGTTTGAGTTCTGCTGCTTCTTTACAACATAATGTTTTTGCCATCTATTCATAATCACAGAACTATTTATAGCTCAGTTTGTGTGGAGGCAGAATAATAATCACAACATGTATTCGCTCCAACATTTAATGAGGAGTGTTTGACATTGTGGTCACTTGAGCAAAACACCCAAGCTCATTAGAGTCCCTTAACAAACTGAAAGGACTCCAGCTATGTGGTGGCACTAAGTGGCTTTTAAAACCATGTAATAAAGGGGAATTGTGGTCATCTGATTTGGTGGTTCATCATTTGCCTTTGCTGGTGGCGTGACTAAGAACTGAAAAACAGCTGTATTGTAAATTAGAACTCTTATGGTAAAGTAGCTTGCCAAACAGACCATATGTCTCTAGTGTGTACAGTTTCTACCTGAGTTTTATCATTTATTATGTCCTCGAGGGCAAAATTTGTGAAGATTTAATGCTACACAGTTTTTCCGAAGATGAAACAAATAAAACAGCAGGTAACATAAAAAGGTAAATTGAAGTCTATTGAATTATACTGTCATTTCTTTATCTACTTTAGATAGTTTAACACTGGATTTTTTTTGCATGTAAATGTCTGGTCACATTAAGAATTTTGAACAAAGTTATGTAGTGGAGCTTATTTTAACAAATTCCCATTTATCTTCTATAATTTTCAGAGTGTCTTTCAAAGGCAGGTTTGAATGTTGGTTTTTGTTCAGAAGTTGAAAGTGCTTATAGAAGCTGCTTTGTATTAACATCGTTGAAAATATTTTGGGGCACCAGGTGAATCAGTGGTAGAGGAAGTACACAATATGCAGAGGCTACAATCCTCAACGCAGCTGTCCCAGGTTCAATTCCTGGCCCCGGGATATTTGCTGAATGTTCTTCCCTTCAATCTCTGCCCTTCTTCCTGTTGAGCTGCTAATAAATAAAGGCCACTAATTCCAAAAAAGCCATTAAAAAAAAAAGAAAATTAATATTTAACAAGATACCAATGTTTACTGACTGATTATTAAATCACCATTGATTTTTTTTATTCAAACAATGCAAATATTTAAACCATATGTTCATAAATGTAAAATTTGTGCCATCTTTCCTTAGACTTTATAACCTGTTAAATGCAATCTATCAAATGTGTGTACTATTGAGCAGGGTTCCTAAAAGATCTTTGATTATCACAGGGTTAATTAACGCAGCTGCATCTTTGATTTTATACTATTATTTTGTTTTTTCTTTTTTCTTTTGCACAGCAATAATATCCTCAGATTTGCAGAAGAGGGTTCCACCAATTAAGTAAAAAGCATTATTTTAAACTTTGTTTTCTATATTTTTTTAAAAATTAAGAATGATTTCCAGTAATAATTTTTTTAAAACATCTCATTCAAATCCAGTCAAAATCCATCACTTTAAGCTATATGACCAAAGATTTCAGAGGCACAAGTTTTTCATTTGAAACCAAGAGTTTTAGATTTTAACGTTTTGCTTTTCAATTAATTTTTTTCATTAAAAATCGTTTTTCATTGATTGCATAAGTGTTAGGATCTGTGTGAGTGCTTGTTTTTTGTGTACAACTATATGAGCTCTCATAGAAGATATCTGCTGGAGAAGCGCTCCACCTGCTGCTGCCTGCACACCTACATGTAATCAATCCCTTTGCTTGGCTGAAGCTTTTAAAGCTGCAGTAGGTAAGCAGGTAAGCCGACAGTATAGTGTAAGACAGGTAATCTGCGAAAACATCAAGCTCCTCTGCCTCCTCCTTGTGGTCCTACTGCCATCTGGAGAAATACACCGCTCCTGGTCAAAAACAACCAAACAGAGCCATGAGGTTTGTCTTAGCATTGTCAAACCTGCTCATGTATGCGCTGCTCACACCCTCCCCTGCACAGTGCATACAAGCTCGAGATTGCCAGTTTGCTGCAGCTGTGCTAATGGTGGAGAAACAACCCAATCATCAGTGACCATGCTTACTAGCTTGCGCATTCAAGACAGGCTTCACTGTGGGGGAGTTGCTGTAGCGCAGCAGAGCAAGGGCAGCAAAGAGAAGGTGTTCATATAAGTTCTGCATGTAAAACTCTAAATATATATCTGCAGAACAGTAGATCATGTCTGCCCCATTTCATCTTTAAAAAATCATGTCGCTTTTAGAACTTTCCCAGCTTTCAGCTGGTTTTTACACATTTCAATTGTGAGATGTAAAAGGAAAAGAAAAGAACACAGGATAAAGGAACATTTTTATATGGTAAAATCAAGAAAAGTTGTGAAAATGTGCCCTGGAGTTGATAGATGTCAATGATGACATATAAAAAAATATGTACTGTTTTATGTGTTTTATGTCGCTGTGTATCTCCTTTGTTAATATTGCACTTCTGATTGTCAAACCTCTAGTCATATAAACAAATGCAAACACAATACAATTATTTAATCTGACCAACATATTTGAATAAAGATGTTAGATAATCCAATGGAAATCACTCATTCATTCATTTATGCTGTCCATCTCTGGCTGGCTCATATTAAGACTTGTTGATTTTATTCCTGCACTTATTTAAAATTTATGACATCAAAGAAAAGGGACTTTAATCATGGCTTGACCATGTACAACTTAAGACTATGCTGCTACTGGTATCAAGATGCACTCAGGTTTTTATTAGTTACGGTTTCCTACGGTTTCAAGTTATTTTACGAGGAGCTAGAAAGTGATCAGAATTTTCTTCGATTGTATTGGGCATACGATAAACCATTGCTGCATCGCCCTTTGATGTTGCTGCACACTGCTGGTCAGCTGTCTCAAAGAAGGCACCTACATTTTTTATCTGCTTACAATAAAGACCAAATTGGCTGCTTGGAAATATATTCCTGTTGGGAAGAAACAAACACGGTCATGTTGTGGAAAGTAAAGGACCACCACTCATCTCACTCGTTAAGGCTGGTTTAAAACCATAGCTGAAAAGCTACAAGCAACATGTATGTAAAGAAACTGACTGATGGCTCACTACCTGTGCACATAGCCTGACTAATTACCCAGCTAATATGATCCTGTTATACTTTACTAAGTAAAGATTAGAAAGGCATAAAGGTAAATGTTTCTGTGTAATGAAAACTATTTTTCATGGCTCCTGTATTTTTGCCTACATCTATGCAAAAAAAAAGTCAAATTAACAACAAATAAGTTCATCCATTATCTATACCCACTTGTCCTTGCAGGGTCACAGGGAACAAATGATAATATTATTTTAACAATAACAATGCATATGTTAGAATATTTTCGCAGCAGAGGAACAGTTATTGGTTTTCTATTTTAAGTAAAAGAAATTGCATCATGTATGAATATTGTGTAATAGTGGTATTTTCATCCAAGATTATCATAAGAATCCCATACAGACCCATACTAACTCTCACTGTAAGCATAAATTTTAGCCACAAAGAAACTAGAAAAACATGTGAAAAATGGAAACAAAGAAAACTGGATTTTTTTTTTTTTTTTATTTTTATTTATTTTTTTTTTTTTTATTTTATTTTTTGCCTTCTCAATCACATTTGACAACACATATTGTAAATTCAGGCTTTTGTCCAGGTCTTAAGGAGAATAGTGACATTATCCTGGAAGAGACTCCAGTGACTAAATGTAATTTTCTAGTTTGGGGCTGACTGTCTGCCAGTTCTTTGCATATTAGTGCCAAGAAGGGCAAAGTTAAAAAAAAAAATATAGGCAGTTGCTCCAAAAGTAGAGCTTCATCAGATTTGTAACTCAACATTCAAGTGATCTTATCAAACAATGAATATGTATTTTTCCTCTTTCATTTGGCAGAAAGTAGTAACAAGAATGAGGTAGTAGGGAAAAAAACACAGTTTTCTTCACCACATGCTTTTCCCTGCTCATTGTAACAAGCAGATAGTCAATCAATGGTGGACTAAAGCAGCCCAGAAAGTCATTAAGCCAACCTGAGGTCTGATCAAATACCACTCTTGAGTGGACTTATGCCAGCCTGCAGCCTTCTGTGAGAGCCAATAAATCAGTCAGTAAGCAGCAGACCCAGAGCTACCAGAGAAACACCAGGGAATACGTTCTTTCAGCCAGCAAATAAACACTGCAGCTGAGCTCAAGGCCAGAATAATAACCATCATTAAACCAACCTTTCTCCACATCCCACACAGAAAACCTGAGAAACCAATACTGAGCTGCTGATAGTCCTCTGTGTGTGTGCAACCCTCAGATGAAAGTACAAGTATGGGTCTGTAGAAGTTATGGTTAGCTGGGGCGAACAAGCCATATAAAAATTCAACAACTCCTGGGAAAGAAAACCTTGGTTTATATTAACAAAGCGGAAAAAACAGCCAAAACACTTCTTCATTACAAATGAGATTCCCATTCTCTCAGGACTTCTGTCCAAACGTGGTCAGACGAAACAGGCTCCCACATTGATGACTAATCTTACTCAGTTCTGAAAAAATGCTGATCATCTACTGGCAATAACTCTCATACAGAAACTGAGAATAAATTTATTACTTCAATCCTGTCTGCTTTGGCCTAAGCACAGCAGTTCATGGGCAGTTCTGTCAGGATAAGTAACATTAAGCAGGCAACACCTACAAATGCAATAAAATTTGTTAAAGATTTAGAGCTTGTCTTTGAGTATTTCTGATTAATGGTACTCACAGTAACATAAAAGGGGCTTTTTTAAAAAACAAAAAACAAAAAACAAAAAAACATTTCAAGTCTCAAAACACATGTGCATCATGGCCAGAACCATTTACAATTGCTTTCAGAAAGTATTCACACTCAATTAATTATTTCATATTTTATCATGAAACACAGATTTGCATGTATTTCATTCAGATTTTGTGTGATCGAACAGCACAAAGAAGAGTATAATTGTATTGCAACAGGAAAATAAGGCATGGGTTTCTAAGTTGTTTACAAATAAAAATTGTTGTGGCGTGCATTTCTATTCAGCATCACTGAATTTATACTTTGTAGAACCATCTGTTATGACAACTGCAGCTGCAAGTAATTCTGTGCTTTGTCTCTAACAGCTTTGCACATTTTTTTAACAATTATTTACATAAAAAGGGCCAGGCTCAGTGAAATTAAATTGAAAGCATCTAAGAACAGCAGTTTTCAAGCCTTATTATACATTCTCAATTAGATTTATGTCTGGAGTTTGTCTAGATCATTCTAATGCATGAATGTGCTTTAAATGAAATCATTCAATTGAGATCTATGTTTACTAATTTGGTGAAATCTCAAGGCAATCAGTTGCACTGGATTTTATTTGTGGCTTTTCAGAGTAAAGGGGGCTGAGTAAAAATACACACCACACTTTTCACTATTTGTCATTATATATGTTGGTGTCTAACATAAAATATTAATGCAAATTACTATAAGTAAAAATGAATACATATACATGAAAGTTTAAGATTGTGTCATGAAAAATGTGAAAAAAGGATGATAACTTTTCCAAGGTGTTATATACATTTTTTATGTCTTCAGAGCTTAACATTGCGATGTGAGAAAATACAATCTGTAGGCTCTTGTTAGAATTCATCATGCAAGGTTTTCCCCAGTGTATTATAAGCATGGCGGGCTGCCAGGCTGTCCTGGTATGGGCTGGGATATGTGTTTGCATTTGCAACTTGACAAAGTTAATAATGTGGTTAAAGTAAATGAACCACACCACCTGCCAAACACAGGCAGGTATTTTTCATCCAGAGTATTCCTTGCAAATACTGCATTCATTTCAATAAATAACCAATTACAACCACCAAAGCAAACTATTACTAAACACAGCAGAGGATTTAGGAAAAACACAAGAAAACTTAATACAATAAATACATGAATTTTGACCCTAAGAATATTTAGTAAATCATACAAATATGCTTACTCATCATTGTCCATTTAGGTAATATTTCCTTTAGTTTAGTTTACTTTTAAATGTGACCAGCTCAGATCCACTGGCTGACTACTTAATTAGGATATTTATTTTAAATCCATATTTTTGTGTCTTTGCCTTTTTTAAGACTCAGTTGTTGGTCCTTAAGTATCGTCAATAATGTCTTTCAATAACACATCATTACCCAGTCAAACTTCCTCTCAATTTTTAACAGTTTTTAACACAAAAACATGGTGGGGAGCTGGTGGCACGCCCTAGCACCCCTACCAGTGGACTCAGCAAGTTTTCTGGGGGGAAACCCTGATCATGAAACTTAAAACTATTTTACACACAAAAAAAAAAATCAGCAATATCTTCTGATTCTAAACATCCCTCTAGTCACTCACTGTGTGTCAAACAAACTCAAAACATGAATTATTAAAACATTAATTATTGTTCTCAACTTCCAACACATGTTGGAAAAATACTTTCAGTTATATATTATTTGTCCAGGTTTAAACCAGCATGGTGGTTTATTTATTAAAGAGCAACAAAATCAATTCAAATCATTTTTTAATTTGACATTTAATTTTAAAGTAACTTCACAAAGAAATAGATCAGATAAGATTGGTAAAACCACACCATGACCTAGAAAATCAGCCAGAACATCAAAGTTCATTACAGGATCTTAGGGATGTTCTATGTAGTACACTGGGAATGCAATAGACTCCTTATTTATGCATGATATAAATTGACTAAATGTTCTGAGTGTGCACAAAAAAAGCATGCAAGATCAAGCAAGATCATAGAAGCAGCATATCTGGGTTGTGGGTGTGACATGGAGTAGCTTGGTAGCAGCAGTGGCAGGTAATTTGTGACTTGCAGCTTTCAGAGAATTTTAAGCATAAGTGGTCAAGCTGGCCTTGTGTCAAGGCTTCCACCTCATTAATCTCACATCTGCCACAAGGGCTTGCAAGTAAGTGATTGTAGGTCACTTGACAGTGCAACTGCTGTCTTCGTTGGTCCTGCACCTGCTCTGGCTCTAACCATAAGGATCTCACCAGGCAGCTGCAACAAACAATTTATGCTCTCCAAGTCAATAAATGTCAGAGGGGCATTAATAGTTTTCTTGCACATGGTGGTTGTTGGGTAAAAAAGATTATTTTTGCTTTTGATTTATGTCTAAGCCCAGAAAGGAGACCATATATGTAATACTGACCAATGGTCTCCTTCATTTATAAAATGAGTTGGACGAGTTTGAGGCATCTCAAATTAAACAAACATACTCGATCTCCCCCTGAAAATCTTGAAAGAGAGTCAACAAAAAGTCAGGCTTTTTACTTAGTTTAGCTCAGTTCACTTTAAAGAATAATAAGCCAGAACTAAAAACAGTTTAGAGTATTTTGAACTCTTTTTAGTTCTGTTAAAATATGATAAATATGATAACATATTTATCACATTTTAACATTCATATCAATTTAATAATTCATTTAAATTTTAAAATCCCATTACCTTATATTCATACATACAGTTCATGTTCTCTTCGACTTTCAGGCCGCTTTATCACCCACAACCATGAAAGAAATGCCCCTTTTCATATACCCCACTGGTGATACAAATACCTAATTTCCTGTGGCTTGGCATTGGGGGAAGTCTAAGCTGGGACAGATGGGATACTGATTGGAATAACTGGTGTGGACAGTGAAAACTGGCTCCAAGAAAACATCCTTTGTTTTCCAAGGAAATGTGAACTTTTTGCTGTGTTGACGTGTATTCTGCAACCACACTGATTAAGGCTGGTTAACAAAGTAAAAGAATTGAACTGGAGAAGAAAGATGGGACAGGGGGGTTGGAGAAGACTCTAGGTGGTGAGTGAGGATCCCTTTTTGTACCAAATATTTCTCCCACACATACAATAAAAAATATGACCTTTGAAATATGTGGTCATATGTAACCTCCCCATCCCTTTCACATCAGTGCGAAACACCTGATCCTGTAATATTACCAAACAGCAGGTCGAGAACTACCCAATACTTTTAATACAAGATCTGGGGAATATTTTTACTCATCAGGAGGTATTGCCTATAGGAAGCTCCTTTTTTCTCTCTTTTGCCAATGAAAATGTGCATTTGCAGTGAATACACAGGGAGGTTTCAGTGTGTACAGCAGCCTGTTAAGGTTGAACATGTATTGTTTGTGAGATTATTGTCCAGAAGTAATCAGCAGTATAGATTAGTGTAAGATGAGATTGGTCTGAGCTCAAGAAGAGAAACAAACAACTACAAAAATGTCAGAAAAGTCCAGAGAAAAAAATCTCTCAAACTGAATTTATGAATTATTGGAAATCTGAGATTTGAAAAAGGCAATAGTTCTCACCCTTTCAGGGTGTCCTGCCCACGGCGCCGGACTCGCTGCACATCCCTCTGGTCCACACTCCCAGTGAAGCGGCTAGCTTGGTGAGGCCCATTTCCAGTTTGAGCACAAGTCACCTGTACGGCGCTGAGACAAACTGCCACCCATCCCAGGAGCACCTGAGCCAGCTTCCCTGATCCCATTGGTCAGCCTGGCTATCCCCCCTGCTGAAGTTCTCCCTGCTTTGCTAAGGCTCTCGCTCTCGATGGTGTGGTCCCGCACAAAGTTGCAGGACCAAATCTACCTCCAGGCCGGGCCTGGTGTTGACTCTTGGGCAGGGACTGGGAAGAAAGAGGATAAATAATTAAACATGTCAGACATGTGAAACATACACTGTGTGGTACAAGAGTTCAACTCTTGTTAAAGAAAAAGAAATGTAATGATCAGATTTATCCCCACTGTCTGGTAAACTTTCATACCACCTTTTCAAAGACAGGTTTTCAGCAGTTTATAACTGATGAGATACAACATTACCTATTTCTAGTGTCAAATTATCTGTAAAACAAGGTAGCTAGGTAGGTAGGTAGGTAAAAAATTGGATTGGTTTGAGTTATTTATTTAAAATTAATTTATTTAAATTAAAAAACACGGCTAAAACCAGCATGGGTGTCCGATTTAGCCAGTACTGCCAGACCCAGCCAAAACACAAGCCAAAAAACACCAAAGCAAAAAAAAACCCCTCTTCTCTGTCTAATCATTCTACCAAAGATTTAAAGTTTTATTCACATTCTCATATCTCAGATACAGCTGCCAGGGGGTTGGCTAATTTATCCAGTTTCTGGCCAAATTTACTTTATACTAAATATATGAAAATTAAATTTTAAGTCTTACATTTAAGTGTTAGGGATAAGGCTAAATTATTTTAGATTTCTTTAAATGCAACTATTAGTGGGATCAGAATTAGCCTAGCAGATTTTTTTTTAAACGCTTCAGTAGTTAACTTGATCTCTGCTGTGCTACAGCTCTTCCCCAACAGCAGAGTCTGCTGTGAATGCACAGGCTAGTAAGCATGGCCACCGATGACAGCGGATAAACAGTTTTCCTGTAACATTAGGTTGTTTCTCCACTATTAGCACAGCTACAGCAACCTAGCATTCTTGAGCTTGTATGCACTGCGTGGGGAGGGTGTGAGCAGTGCATACACAAACATGACTGACAGTGCTAAGACATCTCTCCTGGTTTTGATTGGTTGTTTCTGACCAGGAGCAGTGTAGTTCTGTTTAAAAGAAGCAAAACAGAGAACACTGGCCTTTATCTAAACTACCTGGTTGAAAAGAAAAAGATGAAAGGCTGTCAACAAACAGCCTACAATATCAAATCTGTAATTTGCTTGATACAAAAACTGATTGAGTCAGTACCAGTAATTATCATGCTTACTTTGCACACTCCTTCTGATCAATGGCAAATCAAGATTAAGTGCAGTCATGAAAAAAATTAGGACACCCTGGAACAGCCTGTGTGTTTTCCTAACATATTTGGATATTTAACATCAATTTTAACTGAAAAACAGATCCAAACAATTAAAACTGAAGAACATAACTTTCAAAACTGTAAAATATAATAAAAAAAAATAGTTAGCCTACAGGTGACAAATTATGAAAACACCACCATTATTAGGGATTTACCTATATGAAAATTTTGACCAATATCAATATCCAATATTAATATTGCTGTTATAGATGATAACTATACTGACCAACATTATATATATTTACCTAACCTTTCAACACCTTGAGAAAAAAAATGACCACACCTCTGACTTCACCACTGCTTTCTGCTTCAGTTAAACTCCTCACAATCCTGTGCTGCATCACAATCACATGACCAAACAAATACCATATGACTAACCTACTCTGTTCTCCCTTCAGAAACAAACGGCAACAAGATATGTTAAAAAATGACTAATATGGGTCGATACCGATGTTAGTGCCAATATATCGTGTATCCCTAACAGTTATTTAAAATGGCTAAAATTATACCCAGATGTATCACACCAGGTGTACATGATGAGAACATTATTACTCAGCAAAAGAGGTTTGACCAGTTTTAAGCCATGCATTAATTTATTGTGCTCCTGACTGATGAAGTGAGAGAGAACACCATGGTGAGAGCCAAAGATCTGTCTGAGGCACTCAGAAAAAAGCTTGTAGCAGCTTATGAGTCCAGTGAGGGATTTAAAAAGGTCTCAGAAGAACTTGAAATCAGCCATTCTACAGAAAGTCGCCTACAAGTAAGGGTCATTCAAAACAACAGCCTAGATGCCCAGATGTGGATGTCTAAGCAAGGTCACCTTAGGTGCTTCTCCACTAGCAAGTCTCACTCTAACCAGTTAATGTCCAGTTCGGTTCTACCCTCATTGTGAGCATCTCCATTACCGTCTGTTCCTCGCTATTGTGGGCATAACTATATGGGAATGTCGGTGGGCTGTGAGCAAGCAGCAGTTGTGGACGACTCTCCAATAATGTTTGCAGATACACTCAGCAATTGAGAACCTTGAGGTTGTGGTTTTGATGGACTCAAATAAACCCATGCATTTCCTTTTGTCCTACAGAAATTCATTGCTGGCCCAAACATTATGAAAAAAATTCTGATCAGCTGATTATTTCGCTATACATATAAATATATCTATTTCTTGCTCTTTATTTTGTTTTAATGCACAACCATTTGGATTTAGGCAGTGCAGTCAAAAAATGTAAACCAATATCCATGCATGAATTTTATTTGAAACAAAAATCCAAACAAAAAAATAAAATGAATCACACCAAACTAGATTGTAGCTCTGACAGAACGCTGACCAGAGCTGAACTGCTTCTCTCTTCTTTACTGCTGCTCGAACTTCAGGGGGACAAGCTGCTTGCAGGGCTGCTAAACCACGGTCATTCCACTCCAAAACTACACTCCTCCACACTGAGCAGCTCTCTGATAGCAGACGGCATCCATAGCTATACTATATGAGAAATGTTGTTTGGAGTCTGCTGTGACATAAATCACAGGCCAATCAAGGAATGTAGTCTGCTGTCTATCAAAAAGGAAACCTTTGCTCTCTAAGGAAAACATGAAGGCCAGACTGGAGTTTGCCACAGAAAGCATGGAAAAAGACCAGGATATCCAGAATAATGTTCTTTGGACAAATTAATCTAAAACTGAATTATTTCGACACTGGAACCGAGTTAATGTTTGGGATAAACTAAATTTATCCAGGCCAAAAAACTCCTAACTGTGAAGCATGGAACTTAAAGTATAATGGTTTGGAAATGCTTTACTCCAGCACCACCTGACCCCCTCACATCATGTAATCCACTATGAACTGCTCTATGTATCATAGAGTACTTGTGGAAAATAAGAGACTATCTGTTTAAAAAAGAATAAAAAAACAGCAGAACATGACCATGAAGCATGACAACAACCCAAAACATACCAGTAAATCTATCACAGACTGGCTGAAACAAAGAAATGGAAAGTTCAAGGCCGAATCAAAGCCCAGATCTTGCTCTCATTGTGATGCTTTGGAGTAACTTGAAACAAACTTAACATGCAAGAAACCCCTCAAACATCTCACAACTGAAAGTGAGGAGTGGGGCAAACCTATCTCAGTGTCTGAGAGTGATAGATGGCTACAAGAAGAAACTCACTAATCTTATATCTGCCAAAGTGTGCAACACTAGCTATCAGGTGATAGGGTGTCCTATTATTTTCATCAGCTAGAATACATCAACTTTACACATTTTTCAAATGACTGCATTTTGACTGATCACTTATCAGCACTTCAGTGGTTAATAAAAATCTAAGTTTTATTTAATAATAAAAAGACTGGAGTTTATTAAACTCCACTTTGTTTCATTTTCTAAGCTCACATTACCTTTTGTGTGTGTGTGTGTGTGTGTGTGTGTGTGTGTGTGTGTGTGTGTGTGTGTGTCTTTTTCATAGGGCTCCTGTGAGCGAAGCATCTTTTATGCGAGATCTAGACCAGGGGTACACATTGGAAGTAGGAAGGGGCGAAAATGCAACATAGAGGGTACAAATTGGAAAAGGCGCAAACTAATCCAGACTAAACTAATCCAAACAAACAAACAAACTAACCAATCAAAAGGTTTTTTTGGTGGTGGTGGGGGGGGATTCAGACAGAATATATAGTCTAAGTGAGTGAACTTGTGCTATTTTCTCAGGTGAAATAAAGATAATTAACCAAAGGGTCAAATAGTCATGTAAAAGATGGCCTTAAATTTCTTGATTTGAAAGAGCCCTTCATGTTCACCCAAATAACATGCATGTTTTTGGACTGTGGGAGGAAACCAGGGAACCAGAAGAAAACCCAAAAATGTAACAGGAGAATCTGTGAATTCTAAACCCCAAAAAATCCTGGAGAACAGATATTTGAGCTACAAGCATTCTTGCTATGAGACAAGAGGGCTAACCACTGCAACACCATATTGATCCTCAGTGTTTATTGTTTTCCAAATGTTAACACAAATAACTAAGTTTAATATATGTCACAAGAAAGCAGCATGGTAACCAACAGTAAAAAAGTAAAATAACTTTGTGGTGTGTTCCAGTTTGCTTTACCCCTGAAACCAATAAGGTTTATTTCTGTTTAATTTGTGTTTCACTAAAACAACTTTAGGGCCATGCAAAAGGAACAAATGGTCATTTTGTTAAAAACAGTAAAAGCCAATTAAAAACTCAGAAAAAAAGCTTGTATTCAGGAGGAGCCTGCTGTCTCATCAAGTCTTCAGCCCATTAGGTCTCCTCTCTATCTGGAATTATACATTTTTAGACAATTAAGAAATGGTCAGTCTGCAATAACATGATTCAGGCCACTACTAAACTACATGCATTTTGCTTGGTTCTATTTTTACATTTTGTAGACTGCTATAGTATTTGTCCTCGCTAAATTGTCAATTCTGAGAATAGATCAGTGTGCCCTATCTGTTAAAGTAAACTTGCCAAGTTGCCAAATCTGTCCAACAGACTTTTTTTTCTCTCTTAAATTATATTTTTATAGTTGAAAAGTTGGGCCTCTAATATCTATAAAAGGATAAAAAGTTTATGCAAGCCATGCCATTCCGATTACCTCCTCAAAGCTTAAGTATAATCAATCAATTAAGTTATTTTTATTTAAAGCTTTACTAACTGAAATGGTGAGGATTGGGAACTAAATTCAGCTCATACCAGCCCACTTCACTCTAATAGATTTCAGTTATATATTCAGTTATATACGCCTTCAACTAAAGAGAGCCAAAAAGATTAAGTGGGGGAAGGGTGCTTAGCAATTTGTGGTAAAGTCAACAACTAAGATACATTTTTTTGTGTCCACTGTCCACCCATGCTTGTTTAGGATGTGGGGATTTGCTTTGAAACCATTGACTCGATACAATCACCTGGGTTTTCTTAGTTAACAAATGCCATGAAATGGTTAAATTGATTCAATTGTATAATATTCTAAATGGATTGATTGAACTTTATGTAGATCTGAATCTGAGTATATAACTGGAATCTATTAGAGAGAAATGGACTGAATTTGGACCATATTAGATTCTGCATGAATTGGAGCTGCTGCTCTTGTTTGCCTTAGGACACAGGATATGTGTTGTCCTCTGGTACTATATAAATAAAATGAACTTCATTTAACTTAATAAATTACAACCAGATGATTAATAGCCAACCAACAAGAATGCAAAGTATGATATTCGAGAAACACAAATTTTGTTAAGCGACATTTAGAGTTTATGTGCTTCATAAAGCCTCAAATTCTGAATTTATTTCTATTCAACACAACAAACCAACACATAGTAGCAAATAATTGTGAAGTGTAGAGAAAATGGAGAATCGGTTTTAACCTTTTTTTGCTTGCATTTGTTTCCAGTCCACCTGAGTTACAACTCTGAAGGACCACCTTTTGATCTAATTACATCAGAACATCTTTTATAATGTTTCTAACAGCAAATCTATACCCTAAATTCCTTGCAAATTAGCTCAAGTTCATTCAGACTGGATGAAGATCATATGTTTACTGTTTTCAAGTCTGGCTACAGATTCTCAGTTGGATTTAGGTTTAACTTTTGACTGGGCCACTCTAATTTATTAATATGCTTTTCTCTAAACCATCCCAATATAACTTTGGATGCAGGGTTAGAGCCATGGTCCTGTTGGAAGGTGAACCTCTGCCCCAGTCTCAAGTCTTTTGCAACCTCTATCAGACTTTCTTCAAAGATTTTCCAGCATTAGTTCCCTTTATCAACCGAGCAACTATGACAAGATTCTCTTTCCCTACTAAATAAAGCATCCCCACATACTGATGCTACCACCACCATGTTTCACTGTGGGAATGGTGTATTCATATTGTTAGTTTTATACCATATAACTTTTGCCAGGGTGCCAAAAAGTGCCAATTTTTCCCTCATCTGGCTCAGATCTTTAATGACTGAATGAGTTATGGACATCATCAGACTGTTTTATTATTTTTGATTCAAAGGTTCACAAATTGAAAACGGTTGAAATCAGGGAAGTGAACTGTTCTATTGGACTCAAAGAAGCCAGAGAAGTCTTTTATCATGTCCACCACAGCCTGTAAATGTGTGGTTTTACAACCCTAACTAAAGTGCATTATGTCTTAAATTTTAACATCTTACATTAAAATAAAAGACATTATGGGTCTAGCTGCACTGGAAGCCATGAGGTTTATTTTTCTCTTCTTTCCTGTCTCGACATTCAACTGCAGGTTTAATGGCGCAATGTGGGCCCCTGATGATATACAACCTCCGCAGAACCAAACTCCCCCCACCCACCCCAATCAGGAGCCTAACCGCATTATGTGACTGGACTCAAGGATAGCGTCTTGGTTAACACGCCTATCGCAGTTGAGCATAAAATTTTTTATAAGTGATCATATTTATAATTCTGCTTTCTCCAGTAACGTCATAACATTTAATACGATACATGTAAGTAGAAATCTAAACTTTGAGGTGGTCTGTACTCCCTCTTCTGCTCCTGCTTCCTCTACATGAGAAAGATCTCTAAATCCCTTCAAATTTGAGACAAATGCTTCTAATGCTTGCAGTTCGGACGTTATATGGAGGCGGGATCAACCCCGAACAAAAGAAATGCATGATCAATGACTCGACTGTGGAGAACTACTGTCAAAATAAAGCAAGGAAAGGATCCATCCTTGATGAGTATTGTTGCAGCAAAGCTTTTTTTCGGTGCATCTCCCAACAGCTCCTGTTGAAGCATTGATTCGGATGTATGAGATATAAGCAACAGCACACAAAAAACAGACAAACGTATCATCTGCTATATTAAAAAAGCTATTTGAGTCAGAAAGTTTCAGCTGAAGAAATCTGACAGAAACACATTTCCACCCACAATATTACAAAAGGATAAAAATCTTAGAATGCCACCACAACTCCATGAATGAAGAAAAGCGCAACATCTTCTCCAACTCACCCAAAAAAATAACAAGATTCCCACATAGAACCAAAAGTCTGAAAAAGTATTTTTGAAAATAGCCGTGAAACTCAAAACAACAGTTAAGAAAACAGTTAAGCAGCTGAACTGTAAACGCGTTGTTTTCCAAACAATTAATAAAAAAAGTATAACTCCCAGGCGTTAAACGTTAAACTTTCTGCAGCTTCTACACATCCTAATCTGGTTCTTTGGTCCTAATCTTGAAAGCAGTCGTGCGTGAGCGGATAATCGCCGCAAAACAACGGGGTTCCTGAAACAAAGGTCTCAATCAAAGCCCTTTCATATTCAAATGGTAAGATTAATAAAGAAAGCAATACCTTGGAACAGTTCGGAGTGCCTAAGCGTCGAGGAGCCCGGCAATTTGAGACGGGATATATGTGCCCCAGAGTGGAATATTGAACTGTGGGGCTTGTGAGGGGAAAAGGCAAAAAAGTGAAGGAATTGCCCGGTTTCTGAGAGGGGAGGGGACACAGAGCGAGACAGAGGCAGAGGAGGGGGGTAGTAAAGGATTGCAGGACAAACCCACATTCCTCAAGACTCCTGGAGTTGTTATAACAAGGGGCCAAGCAGCTAAACCCACTGTGGCTGACAGGGCTTCACTATCATCAAGCTGGAGGGAGAAAAAAAAAAAAAAAGAGCAAAACTCACCTTAAGGCTAAACCACTGATGAGATAACAGTATGATAATATAAATAACCTTCAGGTCATCAAAGAATGGAAAGCATGGTTTATGGTTGGAGTGCAAATTCTATTTTCACAGTTAAATGCGCTTTCCCTTGTTCAAACAGGCTTCACATTTACTGCCTGGACGCTGCAGTGATATGTGTGACTGACACATGCTTGTGCTTTGTTACCACAAGAGCTCATAGGAAGCTAAGATTGAGACAGTGACCATCTGGGTGGTATATGAGTGAAGACAACTGAGCACATCTTGGACCTTGATGCAACTCTAGAAGAATGGAGAGCTCCAGATGAAAATTCCTCTCACCTAAAATCTAAAATAGGGGGATAAATAGGGGATAAGATTTATTTTCCAGCAGAACAACGACTCTAAACATACAGCCAGAGCTACAATGGAGTGGTTTAGATCCTGTGTAATTATCGTGTATAGTCATATATACACACGGCCTACACCCAAATCCAATTGAGGACCTTTGGCAATATTTGATGTTTACAGAGAGTCTCCATCCAATCTGACTGGACTATTTTGTACAACAGAGCTACCCATGTTTTACTATTATTATTATTATTATTATTATTATTATTATTATTATTATTATTATTATTATGTGTCAGTTTTTTTGTATTTAGGTGTTTTCATGAATTATTCAAATGAATAATCATAAAAATGTTCAGATCTGATTTGTTTAAACTTTGGTGTATATAGACTGTGGTTCTGATCCCATATTAGGCCATATATCATATATCATTTCTCTGTTTTTGTCCTTTCTGGTTGAACTTTTAGTCACTTTTTCATTTTGTCAGTCTACGTCACACATAGAGGCGTCATGAGGCGTGTTTTACAGCCCACTGAAGTTCCTGAAGTCATGCAGCTAATCCAAGATGGAACATCAATGCGAGTGGTGCGAGTAGAAGATTTGCTGCATCTCAGCACAGTGTCCAGAACATGGAATAGGTACCAGGAGATAGGCCAGTACACCAGGCGACATGGAGGGGGCCATAGGAGGGCTACAACCCAGCAGCAGGACTGCTACCTTGTCCTTTGTCCAAGGAGGAACAGGAGGTCCACTGCCAGGGCCCTACAAAATGACATCCAGCAGGCCACTAATGTGCATGTTTCTACTCAAACTGTCAGAAACAGACTCCATGAGGGTGGTTTGAGGGCCCGGCGTCCACATATAGGGCTTGTGCTTACAGCCCAACACCGTGCAGGATGACTGGCATTTACACCGTGGACAACGTTATTCTGCCTGCAACATACTCCAGCATAACTAGTTTGGTGGTGAATCAGTTATGGTGTGGGGAGGCATTTCTTTGGATGGCCGCACAGTCCTCCATGTGCTAGCCAGAAGTGCCCTGACTGTTATTTTCTCATAATAAACATACCTGGAGTGTTGCTTTGATTCTTTCATGCATGTTTGAGAAATCCTTTAATCTCCCACAGCAGCCATTCGGGGATTCCTAAACGCTTGCCCTCAGAAAGCACCACCTGTTCCCACAAAGTTCCTCCTCGGAGCTTCCGCTTCACAGAGAACCCCTCACAAGCTTTTCACAACAGTTTGCTGGAATTTTGACCCATTCCTCCTGACAGAACTGGTGTAAGTTGGCTGTTTGTGGGCTTCCTCACACATACAACCTTTTCTGCTCTGCTTACAAACAGGAGTTTATAATGGCCATTCCAAAACATTGGCTTTGTTGTCCTTAAGCCACTTTGTAACTAATTTAGTGGTATACTTAGGTCATTGATCAGTTTAAAAACTAATTTGTGTCTGAGCTTTAACTTTGCAGTGAATGTCATGAGATGCAGTTGATATGAGCAACATATGAGTTGATATGAAAACATATTCATCTTCATTTCCCTCTTGAACCCTAAGATGGGTGGAGATTCTCATGCTGCTTATACTTTTGTACAAGTATTTGAAGAGATGAATGTGGCACCTTCAGGTATCTAGAAGTTGTATGCAAGGATGAACCAGATGCATAGAGAATAACAATGTTGTTCCAGATGTCTTGACAGATTTTTTTGTTATCTCCATGGTCTCACATGAGGAAACAGTGTGATTTCAATGTTGCTTTAAAATACATCCACAGGTGTGCCTCCAATTTACGTATAAATTGGCAGTTAGGAATTTAGGTTTGACCCCGCCTGCCCAGTGAGAAAGTCCAACTGGTGGTGGAAACGCTCTCCTGAATACATCGGCACATAAAATAGCGTATGGAACTTCACCGACTGTGCTGTACCACTCAGTGGAAATGAGACATTAGTTTAGGTCATCTTCTGATGTCTAAGAAAGTAATTAATAATTTCCTAAAAAAAAAAAAAAAAAAAAAAAAAAAAAAACTCTCGTTCTCTTAACCTGGTCATCTTGGTCGGATTTATTGTTAGACAGTGAAAAAAGGGGCAAAATGTATGAAAATCTGGTTTCGACTGTAAATAACTTTGGGTTTTTTTTCTCAGTCTGTCTGTCTTTACTGGCATGCCAAACAGTCTTATTAAGGCCCCATCCATATAGAAATGTTTTATTCTTTTTATTCTAAAGCAGGAACCTTTTTTGGACTGTTTTCCCCATGTCCACATGGAAATAGCATTTAGCAGGATCCAAAAGTTTTTTTGTTTTTTTAACTGGTTCCAGAGTGAAAATTTTGACCTTGTGTATTCATGTGGACAGCGAAAGTGGCTCTTTTGTGAAAATGCTGACCAATTAGTCCAACCTTTAACCCAGGGGTGTCCAAAGTCAGTCCACAAAGGTCAGTATCCTGCATCTTTTAGTTCTCTCTGATTCAACACACTGTTAGTAGCTACCTCCCCAGCATGTCAAAGCTCTGCAGAGGTTTGCTAACGAACCATCATTTGATGAAGGTGTGTTAAACCAGGGAGAGAACTAAAACTATATGGGATACTGGCCTTTGAGAACTAACTTTGGACACCCCTGCTCTGACCTGACCTAAAACGTCACATGTGGATGTAGGTGTTTTTGAAAATGACAACATGTTTCAGATAAAGACTGTCCTTTATGGGGCTTGAGTCTTCGGAGTTGATAAAGTGATTTGACTTGATGCTCCCTCGACCTTAGGGTGAGCATTCAGTTTCTCCCTGGATTATTAATCTGATATTTGTTCCAAGTGCCTACAGCGATTTGCCACCTAAACAGTTGATAGAGTAGAAAAAAAAGATACTTCAAGGGTTTCCTGTGTATTTTCTGTTGTCTTACAGCTTCAAGATGAATAACTTTGAGTGTGGTCTTTTAGAAAGATTGGTGACTCTTTTACCAACAACATGGTCATAGCTTGTGGCTGTCTTGCCTCCCTTTTCTATCTTTCTTGTCTCTTTTTGGATATTTTACATTTGCTTTAAGAATGCTGTAGTCTTTGAGTCTGTATATCCTCCTATTCTGTTTGTACATAATGTTTGTCTCTGTGGGTGTGTTTGTGATCTTTTTTCTGGTTGTATTGCTTTCTGTTTTCATGGGTGGTTGTTTTCTTTTTCCATTTGTTCAGTTACATCATTTCATTGTTATGTCTCTAAGAAGTCCTGCAACTTTTCTTTAGGGATTAGTGTCAGTTTGTTTTTGCTTTAAGGTTTGTTGTAGTATTTTTTTCCATGATGTTTGGTGTCAGTTTTTGTGTATTTTATAGTTAGATGGCACTTCATGGGAAAAAAAGTATGCATTATGACTTTTTCTTTTCAGAAGCAGCATTAAAAGGGGTAGATATAAAAGCTTTTTAAAAATTATTTTTACTGTTTAAAAAGCAAACATTGTTCTGATGCTCTCTAAGCTTGCTCACTGAGTTATTTTTCTTTTTTTTTTTTTTTTTTCACAGTGCGTGACAAGCCCCACGGAGTCCTAAAGAAACCTGTAAACAAGCACCAGAGTTCAGGACAAGGAAACCATGTTTGCTACCACAACCTCTTTGGAGGAGGATGAGCTGAGTCATTATGCAAGGTTATATCTCCTGCCTTTTCACACACAGACTGACAGACAGGGTCATAAATACTTTTTTTATACCGTGAGGTATTACGTAGATCAGAAGGAAGCTGAATGTACCAAAGTGACTCCAATACTCAGATTCCTTGAGAGGAAATTATCTTAATTTCTGCCTTGCGTCCACAAGATATTCTTTGATGAATTAGCTTTATGTTTTTGGAAAACATCATTCAAATTTTATAAATAGAATAATTTTGATGAAATCTGAGTTTTGTTTTGCTGATTTCTGCTTTGAAATGAGATAAGCACACTGCCTCATACTACTAGCTGACAGCACGAACCACTCTCACATCATCCGATGTTAGAATTTTTTCTAGTGGGCATCTTCCAGTCTGCTGTAGAACAGTGACATAAAGCAAGGTCATGCAGAATGATTTGTGGTGAGCTGCATGAGTTCTTGTGAAGTCTTACAATGATACCATGATAAACTAGAATGGATAACAAGAAAGAAGTAGCTCCTGTTTAATCCAAAATCCTTT
Source organism: Anableps anableps (assembly GCA_014839685.1). NCBI lineage: Eukaryota > Metazoa > Chordata > Actinopteri > Cyprinodontiformes > Anablepidae > Anableps > Anableps anableps. The sequence continues at coordinate 20,106,042 of CM026070.1, read as the reverse complement.
AGGATTGTATGTGTGCGTCTCCTTTTTTTCCCCCCTCCATCTGCCTTCAAGCAGTTCCTCCCTCCCACCTCTAAACAGAACCACATTTTGCCATGCATTCATCAAGCTTCAGAGGCAGAGGTGCTTTCACTGAAGTTCGATGAATGCTTGGCAAAATGTGAGTTTTCCCAGGCATTTATCTGCACTGTATTTTCCTTTCAGAGCTAAGGCAAGAAGTGCTTTTACTGGGCCTCCCTTCACATTTTTCTCATTACATTCTGTCTCTCACTTATTTCCAGTTCATACATTTGTAAACACATACAATATTTGTGTAGAGCCTAAGTTAATTCTTAAGGAGTGGGTTGACTAAATGCCTGCTCCTATGTTTTTAATTTTTTTCTTAGAGAAGAATATTAAAGAAAAGAGAAAACAAGGTTAGGTTCAAGATAACAATTCATGGTACAAAGATTCAAGTATGCACTTTAAAGAATTTTAAAGACAACTTTAAAGACCAGGCCCTGTCATTTATGAAAAACAGTCCTATCGAGATTTGTAGTCAACATCATTGTGATTACATGGGCTTATGATGACAAGATGAAGATTTTTTGTTTTACACAGACTAAATCACATTACATTTTCTTTTGGTCATGTTCAAGAGGAGCAGAAATGTGGGGGGCTTGTTCAGATGGTGTGAAAAACCTCACAGCAGTACAGAAAACAGATGAGGTTTGAGTTGTCCTCACATGAGCACATACTCTCAGTGCCAGACAGAAGTTTGCATATACTCATTCTCAGATCATATGTTATTTTGGGCTTTTTAATTATTTTTCTCTTTCCATTGTGTAAGAATTATACACATACAAGTTTAATTATTTTTTTTTATTAGTTGGGTGCGCAATTAACCCCATACATTTTTGTCTTAGATTTTCTCTCATCTACACAAGTAAAAAAAATACACACAAGCTCACCTCACACATAACTGGCTATTCTAATAGTGCATTAATCATTGCATTAATATGCACAGTGGAAACCATCTTGGCAATACTGCAGGAGCTAATCTCTACAGTCTTCCTTATCTCCACTCTTGGGGCTACAGCCAATTGGGAAAACAAATGGTGCTCCGCACTGAGTGCGTCTCCTTCTGTATCTCATCTCCTCATCATTTAGTTTAGTGTAGTTTATCTAAGGATCCCCATTTGCCCTTACCATAGTAGAGACTATTCTTCATTGGGTCCATGTCAATAGCATTACAATAAAATCACAATTTTACAGACATTACAAAAAGAAACATCACAAAAAAAACCCAAGAGACAAATAAAAACAAAAAACAGAAGCACAAGTCGATAAACACAAAAAGTTCAAAGAATGTTACAACCAAATAACAGTCTATATTATGTGTAAACTCAACATAGCCATTAAATTTAATATCAGTTATTTATGTTTATAGATTTTTTTTTTTTTAAGATTCTTTAAAAACCTTTCATGATCACCAATCAATGTAATTTTGTAAGGCAGCATGTTCCAATGTGAAATGACTGAGAGCATTAATTCTGGGCAGAGGTAGTATAATAGTAACAACAGAGGCTTGTCTAGTACCAAAATCATGTCTATTACCGGTGGGTAATAAATGTGAAAAGAGGTCAAATTGTAGCACTAATTTTCTTATTTCCAGAGATATAAAATGAGCATTACTCCAAATTATTGAAATGTTTCTGCTCATTTAGTCATGAATTTGTGTAGACTGTGAAAGAGTTTGGTCTATTATGACTCACAGTAGCTTGGCCGCTTTAACTTGTTCTATTCATTGTCTTTGTAAAGAAATATGCAAGATTTGAGTTGGTACTATACTATAAACACTAAATACTATAAGGCAGGAGCCTAAGCAGGTACTTTTGGAATTCCACATGGAAGGGTTACAAAATTTGAGCAAATACAATTAAACATGTCACACTGATTCCTGTCATAGTTAGCTTCTCATAAAGTTGATAGCTGAATTTTTTTTTTTTTTTTTAAATCATAGGGTGACAGCTTCATCGGTAAAAGCTCACGATCATCAATATCAAAAGCTGCACTGAAATCAAGAAATACCACACAAACCAGTATCAATTTGTCTTAACCTAACATCAGAGCTGTCAATGCTGTACTTGCAGAGTAGCGATCTTCATATGCTAAAGAACATCAGAGTAAATGCAATTTATGTCAAAGTGATGTTGATTTTGTTTCAGTATAACTGCTTCCAAAATCTTAAGTGAAATCGGTGAGATGCTTATGGGTCTGCTACTTTACCCCGTAAGAGGTTCTTTCAAATTTTTAGCCACCGGAACAACTTTTAAAATTTTTCACAAATCTGGATAGCCACATTCATCAAAATACAAACTATATGAAATAAAGGCTTATCTATCAAATTAGCTGAGATCTTATCAATATTAATTGTTCTAAGCTACTTTTCCATTTCATCTTCTATTATACTTTGTGGCATTTCCATTTTCAACCCACCATCGGGATCTCCATCCCCCCTTCTAGTACTACTTCATTCTTCAAAACAGTAAGCCATTTTTACTCATTCTTCTTGTCTAAAGATTAATTTTAATTTTTGTCCTGTGCTCCATCTGACTACTTCTCTCCATCTCCAGATGTTGCTGAACCATGGCCTGAGCCACTCTCAGTTTTGCACAAATTATTGTAAATAAACACCCTTTTTACTTTTTTTATTGTGTCCTGTGAATGATACTGCATGTGGGTCAGGGAATCACATGGAAACATGACAAAGGGTGGTCAAACAAAATAGTTTAAAGCACCAAGTTAATGTGGTGTTAATGCCAATGATGAGGATGGGTGAACTTCTTACCAAAAAAGCCTTCTTACTGTCATTGCAAGCCATCTTTTATAAGCATGATCTTTCAACGATGGAAAAAGAATATTGCTTCATTGTGCTTTTTTAGTACAATATTGACCAAATTAAGAGGAACCAATCTTCTTGTTAGTACTTGAGTATAGTGAACTAAAGTAATGCCTGATTTATCTCAAAATGAAAAGGAGAACCTTTCAGACAAACCTTTGGAATTGTAAGTGCACTAGCTAACCTCCTTGGAAAAAAGAGATTCATTTGTCACGTAAAGCTGCCCACAAGGGTACACCAATGCATATCTGGGTCTTGACTCAAAAGAGATTTACATAGCTTTAATAAATAGTTAGTACCTTTCTACTGGGATACATTCACAAATTTCCTTCATAATTTAAGAGCCAAATGTTATTGTTCCCAAAATCATGATCCATTTAAGATTTGCTTGAGTCACAAATTCAACTGGTCTGCATAATATGTAAGATGACATTAATGCAGTAAACGTGTATAGTTTTATGGGCTGTTTTAAAAGTGCAGTAACGTTTAACATGCCTTGGCCTCAGCCTGAAGCTAAGCAATATATGTAGTTATTTTGTAGTCATTTATCTTCATTGCTTATTTGCTTTTGTAAGAAACGCAGATACATGTAATCTTGAAGTTGCCTAACCGAAAGAAAAACACAGTAGTTAGTAAAAATTGTTGTTCAAAAATGTGCAAAATATTGTTTTCTATCTTGGTGCAATGCAAGAATCCATGCACTGACATTAAATCTAAATATCATCTCATTTTAAAATTGAAGCAGTATATACATTTTAAACTTAGTTATCGTTGTAGAAAATACAAAATACATCAAAATTGCTCAAGAGTTTGCTTGTGATGGCACACAAAAAAAATGCAAAATTACAGCATAACATTTTCATTAGTTTTTCATTTTATTACAAGTTGAAATGTGGATTAAGAAACAGAGCTGATTATTTTTGGCATAAAAATAGTAAGCGATATTAAAAGATGACATTATACCTGCAAAGGGAAGTTCATAAAATCAAAATAATGGACTAACAATTAAACCTTAGGGAACCCCACAGGTTAAAGAAGTTTCCACAAAGGATAGGTCATTTCATTTTCCCAAGGTATTCCTCTCTTATAAGAGCAGAACCTTATGCAAAATGCAGCTTCTGAAAAACAGATTGAAAGAAGAATTATACAGGTAAGCTCGCAAAGATTTTATTGTCTTGAAGATTAAAAAAACGGAATGTTCACTTTTTTACAGTCTGCAGGTCCTGAGGCAAACTTCAAGGGTGTTAACTTGTTTTATCTCAATGCTTCTTTCTGTCCTCTACTTCTATCTCCTTTTTTCTCTTTAAACCTTTCCTCCATTTTCTCTCTTCCCCCGGCCCCCTTTTTTTCTTTTCAACTTTATGTCCATTACATTTGAAATAAACCCAAGTAATTTTTAATAGTTTCATATATATACCAAGGGGAACATCATGGCAAAAGCTGTAATGCTCCGCTTATGACAGCAAATCTGTTGGGCCTTACCTTGACATTCAGACGACAGTTCTGAGTGCCACACTGCCGGACAGGACACGTTAAAAAAAAAACAAAAAACAGTTGCTTCAATCTTTGTAATGGAAAAAACACTAAAAGAAACCAGGTTGTTTTTGGCATTCTCTTCATCCTATTCCAATAAGCCAACAATAGAGCCTGGAGCTTTGGTGCGATTAAATAAATTCAAGGAGTTTGGTTGTGTGAATCATTAAGTTTTATGGTTTCAATTGTGGAAGCTGAATTTCCTTTCACTCGTTTTATGTTTTGATAGAGGCTAACCCTAAAGTAATTGAACCATGGCCTGCATTTAGATAACTGTGTTTGTAGTTGCGGTAAGGTGGAGCTCAGTGTTTTCAGGTTGGTTTTAGAATGTCTTCATGGTCTGATGGTTTGTGGTTGGAGCCTGTACGGTCAGGGTGGAGTGTGACCGACTTTGGATGATCTTATCTGGGAATCCTGTGGTCCAGTGATGATTTTAACTGCATGGATGGAAGTATGTTGTCAGTTCTGCATACCCAGACACAGAAGAAAAAAAAAAAAACGCGTGTAGCCTGACAACCTGATTGGATTCGATTGGCTCACCCTGCTCCTATTTAATTCCTTGATTACAAGTCTGGTATTTCTTGCCTCACCTTTCCTCGAGCTGTATTTTTATTTCTTCCCTTTAAAGCAAGCCCCGTGCAGCTGTGCTAACCCAGTGATGCAGCGGGAGTGGAATGTAGGTCCAACAAGGGGAGAAACAAAGGATGTCAGTGTTCACGGGGGTATGAGAATATGTGATCTCATAGAGCATGAGTATATCAGTGTGTTTGCAAGTTTAAGCTGCAGAAGATGATGATGAGGAAGGAAGGGTTGCTTCACATGTCCACAGCTTCTTTTTTTTTTTTTGGAAACCAAGTGATGAAGAAGGCAGATGTACACGTGATGTTGCTCCCCAGTGATGCAGCAGTCTACAACTCTGCACAGCCTTCTTTGAAATGGTTAAATGGCTGTTAAAACATACAGTGAAGAGTGGTGTGGATTGAGTTTGATTTGTGGCTAGGGCTTGAAAGAGCTTGGTTTCAGTGGGCCATTTAGTCAAACTTTTTGGATATGCTTGTGAAATCCCATATCCCTTGTAACAGCAAAGACAAAGGTCCCCCCCACCCCCAAACACACAAAAAAGAAGGAAATGACAAGAAAAGGACAGCAAATGTAAATGTAGACAGATTCCACGTGAGAGGAAAGAATCCTCAGGCTGCTTTCTAACAGTTTAAGGGGCTAATGGCTTTCAGATGTGTGCAAAGTCTTTTGTATTTTCAAAGGAGCATAAAACATTCCTTCTGAGAGGAATCCAAACAACGGCTGGAATTCACAGACTGAAAACTCACAACAGCAGCTCAGAGTAATGATAAACTCATGTTAGCTGATGCACCAAGAATTGTAAGTTTTGTCTTCACACTAAGAGCTGTTCGTTTACCCAAAAATCATGTTTAAAGTGTCTGAGCTCCATAAAGTTCAGTAATGCTCCTGTTTTCTCTTGCTGCAGCGGGTGCAAGGGGCTGGGCGGGGGCTATGCTCTCAGTGTTTCCTGTTCAAACCTTGGGGGAGCTGGGACTTGGACGAGGTGAGGTCATTTCTTGTTCCAACTGTAAAGTTGACTGCAATGGAGGAGGAGTGGGGGTAGAGGGTGGAGAGCTGCAGCTTTTCTCTCCATTCTTAGTTACATTCCCCATATGGCTGCTCTGTGTTGTATCACGGGTCCATCAGGGAAGAATTTACAGTATACACCATAAAGACGAGAGAAGCCTTCTTAAAATATCTGAAATGGTCTACTTATTAGTTTCAGAATTCTGGTATTTTAGAAAACATGGTTGTTCCTTTTTCAGGCTAAGATTCTCTTTCCTTTCACCATAAGTAAATGAAGCTGCAACTAATGTAATGAAATGTAAAATAGATCAAACATCAAATATAAAAGCAATGTCTCTATTTTTCTGGGGTTTTTTCTGGGTTATGTAATGTTTGATAGCCCAAAAAGGCAAATGCTGGAGTCAAGGATTGTCCAGAAAGTGATAAATTATCCCTTCATTCAAGCTTCTGCTGCACTGAAAAAATGTCCAAAGGACAAATATCTTATTTAGCAATAAGTGGTATGATGAAAAAGCCTACAAATTTTGTATAGAGACATGAAATTCATTCATTATTCATTCATTCATTCATTCATTCATTCATTCATCCATCAGCTCACTGATCACTTCTGCAATAAACCACTTTCTAAAAACTGGTTTCTTTCCAACTGTACTAAAGTTGAGAATTAGAACATTTCTTAGAAAACTCACTCTTTACAATTAGGCAGAAAAAAGTTATCTTGATATTTTGTGGTATTTAATGTGATGACAATAAAAATTATTAAAGTGTCAAAATGTTTGCATCAGCTTAAAAAAGTATTTAAAAAGTCATCTTAGTTTTTGTGGTCCAAGAAAATACTGCCCATGAGATTCTCCTAAATTGCCTAAACCACAGTGTTGGACTCATTTGGCTCTTTCATGAAACAGTTTCATCATAAACTCATAAAGACAAGCTCCTCCATGAGTTTCCTCTGTTTGTTTATGAATAACAAATCAAGCCAGTTTGCTGCACACATGTGAACCTTCAAAAACCAAGCCAATGTGTGTAGCGGTGCTCAGTAAGCGTGAGATGGAGTGTTCCTCATGAAATAAATGTCAGAAACTCCTTACAGGTTAAACACAAAAACCTTTTGTTAAATAATATTTTCAAGCGTAACTACTGACTTTGGCCAAAGTCCATTGATCCATCCTGTCTTGGTACTCTAATGACAAGAAATGATGTGTATGAATGTGTGACACACAAAAGTGGTCTCTGTGTGTTTTTGCCTTTAATAGCACAAGTCCACACAGTCATACAACACACAAGTAACATTCCTCAGTGTTTAGTACTTGGTCCCATTCTTTTCGCTGTGTATTAAATACACCTTGGCCATGTAGAAAATGTTGCTACACTGGTGATTCAGAGTTATATGTAAGAAGCTATAACTAAAGCCTTACTTTTATCAGTTCTCAACCATCATCATCCCTTCATCTTTTTCATCAGCCTGGTAAAGATAAAGTTTTGGCTGAAGCACATATTTCTCCAGTGAAATACATATTTCATATTACATATTTCTTGCCGAGCACTCTTTTTTTGAGTTGAAGCACAACGCTTTTCTTAATTTGCTTCATTTAAACCATAAGCTTTTAAGTTTTTGCCTCATTTACTTCTTTAAATAATGCTTTTCAATAAGTTCCTGAAAAAGCTGATGACAGAACACAGTTTGAGCTTCTGCAGTCAGTGGCAATATTTGCTCTGTGTAACAGCCTGGAGTGGGGATAACATTAACAAGAAAAGAGTTTTTATATGAGAAAAGTGAGTCATGGTCTTACTGTCAAAATGATTTTTGTCATGTGGTATTATTGCACTGGGGTGTATTTTTTTTTTTTTTTTTTTTTTTTTTGAAGGTGGCAATAGAAGTTCTGGTGAACTAAACAGAGATATGGTACTTTGCAAAAGTTTAGATCAAGCCTAATTTCATTATTTTGTTTTCGAATACTCAACTTTTATTATGTGTGTTTTGAGGTGTATGCTTTGAGAATTATAAGTAATACTTTTGACTCACACAGTTTTTTTTTTAGTCATTGTACTTTTATCTTTTCTCATCTCACAAGTAGACCAAGATAAAATAGTGCACAACAGTGACACAAAGCATGATGCACTCCTCCCTGCCAAAGAAAAGCATCCACACAGTATGATGCAGCCACCACCACTGCCTTTGTAAAAAAGTTCAAGGGTAATGGATATTTTAAGTAGAAGCTATATATTTCAATCTCCTGTAGAACATAGTTGCTAACTTGCCTTGAACCACACCACACTCAAAGGTGGCACTAATACCTGTTGATGTGTATTCAACAGATATGAGGGATCATACTGGAAGCCCTTTGCCACTATATTCATGTTTGAGTAATGTCTAACTGACTAATTTTGCTAATTTGCAAAATAGCTAACATATCCTATATCGACTGTATGTGCTGAATTAAAATGAATAAGCTCGACTTAACAATAATAATCTGCACTTAATTTAGAACCTACAAAACATACATATTTTTACATGTAATTGTACATAAACTAATTCAAACAAATAATGTGCTTATGACGAGATTGCTGCAGACAGATTTGATCACTGTCTGCAGAACATGCAAGGATGACTGCATCAAACCCACTTTATCAAAGCCAAATGACTGAACATAGCTGTACTTCTTTCAGGCAGTTTGAAGCATGATCTCAGTTGTAATTGAAATTGTAATAAAAGAACAGGATGTCCAAGCAGCAATCTAATACAGACCTTCCCCTGCTAGAAAAGGCTGTGCTGTGTGAAAAATCTTGTTTGTCTAAGTTCGCTTAAACTTACATCTGCAAGAATAAGAGGAATTGCTCATAAAAAAACTAATTTTAAATAATTAAATCTTTTCAGAAAATCATAATGTATGCTGTTATAAGTATAAAGATCATAAAAACTGTATAAGTTCAAAAAACATTCAACTAAGACCCTAATTATGAGAAACTGAAGCTATGCCTCTCTATGTTACATTTGTTTAGAGTCAAACTCCACTCGCAGTAAGACTCTGAGCCTTACTAAAGCCGCATATCAACGGACCACCCAGGAGTTTTACACAAACCAATATAAGACAGGGATTTGGAGCAGAAACACAGAGCTGAACATATGTAGCAACAAGAGGGAAGATCTAAAGAGTTGACGAGTCAGTTTTCACACTCTGGACTGCTTACATACACAACCAGTTCCATCACACATGTTTACTTGCACATTCACAAACTCAATGCAAGGCTGAGGCTACAGACTTCTTTTTTCTTAAAGTCAGCTTGTCTTGAAACTATCAAGTGACCCGTTGGGTTGTCTGCTTCCTCTTTCTGTGGTTAGATGGATCTTGTGCTGATATCAAGCTAAGGCTTGTCACATCTAGTTTTCTACAGTTTTTTTTCTTTTTTCTTCTTTGGACTATTCAAAATATTTAAAATTTGCAACATGCGTTGATTGTAATTGAGATCTTCTGGAACTATTTAGCTAAGCTCTGGACAAAGACTGGAGGATACGCACACACTGAAACTGTTCTGGAATATTTATCAGAACTTTGAAGTATGGACATTTATTTCTGTAATACAAGAATGTTAACTTTTTTGGAGTGAGATTCTTTCCAAAAAATATAATCAACTTCCATTTCTTTGTATTATAACATACATAAACTTGTGTATGAAAGCAAATGTCTTTGGTGTAGATTCATATTTAAAACAAAGACAATTTGCACAGTTCTCCAAAGGTCCTACTCTTCCACTAAACCTGCAACCTCTGTATTCTCTTTCATTTTCTGTTTGAGACTTGCTGATAAGTTTGGGATCATTGTCTTGTTGCCTGGCCTAATTCTGGCCAACCATCAGCAGCGGGAAGAATGGCATCACTTTTGATTAATTGCCAGGGGTCAAGATCTTGCAACTGTAAAACAAGCGCATATCACCATTCCTCTGCTGCTCTGCTTAAGAGTTGCTATAAGGTGTTTGTGCCTAAAGCCTGTGTTTGGTTTCCATATAATGTGACCTAATCACTAAGAATGGAAGCATTTGCAAATTAAAGTATGCAAGAATGATATATTTTTTAGAACAAAAACCCTATAACATCACTTGCTTAGAATCTGTTAAGGTATTTTTACCCGGTAAAGTCTGATAAATGCATGTTTCCTTTTCTCTTTTGAGTAATAAAATTTGAAATGAAGGAGCTCTACTTACTTTTTCTGATGCCTGAATTCTCCCTGCTGCTGGTGAGTTGCTTTTTATCTGTTATGTCTCTGACCTGAAGTCAGTTAAAGAAGGTAATTGTGAGCTTGGAGTTTTATTGTTATTCCAAGTTTTTGAAATTAATTTAGTCCATGTCTTGACTTTTTAAAACTTAATTTAAAATCAGGTTTTTTTTCAAGATGCTCAGACATGTTGTTGTTCGAATGATTCCCAAATTAATATTTATATATTGTTAGTTTTAATCTTTAAAGGATACCAACATTTTTAGCCACAGGAGTGTAAATGCACCTTCCCCAGAATATGCTTATTTTCATAGGCATCAACCAGTGACTTTCTAACTTAGGAGTTTCTCACAGATGGTCTCTAACATGTATTTCCTCTGCGTAGACAAGTGCGGTCCTGCTCAGCTGGGCCGTAGCTGCTTGTCACCCCACCGGAGCTCCAACGCTTGGGTCCTTTGATGTGTCGAGGGCCCCCCACATGGAGAAAGCGGTTCTGTAGGCACATAAGCAGACAGAGCCTGGAGGGCAGGAGGGGAGGGGCTGTCACGGTGAAAGATGGGGTTGTGACAGTCCGGCTGTTTGGTCTTTCAGTCCAACACAGACCAGCTGAAGAGTCAATATTTGGTGCTTTGTGTGTGTGGTTCAGTCAGACTCTGTGAAAACTTAAAAGAGCCTGTAAGGCTGCTATGCTGCTAGTTCACTGATTTTGGATGATTTTTCACTTTTTCCAAGGCTGTTGGAGACACCTTTGAAACAGATTGTTAATAGCGAGAAAACTTATCCAGGAACTTTCCAAGTTTTCAACCAATGTTAATTGGAAGTTAAAGAGGCTCACAGCTGACAGTGGAAGTGGGTGGTCTCGATGAGGAAGTATGTTTAAGGCTTTCCATAAAATCTCTTTCTCAAATATCTGGGCACTTCATAAAGTCTTGGAGGCTAAATCCAAAGGCTTCAATGAAGCTTAGGTTAACTTGGAAAGAACAATATTGATATTAGAGTGAAGAGTATGGTAGAGTGACAAAAAATAATGGGTCTGTGGAATAAATCATAACTGGAGGAATGCAAATATGAGAGGTCCTTTCAGACTGTTTAGTCTTCATTCTGGCCATACCTTAATGCTGAACATGTGATTTACACCTAGGAGTCCGAACTCTGAGAATGTAGGGCAAATTCCTGAAAGACATCAGTGAACTTTTGGACACAGCAGGGGTCAGGAGCATCGAAGACAGGAAGGACGTAGCTTTGAAAAAGAGAGGGGAAAAAAAGAGACATGAAAGAAACAGAAAAAACAAAGCAAGCAAAAATATTTCAGGATTTATGAAAATGTAGAATGATTTTACAAACAGTTACAAGCAAGACTCTTATGCAAATGAGCATTGAGTAGTTTATAAAGTCTGATGTCTCTGTAGTCATCTCGTCAGGACCTTAAACTGGTGAGAGTAAATATTGAAATGAACTGAGAGCAAATGACAGTCCATGATGTGTAAATAAACCTGTTAGCTGACATGTTTGCCATATGAGTAAACAACCTGTTTATATATCAGCATGTGAGATAGTCACAATCACTAACCTCAGTGATTATTTTACTAGGTTGCTTTTGTTTCTCTAAAACAACAGTGTTGAGTTTTTGCTTTTTAGGTCATCTGTTTCGTGTAAATGTCATCAAACATTAAACAATCCTACATCTTTTGCTTTGAAAGATATTATTTTCGTCTGGCAGTTTGAGTCATTTCCAGATTTTTTTTTATTCTCTTTTTGAACTCATACAGTCCTGTTAAAATGATCAAATGACTTTTGATCACAAATACAGAAGCAGTGAATGTAAATATACACATATATAAACCCCTTCAAGGGTTGTTTATGTTTCTTTACCTATTAAAGGTTTTCAAAGAGATTTTTTTTTACAAATCTCTCCATTTTAGCTTTGTCTAGGTTAATAAATTATCCATCCATCCATTATCTAGCACCTTTATCCTTGCAGGGTTGCAAGGGGGGCTGGTGCCTGTCTCCAGAGGTCATCGGGCAAGAGGCGGGGTACACCTTGGACAGGTCGCCAATCCATTGCAGGGCAACACAGAGACAGACATGACAAACAACTATGTATGCACCTAAGGAGAATTTGGAGAGACCAATTAACCTAACAGTCATGTTTTTGGACTGTGGGAGGAAGCCGGAGCACCCGAAAAGAACCCAGGCATGCACAGGGAGAACATGCATACTTCTGGCAGAAAAACCCCAGGCTAAATTCAAACCCAGGACCTTCTTGCTGCAAGGTAACAGTGCCACCAACTGTGCCACTGTGCAGCCCTATAGTTAATAAATTAGGGTAATAATTAATAATAATGAATTAAGTGTCTCCTGGTAAAGACTGGATCCTTTTATAGCTTCAAACCCCAAAACTCACAGGTGTTATTTCTGTTTCAGCATGACAATATTTAAAATGAAGAGTTGTTGCATACACATTATTGTACTTTTTTATTTTGCCACTAAGTGGCTATACTTGACTCCTGCCCTGTGAAACTACTTGTTGTTGCACTTGAGTTGTCAGCCCCTTCATATCAGCACATGGTGCCAGAACAATTCTGATTAATCTTGAAGTTTTTTTAATCTGGCTAACTAGCAAGTGAAAGGATAAAATTATAGGTTTGTAGAGTTTCAGTTTCAGTTTATTTATACTGCGCCAATTCTCAAGAAAATCTATCTCTCGGTACTTTACATAATGAACAGGCCCAGTTTACATCAAAATAATCATGACAATAAACAGATATTTGAGTGATACTTTTGCATTTCTATTAGTTGTATTTCTTTATTTTTATCGTTTCATTACAAAACCATTTGGTAGAATGGTACTCTTGGCTTTCCATGCAAAGATGCTTTCAGGTTAAATACAGTTTGAAAGATGTACGAGAAGTTACAGAGGAAAAAAGTTTAATATTCATGTACAAAGCTAATACATTTTGGGGCTGTTCAAAAAGATGCCAAAGAATAGTCTGATTTCATAGAGATAAGATATACAACACTTCCTGTTAATGTCATGCTATCAAGTATCATGAACATTCTTATACCAAGGTTTAGTGTATTACAGTTTGATGACTACAGACAAAGAGAATCAAATGCCAAAGACAATTAAAAAACTCCACAGAGTTCAAGAAAATCAACTCCAAATCTTTGGTTTGAAGAGAGTTTATAGTTTTTAAAAACTGTCAGTTCCTGTTGACACAAGACCTCAGCAGAGATTTCAGACTGGTTGAAGAGAACAACCAGCTGTGCAGCCCAGTGGCTGTGGGGTTACATGCATACAGCTGTCAATCTGTATATTTGTGCTTGTATAGTGCCTTGCAAAATTATTAATGTCTTTGATTCTTTTCACATTTTTATTCTTTCACATTTATTACAGCTAGAAAAATGTACACGTTTTAATAGGAGGTTGTGTAATAGACCAATACACTGTATTATATACAGTAAGTCTGAGGAAAATGATTCATGGTTTTTAAAAAGCTTTACAAAAAAATGTGTGGCCTACAGTAGTATCCTCATGGTGGAGGCAGCATCATGCTGTGGGGATGCTTCTCTTCAGCAGGGCAGGGAAATCTGGTCAAAGTTCATGGGAAGATCGATGGCGTTAAATACAGAGCCAATTTTTAAAAAGTGTTATCAAGCCTGCAAATGTTTGACGGAGGGGCTTTGCAAGTAAAGTTTATTTGTATAGCACCCTTTATACACACTCTGATTGCACTGTATCTAGCAGATGGCAAATGAAAGGATCATATTCTGAGCCTTAAAAAAAACAGCTGTGCCATTGGTCATGGTTTGGAGTGGAAATTAACACTGGAAAGACTGGGAAAAGGCTATAAAGCATGAGTCACTGGGCTATACTGCAAAATTTTCTTTGAAAGCTGTAGGATGTGTGTTTAATGGGAGAAGACGTAGAAAAACAAATTGTAACCTGATGAATAGTTTTTGAAAATAGTTTTTAAAAAACGCTTGACAAACCCTGCAGATGTCCCTCAGCCAGCTAGGTCACAGTCTTAGACACCTTCAGTTTCTTTTAACCAGCTTCTCATCAATGTACTACTCAGTTGCACACGATACAAAGTGCTGATTAGTTCAAGTTATTCAAGCATTTATTAAAACTTATGTGAATAATCCAAAATAAGTTACATCATTCTTGTTTTTAGGATTATTTGCTAATATCCAAACTATATTGAGCCTAATTCATGTGATAAGGGTTTGAGCATCACATACAAAAGAAATTATTGGACCTGTCATGAATGGATTGCCACTGCAACACCACCCAAGGCTGTGAAAACACTTTGAACGGTTTCTCCAATCTTCAACACATTCCTGGCTGTTGCTGCTGATGCTTGATAAGAGTTTTGTTCCGGAGTGATCTTTCCTCTCACAGAGAGAGGTTAGTAATTGCCAGCCAGAACAAAAAGTAGTGCTCGTAACACGAGATAACGTAACAAACTTTGTTAGGTGGTGGGAAAAGACATCAAAACAGCATCTGGTGATAAGACGTTGCAGAGATAGGTGCTGTGTGTCTACTGTGGCAATAAAGACATTGTATAATCATAATTAGATAAAGTTTAATTTCATGATGGTGACCAGGGAAGGCCAAGTGTGATAAGTGACCATGGTCCCCAGATGGCCAATGCTGCTCCTCAGGGTGTTTATCTGCAAAAAGTTACAACAGTTTTCCACTGGCCTCCAAGTATGTGCCTCCAAACACATCCTTCATCCCATGCTCCTCTGAAAGTAGGTTTTTCCTTTTGAAGAGCTGGAAAGGAAGCCAGCCCAATATGATACATCTGTAGAGACTGATGGTATGATAATGATAATCATTACCAAAATGATGACGAAAGATGTGAAGCTGGGTGTAATTCGATGATGTCAGGGGAAGACAATGAGAAGCCGAGGAGGGGAGAGACAGATGTTCATGCCCTGACCTGCAAAGTAAAGCAAAGGGCACAGCCAGTGGCCACTGAGATCAAGGAGGAAAAGGCCGAAGGGGAGGTTATCAAAGGGAGTTATCTTTTAAATGTTTCTTCAGACATTTATGCAAACAGTCTGGAGCCAAGTCAGCTGTTGACAGACAAAAAGGGGTAGATGGAAGATCATTGGATAGTTACACAAGTTAAGTGTGTGTGTGTGTGTGTGTGTGTGTGTGTGTGTGTGTGTGTGTGTGTGTGTGTGTGTGTGTGTGTGTGTGTATGTTTTTGTTTACTTAAAAAGAGCTAAAAGTAAAACTTATATGGGAAAGTGTGCAACCTTGCAAACCCTCTGCTTATCTGGACAGCAGTTTTGCATTTCCAGTCTTTTAGTGTCTCCAAATTCATGAACACATAAGCATTGTTCCAGGATCAGGCTGGCAATATCTTATGTTTATCTTATTGTCAACAAATCCTGTGTAAAGAGCAACACAACAATGCACTGGTTGTAAAGTATCCATTGTGGAGCCTAATTCAAATAATAGTTCATTCATTGCTGTCATACTATTGAAAACACATTAACAAGCCACACAATTATGTTTTGAAGTTATGGAATTCATGAGGAAAATGTTACAAACTCTTTTGTGGTGATTATGCAAACCAGATGTAATCAAAAAAGATATAACCTTTTACCTTAACTTGAAAAAAATGACATTTTTAAGTTATATCTGTAAAAATCAGTGTTGTTCATTGGGATTTTTATATGATAAACACAAAGTTGCACAGTACAGTGAAGTGGAAGTTAAAGATTGCATTTTTCAACTTTTTTGCCAAAAAATACAGAGCGTGTCATGCTTTTGTATTCATCCCCTTTTACTCTGATAACCCTAAATAAAATCAAGTGCTACTTGAGTCACAGCTCAGGTGGGATAATTGACAGGACAAAGAAGGTGGTCTGATCACAGGAGACCAAAATACTAACTACATTGGCCTTCATGCCAAAAGATGATAACTGGCAGAAAACTTACACCGTGCGTCAGGCTAACCAGACTATCTCCACAGTGAAACATGGTGGTGGAAATATCATAGAATGGTTTTCTGTAGTAGGGGCAGAGAACTTGGTCAGAATGGAAATGTGGAAAGACCTAAATACAGGTCAAGAAAACTTGTTTGAATCTTCAAAAACTTTAACTGGGCAGCTTTCAGAAGGACCACAGTCCTAAACATACAGCCTAAACATACAGCCAGCAACATACATAGCAAAGTACAGATTAAACCATATTTATGCATGTTATAATCTACCAAAGTCCAAACCTAAACCCAGCTGAGAATCTGTGGCAATACATAAAAGCTGTTCTTCACAGATGGTCTCCACCCATAATCAATGAGCTTAAAGTATTTTACAAAGAAGATGTTTCAGACACAAAAATCTCTGAGCTTTATTAGCAGCAAGGTTGTTATATGTAATATTTGATGTAATACAATGGATACCACATTATTCACATTTTTTTTTTAAATTTCTTAAACTCATGTATTTTTTCCATCCCGTTCACAGTTATTCACTATTTTGTGTTAATTAAATGTAGGTGTGGGGAGAGGTAGGATGGTGGGAATTGACAGAGGTGGGTAGCATGCCCAAAATTTGTACTCAGGTAAGAGTAGCACTACTTCAATATGTCTTAGTAAAAGTAGTCAACCAAGAAATTACTCAAGAATAAAAAGTATTTCATAAAAGCCTTCTTAAGCACTGAGTAATTGATCACAACTCATTTAAAAATTATGTCATCAAAAAAATAACGATAATGTCATGAGTTAAAAAATGTAATGTTATGTGCAAATTCTAGTATGTGAAAGACTAAGATGAAAAAAATAATGCAAATAAATAACATGATTATAAAATAACACATTTGTATTGTTGTTGTATTGTTTACACATAAGAAGTCTCACTTTGACATAAACAGTGGGTTTGTGTCTGTCTCATACATTTTTGACTAAAATATGTATGTTCTTCATTCAATAAAGTTATTCACAGTGGACAGAGTATTCAGAAAATTCACTCAAGTCAGAGTAGTGATGCTTCAGAAAGATTTTATGAAGGTACATGTAAAACATACAGTGCAGTAAAACTACTCCTAAAAGCATTTTAGTTAAATGTAACTGAATAAACGCAACTAGTTACTTCCTACCTCAGGGAATCACTCCGCAGGAAATATGAAAGCCAATCATGAGTTTATTTTTTTTTTTCTATTACAGTACCAGAATCCCTTACAGAAATATTTCCAACACAACCAATAAATTTAGTTTGTTAAACTGAAAATTATATTTATTTAGCTGGTTGTTCTTCAGAAAATTCAACAGAGTCACACTTATTGACACCCCAAACAAATCTTGTGAAATGACACTAACTGAAGCATTTTTTTTTTTTAGTGTATACCTTCTTTTTTTAAGTGGATCCAAGTGTCCATGATTTCCTATTTGCCTGAGATAATATCACATGAGACATAGGACCATTTCTGTTAGCCACACTTCAAAATGGGAAACATGGAAAAATATTCCAGTAAGAGCAATATGTATTGTCCTTTATTTATGCATCTCTACATCTACAGTCTGTGCAATAATTAAAAAGTTTATAACAACTGCAGGGGTGACACCAAAGACTGGTATATTTGGTTTACCATCACTTACAGTGAAGAGAATGGTAAAGGAGGTAAAAACTTTCTCTTAAGTTCAATGTCAGAGAACTGGGACAAAGAGTGGGATCTTGGGGTCACAAAGTCTGCAAAACAGGGATTTATTTTAAGGTACTTGAACACATCTTCACCATCGCAGCTATTAATTATGAATAGCACTGTAAAACAAACAGAAATTCCAGTATCCAACAAACTGTTTTGATGGAAATTTCCTGTATCATTGTAATTTATTTTCAAGCTTTTTATGTCCCATTCCATGCTGTTTGTGCCAAGTGGAAGGATAATTCGAAATGAAAAACAGTGACAATGATTAATGTGTTGGCAGATGTGGCTCAGACGCTTGCTTCTCAGCCAAAGAGTTGGTGGTTTGAGCTGCAGCCTCTCCAGAAGGGAGCGTATCTCAGCGACGATCAACAATCTTATGGCAAAAAGTCAGTACATTGTTGTTGTTTGTGACAATTGGTAGTGGAGGTGGCTAAACAGAGAGGCCAAAGGCATTTAATACTGTATCATAAATATTTTGCTCACCAGCTAAGCCAGACTGCTTTTGGACATGTTTAAAATCTCCACTGTATGAATGTTATGATCCTTTCTTGGTTTGAGTTTTATTTTTTTGTTATTCTCTGTTTTGATCATTTCTTTATTGTTTGTTTTGATACATCTTGCCGTTTTAGTTCAGATGTTGTTTGTGGTTTGGATTTGTTTCATTAGATTAGTATTTATTTCTTTTAGAATAGAATAGAATAGAATAGAATATACTTTATTGATCCCCAAGGGGAAATTGCTTATTAGTTGACAAGCTACTCCATCCAAGGTGTTAAATATTAATACTCACAGTTAAGGTTTTCTTTTCCCTTCCATTCTCTTTGTTTCTGTTTGATTTTCTTCTCACCTCAGTCTAGTCTGCTCCCTGTCCCAGCTCTTGATCATTTCTTCAGTTTTCCCTCCCTGCTCCTTCTCCATCTGCATCTGTTTACCTGTAATTAGTTCTCCTGGGTCTTTTGTCATTTCCACTCCCTCCTCTGTATATATAAGCTCTCTGGTTGTTTTTGTTCTCCAGTGGTTCCTTCCGTTACAACCCGTCTATTTTCCTATTGTTGCCAGTTTCCTGCTCCGAGCCCATGTTTTCAAACAGTTTTGGTAAGTTTTCTCTTTTTAATATTTATTAAAGACTGCGTAGCTCTCTGCACTTGGGTTCTTCCTTACTCCACCATGACAATGAATGCTGCAGTTCTCACATACCATGTATACTGCAAATGTCTGATATTGACACAGTATTTACACAACTGTTATTCAAATATAGCAGCAATGATTCAATAAAACCCTCACTAAATCTAATAAAACACCAGCCACACGCTCTGTCTGTGCTGATAAACATTCCCTTACCTCAGGGTGCTAATTCATCTGAAAGTAAAAATGATTGCAGCATCTGCTATTTGATTGAGTCAGCTAATATTTATCTGACTACATGGGGTATTGAAATGTTATTTTCATATGATTCTTAAATATGTAAAACAAAAACCTAAAAAATAAGACAGAGATGTCACAGCAAAAGAAATGTATTTCCACTCTTGACACAGCAGAAAATGGTGAATTCCCCACCATGGACTCTAATACCACTGCAATATTCAGACACATGAAAAATGGTATTTATTTTCCACAAAATCCCCTTCATTCCCTTACATTTAGATCAATGAAACATGCTTTTTCAATCCACCTGCATAAATGCCAGAAAAGGACACAGCATGACAGGAGCTTTGGTCAGTTTAATCCATTTTATGGGTTGAAAGCCTAACACAGAAGCTGGGTCCAACACATGATCCAACCCTGTTGATTGCTCAATATTTGATATATTTGATATTTACTGGTTAGCAAAATAACCCAAATATATTTTTTCCCACTCAACAGCTGTTAGAGGTTTGATTATGAAGGCACGTGAAAGTGTCTTTGATTGTTTTGGTTATTATGTTTATCATGTCCTTGTTGTAGACCCTCATCCGTCACTGCTTTCACATGCAAGAACCCCACTGTAATTATAAACATTCCCTGCTTGAATTAAGAGCCAGTGTGTCTGAAAGTAAAGAAGATGCATTAGGGACAAATATGGATGAATAAGATGATGCTGTCATGTGAGTTATCAGAGTTGACCGAGTAATGAATGTGGACATAATTCCAGAAAAAAAAGAAAGTAAAAAAAAAACCTGATAAATGCATAAAAATCTAAGGTGCTGAAATGTGTAAAACAGGTATGCAACAGCTGGTGAGGTGGATGTGGTAACAAGTTAACTTAATAGGTATTTTCTTTAAAAAAAAAAGGACCAAATGTATTGGGAAAGTAACATATAAAGCAGCATATAACATTTGATAAAGGCAGGTTTTCATTAAATCTTCTTTCCATTTCATGTGTTTTTTATTGTCCTTAGGAAAACATGGTTTGGATTATGTGGGACTTCTTTCTTCTTTTTCTTGTTGTCATTATTGCAAATGTTTGTTTGCGCCTTTATTGTGTGAGCAGACAATATTGTTTCCATCTACTCTGGCATGATTAACACATCTGCAAAGGCAAATAAAGACTCTTAAGGAAATGTTTTATTGTTAGGAAATCTCCTCTTCTTTCCTGACCAATAAGCTCTAAACATTCTCAGAGAGAGCAATATTATATCTTGGCTTGAGCCCTGATTGGTTCTTTTGGAGATTACCTCCTTTGACCTGAAGGTCTCATAAAAATCTTTCAGACTAAAGCAATGTGGGTATGACCACCAGCCTGATGACATAGCCTCCATCTGACTTAATGTTTGCCTGTTAATTAAAGGTGTAAGCAGATGGATGATGGAGGCTTTGTAGCTGACTTCATACTTGACATTCAAGCTTCCTGGCTCTTGGAGGTAAAAAGATATTTACCCCCTTCAAGAAAGAAAGGGTGATGTTTTTTTTCTAGTTGCACACAGCTGCGCTCTGACAGACAAACAAGTATGATGTTTCGTACAACCAAAGTAATGTTTTATCTGTTCTATTACATATGAAAATATAATGTGTAGTGTTCATTTGTATTCAGCTCCCTTAATTCTGATAACTTTAGACAAAATCCAGATGAACTGACTTTTTATGTGACCTATTTAGAAAATGGTGCCTGACTTTGTGTAATTGAATGTCAGGATAAATCCAATAGTTTTGAGGCTTCAGAGGTTTGTTAGAGAACATTAGTTAATAAACTGGATCACAAAGATCAATAAACACAGCAAACAGGTCAGGAATAACGTTGTAAAGAAGTAGCTTAAAGCAGGGTTAAACTACATAACCATATCCCAGGCTTTTAAGATCTCATGGAGCACTGTTCAACATGGAGAACAACTTCAGTTCTATGACGACATGGCCATCCAGCTAAACTATCAGGTTGGACATGTGGAACATCGGTCAAAGAGTCACCCAAGACTGTGATAACCCTGGGAGAGGTGCAGAAGTCCACAGCTCAGCTGGGAGAATCTGTTGGCAGGGCAACTATTATTAATCGACTCTACAAATCTGCCTTTTATGGAAAAGAGGCCATAAGATAGTTATTGTTGAAAGAAATCCATAAAAAAAATCCCATATAAACATTGCTACAAACAATGAAGGGGGGCACAGCAAACATAGTGAAGAAAATGTTCTGCTACAATAACACCAAAATTGAACTTTGGACTCCATGTAAAACTTTATGTAGGGCAAAAATATAATACATTACCCTGACTACACCACTGGGATGCATTTGATCAGCAAGGACAGAAAAGCTGGTCAGCGTTAGGAGGAAGATGAATGCAGCTAAGTACAAGGCAATACTATAAGAAAACATTTTAAAGGCTGAAAAATATTTGAGACTGAGCTGGAGGTTTACCTTTCCACAAGGCAGAGACCCTATCCACATACTAGAGATATAACAGAGTGGTTTCGATCAAAGCCTAGCCTATTGCTGTGTAACAATGGCCTAGTTAAAGGCCAGACCTAAATCCAGTTGAGAATCTGCAGAATAACTTAAAAATTGCTGTTCACAGCAACTCTATGTCCAACACAATTAGGCTGTTTGGAAAAAAGAATGAACATTTCATTCTCTTAATGTGCAACGCTGGTAGAGACATACCCTAAAAGACTTGCACATGTAATTGCAGCAGAAAGTAATCAGTCATGGAGGAATTTCTTGAAACTTTCCTTTTCCTTTACGTCTAAGCCAGGCTTAAAGATGTTTGTGATTCTAATTTATTTCTTTTTATTTTCTCTAAAGCCCTTTGGATATACTTGTATAGGAATGATATTACATAAATAAAATTGCCTTATCTTGTTATATGCAGCAAATTGGAATGATTTTTGGCTGTTAAAAATTGCACCTTCTAAGCAAAGTCTTACTAACTGAGAAAGCTGAATTTCAGAAGTTTGGCCTTCTCCAGGTTTGAAATGTTTCTTTGTTCATTCTGACATCAACAGGCAAGAGGTGGGGTACCCACTGGACAAGTCCCCAGTGCATCCAAGGGCCAAGACAGAGACATTAAACCAGACATAATAACTTACTTATGAGGGCAAAGACCCTCCTAATCCTAAATATCAGCGAGAATATGCAAGCGCCACAACTGTGACCTTACTGTAAGGCAACAGTCCTAACCAGTCCTAACCTCTATCCACCCGAAGCAGAACATGTTGATATAATTTGCAGGAACTCCTTTGACTTCCAATCCATTAGCAAACTGCTGTCATAAAGAAGGACTGAGCACATGGTATGTGCAAAACATGATAACATTGTCAAAACAGTTTCACAGTCCTGTTTGCTCAATACATAGAGCATTAAAACACTGCAATATATTGTCTTTAGACCAGTTTGTGGTTCTTTTTTTTTTTTCTAACCTTAAGTAACATTCCTTTTCAGCATACAGCCTCTCTGGCTTCACCTTGTTTTATCCTTCTTGTTTGTCAAATTAACTCAGATATAAACATCAAAGATGATTATCCTTTTTCCATATTTAAAGACCTTCCTGAAGTGCATGTGAAAAGCAAGATGGACATTAAAAAACTAAAACAATTAAAGACATTAACTATACAAGCTCATTAAATTGTTCATTTTAACTGACAGCAGTAAAAATTTAAACAGTGTTGAACCAAAACGTTATATTTATGAGATGAGCACTGTTCCTTGACGTAATTGCATACTCTATAAACATCTTGATTATCCCGCTGTCTCACTTCTGGGAATACTGAGATATCTGGTGCCCTCTGGTGGATAGATATAGAAGTCGTTAGTGCTGGCGAACGGTCAAATAGTTGTTCATTAGGAGACCAAGGAAGCACATTTATTACTGTTTGAAAGCAACTGTTACGTTAGCCTTGCCTTAGTTAGAGTGTTAGAACAAGGAGGCATTGCAGTGTTGCTTTTGGAGCTTATAGTTGCAGTGTTATGAAGACTGACTCTGGGGGTCTGGAGACATTATATTGCAACACAAATAGGCAAAGTAATAAAATGGATTACAAGGGAAAGGAATGCTCCTTAAGGAAAATTATTTGAGGATGATGGAATGATATAAAAAAGTAAAGAAAATGTGATCTCAGAGTTCAGCCATTCTTGAGGGAGCGGAAAACATAGGCCCTGCTGTGTTGGCAGCTTCAGGGTTTTAACAAAGGAGAGAACAAGACAAGGAGAGGATTAAGAGTGTTGAGAACATAAGATATGAAAGGCAAACTAATTGTGTATTAAAGCATGATTCTGCTTAATGCATCAGATATGCAGCAAAGAGAAGAACTGTGGAAACGTTCTTTCTTTTGAAGAAGAAACCAGTGAGATGTGAGTATGAGTTGGTTTTTGGATTCCAGAGAAGGTTTGTGTTTGTTGAGGGAGCCTCCCCTTTGTACTTACTGAAACGTGACCGTATGGAAGCCAGGGTTCTGAGCAGCTCAGCCCAGCTCAGCCAGGCTTAGAGCTGGGACCACTGCTGCCTCTGCTGCTATTGAGGACAGCTTTCCTGTCCACATTCTTCACGTCCTGGCTGTGTTATTGTCCTTATTGTTGCCAGACAGAAGAGTGCAAATTTTAGACCCTTTGGTCATTCCACAACATTTTTGTTGTACTGTAGTTGTTCCTAGAAGGAGATGCTGCTCTATTGATGACAGTCTCTGTCTAGTCCAAAACTGTAAACTGACTGGGTTTTCCAGCTTCAAACTGATTTTTTGTATTCTCAACATTATTCTTACTGATTTCCAATCATGTTACATCTCATCTAAGGTTGCTGCAAAGCTGGCTTTTATGACATTTACTTGAAAGGCACATGCCATGAAATTTTATGCTTTTTTGTGTTGTAAATTTTATGTTTCAATCTCTGAATTTGCAACCAACAAAGAGAAATCCTGGAAACTGATTCAGTGAGTGGTTTTGATTTGCAAAGGGAAAGAAAAATTCCTCACTCAGAATAGAAGACATACAACCTCTTCTAATCATATTGCATTTACTGCAGTCCTGAATAAAAATTCAAAAATCCTTTGCTCTTTTCCTTACTATTAAGACACTGACACTACAACACAAAATCATTGCTATATAATATACAACATTGCTCCATAATACTACATTATAAAACACAGTTGTTCATTATTTAATTTTGTTTTACCTGCTGGAAGTAAAGAAATAGACTTTTTCTTTTGAAATGAAGACAGAGAGGAAGTGAAAAATAGTCTATGTAGTTATAGTAAATAGTAATTCATAAAATCATTTATTGAAATGCTGTTTCTGCATTTTAAAACCCAGATGAACTGAATAAAACTGAACATTTGTGCAGGAATTTTTTGGAGAGGATCAGGTCTTTGCCACTGACTACCCATGATTCTGCATCATTTCTATTTGCAGTGAAGTGTTATGCATATTAAGTTGGTTCAGCACACGACATGTGTTTTCTTTTTCTAAAAACAGAATCAGTGTGTACTTTCCATGCTAAAGATGAAACCGTAAAAGATGGGAATGCAAATTATAATTGGTACAAATTGGAGTGTGTATCTTTGGTCAGTTGTTTCTCTTACACTATTGGAAAGCCTGTTTAGTTTCCTTTAAGTGGTTCCACATTTGTCAGGAACATGCATTTGTTGGTTGAGAAGTAAAGCTGAGAAAACTTGCAAAATTGTCTCTTCCCAGGCTTAACAGTTTATTCAGCTATTGTTTGTTTGCTGTTGTTCGTTGGATTAGATTTTAGAAGTTTGAAGAAATTAGATATATTAGATATCTAACAATTTATTCATTTAACAAACATAGCCCTAACAGAGAACCATGCACAAACATAACAGCCTGGCATCACCTCCTCCAGCTGGTCACCAGTGGGATGAAAACCCACTCTTCACCCAGCATTTGTTGGGTCAGTCAGTGTTGTTGTGTTGGTCATTTTCACACAAGCAGCACACTTAAGTACACTGAAGGTGGTGAGATGAGCAACTGACCATTTTTTACAACTTTAAATGCTATGTTGACTTTAAAACAGAACGTGAATTTACAGATCACTAAACTTGCTTGGATGGATTCTGGATGCTGATATGCACACACTGCCTGTCACCCCAAGTAAAGAAATGTAGAAAGCCCTAAAATAAAATAATCTTTTGTTGAGGCGCCATCGTCTTACACTGATTTTTTTAGAATTAATAATTCATTTGAGTAAATTTATTCTATATGAGGGGAAAAAATCCCATGTAAACAAAATCACATTTTCCATAATTAGCACTGCTGATGTTGATATTTTGTACTACCACCTTTTACCAACAGGATATAAAAATCTGTTTATTTTCTATAGGATTTAGGTCTGGGTACTGTGATGGAAGAAGGTTGATTTTGCATCTGGTTACCCATTTTTTTGCTGATTTGCCGTGTTTCACATCACTAGCCCACTAAAAGCTGGGAAGGCTATTGATTAAAGAGACCCTAATGCAATGCACTGTAACAAGGCTTCATGGGTGCATGAAAACGAAACAGGTCCACAGCATTAAAGATCCTTCACCTACCTACAGAGGTAATGAAGTGTTTTTCAGCATGTTCATCCTTTGTTTCACACTAGAGCCATCAAGAATGTTTGTATGTTAAAAGCACAAACTTCTTATCTGTCCATAGTAAATGGTTGCAGTTCAGCATTTTATATGTTTATGTTGGTGATGGCAGGACAGAAAATGTTATTTTCATGCATCAGTCCACAATAGCCATTTGGTTTGGAGATATTGTCTAATGGTTGTTAGGGTCACTTGACCACAAGATGCCTCTCTTTGCTGCAGTTCTCAAATGGTGAGCTTTTAGTTTTTTAAACCTTCCTTACCACCCTGCTCACTGTGCATTATTGCAGGATAAATATGGGTTGTGGTCCTGCATGGTGGCCTGTAGCAAAAAGAAATGGAAATGTGTAACATTTGTTTTATACCTCAAGATTCCAGGAAGTCATGATTTACTATAGTTTAGTTAGTCTGATCAACCTAAAAAAATACTCTAAAAATAATATCTTTTCATATATTATAATATATCATATAATAAATCATTTCTTTATGTATGATCAAGGTTGGTAATCACATGAGATTACCAACCTACTCTCATAGATTTACTAAATAAATATTCATGTGTCTGTAAGGTGTTTGACAATACATAGTGTGGAGATTACACAATGACACCCTGTTGATACAGATCTGCAGGTGTCTTTATGTGAGCAGTTGGGAAAGGGTATGAGAACAAGAAAAGGTTTTGAAGTGACATGTGAAAAAGATGCTTGCTAGCTGCCTTAATAAATGAGCAGGAATAACAAAACACACCCAGATGAGTGGTAATGTGTGACTCTTTCCCTTTAGAGACAACAATGATTACACAATCACATCCCTGCTCAGCGACAACTAATTATCTATGCATCATAACGCTGAAAATGTTGCTTAAGCTTCCAGAAACAGTCATATACAGCTCAAGAATTTCACAGTCACAGACAGAAAAAAAAATTATTTATCTCCACACCATTAGTATCTCAACAGTCACATGACTAATTTCCTGCAAAACTTGACATTTGAGTATTTTACAAACGTCACAACAAAAGAAAAAAAACAAGGCACGAAGAGCCAGGCTTTCCCAGACTTGACTGAATATTGCAGATGATACTGTGTAACCCGATGAGTCCGGGTGAACTTGTGCTCTTTAGGCTGTAATTTGCTTTTGCTGTCTTGAATCCAGTTAAGTAGGTTAGCAACATAAACCAAACTGCACTAACAGATCTGAAGTTTCATTTTTGTTGACTTCCTTGATGCTTTGCTTTCTAGAACTCCTGTACAACAGCTAACTCAGATGGCTGTCACTGTCTGAGCAGAGGTAATCAAGACTTCATTAAAACAAAGAAAATCCCCTTACACATCATATCTTATGCCTTAAAGGGATTAATGCCTATGTTAGACAGATTGTGCATACCTTAGATTATGACATGTAGAAGTGAACACTGTGCACTTTGAAGATATTAGTTTAAGACACTTTATACATGACATAAGAGTATCTTTGCAATTGTAAATTTTTAAGTTTAAAAGCTCTGCACTCTCTGGTATTCATTACAGGAACTTTTATTTCAAAGGGGTAAACAGAGAAAATTTGAAGTTAATATTTATGTAAAACAGCTTCCTGGATGACTTTTCTTCCTGAGTCATTTCTCTTTTGAGTATTGCAGAAGTATGGCTGGTATGCAATGCCAATCACATGAGCATATATCTCTGAATCCTGTCAGCTTTCTCTGATTATCTCTTCCTTGATAAATGTCACTGCATATATTATCTTTGCCCAACAGTTTCTTATGTTTTTTTCATCTGAGTGTTAAATTTGCAGTGCATTAAATCAACTATCTGAATTTCTTGAGAAAAGTAAGTTTTAGTCTTAAAAAAAACAAAACCACAACAATTGTTCCTATTGATGTGTAAAACTATGTCTAAAACTATTTGAACCTTCAAATTGATTCCTATCTTTTCCACTAATCAAGAATACAATCTATGGCAGTTAATAAAAATACTTTATACCTGCTAATAGCTTTAAAACATATAAAAATATGTTTTAAAAACAAAAATAGTTCATGAAAACATGAACTATTCCTACTTTGAATTAATTTTAGAGTTTGAGGAGTTTGGTGTTAAATTTCTTTTGGCAGAAGGTAGATAAATTTTGAGTTCATTCCTGAAAATTATTTGAATCAGTCTTCCTTATGTTATGTAGATATGACTTTGAAAAAAAATTGTACCTGGTCCTGCACCATCATGCATAAAACCAAATGGTTGGGGAGACAGTAATTTTCCCTTCTCTTGTCAAACTAAACTTTATTACCATGCTGAAACCAGAGGTAGAGAGGCAAAAAAAAAAAAAAAAAAAAAAAAAAAAGAGTACACTCTTGATACTCTTACTTAAATCCCCGTCGGCCAGCCGTGGGGGTCCTCAAAACACGTTGACGCCCTCCAGAAGGCAAAATGTCAAATTTATAGAAATTGTTTTGAAGAAGATAACGTGGAGACTGCAAAGAGATTTAAATTTCTTTAAATGAATATTTATTTAGGATTTAAGTGAACTGACAAATGTACTAATCATAATCATCACATAAAAACCCGATAAAATACTCTGTAAATGCAACGTGATCAAGTGTGAAAAGTCTACGGTTTTTGAATGCTTTTGCAAGGTACTATGGATAAATCATTATTTCCAGCATGTTGACATTAGGGTGAGAATGTGGGGCTTGTTTTGGCTGGTACGTAATGACGGTGGTTTGTTTGTTTCACGCACGATGGCGAAAAGTCAAAGCCGTAGAGCTGATGACAAAGTGGTAATGACGACAGAGCGCGCCTCTCCCCGCCCTCCGCAGACTCAGCGGGCGTAAAAACAAGCTCCTCCTCCTCCATTTATCGCTGTTCGTTTCCCATCCTCAGCACATCATGAGCCTGAACAGGTGAGCGCAACATTTTCCTGCTATATAATGCTGCCGTTGAACTAATAGATTTGGATTTTAAATTTTTAAAAAATGGTTGGAGAGGTTTCATTCGTGACGTTGATGGATTCTCGGGGTGTAGCGGTGATGAGAGGGGTGGGCGTCCCTCTGTGCGTTGACAGGCTTTACTAAATCATTGCTGATCAAATGCTTTAATCCTTAAACTGGTGCACTTGTTTTAACATACACGCTCCAGATTTGCTAATGCTGATTTACTATCATTACGTTGTACTTTGTGTTGCCAGCAGAATGCGCGGAGCAGCCTGATCAATATGAATCCTATTAGGGAGCAGCTTTTTAACCCAAACCACAGGCTCCAGTCTATTTATTACAGGCCGGATGAGTAAATGATGTAATGAGCTGCAGAGATATATTTGTTATATTTGTCCCTATGTTCTGTTCTCAGACACAGAAGGTGGTGTAAGATCCCTCATGCTGTTATAATAGCGTATTGTGTTTGTGTCATTTGCTGTGGTATAGCTTATAATATTGTTATACACAGATCAGGCACAACATTATGACCAGTTGTCTAATAGCGTGAGTGTCTTTTTAAACTGCCCTTAACCGCTAGGGTGACCCCACCATATCCCTGATGGTGTTCTATTGTATCAGGTACCAAGACCCTAGGTCATATAATAATATGTGAAATGTGACCTCCATGGATTGGGAAATACAAAACTTGCTTGATTTTAAATCTCTGAGATCTGAAGGCAAAGTCAACATCTCAAGCTTATTGTTGTGCTCCTCAGTGATGCACATGGTCTGCAACATTGCTTAGGTAGACACATATCACAGCAATATCCACGTGGATGGCAGGCCTCAAGGTTTCCCAGCAGATAAGATAGGCACATGTGTCTCTTCATGCATGTAATGAGAAAGAAAATATGATTCATCAGACCAGCCCACCTGTTTCTAATGCTCCAGGGTCTTGGGTTCTGGTGCTCACATGCCCATTGGTGGCACTTTCCTTGGTGGACCTGGGTCAACATATCTGGTCTGATCTGCAGCTATGCAGCCCCAGATGCAACAAACTGGAATACATTATGTGTTCTGACACCTTTCAGTCAGTTACCTTTTTCAGCAACTTGTTATCTGATGGGTCAAACCTCACAGGCCAGGCTTTGCTCCCCACATGCACCAGTCACCACTGTTCCTTCATTAGACAACTTTTCATTGATGCTGACCACGAGTGATCGATGCTCCAACCCAGTCATTTAACCATAGCAATTTGGTCCTTCACAGACACACTCAAATCCTTACGCCTGACTATTTTACCCGCTTCACATGCTACCTTACACGTGCCCCCCCACTAACAAGTCCCACGATCCAGGGAAAATCAGTGTTATTCACTTCACTGGTCAGTGGTCTTAGAATTATGCCTTATTGGTGTATTGTTTTGCAGTGTTTCTCAGCCTGGATAAATATACAGAAAGACCTAGACAAAATGAGAATCTAATCAAATAAATTTATTGCTATTTATTTGAATGTAATGGAGCAGGATATATAAAAACCCAAATCAGATAAAACACATGAACTAACTGTGTATTAGTGGTTCAGCATTTTTACAGTACTGAAGCAGAAAGCTGTGTAGCAGTCTGTTCGCTCTGCTTTTGATTGATGTGGTGGTACTATTTACCTGATGGCAGCAGTTCAGAAAGTTCATGTAGAGGAACTGAGTAGTAGACAATGAATAGAGCCCTGTTTCTGCCATAGCTCTGAAACTGATCCTGCATAGAGGGGAGAGACCGCACAGTGACCTCTTCAGCTCCCTTCACTATCCTCTGCAGGGCACTCTTATCTGCTGGAGTTCCATCTAGTCAAAATGTAGTTAGAATTAGTGTTTCTGGATCTAAAACCAAAAGCTTTTTGGCCAGTTTCTTATAATTGTAAAAACAACTTTTTGGCATGTAGACTATCCTGCTTTTTTTTTTTTTAGCCATCCTATAGTCCAACAATAAATACATTTATCAAAAAGAGGCTTCATGAAAAATTCAGACCCCCTACGGTGTGAGGTATGTCCTTTAAAATGTCTTTTATTTTAATTATTTATAGAGCCCTTGTTTCCATGAAAGATACATTCATATTTTAATGAGGAGAATCTGAGAGTCCAGAAGCTCTCTTATACAAAGCAAAACATCTCCTTTTCTCCTTCTTCTCAGGATGGTGGCTCTGTTTAATGAGTGGCTGTGGCAGGAGCAGTACTGGCTTCCTCCCGGCATCCGCTGGCAGGACATCGAGATGAAGGACAAGGACGGTCGTTTTCCTTTGCCCAGGGATCTCCTTATCACATTGCCACTGGCCTTTGCCTTTATAGCCCTAAGATATGTATTTGAGAGGTGAGACACCACTATTGCTAAGCCTTTAAGATGTCAGCATTTATACATGTGAATTATATGATGTCTGTTGCTAAGGGATTGAAACTCCCTTACCAGTCACATGAAGGGTGTAGATGGAGGGATTAAGTTTGCAGTGTCAGCTATGTCTTCTCATTCATGATATAGAAGCAGGATGTGAATCCATTTAATGGATTCATTTGATCTTGTCGCTTTAGTAAGTCAAGTTTTTCACGCTAGATGGCTGATGATGTTGATTGAAAATGCCTGTGCAGTTTCTTAGAGGAAGTGATTGTGCTTTAATGTAAGTCTAAGTCCCTTTAGAGATTGTCAGTGATGCATCCAAAGAGTTCCTGGAAAAGGTCTGAAAACTTTTCCAGTGATGATATCAGGCACTTGTTAAGTTTATTTGTATAGCACATTTCAGCAGCAAGACCGTTCAAATGTTTCACATCATAAAAACATTAAACAAGTATACAGCAAATCATCAGAATCATCAGAAACATCAAAATCATCAAGCAAATATAGTTCAATGTTCTACTTACTACAATTCAAAGGCAACTCT
The DNA here is from genome assembly GCA_014839685.1 of Anableps anableps. Taxonomy (NCBI): domain Eukaryota; kingdom Metazoa; phylum Chordata; class Actinopteri; order Cyprinodontiformes; family Anablepidae; genus Anableps; species Anableps anableps. The sequence goes on along the minus strand of CM026070.1, from coordinate 20,074,353 downwards.
AAACAGGTGGGTTTTTAGCCTTGATTTAAAGAAACTCAGTGTTTCGGCTGTTTTGCAGTTCTCTGGAAGTTTGTTCCAGATTTGTGGTGCATAAAAACTGAAAGATGCTTCTCCATGTTTGGTTCTTGTTCTGGGGTTGCAGAGCAAACCAGAACCAGAAGATCTGAGTGGTCTGGAAGGTTGATACAATGACAACAGGTCTTTAATGTTTTTTGGTGCTAAGCCCTTCAGTGATTTATAAACTAGCAGAAGTATTTTAAAGTCTTTTCTCTGAGCTACAGGGAGCCAGTGTCCTGGATTCTGGTGCTCACATGCCCATTGGTGGCACTTTCCTTGGTGGATCTGGATCCACTGGGGTGATGTCCTCTATTTTCCTGGTCTTAGTGAGAAAGCGAACAGCAGTGTTTTGGATCAGCTGCAGCTGTCTGATTGACTTTTTAGGTAGACCTATTAATACACTGTTAAAGTAATCGATGTGACTAAAGATAAACGCATGGATGAGTTTCTCTAGATCTTGTTGGGACATTAGTCCTTTAATCCTAGAGATGTTCTTCAGGTGACAGAAGGCTGACTTTGTAACTGTTTTTATGTGTCTCTGAAGGTTCAGGTCTGAGTCCATCACTACACCCAGATTTCGGCCCTGATCACTAGTTTCTAGCTGAAATAACTGAATCTGCGTGCTGACTCTAGATCGTTCCTCTTTGGGTCCAAAGATAATAACTTCAGTTTTGTTTCTGTTCAGCTGGAGAAAGTTTTGGCACATCCACGCATTGATTTGATCTAAGCATCTGTTCAGTGCTTGGATGAGTTCAAAGTCACCTGGTGTCATCATGATATAGAGCTGTGTATCATCTGTGTAGTTGTGGTAGCTAATCTTATTACTTGTTATAATCTGAGCTAGTGGGAGCATGTAGATATTAAATAGGAGGGATCCCAGGCAGTCCATTACGTCTTCAGGATAAGATTAAGACATTATAAACTGTAGTTTTTCGCTCTTTATAATATTAGTAACATCAGTTACATTTAATCCCTTTCGAAAGCATTCAGCATGTTCAATTCTTTTACTTTTAAATTACATTATATTACATGAAGCAAGTAGAATAATGTCCTTCTTTATTATGTTTGATTGAGAACAACAAAGTATGATCCAGTGATGTGCAAGAAATGTGGATTGATTGAAAGAAGCTGGCCATTTAAATTAGCAAGTCACCTTTCACTGTTTGTAATAAGTCCAAAAGCTTAAGTTATAGCTGATTTTAAAAAAATATAGGTCCTGCTAAAATCTTACGGGCAGTTAATGTCATATTTGGAGAAGAAAACTCTCTTCCTTTAGTATAAATCCAGATCAGTGGTTCAGAGAGAATGAAGCTAATGGCTAGTCCGATGAGAACCAAGACCAAAGCAGGCTTCTACCATCCTGAAACAACTGCAGCCTTAAACCTGACATTGCTATTTATGGAAATGCTTTCATGAATGTCAAAACATAATATGTTGATTGGGCAGTGAATTACACAGAAGCTGATGATTATTTATATTGGAACTGAAGGCGTTGTGCCATCAATTATCTTCCTGTGTTAAATGTACTGAGAACTTCAGTGGCTTTACTTTAAGTCAGAAATCTTTATTTTTACTTAGAGTTAAAAATCATGGCAAATCTGCAAACAGCATGCTCCAGAAATAAAATCTAATCATAGTGAAATTAGCTACATTTTCATGTTCTGCCTAAGCAAAACTTTTATAAAATCTACAAAGTTTTACTAAGTTTCCAGCTGTAACCTCTGTGGACAGTCCTGTGTCAGTATGACATTTTGCCTACCAAACTCGACACAGTTTATGTTAAAACATCTGGTTTTGTAGACAAGTACTATTTTCCATGATTTCCTTTGGAAATCAACTCATATCTGTTAAAACAACGTCATCATTCAAAGTTTAGTATGTCAGTTTATTATGTCAGACCCCTAGTAGAACTATACTGGATTTATACAAAATGATGACACCATCAAGAGTTATCTATTGCAGGTTAGATATTTAGTTCTTGCAATCTTTCAACAAAACCTCACTTCAAAAATAATAAATTACCCATTTAAGTTCATAATAATAAGAAAATACTAACTTCAAAAAATAAATGCATCTGTGGTGGTGGATCTTACTGAAACCTGCAAGTGAACAGACAGGAGCCAATTGTGAAAGTGACTAGATGCAGACGCACGTGATAGTTGATCAGATAGGAGTGAAGTTTTTTGAATGCTTTTTCTAATCAGCTGCCTCATTATCTGAACTGCCTGAAATGAAATGTGGCATACTGTTGCATGGGGACGGTTTTGTCTGCCATCACAGGGTATTTAATATCAGAGTAGTAACATTAGCATTTGTGCTGTTTTAGTTCTGTAGCAAGATGGATGAGGTAGTTTTTCATTCGATCTTCTCCGGCTGCAGGTGTTTTCTGTGTTGAGCTTACCACATGTCTGTGTGTTTGTTATATGCTCCTGTAATCTGAGACCGTGCATCTCTGTGTAAAGCCAAGCCAACCTTCTCATTCTCCCCTATCTGTCCCTTCATTCTCGCTTGTGATGATTATCTCTGAGGTAGAGTTACACATGTGATTATACTGCTGAACTGGGCACAGATACAGTCATTTGTCAAAACATCTTGCTCCTTCTCTGAAACTCTCATTGTCCTTCTGCTTTTCTTGTTCCTCTGTTTCTCTCTGACCCACACATGCACTCACAAACACACAGAGATCAAGTGTCTCTTGATGCCATATCAGCTAATGACTAAGGCTATCTGGCCAAATGTCACAATGCACCGATAGGCACAGCTCTACAAGCTGTCAGGAGTTGCATAATAACCTATCATGTTTCCCTGCTCAGTACTGTACTGAAGCTCCACATTGACCAGCTGCTGTTGCTGATGGCTCTTATTGGTCATGTCTGAATTACAGTTTATCCAAAAACTGTCCTCTTTGTTGTGCTTTAAGTTTTACAATATTAAGAAAACATTTCTCTCTTCTGTTTTTTCTCCTCAGGATCATCGCCATTCCTTTTAGCAAGTATTTAGGTGTAAAGGATCGAATTCGGATTCGAGCTCCATCTGTCCCAAAGCTAGATGCCTTTTACGAACACGTCAGTCGGCAACCATCACAAGTTTGTACTCCTCTTTCTTCTGATTGATCCTCTCCACTTTACAAAGCAAAATAGCTACTAACCTTGCTTGAACAGTCCTAAACCTTCATCTGGAAAACATAGCAGCTGTTCTGGGTGTCAGGGATTTAAAAATGTCAGGTTCGTCACACAATGCTCTGGTCTGATTTTGCACCATTTGCTTTCCTTTTGATAGGGTTTTTGCTCTATCACCTGAGTAACAATGAGCAGAAAATTGTCCATCTGCTGCCGTCATTGGGCAAGAGGCAGGATACACCCCAGACAGGTTGTCAGTCTATGAACACAGTGACACACAGGACAAACAATCATGCAACCACACACTCATACCTGGGGGCAATTTTGAGAAACCAATTTAATCTAACAGTCATGTTTTTGACTGTGGGTGGAAGCCGGAGTACTAGGAGAGAACCCAGGCATGGACATGAACATGCAAACTCCATGCAAAAAACCCTAGGCTGTGATTTGAATCTTGGACCTTCTTCCTGCAAAGTATAGTGCTACCAGCTGTACCATCATGCAGCAAAACAATACCACAAAGGCTTATTTTAAATAGTTTTAGACCTTTAATTAGTTAATTATATCAAACAGTTTTCTAAAAGATTGCAATTTTATTAAGATTAATAGTGGAACTAAGACCAGGAACAAGGTTTCTGTTTAAAAGTAGTTGCTGCGGACGAGATGCAAATGTTAAAGACAGTTCTCACCATGTCATCGCCGCCTGTTAAACCTGTTTGGAAATTTTTTAAGCAAATTAATCAAACATAATGCATCATTTTGTTTTGCAAGAATGAAGGAGTGAGCATGCACATGGTGACATTTGTACGGAATTTTGATGCCGGTGGAGGATTAACACATAGAGGTATACATGTGATTTGTACAGTGATGCATGGTTGCAACATCAGTGAAACTTGCAATTGGCAGCTTTGTGCTTCCTTGTTTCTGAAAAGGGAGATAACATGAGGAAGTTTCTTAGGGAAAGTTAACATTTTCAACGTGACTGAGACATTCTTATGTCATGAGGGTGCAATGGAACGACCTGACAAGTTTCTTCAATTACAGAAACGAAAGGGACATTTTGCAGGGCTGAATCTGGCTCTGTCTTTAAACATTTAGCATGCCAGATTGGATATATATTTAGTTAAAATATATATATATTTTAATAATTGGAAATGTTACCATTGAATTGAATTGAAAATAGATTAATTTTTTAAATCTCTTGCCTGGTAATTTCAAAGCTACCTAAATCCAGTGAGCATAAAGAGATTCTGTTTGACTTTGCAGTTTCTTGAAGTTGCTGCTTAATATTCTTAAGGACGTTCTTCAGCTTTATGCTAAAAAGAACAGCCTAAACCATAATTCCACTATGAGTAAGCCTTATGTCTATCTCAGTTGTTTTTGAATCCAATGAATCCAGAATTGGAAAAACGCAGGAACAATTGAATAGGTGTAAATCTTTGTGCATACCTTTCTATTCTTCATCTAAAAAAGGAGAAGGTGTGTATGTTTTGTATGGAAATTCTCCACCTGTTTCAGAGACAGGTGTAATAACAGCACTGGTGTTCCTGTCCTAACAAGCTTATCTGTGCATTTGTCAGAACAAGACATGACCCAACCTATAAACTGAGTTTTTTCCTAGTTCAGTGAGCCCTGTTTATCATGTGCTTGTGTGTACATGCTAGCATGTTTGCAGTAGGTCCAGACACTTGCAGTCATACTGTCATTTGACTGCATGTGCTGAACCAGCAGCTGATTTTTCTTGTTCTGTCATCTGATCTCATCTTGCACTCAAAATATAAAACAAAGTAGATGTTCTTAGAAGTTGAAGGTAAATGTTTCAGCAATATATAACTTCCTAAATATTGTGTCCCTTTTCATCCTGTGGGACAGCATATAAAAAAAGTAGCCAGTGTAGCCTCATGAAAAGACTTATGTGGTGTCCTTTCTGCTTTAACTGAGAATAACATCTCTTAACGTTGTAATTAAGTTTCACCCTGCTCAGACCTTTTAGCTGTAACAGAAGCTTGTGTAAAGTATCAGGGTGCAGAAAAGGAGAGAGAAGGCACCATCACACTGACAGCACTCTGAGCCACTCTCATTTCTGACTCAGCAGAATACAAACATTTACACGCAGCACATCTACCTCTTTAGGAGCACTCCACTTTGAAATGATAAAAGGGATGTTACGCAGGCTTGAAAAGTCTGGATAGGTATAAATAAGTGAAAATTGGGTGTGGGGAAAAGGTTTAAGTTTCCTGACTTTATTTCTTATTCAATTGAATAGAAACTAAAAATTTAGATTCCTGAAAATAAGCAGACGTTTTACCTTGATTTATATTTAGAGGATTACTTTTATCTTTGATTTGCCACAACCTTTTTTTTTTTCCTCATTATTTATTCACTTCAGTTTTTAAGTTATGAACATAAACTGAAAAACTAGCTAACTAAAAAAATGCAGCTTTAATATTTTTTAGCATCTATGTCCTTTGAGTTTTTGGTTTAATTAGTTTGAATGTTCTTGGTAACTGGGTTTGATGAAGATTTTGGATTTCAGTACTGGTTTGTTTCAATATTTCAGCTTGTTCCAGCTGTTTTGGATCCAAATTTTCATAATATCTTAAAAATATAACAAAATTATTTGCAAAATTTAGTCCGGAAAAGTATGTTTTATTTGGGCGCATGTTTCTAGTACACCCGTAAATCTGATGCACAAGCGACATATGCAGACAACAGCAATGGACAACAAAGCCACTTTTGTTGGCCTACTGGGGTTTAATTTTTGCTTCAAAAAATAATCTGATGCCACGCTGACTATTGTTATGTGTAAATTGTGCAAAAAGGAGTTGCCTATTGCAATTAACTTGAGAAAACATTTTAATCAAATCTCACCACTAATTTTTAAATATATAATTTGTTGTAACTCTGAATTTCAAGTTTTTCCCAGAATGGAAAGATAAATGTATTTCCAGACTATCTTTCTGTCTATGTGGATTGGATGTTCAATTACAACATAAAATAATGTTCTGTCGCCCTGAGATAAATATCTAGACATTTTACTTTGTTTAGTAGCACAACTGTTAGCTAAAGCATTAAGGAGCTAAAAGTCGGTAGAACAATTTGATATGTGAAGCATTGTGTCATATGGTCTCATTGTGCGTTTATGTTCAGAATCAAGTGGTGAGCTTGGGCAGGCAGTGTGGACTCTCTCAAAGAAAGATTCAAACCTGGTTCAGACACAGAAGGAACCAGGACCGACCCAGCAACACAAAGAAGTTCTGTGAGGCATCGTGAGTTCCTCAGTTATTTTAACCTGATTCAGTTAATAAATCATATAAATAACCAACTTAACATCTGGAGACCTCCTTAAGTTTATAGATTTTTATTGTCTGATTGATTTTCTTTGTGCTTATATTGCTTTAAATGGCAGATTGCAGACTCAATGTAACCAAGCTGTTCTGTCAGTTTTTTCAATTTCATTGAAATATTTTCCAGTTTTATTTAAACGTCTAAAAGACTATTTTCAATCTGTGCAGTTGGCGGTTTGTGTTCTACCTCGTCTCCTTCACCGCCGGACTCGGCTCACTGATTGATGTAAGTTTGTCAGCCTTTTTTTATGAGACAATTATATGCTTTCACTTTATAATACTTGTAGGGTCTGTATGAAAATGAATGAGGTGATGACAGATTTGCCCGGTTTATATTAGAGACCTGTTGACAGAGAGATGCTGTGAAGTACATTCACTTCGCTTATGTTGTTTAGAACATATTTAGAACAAGATGTGTTTTATTGAACGATTGTTTACTGGATCTTCCAGACTCCCTGGTTCTGGGATCACAAAGAGTGCTGGAGGGGATATCCCAAACAGGTGAGCAGGAGATGGCGTGACTCAAACACATGGATTGAAGGTTTGCATTTAATTTATCTTCTGCAGCATTGTGTTAGATATACTGTGATTGGGTAATAATAATTGCAATTCTGCAGAAAACACAACGATTGGATAAGGTGTCTGTGCCACATTTAATTAACATAACAGTCAGAAAATGTAGTGATCTTTTGACCCACCATACTAGTATTAGACTGATTGGTTGTAGTAGCTTTTATGTGTTTAAACAGTTTGATTAAAGAATAAAACAAATCTTTTTTTCTATTGATTTAAAATTTCTGAGGAACACTTTCCCATCAGATGAAAAAGAATTACTAAACTGTTTTTACTAAATAACTTAGGAGGAAATAAAGTCATAACTTTATACGTAGTTAATAATTTTATGCATAGTCTTAGAGATGAAACAATGCAAATTAACACACACCTTCCTGCTGACTTTTATCAAAATTCCTTCCCTGCCTTCACTGCCGACCAGCAGTTCCTATGTCTAGACTATGTCTAGACTTTCTTAAACACACTGAGTTTTAAAGCTAATATCCGTGGTGTGATGACAGCTCAGTATGCACACACGTTGCCATTCCTTCCTGGAAGCCGCCCTTATTCACAGGTTCATGACCTCAAACAGAAAATAGTAGAAAAGAAAAAAATCACCGCTTTCTGTATCTTCAGTTTGACTGATTATAGCCCCTTCAGGCCACACTGCGCTGAATTGTCTTAACCCTTTTTGGCATTAAAGAATGTGTTTTGAGGATTGAATGTTCCCATTCACTTCCTACTATTGTGTTTCTGCATACACTCCATGTTGAATGCTGTGCAAGTATTTTTACTTTAGATAGTGCGCTACAATTTCCTTTGAATGAAACACGTCCTCTTGTCCTGAGCAGAATGAGAGTAATGTTGATAAATGTTTTACAGCAGAGCAAGAAGTGTTTCGCATTTATCTTCTCCTCTCAAAATCTGTTGTTCTTGTGAGTCCTATTAACCCCATTCTCTGCCCTTAACTCTTTAGATTTTGTCTTGCAGCTTTACAAACACTTGCAGAGATTTCCTGAAGCTTTGTTGAGAAAAAATGTTTGTTATGTTTTGCTACGTTTACCATGCCTTTCAAATATATTCATACATTAGAAGAGACAGCAAACCTGTGGGAAAAGGTGTTTTGTTCAGATGAAACCAAATTTGGGGCTTTAAAATTAACACTACACATCAACCTGAACACACTATCAAACTATCAAACATGTTGGTGGCAGCATCATGCAGTGGAGATGCCACTTCTACAATGTATTGACTCTGGTTTGCTGAACGCAAATGTACTCCTCCATACTTGTAAAAAAATATATTTTCCTTCCACTTCAAAATTATGTGCTACTTTTTGTTGGTCTAACACATTAAACCCTAATGAAATATACTGATGTTTTCAGTTGCAACGTCAACAGAATGTGAAAAAGTTCAAGGGGTGTGACTACCTTTGCACACCATGAATTTCCTCTGATTGTACAGATAAAGCTGAAAGGCTCAGTGAATATAAATGTAGTGTTTTCAACAAGCATGTTGGTCACACCGAGTTAAAGCACAAATGAAGACACTGGAGTTTAGTTGCAGCTTGTTTAATTGTCCTCATGAAAATGTGATGAAAACTGAAATGACAGAAAATACACTCAATCTCAACCTATAGAGACATATTTACACAAAAGTGCCTCAAGCTCACTAAAATAACATTTCAGTAAAATTAGTAATAATATCCAAACTCATCAGTATAAAATGCCATATAATGCAACTTACAGGGTTCCTGCCTGATAATGCAGAGTGGATGCATCTGATTACATTTCCATACTGCCTCTTGCATGTGGACCATTGTTTACTAGCAAAAACCGGAAGTGTGTGCCTGAAACCGGAAGCAGACTTTACCGATAATATTTTCTAACGAAAACTTATATAAAGCATGAACTGTTTGTCTAAACAACTTGCAATCATTTTTAATAACACAGAAATATTTTTAGAATTATTCATTTAAACCCATGAACTTATTTATTTAGAGAAATGCATTAAGGACAACACAATAAATGTAAACTCATTGTGACCTTCTTCCTCTTACTCTTCAGCCTGTGGCAGATGCTCACTACTGGTATTACATCTTGGAGCTGAGTTTCTATTTGTCGCTGCTGCTCAGTGTTTCTGTGGATGTCAAACGAAAAGTGAGTATGAGCCTGACCGAAAAACACCATCATCTGTATGCAATAAAAGCACATATATTTAGCCTTTCGTTTTAGTGTCACAGTTGATTTTTTGTTTTGTTTTGTTTTGTTTTATTTTCTGGTACTAGTGATCTTTAATTGCAGTAGAACAGGCAGGAAATGGGTGGAGAGAGAAGGGGGGGGACAGGTAGCAATGAAAATAAATCTGTCCTTGCTATATTTTTATTGTAAAATTAAAAGTCAATCTGATTTACTCTTTTAAAACACAGATTATAATGCATTAACATTTTTCTTTTTTTATTACACCTCAAAATCTGGAAGTGCACCTATCACAAGATATTACGTTTTTTTCCTACTAGATGCATTCAAATAAATTACAGTTTTGTTCAACTTAATATTACAGAGATAAAGTTCTGATTTATGTTATGTATTAGATCATAAAATCATGAATTCATTTATTGTAATTATAAAGTCAAGTCAAGTTTATTTGTATAGTAAATTTCAGCAACAAGGCAGTTCACAGTGCTTTACATGATAAAAACATAACACAGTAACTAATTATGAAACAAGCAACAAACATTACATTTTGTCAAATGCCATCATCAAAATCATCATCATCAGCTATATTAATCAGTGTTCCCATTATTATTAATCAAAGGCAACTCTAAACAAGTGGGGTTTTAGCATTGATTTAAAAGAACTGTTTCAGCATCTTTGCAGTTTTCTAGATGTTTGTTCCAGATTAGTGGAGCATAGAAACTGAATGCTGCTTCTCCATGTTTGGTTCTGGTTCTGGGGATGCAAAGTACCTGGTGACCTCGTGATGTAGAGTTGTGTGTCATCTGTGTAGTTACGGTAACTAATCTTATTAGTTGTTATAATCTGAGCTAGCGGGAGCGTGTAGATATTAAATAGAAGGGACCCAAGGATTAAACCTTGGGTTACCTCGCATGGGACTAATGTTCGCGCCGATGAGAAGTTACCTATTGACACAAAGAAGAACCTGTTCTTTAGGTAAGATTCAAACCAGTCAAATATTGCACCAGAGAGTCCGACCAAGTTCTCAAGTTGCTTTAATAATATGTCATGGTCAGCCATGTCAAATTCTGCACTGAAGACCAACACAAATGAAACACAAATGAAACTGTGGTTCTTCCACATGTGGATATCATTGAACACTTTGACGAGGGAAATCTCAGTACTTTGGTGAGTTCAGAAACCAGACTGAAAGATGTCAAAGTGGCTGGTCATTGTTAAGAAACAATTCAATTGCACACAGCTTTTTTAGTCACCTTACTGATGAATGGAAGGTTGGAGATTGGTATGTAGTTCTGCAATAGTATCTTGCCAAGGTTGGTCTTTTTTATCAGTGGTTTGAAAACTGCTGTTTTTAAAAGCATGATGGAAAATACCTGATAAGAAAGATGAGTTTACTATTTGAATCAGATCAGAAGAAGGTTTCAGGATTTTTTCTGAGTGAATATTAATTATTTATAATAGGAGCAGAGACACAGTCACATAGTGTGTAAGAAAGAGAGTAGTCAACGTTACACAGCTCTGCAGTTAAAGAAGATTTTCACTATTATTCCAGAACAAAGACAAAATGATTATAGAGTTGAGATATGAAGCAGTCTTTAGCCTCCTATTTTACCAAATGTTTAGTGCGGTAAGCAATTGAAACTGCAAACATCAGTCTCTGTCTGTATTCCCTGTAGAATTGGTAGACACTGGCCTTAACTTTGAAATGTCCCATGATAAACAGAATTGGAGTCGTCAAAAGGATTAAACAGAAGAACTTTGCTATAGTACATTCAGCTTCCTGTTTCTGCTAACTCCCTGTGGTAGCCGACATACCTCCTTAGAAAACACAAGTTTATTACATCAGGCTTTCTGTACTACAGGTAAAGCTCTTTACTGAATAACTTCCACACTGAAAAGTTCCACCAGCTGTACCTAGAAGCACTTAGGTAGGTGTGTTCACTGATTGGAAAAAGATCAGATCACTGATCACTCAAGAAAAAAGTTGTGATTCTGGTCTCCAGCCAATTTCTCATTACTTATTATCTCGTCAGTTTATTGTTCATGTTGTTTTTGCTTGCTCTAACTTAACTTTTCACATATACTAAATTATTTGGTTTTGCATCATAACTTTCTGCATTTTGCATTTTGTCACAAATTAAAACAAAGTGTTCCAGGTTTGGTTGTTTTCAAAACGAGTTTAACACATACATTTTTACAGTAAATCATTACTACTCTTCTAATTGCACACTTCAAAAATGTATCTTACTTTTGTTTAGTAAAACTGTTTGTTTCATTGACCGCTTTTCAGACAGTTTTTTTTAAAGACTGCATAAAAAAAATAATGTTTCCTTTTTTCTTCACTTTTCTGTTTAGAATAACTTCACATTGATGAGTCTTTGTCTTTCATCTATAATATTTTCTGTATGTGTTTCAGGATTTCAAAGAGCAGGTGGTTCATCATATCGCCACTATATTTCTTATCGGTTTCTCCTACTCCGCCAACTATGTGAGGGTTGGAACGTTAGTGATGCTCGTGCATGATTCGTCCGACTTCTTGCTCGAGGTAAAATATCACAACTCAGGTCAAAGCAATAGCTAAACCTATCACTTTTGCTTACAGTCAGTTTTTATCTTTACATCTCACCACAGATGCCTCTGTGAGGTGGAGCAGAAGGAAGGAAGAAATTGTAAAAAATGCAATTACAATTCATTAACTTCACAAAGATCACAAAAACGTGTGAATTGTTTGTGAAAGCTTCCTTATGGTTTTAGAAGGGCTTTGGAAACAAAAAAAAACCCTAAAACTTCCCTGTATGTAACATAAATATATTCTTTTTGTATGTTTGGGGGATTTGTTGAAAGAATTATGACTTACAACTGTCAACAAGACTAATAGTCCTTTTTCCTTGGTTTCGTATGGCTGGTTTCCTTAAAGTCACTTGGCGCTGATAACATCTAAATAATCCAGATCCCACTGTCATCTTAGAGCTGAGGAAAGACATAAAACTAGTTATTTTACCTCCAGCATTATCACATGTTCAATGGTCCTGAAAGGATTTAGAGTTGTTTTTCTTATTGTCTGACATTAAATCACACTAAACCTTTTCTGTTTTAGATCAGACAGGATTATCAAAACTATTTCTATTTGCTAAATGTTGGAATAATGAGAGAAAACTTTAAGGGGATCTTTATAGCTTTCTTCAAAATCTGAAGCTAACATATACTAAAATTACTATGCTTTAAAACAATTCAGCTGCTGGCTGAAGATGTTAAGAGCGTATCTTTATCCACAGTGAAAGAAATCCTGTACCCTCATGGACTGAAAGGGATGAAGAAGTCAACACTCCAAAACCAACTTAAAAAGTCAGATTACAATTTGTAAACGTTTTAAGGGACGATAACCTTAATTTTAAAAGACAGGTCCTGAGGTTCAATGAAACTGAAATTGAAGACCATTTTTCCATTTGGGGGAGAACGGAAGAATTTTGCAAACCTGAGAACACCATCCAACTGTAAAGTACTGAGATGGTAGCATCATGTTGTGTTGGTGTTTTGCTGTAGCAGGGACTGGTGCACTTCATGAAATAGATGGCATCATGAGGGAAGAACATTATGTGGAAATATTGCAAATGGGTGCAAATGGGCCTTCCAAATGGACCATGACCCGAAGCACACTGCCAAATTAGTTATGAAGTGCCTTAAGTATAATAAAGGCAACATTTTAGAGAGACTATCACAAAGCCCTGGTCTTAGTCTAAAGGTGTGTGCAAACAAGGTGGCCTACAAACATGATTTAGTTACATCATCTCTGGAGGCAAATTCCAGCAACCTGAGTCATATAGTTTAATGACAATGTTACCAAATATTAAAGCAATGTATAATCATCTCAATTTTTTAAAAAATCTTAAAAAGGTTTTTTTTTCTCATTAATCTGGAATACAGCAAACAGAAATAAGTATCTTAACAAACCTCAAACAGGATATGTTTAGTCTAATTTAATGTCAGGCAGTGAGGAAAAAAAAGATTTAGAAGATCTATAGAAGTTCTATAAAAGAAGATCTTTTATAAAGTTTAAATAAATATCTGGTTAAACTGTTTTACAGCCACCATGAGACAAGGGCTACTTCATTCATTTTAAATCAAATTTCATTTTTGATAGACAACAGCTGGTGGCGTATCAAAGATAGTTTTATTTCTTCCTGTTTAGCTGAAATTTTGATTTGAACATCTGCATAATTGTGACATTTTTGCATGGTAGCACTGGTCAAAACCCCTTAAATCTGGGACAGAAGGAAAGCTCCAGTCTTTTTCCTGCAGCTGCAGCCGCTTAGTTCCAAGTCAGTGCAACTACAAAAGGTTAAGTCACAACAAGTGTGCAGGAGAGAAAAATGCAACCAGAAGCTTGCATATCAAAGGAGAAGAAATGCTAAGTTGTTACTGATGTAACTCCAATTCTGTTAATATGCACTTTTGCAACTATTGATTTGTTAAATTTAAGTGATTTAGCCTGACCTCTCCTCAGTTCTCTGTTCACTCTTTCCTCTTTTCTATTGGCTGGCTTTGTATTTAGGCTGAAGGAGGTAGGCTACATAGCTCATCTGCATCTGAAAAGAACTGAGTAGGAACAGGCACTTTTGTTGAAAGATCCATGATTGGCTCGCCTCCCGTCAGTGATTAGATTTTCAACAGCTGAGCCAAGAGGAAGTGCAGCTGCATTGTTGGGAAGTAGCAGGTTGGATATTTGACAACACTCACAGCAGTGAATGCTAGGCTTCTTTTCAGCTTTCATCCATCTGGTAAACCTTTGAACCTCCTCAACAAACTGTTTGAATCACTGTCCTGAAGTATCAGGATTTTGTCTGCAGATTAAGTTATACATGCATTTGTCTATTTCCCAGTCTCAAGCAGTAGAGACCAAAAATACTATCTGTAAATTGGTTGTTTGATCATATGCAGGGGTTTTGTTGTTGAATGCTTTTTTTCTAACACGTGATGGTCTTCAGTTTACTTGCTGCATGCAGTCAAACAGATGCTGCAGTACACCACGATTGCTGATTTTAATGGATTATAAAATGTCGTCTGCATAGAAGTTGAATGTAATTCTGTGTCAACTGTGAAAAGTACAAAGAAAATAAAGCATAGCTTAGAACGAATCCTTGTCAAACACCTAGTGGGTGGATGTTGCTTCATTAAAATGTACTGAAAATATTGTGAATCTTTTGAATGTCAAGCCAGGGAAGTCCACCCAGTTCTGTAGGAGCTCTAATTTAGCACAGTGATCCAAAGTGTCGAATCCAACACTGAAATCCAGCAAAATTAAAATCCCACAGTCTCTCAAGTCTACAATTCCTTTTATCTCTCTCGAAGATGTTTTAAAATTTGACTTATTTTAAATTTGACAGAGTACAAAAGGTAAACTTGAGAAAATTATAACATCAAACCAGTTTTCTTGTTGCTGGGTCTCACTGTTTTACATTTATTTTAGCTTTACTTTAGTTTACCTTAACCATGCGGTAGTATACCAATTTATAACATAGTATTATGAAGAGCAATAGTTTTTCTGAGCACCCTGTTCAATATTACAATTGTCTAACTTCCTGTTAATTCCTTTGCAATGCAAAACACTATGTCATAAACAAATAATTTTTGCTCATTGGAGCCAAAAAGTTTCACCAGGCTCAGTTTTAAATCATGTCACATCACCTTTAAAAGAGAGGTTCCTGCTTGATGATTTTTAATGACCCCTGATCCTTTATTAATTTTTTTTTAAATGTAATATGAAAATTGGTCTTCAGTTATGTTAAATTCTTTATTAGTAATAAGTAAAAAATGCCCTTTTTTTTCCTCCCCAGTCTGCCAAGATGTTTCATTACGCGGTGTGGACCACAACATGTGATTCACTGTTTGTCATATTTGCTGTGGTCTTCCTGGTTACAAGACTAGTGGTGTTTCCTTGCAGGTAAGACTGCATGTTGCCTGTTGTCACTAGAATATTTACATGGCTGCACAAACTAGCATTCAGTCAGCATTATTGGAGCATTACTTAAGTTATAGTTACAGTTTTTAATGTTGCCTGACAACAGAAAAAAATCTACTCTCTCAACTCTACTTTGCTGTGAAGTCAATTTTAGCATAAAAAATATGGGAATAGAGATAGAAAAAAACAAATAACTGTTACAACACAGACTTAAAAATTTTCAGAGGTAAACAATGCAACTGTAAAATATTTATTTATGCAAGGTATACTGTGTTTTTCATGATGATGGATGTGCAAAAAGTAATAAATGTATTTTTAATTCCATTAGTATAATAATATATTGAAACATTCATAAAAATCAAACCTTTAATCTAACTTAATCTATTTTCTGGATATAGAAATGCCATATCCATAAATAAAAATTGCAAACAAATCCCAAATTCTGCTCTTATTGGCAAACCATTTTTTTGAATATAAAATAGATGTAACCTAAACAATTTTTTTAGGAATATGTTTTCAGTTGATCAGTGTCTATGAAGTTTTATTTAATAGCATTCTTTTACACATGGTAAAAAGTCATAGCCACTCCTCAGAATTCAAAAGACAAGATAGCCTCTAATTCAACAGCCAGGGAAAGGTCTTTTGCTGTCCTACTAACACAAACTTAAACATGTGGAGTTTGCAAAGTACAACTGGGACATTAAAATTGATGAGACAAATACTAAACTTCTTGGCAACACCCAGTCCAGCTGGGTTTGACAAAAAACACAAAGGATGAATAAGAATGAGAACCTCATGGCACACTGTTAAGTGTGGTTACGATCTGTGATGCTGTGTCTCTTTCAAAGGCCCTGGGAATCTTGTTAGATTGCAGGACATCATGAACTCTTTAAGAAAACAAAGATTTTTTTTAATAAAACATTGGAGATCAACCTTCTTTCATGAGTTATACAAGTTTGAGATTATTACAAAAACAAAAGAAAACCTTCTTTTTAGGCTTTTTTCAAATCTTAAGTATGGAGGGGTGAAACTGAAATGAGAGACTAAGAAGTTAAGTTTTGAAGCATATTTATTTATTTATTTATTAGTCATTAAGATAGTAAAAATGTAAACCAAAATGTAACAGATCTGTATTTTTTTTATTGTAATAGTTCAGGTGGTGAAACATCATACTGGCTCTGACCATAACCACATTGTGTCTGATTTTTCAGAATTGTCCACACGACCATGGTGGTGTCTCGTGAGTTTTTCCAACCTTTCTTTGGTTACTATTTTTTTAACGTGCTGCTGTTGGTACTGCAAGCTCTGCATATCTTCTGGGCCTACCTCATTCTGCGCATGGTTTACAAGTTTGTCTTCACGGGCAAGGTGAGTACTGCTAAATCAGCAACATGACAGAGCTATAGGCTGGAGAAATGTTGATAACTTTTAAGTTTTACATGCAGGTGGAGCGAGATGAACGCAGTGATGAGGAAAGTGAAGTGGATGAACATGAAGAAGAAGAGCCTGAAGGAAAAGAGGGTGAGCGCAACTGCGAGCAAAGGAAGGAGACTATCAACTCCAAACTGACATCGCTGGCTAACAACTGTGTCTTAAACAACCTGACCAACCAGAGGAATTTAAACAGCAGGCTGCGTAAAGCCAGATAGTGGACCTACCTCCCATACTGCTTACTGGAGATAAACTCAGTCCTTTGCGTGCTTTTGGATCCAGCATAGTTCATTAACAATTTCAGGTCAGGGTAGGTCTCAATCCTTTTTTTCATGAAAAATATACAGTATCAAAGCATTGATGATTGTAGAGCTTTACAACCAGTCTGAGACTAACAGGAAACCCTATCAAACAGCTAATAAATCAGGCAGAACCAGGAAACAGTAAAATGTATTTAACATCTAATCATAGTTTGTACATAGTTTGTATTTATGTTCTATATTTTCATTTTATTGTAATACCTTGTTCGTAAATATCTTAAGGAAAGAGATCCCTTTTTTCTTATTTTTGAAACACTGAAGGTTTTATATGAAATCAACTTGGCATTGAAAATGTGAGATATATATAAATATATATATATATATATATATATATATATATATATATATATATATATATATATATATATATATATATATATATATATATATATATATATATTTAAATGGAACAAATGCAAGTATTGTTTTTTTTTTTTAATTCCCCTTAACATCTTTATAGTTTACTGTACATATTAATTATAAAACACAGATCACAGGAAGCTCTTTGGAAACCACCTAAGGTTATTTTTATTAATATTTGATTCAGTTCCTAATGTTTCCATTCATTTACTAGACATGTGACGCCCCCTGGTGTTTAAGAAAGAGCATGTACTTGTCAAGAGGGCTTTTTTGTGAATGTGACACTTTTATTGAAAATTGTACTGCTTCTGAAGATGTTTACTTCAACCATATTTGTGTTTTTCTATTTTTGAGGAACCAATGTTGGGTTTTACTGTTCCAGTTTGAGCTACTGGCATTTTGCTTTGTTCCTTAAGCTACTGGTTTTACACTAATTTACCACAAGAAATACGTCTGAAGTTTCTGTACTGGTGCTTTTACTTTTATTGGACAAGTATGCAACTGTGAGTGATGCGACTGGTCAAAATGTCTTGCGTACGCCATAAAAAGTGCGTCCACACAGAGGTGTTTACATCCTGATACAGTAGTTTAATGTCTTAGATGAACAGAAATGTTTTCTTATATGAGGTATATTTGGTATGAGTAACTGATAGAACCAAGCATGCATTTATCCAGTGAGCTACACAAGCCAGAGTCTCCACTGCTGCAGACGAGCACTGATATACTTTATCATGCACTGACCCTCTGTAGTCCATTCACTGGACCTCTCTAAAATGACTGGCTGCTGTCACTGTGCACACATAGCACATCTGCTGCGTTACTATTGTATCTGACAGTTGTAGATGGTGTAAATATTATGGGGGGAGGGGGAATTAAGTAAAAAGGGCTGATTCACTGAATGACATACATATGTTGAGATTCTATTGAATATTATTAAATTATTGTTTTAATACATTTATAAAGCACTTGACTGTTCTGTAGTAAGTGCACATGGATGTTTTGTTTACTGAGTGGCTTGCTGAAACGTTTAATAAATGATCCATATTTAATAAGTTAGCAATGAAGTCAGCAAATGTTTTTATTTGTCCAATTTTAAAGAAACACTTTCCTTTATTAATTTTATCAAATAAAAATGGTATTACATTGCCTTTTTAATAGTAATTTTAAATTTTTTTCTCAAAAACGTAAAACATGTTGCATGCATTTGTATCATGTAACCTTTATTTTAATACCACTAAATAAAACCCAGAGTAACCTATTGCATTCAAACATCACTTAAAATCACATAAATTATTAAAGAGGTCAGTTAGAGAGCATTGGAGACCATACGGCATCATTAAGACCAAGAAAGCAACCACATAGGTCAAGGAGAAAATTGTGGCACATTGCATTAGGTTATAAAACAATACTCCAAGTTTTGAACATCTCACAGAGCTCTGTTCAGTCCATCATCTGAAAGTGGAAAAAGTATGGCACAAAGGTGAACACACAGCTGTCCACCTAACTGACAGGGGTGGCCAGGAAGAGCATTAATCAAGACAGCAGCCAAGAAGCCCATGTTAATTCTGGAAGAGCTGCAGAGATTCTAAGGTAAGAGCATCTGTTCAATTCAAAATTAGTTCAAAAATACTTTATTGATCCCAGAAGGAAATTAAGTATTTACAAGACAGCTATTAGTTGTTGATCACAAATCTGACTTTTATGGAAGAGTCAGAATACTCTTAAACCAGTAAGGGCAATTCAGTTTAAGGCTCTGGTCAAAGTGCTTTATGGTATCCTGTTTAAAGCTTGTCACTAGGCATCTAGGGGGGCACAGCAAACATATGAAGGAAGGAGCTCTGGTGAAATGAAACCAAAACACTATGTATGGTGAAATACTAAACTTTGCGCATCAACCTGAATATACCATCCACACTGTAAACCATAGTGGTGGCAGCATCATGCTGAGTAGATGCTTTTCTTTGGCAGGAATGTGGAAGGAGGTCAGAGTTGATAGGTTCAATTCATCCTTTAGCATAGGGGTCTCTGACCTTAGTCCTTGTGATCTACTGTCCTACAGGTTTTAGATGCATCCCTGCTCCAACACAGCTGAATCAAATGAATGGCTTGTTATCAGGCCTTTGCCAAACTTGATGGCATGCTGATGTGGTAATTCAGTCATTTGATTCAGCTGTGTTGGAGCAGGGATGCATCTAAAACCCCTAAGGTTACATTGTGCAATTGAATAATTTAAACCAAATCAATGTGTTTGAATGGCCTAGTCAAATCCAATTAGGAATTTGCAGCAAGACTTACAAACTGCTGTTCACAGACACTATACTCCCAATCTGACTGAGCTTGAGCTATTTTGCAAAGAATGGAAAAATACTGATATGTACATATCCCAAAAAACCACAAGCTGTGATTGCAGTGAATGGTCACTAATAATTATTGATTTGGGTGGGGGGTGAATACAAATGCATGCCCAACTCTTCAGAGTTTAAAAGCTTTTCAAAACAATGCACTATTTCCTTTCCACAGTTATTTGCATCTTTGTGTTGATATATCAGATTAAATTTAAATAAAATACATAGTAGTTTGTTGTTAGAATGTGACAAAATGTAAAAAGGTTCAAGGGGAGTGAATGGTTTTGTAAGGCTCTTTAATATAAAGCATTTATAGTTCAGTTTTACAAAATAAAGACTTCAGATGTTGCATTTTATTTACCAAGATTAAATTATGTGACCATCCTCATGGTGACACATCCTCTAAGAGGGCTAGGGCAGGGTATGGCATCATCTATCTGAATGCAAGTGTCTATGTATGGGTCCAACAGCACCATGTTTGGGAATGCTTTGTTACTTTTCCTCTCGCTGACTAGATAGATCTGGCCACTGATGCTGGTGCAGCCACAAAAAAACTTTCTCTCTAAAAATTCTTCGTTGAGCACCATCCATTCATCAGTCTCCATGTCAAAGCGCAGGGCTTGGCCTCCAAACAGGTAGAGAGCACCATTGAGCTCAGTGGCAACCAAGTCATACCTGAAAGAGAGTTTAAAGATCAAAATAAAACACTTTTTTTTCTGTTTGAAATCTAATTCTTTTCTGATCATTTCAGTTTAGCAGCATGAGAAAAATAAACTGAGGAGTCATGTTTACTCACCGTGGAAATGGAGAACAGGAGACCACATCCCACTGATCCTCCTTTACCACATATCTCTGAATTCCTGAATACACATCTCCATTTTCATCCAGACCACATGCAACATAAATACACATTCCCAAAGCAGCAGTGGCCGCCCTCTCCACTGCCCTGACCATGGGGCTCACCCCTTCCCAGCCCTCCTCTGACCCCAGGACCAGCTTCTCTACGTCAGCCACGAGGCCTTCATCCATACTGCCGCCCAGGACATACACAGCTGAATCCAGCCCAATGGAGCAATGACTGTGTCTGGACTTTTGCATGGCTGGACCATCCAGCCAGCGCTGATTCCCACATTCGTAAATCCTGACCCAATCCACACTGAACCACAGCACGTCCCTGAAGTAGCCACCTGTCACGACCACATTGTCACCTAAAAAAATGAGAAAATATATAAACAACAATCCCACAGGAGAAGAGTAGTTTGTATTACACTTTTATTTCATGTAAAGCAATAAAAACAGGTAACTAAATTAGTTCTTTCTTTACAGTGCCTTGCCCAAGTATTCATACCCCTTGAACATTTTTAGATGTTGTCACTTTACAATCAAAACTGCAGCTGATAAGGTTGCCAAAGGTGGTTTTACAAAGTATTAGTAGTGTAAGTAAACCATCTATCAGTATCCTTTCACTTCATAATCATGTAAAACCTTGTGTTGCTCTACCAGACACAATCTTAATAACATACACTGAAGTTTACAGTGTGAAAAATGTGACGAGGGTCCAGATCCATTGATACTTTTGGAAGGCACTGCAGATCTTATAAATATCAGGCCTTCATTTTAGTATATTCATCAACAAGACAGCAGTTGTCATTATAATTTTATCACACAAACATTACCTACTGCTGCGACAGAGTACTGAGTGAGGTTCTTTCTCTGCAGAGGTGAGCAGTTTTGCCATCTACCACTCTGAGGGTGAAACTGATACAGTGGCTGCTCTTCCTTATCATGACGTCCACCCAGGACATATAAAGTCTCTCTGGCTCTGGTTCTCTTCATTGACCTTCCCACAGACCAAGAAGCAGGGAAATGTTCATTGAGCTTGCAGATGAGCCTGGCTCTAGGGTCAGAGCTTTTCATTGTGGTCAAAAGTTTAGAAAGAAAAGGTAAAGAGAGAGACTCAGGCCTCACCAGCTCAATAAGCTCTAGGAAATATTCCTCTCGTTTAGGGTCAAATGACACCCAGTGTATGGTGGCCTCCAGGGCCAGATCATCTTTGAAGATGGCCAGGTCATCACTGGCGAGAAGGTCTGCTAATGTCTCTTTGGAAAGGCACAGAAAGTCCTCTTGAGATGAAACTGCAGAGAAGTGTGTGAGCGCCACCTGTCGTGCTGCATTGTACAGCTGTGTACAACCAAACTGCCAGGCATAGGCCATCATTCCCAAGCAGTTGCTGAGGTGCAGCTCACGCTCAAGGAACTTGCAGCACAGAAGTCTGGGTCGCTCCAGCTGTAAGTAGTCTGCAGTCTCCAGAATTCCCAGAACATTTTCTCTGTTTAGAGCTAGTCTGTGTGTCCTGCTGTACTCCATCAAGTCCTTAAAATACTGCAGATCTAGCCCTTTGATCTCCACATGCCTTTTGTTGCTTTCCACACCACACCCAAAAAACAGAGCCCTGAAGTAAGGACTCTGGAGTGCCAGATGGTGTCGGCTGACGTAAAAGCTTTCTCCTTCCACCCGCAAGGTAGCATCAGGGATTGTGTCAGACTTTGAGGCTTCAACACAGAGGGCAGATTCATCCTCCTTGGTTTTGTTTTCTGTTTGAGGGAGAGGATTCGTTCTACAGCTCTGAGACTCCTGCTCAGCGTCAGCTCTTCCGGCCATGTCAACACAGCCAAACCTAATATCTGTGTCCCACTTCACAACCTAACACACCAACTGGTTCTTAGGTCAAGTTTATAAATAGACTCTGCCCTATAACTGATCTGGAAGAGCAGAGCTGCCACCCCACCAATAGAAGACAAAACAAAAAACAAAATAAAATAGAGGTGTTTCACATTTAAACATGAAAAGTTTGTTCTAAGACTATCCTATTCGTACCTGAACAATATATTATCACATAATACAATATTTTTGCTCAATATAATAAATGCTCCTTTTTTATATGTCATATTTTTGTTGAAATGTCATATATATATATATATATATATATATATATATATATATATATATATATATATATATATATATATATATATATATATATATATATATATATATATATTGCAAAGAACATATTTCCTCTGACTTAAAAATATTATTGTTCTTATTTCCTCTGACTTAAAAATATTATTGTTCTAACAATGATTTGTAAATCATTGCAATCATTGTTAGGGCATTGTTAGTTTAAGTCAAAGGAAGTATGTTGCAACTTTTTAAAATTTAAATTCAACTGAGGAATTTAAATAAGCTAAACGCAAATTTATAAATCAAAAGATTTGTCGTGTATAAATGTAATGACGTCATCCAACGACGTTAAGCGATTTGATTGGCCTTGGATCAGTGGAGTCAAGATTTAACTTCCGTGTCACGCAGTTAATATGGCGGTGAGTTCGTTGCACATTTGCTTTCTTTCAAATATTTATTTAATCTCTTAAATTATAAAACATTATCGGATGTATTGCTAATCTGTAAGCGTGTTGAGATGAAGAACGGGTTATCTAATGAAATGATATAGCTCTTTTGGCTACGTTTCTGATTATCTCTGTTAGCAAGCTAAGCCCATGCTAATAAGTGTTGAGTGTGAGCGGTTTGTGATTTCAAAACAACAAAGCCTAACTTTGGTTTCTTCAGGACAAAGAGAAGAAGAAGAAGGAAAGCATCTTCGACTTGTCTAAATACATCGACAAGACGATCCGTGTTAAGTTCCAAGGAGGAAGAGAAGGTAGGTGGCTTATAGATGTTAAATGAGCTAAAGAAATTCAGTCAGGTAATAAATGCACTTAGTGCTGCCGCTTTGTTTCTCAGCCAGCGGGGTCCTGAAAGGGTTTGATCCTCTGCTAAACCTGGTGCTGGATGGCACGATCGAGTATATGCGAGGTGAGTAAGTGTACAAGTTCGAAGGCTTCAAAGCTCGATGGGAGGGATTTTAGTCACCAGTGGAGTGCTGGCTCTTCATCTCATGCTCACCCAACATTACCTTCTATTCATCTCTGCATCCAGGACAAAAAAAGGTCACTGATATGCGTTCAGTTTCAAGGTTTTATGACTAAGCGTGTATCGGGTTCTGCAAAACGGAGAATGCACATAATGCATATTTTTCTTTACCTACTTTACTGTGAAAATACTTCAGTGTTGTCAGAAGGTGTTTGTGTAAGCCTGTGGCATGTAATTTGTAATTATAAAAAGGGAAGAGGGCAATGAAGTTCCTAACCCGAAAAGTACACTTTATTTTAACAAGAAAGTACACTTTCTTGTTAAAATAAAGGAAATAAAATATTTGACAGCAAGTGAGGTGTGCGTGTGTTTGTTTTTTTTGTTGTTTGTTTGTTTGTTGGGGTTTTTGTTTTTGTTTTAACAAGTCATGATCATTCCTGGAGAAAAAAGTTAACTATATCAGATCTCCTGGTGTAAAAAAAAAAAAAAAAAAATGTTTTTTTTATTTATTTTCGCTTTGGTTCTCTTCTGTGCAAAAAGCATATCATCAAAAGACCAAAAACCATTTTAAAATCTGATCTTTGTCATAATGCTCTTAATGTGTAGTTTAATACAAACATGATGGGCACAGAACTTCTTGTGTGAAGTAACATCTTAAAGAATCTGATACTTGTAGTCTGAACTTGGTGTGAATCTGTGTGCAGATCCAGATGACCAGCTGAAGCTGACAGAAGACACCAGGCAGCTGGGCTTGGTGGTCTGCAGAGGAACCTCCGTAGTGCTGATCTGTCCTCAGGATGGCATGGAGGCCATACCAAACCCCTTCATACAGCAGCAGGATGGCTAAACTCTTAGCTCAATGGCGCATACTTGATCTTTTTGTTTTGTTTTTTTGTTTGTTTTTGTTTTTGTTTTGTTTTTTTTTTTTAACCCATATCAGGACAGTTGTAGTTCATAAAACAAACCTGTTGACTTAAGTTAAAAATCAGCAGCAAAATGACACAAATGCACTTCAACTCTACTTTTTTGTGGTGTGCAAATGTTGCAAAGTTTTGTTTGTATAGGCCCCAAAAGATTGGGAAGTGACAACTTTATTTTATCTGTAGTATCTTTTTATAATTCTTTGTTGTTGTTCTTTTTTTTTTTTTTTGATAAGAAAATAAAGTGAAAAATCTAATATATGCTGGGTGTTGGTCACTTTCCTGTCCTGTACCTGTTTACTGAAAAACCATGGCTCAGATGTGAGTAGATGTTTGTACACATTCATCTCAGTAATTCAGAATGTCATTGAAAGGTTCATTGTTTTAGTCGTTCGATTTGAACAGGAAAACTAATTCAGATTCATTACACAGTGAAATATTTCAAGTGTTCTTCTGTTAGTTTTGAGGATGATGGGTTACAGCTAAGATGCTGGTCTACTTAAAGAACATGCATTCACAACCTGGTCTTGACTCCTGTTGCATCAGTGCTCCGTGGCATGGAGGCAATCAGCCTCTGTGGCACTGCTGATGTGTAAAGGAGGCTCTGGTTGCTTTAATAGCTGCCTTTGACACATCTGCATTGTTGATTCTGGTGCCTCTCATCTTCCTGTTTACAAAGCCCTATAGAGTCTCTATAGGGTTCAAATCTGAAGTACAGTGATACCAGGGTCATTAGAGTGGGTATTTGTCCTTTTTGCAGTGAGGGCAGGGGCCAAGTCCTACTGGAAAAAGGGATTGTCTCCATAAAACTCATCAGCAGAGGGAAGCATAAAGTAAACAATGTTCCTGATGCATGACTGAATAAAGTGGACAAACACCAGCAGATGACATGGATCCAAGAAGCATCACTGAATGTTCAAACTTCACACGGCCTTAAATTACTTGGATTTTGTGCTTCTCTATTCTTCTCTCAGGCTCTGGAGCCTAGATTCTCAAAAATAAATGCAAAATTTAATTTAATCTGAAAAGAGGACTTTAGAAAACTGAAACAGTCTAGTCCTTTTCTGTTTAGCCCATGTGGGACAATTCTGACATCTCTGATTAAGTAACATAAGAGTCATAGCCCATCTCCTAGATACATCTGTGTGGGATGGCTCTTGAAGCACCCACTCCATATGTCTCTAAACTTGAATAGACTTTCCTTCATATTCTTAAAAGACTTCAGTTATATCTGTTGCCTCTGTATAAATTTTTTCTGTCACTTGTTTTCCTTCCACATAACTTTCCTTTATAGCTGTAAGCCATATTCATAAAAATTCACACTGAAACCTTGCAATAATATGTATGTAATTAATCTATATAATCTACAAGTATGACTGTTTGACGTGGGTTGCTGAAATAAATTACTTTTTCGATGATCCAATTTATTGAAATGTGCATACAGTGGTTCTCAGAAGCAGAAGCAGTGTACTCAGTGATCTGTCAACAGACCACTTAGCTCACCTTTTCATGCAGTAACAGAAGAATTTAATGATGATCTTTAAAAGGTTGTTTCTCTGTTTGAAGATAAGCCATTCAAGCTTGTCCACACACAAAGACACATTTGTGGTATTAGCCACTTTAAGACAGAAACACTCAGGAGGGGGGAGGGATTAGGTAGCAATGCTTATTTTTGGATTGTTCTTTTGAAGGATGGAGGGGCTATCCCTTGAAGATAACATTGGTATGTATGTGTTATTAAATAAGAAGATTTTTCTGGATGAATGGGTATGAATGTGATCTGATCTGTTTGCAGAAGCTGTATTGTTGGAGAAAGGTCTCTGATGGTTTTTCAGGAGCTGGGAATAAAAAAGGTGGAATAAAAAGGCCAAATTCCTGCAGGCTTCGCCCCTCCTCTGCTGCTCAGTCACTGTGTCAATAGAGCACAAGCTGCCCTTTAGAGGAAAGCAAAGAGCTCCACTTAATGATACCTGTTTTTATTATTTACCACATTTTTATCAGTTTTGGTGTAATGATGGATTAGTGGGTGTTTTATGTTTTCCTGCAAACTATGGGAGATCACAGGTGACAGGAGAAACCCCTATGTACACCTGGGTGGGACCAAACAGGATCAGGACAGATGGACTGAGAGCTGAGTGGGGATTTCTGAAGCTGAACTGAACCTTTTGGAGTAAACAGAAAGGGTGAGTTTCCTGCGGTATAAGGACCCTGGCTCAGGTGCAACAAATAACAGACCCGCTTGGCCCTGTCGCCCCTTGTCTTCCACCTGTGTCTCTGCTCCTGTGAGAACTGTGGGTCATCTTTGTCTTCGCCTTGCAGAGTAATGAGAGAAGAAAGAGGTGAGTGCGGCTACTGCAGACCCAGCAGAAAGTCCTGGTTGTTTTTGTTGCTACACACAGTGATCCTCATTCAGTTAGTGACAGGCATCATTCAGCTAAAACCTGAAAAAAAACTTGTTTTGGAACTTTTTTCCACATCTGGTTTGTTGATTGGTGAACATTATGGCCTCCTAGGTATCCTTTACACACACCTCAGCCTGCACTCCTTAGTGGACTGTTCTTATAGTTTCCTTGCTTTTCAATCAGTCATTTTCCAAACAATGTATAGAAACTAAATTTCAAGTTTCAGAATATTTTATATTTGTCTTAAAAACTCAGAAATAAAAATCTTGCCTTTTTACTACACAAAATATAGGTTTCTAATTTTTGCCATGAAACACTTTTAAAACTGGATGGGGATGAATTTCATTTTCCCCCCTTCTTAATAAAGTAAGCCATCATTATTCTATAGTAGCTTGCAAATTCTTTGCAAAATAATTGAAGCTAGGTCAGATCGGATGAAGAATGTCTGTTAGAAGCAGTCAAATTCTTAAATAAATGTCTGCACTTTGACTAGGCCATTCTAACTTATGAATATGCTTTGAACTGAACCAGTGTTTCTCAACCCATAGTCCTTCATGCTTCAGATGTGTTCCAGCTCCAGAGTCACATGACTGCATTAACTCCTCAGCATGCGTGGTGTCACCATTAAATGTTGCAGAAGTCTGTTAATCAACCATTCAAATCAGGTGTGTTTCAGGAGGGAAACACCTAAAACATGCCTAAGGACCAGAGTTGAAAAACACTGATCTAAACTAGTTCATTGTTGCTCTGGCTGTATGTTAAAAGTTATTGTCCTGTTGGAAGGTGGACCTCCACCCCAATCATGAGTCTTTTGCTGCCTCTTACAGGTTTTCTTCCAGGATTAACTTGTATTTAGCCTCCTCTTTTATTTCCGTCAACTCTGACCCGCTTCAGTGTCTCTGCTGATCTAAACATCCCCATGCCATGATGCTACTACTGCCATGTTTCATTGTGAGGATGGTGTGTTCAGGGGGATATGTAATGTCAGCTAGAAACAGAATTTAACATGTAGGTCAAAAAGTTCAGATTTTGTGTCATCTGAGCAGAGCTGGGTCTTGGTTGCTTCTCTGGTAGAAAGCTCTTCTTGCCCGATTTATTTTAGACTGTTTCTGTTTTATCTTTAGGCCTGGCTCATTCTGTGCATCCATCACTGTGAAGACAGTTGAATGTGAGGCTGGAACCGGGAGTCCAACATGGACGTCAGTAAGGATGGTGGTGGAGGGTCATGGTCACCCTCACCCTCCAACACTGGCTGTCATAAAGGTGTTGTCATAATCTCCATCATCCTTTTCCTCATTGTAGGCATCTTTGCAGGTCTTGCTATCGGTGAGTCAACACACAATATTTATAATTATATTAATGACAAAACACTTTAGTGTTTTTTGTTCCTTTGACATGAGTTACATAGCCATGAAAACAATTGAATTCCCCATTAAATATTTAGTTAGCTGTTAAAATATGTTCTAATCTCATTTTACTCAAAACACAACATATCAACAAATGTCTTTTTAGCTCAGGATAAAATTAGGACACCCTACCCCCTAATAACTAGTGTTACTCTATATTAGCTAAAGGGTTAGGGTTCTGGCTAACTTCAGTAAGAGGCTTTTTGTAGCGACCAACCAGTCTCTGATATGAGTCTAAGGAAGGTTTGTCCCATTCTTCACTTCTAGCTGTGAGATGTCTGAGGGTTTCTTGCATTTTCAGCCTGTTTCAGTTCACGTTGTGATCAGGATCTGGGGTTTGACTCAGTCCATTTTATTTATTTCTTAATTCTCTGCCAGTCTGTGGTGGATTTAATGGTATGTTTGTTGCAGGATCCAGTACTGTTTCCACTTTTTTTTTTTTTTTTTTTTTTTTTTTTTTAACAAAGTGTCAGATTTTCCTTAAGCACCATATGATACGCTGTAGAGTTCATGGTGGATTCTTTGATGATGAGCTGATCAGGTCCTTCTGGAGCAAAGCATCTCCAAACCATGACAGTTCTAGCTCTGTGCTTCACAGCTGATATGGGGTTATTTTTCCTGTAACACTGTATTTGGTTTATGCCAAACATGTCCACTATTCTGGTGTCCAGCTAATTCTATTTTAGACTCACCTGTCCAAAGAACATTATTCTAGAAGTCCTGATCTTATATATTTTCTTTGGAAAAAATCAGTCTGGCTTCCATGTTTTGTTAGAGAGCAAAGGTATTCTCCTTGTACATTTCCCATGGAAGTTAAACTTGTGCTGTCCCTTTCTGATTGGAGAGCCATGTACTTTCATATCAGCAAGTAGAGCCTGCAGTAGTATCACAATGACATTTTAGGATTTTTGGAGACTTCCTTGAGCATGTTGTGGTCTGCTGTCAGGGTGAACTGGCTTTGACAGCTAGATTTGGTATGTTGGCAGTTGTTTTGAACGTTCTCCACTTGTAGACCATTCTCCAAACCGCTGGT
This sequence comes from Anableps anableps, assembly GCA_014839685.1. NCBI lineage: Eukaryota > Metazoa > Chordata > Actinopteri > Cyprinodontiformes > Anablepidae > Anableps > Anableps anableps. The sequence continues at coordinate 20,044,971 of CM026070.1, read as the reverse complement.
TTCAAATTCTCTCGAGGCCTCTTTAAATCCCTTACCAGACTCATAAACTGCTACAATCCTCTTTCTAAAGACAGCTCTTTTCATCTCACCATGGCATTTTCTCTCTCTTCAGCAGTCAGTAGCACACCAAGCTAGATGTGCGAGTGTTGAAAAAGCAAACCTCATTCAAAATGCTGAGTAAAAGATGTTCTAATCATGTGTAAATGAAGTGGAATGTCTTTGTTTGATTTCAGCAATTTTAGGTGGGAATACATGTAGTAATGTCCTGATTTACCCTACCCGAAACTGGTATTTTTATATTATTTTACAGAATGTGTTTAAAACTGTTTTCTTTTCTCTAGAAAAACATGCAGGCTGTTGTGGGGTGTCCTACTTTTTTCACATGACTGTTTATTGATGAATCCAACCTTGTAAAGTCTTGTAATGGTGATTATAATCTGCTGTTTACGTATGACCTACACTTCTTTTGTTTCTATCAAAAGCTAATATTTCCTCTCTTTCACTGCCAGCATACCTGCTGGAGGAGCCACATGATTTCTTGGAGACAGTGGAGCTGAAGGGCCTCAAGTACAGTCCTGATCTGCAGGATGGAAACTCTGGTTTCTCTATAATACTTTCCTCAGTTTTAAAGTCCAAGGTCAGGGCTGACATGCAATCTGGTGAAAACAGAAACATTTATACATAAGGATTACATTGTAATTTAGTGCGTTATTTCAGGTTAAAGATATCTTCACTGCCTCATCGATATCAAATCATTATGATGACTCCACCATCATTGCTTATGGGTAAGTAAGAAAGGTATTTTAACCAAGAGAAAACATCTAGGACAATATATAGAAACATGTCTATTTTTCCCTTTTCACAGTAACATACATGGTGATGTGATGGCAACATTAAGACTGTTCTTCAGGGTATCCAAAATCCAGCAATATTCAGACAACTTTGTTCGGGACCTGTTGAGAGCAGGCCTCAGCTCAGTGCTGCATGGGAAACCACTGGAGGTGCCTGGGTTTGGACAAATAAGCGCAATTGTTTTATTAGGTAATGAAACTATCATCATGATGAGCTGCGAGCAGATGAGTGAAACGCTGATCTCAGAGCTAAATGTTTCTCTCCCTTCCAACAGGGGCCAGTGGGAAGTCATTTTATGTAATTGGAGATGAGATGATAGGTGAGTTATTATGTTTATTTTGTTTTTATAAGCTACAAAACATTTCCTAAAAAAACAGGAAATATTCAAATTTTGGGGGGAAAAAAACCTTTTCTCATTTTGTCACAACACAACCACAAACTTTTATAATTTTAGGGGGAGTATAGTTGTGAAATGGAAGTGAAATGATACATGAATTGGAAATCTGAAAAGGTTAAAATGTATTTCTATTCAGACCCCTTTACTCTGATGCTCTTAAATGCAAGTCACATCAGTGAACCGACAAGAAAATGAAGACCAGAGAACATAGAAGATAACTTAAGGAAAGAGTTATGAGGATGGTCAAATCAGAGTAATGTTAATAACCTGCCACAGCAGCAACACTAAATTAACAAGCTGTTAAAAGAAAGCATTAATGCAAAGAAGAATGGGTTGAGATTTCCATCTCTCGATGTGGTGAGTTGTTATGCACCTATCCCACAAAACCTGCAGCTGTAACTGTAGCATAAGGTGGTTCTATGAAGTTTTGACTCAGGGGGTACTGAATACAAATGAACACCTCGCTTTTTTAGATTTTTATTTGCATACATTTTTGAAAATTATCCCTATTTTTTACTTTTACTGCTTTATGCTGGTACATCATCTTAAAAACCCAATGAAAAATATTTAAGCTTGTTGTTCTAACGTGACAAAATCTGAAAAAGCTGAAGAGGTATGAATACTCTGTTTTGATGGCCACATGTCCTCCTCTGCTCTACTATTGTGTGGTGTCCCACAGGGTTCAGTTCTGGGCCCTCTCCTCTTCATGTTGTACCTCCTCCCTCTTGGCTCTGTTTTTAAGAAATATGGGATTTCTTTTCATTGTTATGCGGACAACACACAGATTTATGTTCCGCAAAAGAAAACTGACTCCACCTCTCTTTGGTCTCTGTTTTTATGCTTGGAAGACTTGAAAGCCCGAATGGCCCTAAATTTCTTAAAACTTAATGAGAAAAAGACAGAGGTGGTGATTTTTGGTAGTTCCAGTGAAGACTCTCTGACTGATGTTGGCTCCTTGGCCCAGTACATTAGGTCTATTATTACAAATTTAGTGCTTAAAATGGATGCTGGACTTAAGTTGGAAACCCACATTAGAGCTGTTGTAAAATCCAGCTTTTTCCACTTGAGGCAGCAAGCGAAAGTAAAGCCTATTCTTTCTAATCAGCATTTTGAAACAGTAATCCATGCCTTTGTAACTACTTGGCTGGATTACTGTAATGCACTCTATAAAGGAGTCAGTGATAAGTGCATCTCCCAGCTTCAGAGGGTACAGAATGCTGTTGCACGTCTCTTAACAGGGACAAGAAAATTTTAACATATTTCCCCTATATTAGCCTCTCTGCACTGGCTGCCAGTATATTTTAGGATTCATTTTAAAATCCTTTTATTTGCTTTTAGAGCTCTTGATGGCCTTGCCGCGCCCTACCTGTCCAAACTGCTACATCCCTACACCCCCTCCAGTTCCCTTAGCTCAGCTCTTGGGCATTAGACAGGCCTCTTCACTTTCTGATTTTAAATCCCTTCTTAAGACCCATCTCTTTTCCTTGGCTTTTGACACAATCTGAGATGTTGACTTTGTCATACTGTGTTTTATTTCATTATTTTATTACTACTTTTATATACTACTTTGTTTATTGTTTTATGATTGATCATTTGTATCTTATGATTGTGTACAGCACTTTGGTACTGTGGGTGTTTAAAGTGCTTTATTAATAAAACTGGTATGGTATGGTTTGGTACTTTTTCAAGGCAATGTATAACTAAAGAAAACACTTAGATATGGAAATGCTTCTTCTCTTATGATTTCAGGATACCCTTTAAAATATTTTATCATTTGTTTCTTTGATGAATTCACTTTCTTCTACCCTCATCTAATTACTTTTCTATTGCACCTGGGATTTTCAGCAAGGTGTCCAGAAAACGCTTATACCTGTGAAAACGGTGAATGTATCACCAAAAAAAACCCAGCATGTGACTTCATCCCTGACTGTGAGGATGCATCTGATGAGGCTCACTGTGGTAAGCACTTTCTCCATCCGAAAAAGCTTCAGAAAATGTGTTTGTTACACTCAGTTGATATCAAGCAGGTACAGTTTGAAGAAACCGCAGCACGCGTTACTGAAATAGATTCCAAACACTTATTAATGTCAACTCTCCTCCTGATGATCCTGAACAGACTGTGGTTTACGCCCAGCCATGGGGAGTCGGATAGTCGGTGGCGAGGACGCTCGCCAAGGGGAGCTGCCTTGGCAGGTCAGCCTGAGGTATCACTGGAGGCACACATGTGGAGCCTCCATCATCAACGAGCGCTGGATTGTCAGTGCAGCACACTGCTTTGAAGGGTAGATTTTACTTTTATGTGCTTATTTATTTTATATATGTATATTTATCCATCTTGAATAAATTCCAAGACGTATATCTTTTCTCATTTCAGTGCCAATGATCCCAGTGAGTGGACGGCCTTGGTTGGAGCCAAACTGGCCAACGGCATAGAGACCGAGTCAAAAACTATTAACATCAAGTCGATATTTGTCAATCCTGAATATGACCCCATGACCAATGACAATGATGTGACTGTCCTGGAGCTAGAAACCCCCCTCACCTTCAACTCCTACATCCAGCCTATCTGCATTCCCCCCCAGTCCCACCTCTTTGAGCCTGGTCAGAGCTGCATTGTGTCTGGGTGGGGTGCTCTGCAGCATTTTAGCAGTGAGTTTGCACACATGTAAACAGTTTATTGTAACAAATGCATCATTTAAAACACAAGTTGAGCTTACATCAGTAAGCTTACATCAGTCAGAGAACATTGCCATTAGATTTATATTTATAGCAACATGTTGTCCTTGACATTGCCCTGAGAAATTAGTGTTGCTTCAATGAGTATTGTTTTTTGGCCTACATTTATTTTCATCCATGTTTGCTCTGAGATTTTGGGGGGGAAAAATGCAGTGCAACTAACTGCCTTCTAACGCTACTCAATTAATGTGTATATTAACTGCAGTTTAAATACATCTGTTCTGTTAAGGCCTCTGAAGTTTATAAAAGAAAAATAATGAACAAACAGCATCATGAAGACCAAGAAAAATAGCAGACATGTCAGGGACAAAGTTGTGGAGGAATTTAATGGAAGCTTTGGTGCTTTATTATATCCCAAGCTCAGAACATCTCACAGATCGCTGTTTAGTCCGTCATCTGAAAACAGATAAAGTCTTGCACAACTACAAGCCTACCAAGGCATGGTTATTCATCTAAAAGTAACAGGCCTGGCATTTTTAGGAAGCAGCCAGAAGACTCATGGTTACTCTGGAGGAGGTGCAGAGATCCACAGCTCCAAGTAGGACTATAAGTGTGCAGCCGTTTATTCTTGCAGGATTGCGAGCAAGGGTACATCCTTGTCAAGTCAGCAGTCCGTTACCACTGAGCAACTCACAGGACCAATAACCACACATGGACACATTCACTCCTAAGGGCAAATTACAGAGTCCAGTTGAACTAATATGCATATTTTTAGACTGTGTGATGAAACTGTAGTACCTGGAGAGGAAGCACACATTCAATGGGAGAAAATGAAAAAGACCCCAGGTTGAGACTTGAACCTTGGACCCTCTCACTACAAGGCAACAGAGCTTACAACTGCACCACGTGAGTGTGAGGATGCTTTTCAAAGCAAACTGGTCAAAAGACTTGAGACTGAGGTTCATCTTTCAGCAGGACACTTACCTCAAACCTATAGCCAGAGCTGTGATGCAGTGGTTTAAGTAAAACACTTTCATGTGTTGAATGACCCAGTCAAAGTCCAGACTTATGTTCAAATTGAAACACTATGCACTGCATTGCATTGGCTTACTGCATAAACCCCCAGTAAAATAAACTGAAGTTCAGAGTCCCATCCCTTTGATGTACCCATCCAAGCACTGAACAGATGCTTAGAACAAATCAATGCATGGATGTGCCATAGCTTTCTCCAGCTGAATAGAAACAAAACTGAAGTTATTATCTTTGGACCTAAAGATGAGCAATCCAGAGTAAGCATGCAGCTTCATTTACTACAACTACAAACTAGTGATCAGGCTCAAAATCTGGGTGTGGTGATGGACTCATACCTGAGCATTCAGAGACACATAAAAATAGTTACAAAGTCAGCTTTCTATCACCTGAAGAACATTTCCAGGGTTAAAGGACTAATGTCTCAACAAGATCTAGAGAAACTCATCCATGCATTTATTTTTAGTCGCAATGATTATTGCAACAGTGTCTTCACAGGTCTGCCTAAAAAGTCAATCAGGCAGCTGCAGCTGATCCAGAACATTGCTGCTCGTGTTCTCACTAAGACCAGGAAAATAGAGCACATCACCCCGGTTCTAAAGTCCTTACACTGGCTCCCTGTAGCTCAGAGAATAGACTTTAAAATACTTCTGTTAGTTTATAAATCACTGAATGGCTTAGCACCAAAATACATTAAAGACCTGTTGTCGTATCAACCCTCCTGACCACTCAAATCTTCTGGTTCTAGTCTGCTCTGCATCCCCAGAACCAAACATGGAGAAGCAGCTTTCAGTTTTTATGCACCACTAATCTGGAACAAACTTCCAGAAAACTTCAAAACAGTCGCAACACTGAGTTCTTTTAAATCAAGGCTAAAACCCCACCTGTTTAGAGTTGCCTTTGATCAGTAGTAAGTGGAACATTGATCAGTATTTTTGAATTATATCTGCTTGGTGATCTTTATGATTTTGATGCATTGATATTTTCTCTATGATTCTGATGATTTTGATATATATTTGCTTGATCATTTTGCTGTATACTTGCTCAATGATTTTGACGCATACTTGATTGATGTTTTTACGATGTAAAGCACTTTGAACTGTCTTGAGGCTGAAACTTGCTATACAAATAAACTTGACTTGACTTTAAAGTTGTAAAATGACAAAATATGTAAAGGAAATGGAAACTTACTTACAAACTGATTTAACTTAACACCATGTCTTTGTTAAAAGAAATTGATGTACAACCAGTGTGAGTAACGACATCTTAATTTGTACTGTGTTCTCCTTGTGTTGTTCAGCAAATGTCCCCAATACGCTGCAGAAAGCACTGGTTAAAATCATAGACTCCAAGGCATGCAATCAGTCGTCTGTGTACAGAGGTGCTATTACTCACAAAATGATGTGTGCTGGATTCCTACAGGGGAAGGTGGACTCCTGTCAGGTCAGTAGAGGCTCACATTTATTAATATAATTTTCTACATACAGGTCTTACAGCATTTATTTTGGATCTGTGGGCTCAAAAGTGAGCCATACCTAAAACAAACCCGAGGGGGGAGTGTTTGTTGTGATTATCTGCTCTCTTAATAATCCCAACTTCTTATATTGGAACAATAATGGCTATTGGCCTCTGCAAAGAAAAAGTCATAAGGTTCAGGAATTTCAACTTAAGATTTTGTGGCTCAGCTAGAAACTCATGTTTCAATAAACCAAACGTCCATCAGAACTCCTTCAGCTAAACCCATGTCTATGTGTTTCATCTGCAGGGTGACTCCGGGGGGCCCCTTGTTTGTGAGGAGGGCCCAGGGAGGTTTTTCCTGGCTGGGGTGGTGAGCTGGGGTGTGGGATGTGCCCAAGTCAACAGGCCTGGAGTTTATGCCCGCGTCACCAAGCTCAGAAACTTTATTCTGAAGTACACAGACCTAGCTTTAGTCAATGACCAATTAAAGCCTGCTCCAACAGTACCAGTCCCCTTGACCAGTAAGTCCTCTGGGAGCCTTCCAGTGCCTCTAACCATAGCCATGGATGAACCTGCTGGCGCACCTGTACTTGGTAATGTTTCCATCAAAACTGTGAATTTGTAATTTATTGTAAATAACCTTATTTATATGTATTATTTACATTTATTATAACAGTAATAGAATTATGCATTACAGCCACAGACTGCAGCACAAACTTCCAGTGTAGTTCCAGTTTTTGTATCAGTAAAGTCAACCCAGAGTGTGACAGAATCCCCGACTGCCCCAATGAAGCTGACGAGAAAAACTGTGGTAATGTTTATCCACATAGAGCACAAAGCTAGGTTTTGACAACATGGTTCCTGAGCTGTGCCTTTGTTCCAGACTGTGGTGTTCGTCCTGCACTGGGTGTTCAGCGGATCATAGGTGGAGTCACAGCTCGAAGGGGAGAGTGGCCATGGATCGGCAGTCTCCAGTACCAAAAACAACATCGTTGTGGCACCACGCTCATTCACAAGAAGTGGTTACTGACTGCTGCACACTGTTTCAATAGGTACAAATAGATCTCCAGAAAAAAACAAAAACATGTCCAAATAATAATAAAAGGCCTCAACTAACAGTTTTATTTCATGGTCCTCATCCATAGTGATTCTAGTCCCACTGACTGGGCTGTAAGCCTTGGATCTTTGCTGCGATCTGGGTTAGGCGCCCTGGTTATTCCTATACAGAGAGTGATTATCCACCCGGCTTTCAACGGTACCAACATGGACCGTGATGTGGCTCTGCTGGAGCTGGCAGTCCCGGCCCCCATGTCCTACACCATCCAGCCGGTGTGTCTTCCCTCTCCGGTGCATCTCTTCCTGGACAACTCAGAGTGCTTCATCACAGGTTGGGGATCCATGAGGGAAGGAGGTGAGAGTCATATGAAAGATCACATTTTCCTTACAGTTTTTTCTGTTTTTGTTTTTATGTTACAGGTACATGTTTTAGATAACCAAACAAGTTTTAATATAAAAGAATTCCTGCATATGTATACAAATTAAGCTTTCAAGTGATTTTAATTTTTTACTGAAAAAGAAAAAACAATCCAAACCAACCTGACCCTGTGTGAAAAAGTAATTCCCAGACGAAAATAATACCTGGTTATGCTACTGTTGACAGCAACAGCTGCCCTCAAGGGTTTGAAATAACTGGCAATGAGTCTTTAACATGTCTGTGGAGGATTTCTGTCCCACTCTTCCTTGTGTAATTGTTTTAATTCAACCACTGCAGATGAATTTAAATCATTATTGGAACAATTTTAAGGTCACACAAGTCCAGTTTATGTCATATTATAATAGATATTGTGGTTATCATGTATGGTTTTGGTGGTAATTTTATTTTAAAAAGGTACTACTAACCATGAGAAATTTTATCACAATAATCATTAAAACCGGTAATCATTTCATTCTAAATAAAATATTCTGTTTGATAAATTAGTTTAAAGTTTTGAGCATTTTGCTAATTATTAAAGTGTGATTTTTCACCCCACTGAATAAATGTATTCGAATTAAAGGTTGGATCTTTCTAGAATTTTCAGTGTGACATTTTGAACTGCAATAAAATTAATTTATTTTAACATTTTTACACATTTCCCTAGGGGTGTCAAAAAATATGTCTTCATCTATATGTACATTCTTAAATTTGAAAAGACAACAATTATTCCGCTATTATACACAAATGTTTTTCACAATGTATTTCTTTGTATAATTTCTATTTATCCATCTAAAATATAGTAATGTATTTGCTACACTGAAGATTCTTGTACCACATGTTTAATAGTATCGGCTCACTGAGGATGATTATTTCCCCAGGTTCTCTGACCAACCTGCTGCAGAAAGCTGCAGTGAACATCATTGAGCAGGATGACTGTCAGCTGTCATATGGTAACGTGCTGACTCCCAACATGATGTGTGCTGGATTTATGGAGGGAGGACGGGACACGTGCCTGGTAAGAAACACCATGTGACATAATTTTTTTTAAAAGGAAAGATATCTGTGCCTGGATTTTTGCCAAGCTTCTGGGTGGTCCTCTCTTGGCAGCTTCTGTGCAGTAAGAATGAGCTCTCAGGGGTGCTGCAAAGTTGATTAGTGAGAGCAAAGTGTATCTCGCCATTTGCCAAATATGGCAAATAAAATAGCAAGACATGAGAGAAGAAAGGTAAATGTGGTAATCATTGTCTTTAAAAAAAAAAAAAAAAAAAAAAAAAAAAAAAAAAAACCACCCCCAGCGCATTGATCGTCCTTTATAGCAAAACTTGACACGTTCCTGCCTTACTCAAAGCACCTGGTCACATTTCCTTTGTTAATTATATTTAGAATTTTTTTGCTTACTTGACAAATAAACTAAACCTGAATTTTTTTACTAAAACCAACAAAGTAGTTAAATTTTTGAGGAAAAAGGATCTGTACATAATGTACATAGATCCAAGGCATAAAACGTCTCTCATTTGTTTGCCTTATTAAATGAAAGGAATTTAGCTTTTTTTTTCTTTGGGGGGGGTGATTGGTTTTCTATTTGTTTGGTCTAAGGCTTTTCTTTAATCAACTTTCTGCAATTAGATTTTCTCCAGAAATGTTTGCTATATTTTGTCAAGTTAAATGAGGATATTTAGTTCAAAATTAAATAAATGTAAAAAAAAATATGGCAACTAAAGTTGCATACTTCTTATTCTGCCTATCATTTTCAATAAAAAAAAAATTCAATATTGCTCTAATTTTTATCCAAATGTCCATTCTGTTACCTGTCAATTACAGTCAGGGGCCAAAAATAGCCCATGGGCTAAATTTGGAGCACCCCTGCCTGAATCAGTGTCCTTTTCATTTACTGGAGACCTAAAAGATGAGGCCATTTGTATTTCTATTGAATTAACCAGAGTCTTGACCTTTCCAGGGGGATTCTGGGGGGCCGTTGACTTGCCGTCACCACTCTGGCCAGTGGTTTATTGCCGGTGTAACCAGCTGGGGACACGGATGTGGACGAACTGGTTTTCCAGGGGTTTACACTCGGGTGACATCTGTTAGGAAATGGATATCAACACATCTACCTTTCTGATGAGACTGGAAACAACTTTCATAGAGAAAACTTGGAGGAAAGAAACAGTGGATTTTACTGATAATTCTTCTCCACGTTCCTGTACTGTACAAGGACTAAAGTCATGCCAAAGGCCAGATAAACATATCCTCAGTTAACAAAATACCGACCTATGTGTCTTGGGTGCTGTTTGCAATGCTGTGCAATAGCCTAACTTGGACCATTCAACATGTACTGATGAAATAATCATCAGCTGTGAGTAACTTCCTACCAACAGCTGCATGATTAAAATTATTTATTACACTTATTTATTTTCCTGATAGGTGTAAATAGTGGTAAGGTTGGCATTTCTTTTGTTTTTATACGTGTGGCTTTCTGAGAGTACATTGATCAGCCTCAGCATTAAAAACCACTGACAGATTACCAGCATGGATCTGCTTATTGCAATGCTGCATGATGCTGGAGATCTTTGCATTCTGACATTTATAGGGATGTGTTGAATCCCTGCAATGTTGTACCTTTCCACACAACATTAATGTCTCAGGTATGGCACGAAGACCAGTTTTACATGGCCTCCAAACTTGGATTGCAACCTGATCGTGCAGCAATGGGATGTGCAGAAACGTGTAGGAGTTCTTACTCCCAGAGGGTAACCACTTTCCCCCCGCACAAACGAAGCCTGTTTTAGCTTTTCTTTTGGAAATCTTGAATGTTTCAGATTATCAAAAAAAAAAAAACATTATAGCACACAAAGATAACCTGAGTCAAAACAAAATCTAGTTTTCAAATGAATTTCATTATTAAAGGAAAAAAGCTATCCTGATCTTTTGTTCAGCAATGGTTTTGATTCTGGAACAGTCCCCCACTGATGTCATTTTTGCCCAGTCTCTTTTTTATTGTTGAATCATCAACACCGACCTTAACTGAGAAAAGTTTGGCCTTCAGTGCTCGAGGATTTGAATTGAATTTGAATTTGGATGTTGGTCTGAGATCATTTTAGACCTCCAGGATGAGTCACTGATGAGCTCTTAGATTAATTTTGGTTGGCTTGCCTCTCCTAAGATGGTTCACCGCTGTTTCTTGTTTTCTCCTTTTGAGGATAATGGCTCTCGTTGTGGTTCACTTGAGTCCCAAAGCATCATAAATGGCATTGTAACATTTTTCAGGCTAAAAAGATCTCAATGACTTTCTCATCTGTTCTTCAATTTTTTTCTATCAGGGAATGATGTTTGGCTTTTGTAGAGCTTTTAGCCTACTTCATGTTGTCAGACAGGTGCTGTTCAGGTGATTTCTTGATTCTACAGGTCTGGCAGTAATGGTGCCTGGCTGTGATTAGTGAAATAGAACAAAATATATTTGTTTAATCACAGTTAATTTATGATTTAACAAGTAGGGCAGTTACCTCTTCACATAGGGCCAGGTTGGTTTGAATAGCCTTTTTCCCAAATTAAATGAAATCATCATATGTAAGCTGCTTTCTGTCTTTATTCGGGTTGTCTGATTTTTAAAAGTTCTTGATTACTTGAAACATTTAAGTGTGACAAAAAAATAGAAGAAATCTATAAGGTGATAAAAACTTTTTTACAGCACTGTACATACACATCTGCCACATTTATCTGTACCACTAGTAAAGATGTGTAAAAAAGCCTTATAACCTAGTTTTTTATCACAGTGGCACAGTCTCATGCTGGAAATTTGAGAAATTTGCCATCTTTATTTTGACTATATTAGTTTAATAAAGGAAACACATTTTAATAAATAATTATTTTTAACTGAATTATGGATGGAACAATTTTCCTCTTTAGGACAGCACTTAGTCTTCTATAGCATTTTACATGGGTAGAGCATACAGACAGAAGGATCTTTGATTATTCTTCCTTGCACAGTTTCTCTAAATCACCCAGAGTCCTTCATATTTTCTTCAGCTTACTCAGCAGGTTTTTGCAGGATTTAGATCTATGGACTCAGATGTATATGGAAGATGAAGATTATTTTGTGATTGATGAACCCTTTCTGTTTCAATTTGGCCACATTTTGTTACATTATCATCCTGCTGAAAGAACCGATAATGACCTATTTTCATCTTACTAGCAGAGTCCATCAGATTTTTTTTTTTTTTTTTTTTTAACAAAATGTCCTGGTATTTCAGAAAGTTCATGATACCAAGTTTCCCTGGGCATTTTGAACAAACTCAGGCCCTGTAGCATCATAGATCCTCCACTTTACTCAACAGTGGACATGAGATTCTTTTTCACATATTTATCCTTCAGTTCTCCAATAGTTTTGGAGATTGTTTTTACCTGAGCTACTGTCCTGCTCAATGGCAAAAAAAAAAAAAAAAAAAAAAAAAAAAAAAAAAAAAAGGGTCCTCATTTAATAGTTTTTTTAAATTAAATAGGACTTTTTTTTCCCCTCCTCAGAGGTAATTTATTTAGAAGAAAGGTTTGGATTTTTCTACAGTTTTCAGTGTGAGATTGAGATGCTGCAATAAAAGATGAATTTCTTTTAAGGCTTTTTACTCATCTTTCCCAGGCAAGCTAACAAATTTGTCCGGGTCTGTTCCAGAGGTCTGGGGTGCACATACAATCAGCTGGTTTTCAATGCTGTTTATAAACTATATGTATTGTTCATTTATGGGTTCATTTATTTTTCTTTAGAAATGCAGTGTCATATTTTTAAGGAAAGATGGGTTTTCATGGGAAAGTGTGTGAAAAAAGTACTTAGATTCTAACCTGAGCTTTATAAGTGGAACCTGTAGTGTTCTTTCAATCATGTTTGACTGGACAAACATAATCAGATTTATTGATTTTTTTTTTTTTTTTTTTTCCAAACAAAATCATTTCTTTTTGCACATGATCACTCTGCAGGCGATGCTTACAGGCTTTCTCTCACTCAAATTATGCAGGCTGCTTGTACTTTCCTATACGCCTAAGCAACTACACACACAAAGCTGAGAACGGTGCTGTATTCTAACTATGTGAGGCAGACCCTGGCTGAAACAAGTCCACCACTGTGGAAGGGCAGCAGCTAGAGTAACACATAGGAAACATGTCAGACAAAACAGTTTTGTTCTTCGCTGTAGTTTGATATAGGCTGGCTGGACTGCTGTGAATGTCAGCTGTGAGACTTTAAAGACACCTCATTCATTGGAAGTTACAGTTAATGTTGCCAACAAGTCCACATTGTTTTTATTATAACTACAAGGTAATAAGTTTTGCTTGTTTATGTTTTAGCTCAGAGGCCCAATGGCATCGTCAGACAGGATTTCAGATGCAACAAAGAACAAATCCTCTCCACCTAGGGGATTGAAGGTGCTGGCAGGAGTTAGCAACTGGGGCAAGCTTTATCCAATAACATCAGCATATCAACTGTCAGCCAACTTAGTCTAAGCCAAAGATTTGCGAGTGTTTGAGTTGAGGAGGATGCTGTAGATGCAGGCAAAACATAACTAGAGGGGGGGGATCAATTCAAAAATGCATAGATATTGAGTGACGTGCAATTTAGTATAAATGCATAATTTCTAGGAGGGGATTTATTTCTTTAACAGGGTTTAGATTTGCAGATAGAGGGCTCCACATGTGTGGCTTTGTTTTCTTGTTTTTGCCCTTCAGTGTACCCTTGTTAGCATCTAAAGTGTTTCTGTTCAGTCTGATTATTTTCCTAGAGAAACATCAGAACTTTGCACCATCAGTTACTCCATTTATTACATATAACACAGGAATAATTCAACTGTATTGGCGATCTTTTCCTCAAGAGTAAAAATAAAAATGTTCACAGAGATGCTGTTACGGGTAAGAGTCCACAGGCCTCATCTGTCTATGACAGAGGGGGATGTTGTGCTGCTGACGTTGTACATCTGTACAGGGACCTCCAATGTTGCACTGTGCTGGTCCTCATTCTAAGCAGCAGCGACCCGATGAAGAGAAGGAGGTAGAGAGTTTGGGGGATTTTTTTCACATGCGAGCTCGTTCCCTCTGCAACCTGGAGTTGTATGTTCGGGACACAGTGTTCCAGGCGTCCATATATCTGTCCATACACATGGCGATGCATTTCTGAGAGGGCAACAAAAGAAAACAGGTATAGAAAGGTAAAAAAAAAGCTCTAACATTTATTATTATTATGGTTGCACAATATCAGTAAAACATGTAATTATGAATCTACTTCTAAATTTTCTGATGATTTTGATAACAGTATCATCACAATTTCCTAACTCTTTTCTTTTCACTTAATAATGCCTCTCCCTCTCTTAGTGAGGTTTAGCATCTTAGCCACTAAAATAAACATGAAGTATGGGCATCAAAGGAAATAAAATTATACACAATAATCCAAATGTATTATCATGATGAATGTGCATACATGGCACCTGAAATGTTAATATCCAAACAAATATTGCATCTAGCCGGCTCTTTGCAATATATAGTAATTAAGGTTGTTATTTGAAATATTGTGCAACTCCCGTTGTTATGATTAAAAAAAAAAAGGATCAAGTTTAATTCTTAAATTTTTGTGCCATGTACATTATTACATTGCAGATTGTGAATGTACAGTAATTGAAATATGATAATCAGAACCAACCCAACATTGCTTGGCAGAATTTAATTCGGGACCCCGCTTTAAGTTTGCATTATGTATCAAATAAATTGTACATACAAGGTTATTTCTCTGATTCATTTTGTCTGACAGTCATGTCTGGAGTACAGTGTTTCAATGTAATGTCGGGAAAAAGGAGCCAGTGGCTATTCAGTTATAGGGTTAAATTATAGTTATACTGTGCATTAAAAATAAGACACAAAAAAAGCAGACTTGATTAAATTAGCAACACTAATTATGACTATAAAGCATAATACTAGGTATATTTGCCATATATTGACTATTAATTTGCAACTTATTTAAAATCCTGTTTAATTTTTAAAGAATTTTTAATTTCTTAAAATGTTATATTCATAAAGCAAGGTTTAAAGCAGGGATCTTCACAAACATAACTAACTTCAAGTTGGAAGTTTTGACATATAGTCTGTGCTCTTGGGGGCCCTCTGCTGGCTTTGAGGTTCTATGCAGCAGCTTAGCTTGTGCCACGGGCACCTAAAAGTAACAACCAAATACTGCAGATGGGAGATGTTACATGGCGATCACGACAACATGGTCCAGCTCCAACATAAAGTGGTTGATTTTAACTTAAAATTACAAAATGTTCATACCAACTTCTACTGTCACCTGTAGTCAGTGAGGGGTGTAATAGGAAACTTAGGTCATCTCTCTTAAACACATACCTGTTCAGAATTGTCCAATGAACTTCCAGGCTTTCCTATACACTTCTTGAAGCATTTATCAGTCATTCTCTAAAGTAAAAAAAAAAAAACAAAAAAAAAAAACAGTGGTCATTGTGGCATGCGTTTTACCGACACTCACAGTGGGCAACACAAGCAAACCTTTATTAAAATCAGTGTTTATCTTAAAACATTTTTTTCTTACTAGCTGACAGCTTGTCACCAATTCAACATCTTTGTAGTGGCATTCACAAATAACCCTCAGCTCAATTGAGTCTTGTTAGCTTAGCATCAAAGTCCATTGGTTTACCTGAAGGAGCTCCTGAGCGTTAGCCACCGCGATTTGGACCTTAACCTGCTCCATGATGGTCCCGGTGTCTATTTTACCGCCGGACCCTCCTGCTGAGAAGTCTGACCCAAACCCGTCCATCTCTACCAGAGTCCGGTTAAAAACAGATACTTTATTAAGCTGTTTTACGGCTACACGTGTAGACTTCAGCGGCTAGGTTTCACACAATTTTCGGTGCCCTTGACAGAGAAGGAAGACCCTCGACGTCATTTCCGTCACAAGATAAACTCTGAATCGTGGGAAGTGAAGTTCTTCTGTGAATTGTTTCAAAGTAGCTCTCCCCTTTTTTTAATATCTGTTTGATTCAAGAGTAGAAATAATCCCTGCAATTGGAACAAAATGTTTCCAAATGATTTTAAATGAAAGTGTTAACCATGAAAAGGAAAACAAAAAAAGTATTTACCCTTGTGTTCCCCACTCCGAATCCCTGTAAAATGCTACAATGACTGCTGTTTTTATGCTTCAGGGAATAACTGATAGAGAGTATATGAACACCTGGACGGTCATTGGACAATTCTGAACAGGTATGTGTTTTAAGGAGATGACCTAAGTTTTGTATTACTCCCTTTACCCCTCACTCACTTTATAATTTAAAGTTATAATCACCCTTTTCCAACACACCTGAATCAAATGGCTAAATGAATGGGGCCTGGAGATAGCTGCTGATTGGGAGCAAATGGGCCAATGTTCCCAGCCTATTTCAGCCTGGCTGCTCCTCACACCAGTAGCTGCACTTGCTCTCCCCAAAGCAAGTAGTCCATTTGTTTTTGTTGGGTTTTGTTTTAGTTATGTCAGGCTGGCCTTGCCCTCCTTATAGCAGGTAGTTCATTTGCTTGGTTTGGCTCTGCTTTGGCTTGCTTAGGATTTGTACTTATGTTAATCTTTAATTTAGTTTGGTTTTCCTGCTTAAAACTTAAGTTATTTCAATAAAACCACATAAACCTGCTTTAAAATTGGTGTGTCTCCCATTTTTGTCATAACCTTACGAACTGGGCTGTGATAATATTTAGAATCAAAGCTTTATCCCCTGATTTTAGGGGCATTTTAATGCCTGAATGATCTACAATGAAATAAATGAACTAGCAGCTGAAGTTCAGAGAAAAGGTTTGGAAATGGTTTAGAAATACTTGAGACATATTGCTGAAAATGACTTTAAATTATTCTAAGACTCAAGACTTTTGTACACCCCTGTCAATAAAGATTTAAAAGTAGGATTAAGTCTTATATTAACATTTTTAATGATTATTTAATGTTTGTTTAATGTGTTCACAGTACTCTGAAGTCAGCAAAGATCATTATATGAGTAGTGATCAGTTGGACTAAAATCTTAAATGCTCATCATGCTCATGTCATAGGATGTTTACCACAAGGTGGTGACACACTCCACACAGACAAATTGAAGCAAAATGAGATCCTTTTGGTTATTTTTCTAAATGTTGTACCAATAATTACTGTTGTATTGTTCATAAAATATAGATTTTTTTTAATTTTTTTTTTTATTTCCTTCTTACAAGTGGTGCAGTTAATTCAATGCAAACATAAATAAACTGACTTTAAACATTATTGTTTTACCATAGAAAATCGTTTATATTTTATTTGGGTTTATGGCCTGACAGTTAGACACCAATGTTTTCACAATTCACTGAAGAACTGGTAAATATTCAACATTCCTTAATGGTTATAAGAACCTCTGCAATGCAGGAGTGAAGACGACCTCCTATAAAGACCCCTCGCCTTATGTTTCAGACGTTGACCTCAGTGAGTAGACCACCTGCCTTGAGTGAACAAACATGTGGTGCAGTGAGCTCTTTGGCAACAATAAAGTGACGGTTACTGTCCTCCAAACAGACAGTGGTGAACTGGTGATGCTGGGGGCATCAGGGAATAATTGTGGGGAGTCTGAAGAATGGCAGACTCCCCACAATGAGTATTTAATGAACAGTTACACAATGCCTGTATATAGGCACAGGCACTGAGTCCACAAAAGAGTTTGACTGGTGGAGGGGGAGGGTCAAAGTGCAGCAAAAATGAATTAACCCAAGATTATAATCATGAGTTCATTAAGCTAATCTCTTTAAAATCTTAATCTCCTTCAGGCACACTTGTGCGTATGAAAGCATTTAGCCCAGTCAGCTTTCAGACAAGGCTCCAGTGAGACCAGGCTGCTACCTTTATGAAAATAGAAATTACAAGAGCATATTGTTACTGATGCTGAGCTTTGAAGTTACACCCTGGTTGTCGCTTGGGACCTCCAAGTGTGAAACAACAGAGCAAAGCTTGCAAAATGATTCATATCCCTCACTCTTTTTCACATTTTGTCCTGTTACAATCACAAACAACAATGTGTTTTGTTGAGATTTTATGTGATAGACCATATCAAAGTCAGATGTAAGTATGAAGAGGAAGATAAATTCTACTTTTTTTTTTTTAAGTTCTTACAAATCCAAATCTGAGTACATTTGAATTCATGCTCCCTGAGTCAATTACAGCAGTAAGTCTTTTGCAGTGTTTTTTTGGCCAGCTTTCCACAAATTTCCCCATTCTTCTATTTGTAAAATAACTTAAACTCAGTCAACTTGGATGGAGAGCATCCTTGAACAGACATTTACATGTCTTGCTACATATTCCTAATTAGGTCTCAGTTTTTACTGGTCCATTCAAACACACAAATGAATGTTAATGTAAAGCATTCTAATGTAACTCAAGCTGATGGTTTAGAGATTGTTGTTTTTCAGTGCATCTCTAAGCTCAGTCTCAAGTTTTTTGCAGCCTCTAACCAATTTTCTTTCAACATTGCCCTGGATTTAACTCCATCCATCCCCACATCAACTCTTCCTTCTTGTTCCCTCTAGATAGAAAGGCATCCCCACATCATGATGCTGCCACCACCATGTTTCACTATGGAATTAATGTGTATTCAAAATTATATGTGGTGATAGTTTTCTGCCAAACTGTGGAAGTTCAATTTTGGTACCATATGACAGGGCAGTTTCTTTACTGGGTCCCCTATATTAACCTGTGGCAAAGTGCAAAAAGAAAGTGCAAGAAGAATATAATTTTTTGACATGACTGGTGCTAAAATTGGATGTTATCATCATGAAAACAATAAGAAGCAGAGCATGAAAAGGGAGATTACCGAAAAACAGACATGCTCTCATCCACACAAACTGTGACAGCTGAGGAACAGCAGCAGCTTTGAAGCTTTAGAGGCAGCTGCTGAGTGACAGAAAGAGGGAGCGAAGAGCTCATAGAGGGGAAGGGGAAACCTGAGAAGTGTGGAATCTACTCTGCAAGTGGGGGTCCTGCTGCTGGAGGTCACTAAGTTCAATGTAAAAAAACAGGATCTCTCAAAATGCATGCCCATTAAAGAATATGTAAATAATTAACATTTTCTAATAGCTTCTTTGAAGTGTGTACTTTTACCTGTTGAAACATGAAAATCAGGTACAACTAATGACATGAACAATGACTGTGGTCCTTCAGTAAACCAAAGAAGCAGGTTGCACAATAGAGAAACTGGCACACCTAAATACAGTACAGCTTTTCTTTCATGTTATTAAATACACTTGTGGACAAGTCCGGGCATATCCCATAAAAGATAACTTAAATTTTTCAAATACCTAAATATATTTGTCACTCAAAATTTCATAGAAATCAGGCACACCTCTTTATTTTTAAATGCACTTCTTGATATTAACACAAGCTTCTATTATTCAGTGATGATTCTTGATTTCTGTGAATGTGCAGGCTGAATTTGGCTGATTATAAACTGGCCCTACTTTTGCTTCTGCTTCTGGGAGCCTTCCTGAAACGCAGGGACATTCTTTATAAATTCTTTTAAACCTCACAAGCTCTCAGATCCTGCAGAAAATGATAGGAATTTGACTAAAGAAGCTATTTCAGGCGCCTTAGAAGGGCTTAACCTGCAATCATATGATCATTGAAACTGTTGGTTAGGCCTGTGTGGAGTCAGTTGAGCTGATGAGTGCAAACAATGCTAATGTACGCTTTAACATTTGTGTTAAAATGTGAAGAAAAAAAAAAATCAGAGATTTTTTTTTTTTTGTAAAATCACAAGATGATAGACATCCAGGACTAAGAATTAAGTGAAAATGTATTTACCACCGTTACAGATGATTTCATTTATTAAGTCAAAAAATCAGTTGAAACCAGCAAGCCCTTCTGTGAACTTTTAAAATCCAAAACCTTTCTGGAAACATTCTCTGGACTGAGACAAAAAGTCAACCTTCTGAAAGATGTTTGTCCTGCTACATCTGATGGAAAGCTAACACAGCATTTCAGAAAAAGAACATCACCCCACAATCAAGCCTGGTGGTGGTAGAGTGATCGTCTGGGTTGCTCTTCTCAGTCAGGACTGTAACTTGCAGTAATTGGTGGAACCATGATTGCTGAATTACACTTGGGTTTTTGAAGTAAGACAATGATCCAAAGTACATGTTCAACTCTGAAAGGCAAAAACAAAAACCCAAAAAGAAATCTTTAAAGTTGCCTAGTCAAAGTAAGGGAGATGAATCTGATTGAGATGTGGTTGAATTAAAGCAAATTTGCAAAGAAGAATGGGTCAGTATTCCCCCACAGTTATGTAAAAGACTCAGTTATCACAAACACAGCTATTAGATTCAGAGATGCGATTTATTGTTCACAGAGTGCCAAGATGGTTGCTTGCTCATCATTTGATGATCTGAAACCTATCAGTGTAACAAAAAAGAAAAAAAAAATGGAGAAATCAGTAAGGGGACAAGCACTTGTTCATGGCTTTGTCCAAACACATTGTTCTAACAATATTTAGCTGTAAATTATGTAGCTTTCACACTGGGAATACAATAGTTTTTGGATTCAAAACTGTTTTTAACAATCAGAGTTTTGTTCTTGGGAGTGTGCAGCTTTGATGTTTCATCCAGTTATTGAAGCTGGTTTTAACAAAGTAAAGAAAGAACATTCAGCTTCGAACTGGAAATACCTGAATAATTTAGTCAGGATTATTGTGAGTTAGTTGTCTGAGAAAAGTCATAGGTAAAATCAATAGACTCATGACTTTTTTATGGAAGCTGGAATTTTAACGCATTTTAAAGGCAGTGTTGTGATTAGTTTCTTTAAACATATTGTGTTTTATTAATTTTATTGCTTTGTTGGTGGGTAGAAATGTTGCAGCTTCCACAAAGGAAGTCTGTTGGTTTGTCTCATCACTGAACTACATACTATTGTAGAGGAAAGCATCCCAAAGAGTCTTTAAAGCACAAAATAGCTATTCATATAAAATAATGAAAATAAAAAGCAGTGGTGAACAGCATAAACTTGTGATACTTTTTTTCCCAAAGAAATTTCTATAATTTCAGTGACATTTTGAAGGACGAGTCTCTGCAACTTGTGTGTCTTACATCAAACATGGCCCTCATCTCTTTCTCTTTCTAACTGGCCTGAAGTGACATGGACATGTCAGTTTATAAGAGAAATAGAAAGTAACATTCAAGGAGATATCCAGTGATCTGATTAAACCAAAATAGTATGGAAGCATCATGTTGTGGGGCTGTTTTGCTGCAGGGCAGACAGGTGCATTTTGCAAAAAAAAAGATGGGCTCATGAGTAAAATATTCAAGCAACGTCTTAAGAGATCAGGCAGGAAGTTAAAGGCTGAACACAAATGGGTATTCTAAATAGACAATCATCCTAAACAGTTTTAAAGTAGCATACGGATCACAAATTTTTAACTGCTTCGCTCCGCTCCATAACCAAGTTCGTCATAGTGAGTTTAAAGTTACTGTTAAAGTCAGCAGAAGCACTCAGTGACAGGTGTTTCTGGCTGATTTATTGCGGCGCTTTGTGACAATAAAGGAATGAATACAAAGAAAGGCTTTTCAGTGGAGGCTGCAGCTGATTGGTCAGCTGCAGCGAGGTGGGCGGAGTCAGAGGGGCTCCACCACTGCCTCGGCTCTTTCTCTCCGCTCAGACTCGCAGACTGTCGGTCTTCAACCGTCGCTTTCGGTTCTACTAACTTTTCACGTTGTTCCTACACGGACACACTCCAAGTTTCAGAATAAACAAATGGCCCGTCCGTTTTTACCATCTGCTAGCCGTTTAGTGAGGGATCTAGTGTTGAATTTAAAAAGCAGATTTGTCTAAATTGCGGCGCAACTTCAGAGATCGAAGACGAAGTTGTTGCCGAGATAAAGGAATCTGGATCGGCCCTGCTGCACGTATCAACGGTAAGCTTTAAGACGCTTAATCCTTACCTGGTATACAGATTTGTGCTCATTTGACGTTTCTCTGTCCACCTTAATGTGTGTGTTTGGAAGGGGTTTGGCTTTAGGCTGTAATTCAGCACGCTTTGATGTCGGCTGTTAAGCAGCAGCAGCCTGGATGTTTTTCAGACTGCTGCTAACTTAGGAGGAAAGTTGAGCGCATGGTGATCTGCTGACCAGAGTCTCCCATTTACTCCACAAAACCCAGTTGGGTTTCGCTCAGAGTCCCTCCACGGAAGTCCGGCCTTTTCAGCTGGAGTGAATAGGCGACTTAAATTTATCCACTTTAAACAAAAGGTGCTTTTAAGCGGAAGATATTTATTTGGTCGCTTTCAAGCAAGGAGCAGTGTTTGTGAAGCCTGGACTTTTCTTGGAGGTAATTACCATAATAAGGTGTGATGATTCAGCGATAGCAAATTATTCAAAATGCATCACACCCTTTCTGTGCAGGAGCTGTATTTCAGGCCCTTAAAATGATATGGAAGAGGCTTCTGCTTTAATCTGCTCCAGTCTGGTTATATAATTTGGTCCCGAAGGAGCTGGTTTGAGGTGTCACTTCAAATGTGGGCTTGAAAGCTTCGCCTTTGGCACCATCTTGCATGTGATCCAGCTGAGGAACTGAACAAGCATGCAGGAATTTATCTGGTGACTCACAGTCCTCAATTGTTCATGGGGACAGGACAACACGCCCAGGTGTTACTTCTTTAGCTTACTGTAATTACACTGGAAGACAAGTTAACGTAGGTCATTGTATAGTTGAGATTTTGTTGTTGTTTTTGAGGTCTGATTTTACAGTGTAAATCTCTGTGGCACGCAGTGTACACACTGGTTTTGCAGTGGGAGTGCTCCTTATCTGATCTCCTTTCATCTCTGTACGGTCTGAAGTTCATTTCCGTTAAGCTGTTGCAAGGGTTTTATTTTTGAACAATCATTCATCAGCTGCTGGGTTTACTCATTCATATGGCAAGGAAGTAGCGGTCACATCAAAGGGGGGTGGAAGGGGTTTTGACACAGTTCAGAAACGTTTGAGGTTTAAGTTTTTTCCTTCTTGTCTTAGAAAGACAAGATTGTCTCATTATTTATTTATCTATCCATTTGTTTGTGCAGTTCTCCGTTTGTATGGCCATCCATTTGTCAATGTGTTTTTCCATCCGTCTGTTCTTTTTGTCTAATTATGAATCCATAATTATGTTTATATTTCAAGCTTGTCCATCCACCCTCCATCCATTTATTTGTCTTTCCAAACATTTGTCTAATGGTCTATTTACCCATCTGTCCCTTTGTTAAAGATTGTGGTTATCCATTAGTTTGTCCATCAAAACATTTCTGTCTAATTCTATATTCATCCATCCATCCATGCCTTTGTCCAATTATCTTTTTACCATTTATCCTTCCATCCATTGTCTAATTATTAGTTTATCCACTAATTTGTTCATTTATCTGTCTTTTCTTCCACATTATAAGCCAAAGAAAAAATACTGTAGAAAAACCAAATAAGTTGACAAAAAGTGATACAATGTACTGACATTTTTTCTCCTGTCTTTTATTGCCAGGTCAAAGTCAAGATGTCTGTAAGCAACCACGAAAACCGGAAGTCGCGCTCCAGCTCCGGTTCCATGAACATCCAGCTTTTTCACAAGACGTCGCATGCCGACAGCCTGTTGACTCAGCTCAACCTGCTGCGCAAGAGAAGAGTTTTTACCGATGTCGTGCTGAAAGCGGGCAACCGTTCCTTCCCGTGCCACCGGGCTGTCCTGGCGTCGTGTAGCCGCTACTTTGAGGCCATGTTCAGTGGCGGGCTCAGGGAGAGTCGGGATGCTGACGTCAACTTTCACGACTCCCTCCACCCGGAGGTACTGGAGCTGTTGCTCGACTATGCCTACTCAGCTCGAGTCATTATCAATGAGGAGAATGCAGAGTCACTGCTCGAAGCTGGGGACATGCTTCAATTCCACGACATCCGGGACGCAGCGGCAGAGTTTCTAGAAAAGAACCTCCATCCATCTAATTGTCTCGGGATGATGCTGCTGTCTGATGCCCACCAGTGTCAGAGGCTGTATGAGCTGTCATGGAGGATGTGCCTGGCAAACTTCGCAACTCTCTTCAGAACAGAAGACTTTCTTAGCCTACCCAAAGATAAAGTCCAGGAGTTGATCCTCAGCGAGGAGCTGGAGGTGGAAGACGAGAGTCTGGTGTATGAGGCCGTCATCGACTGGGTGAAGGCGGACATGGAGCGGCGGCACAGCGAGTTGCCTGATCTGCTGCGCTGCGTGCGTCTGGCTCTGCTGCCCGAGTCCTACCTGCTGAAGAACGTCGCTTCCGAGGAGTTGGTCATGTGCCACAAGGTGGGCCGGGAGATCGTAGAAGACGCAGTGCGGTGCAAGATGAGGATCCTCCAAAACGACGGCATTGTAACAGGGTTCTGTGCACGGCCCAGAAAAGTGAGCCAGGCCTTGCTGCTCCTGGGGGGACAGACTTTCATGTGTGACAAAGTCTACATGATTGACAACAAGACCAAGGAGATCACACCCAAAACGGATATCCCAAGCCCCAGGAAAGAGTGCAGTGCTTGTGCCATTGGTTGTAAGGTATGTGTGTAATCTAAACTGCGGTAACTCCATATTGTAACATGTCTTCAGATTGAATTTATGTTATTTCTCTTTGTTCTCCAGGTTTATGTTACTGGAGGCCGTGGCTCTGAGAACGGAGCCTCCAAAGATGTCTGGGTGTACGACACATTGCACGACGAGTGGTCAAAAGCGGCCCCAATGCTGGTAGCCAGATTCGGACATGGCTCTGCAGAGCTCGACCACGTTCTGTATGTGGTGGGAGGGCATACGTCTCTGGCGGGATCCTTCCCTGCGTCTCCGTCCGTGTCCCTAAAACAAGTTGAACAGTATGACCCGCAGAGTAACAAGTGGACCCTGGTCGCCCCACTGAGGGAAGGCGTGAGCAACGCAGCAGTTGTTGGCGCCAAAAACAAACTCTTTGCTTTTGGAGGCACCAGCGTGAACAGAGACAAATACCCCAAGGTGCAGTGCTTCGACCCCTGCCAGAACCGGTGGTCTGTGCCAGCCGCTTGCCCGCAGCTGTGGCGGTACACAGCTGCGGCCGTCGTCGGCAACCACGTCATTGTAATCGGAGGCGACACAGAGTTCTCAGCCAGCTCTGCGTACCGGTTTAACAGCGAGACGTATCAGTGGTCGAAGTTCGGCGACGTCACAGCCAAACGGATCAGCTGTCACGCTGTGGCATCAGGGAACAGGCTGTATGTGGTTGGAGGGTACTTTGGGGCTCAGAGGTGTAAGACGCTAGACTGTTACGATCCATCATCCGACTCCTGGGACAGTGTGACCAGTGTGCCGTACTCACTCATTCCTACTGCTTTCGTCAGCACATGGAAGTACCTGCCGTCTTAGACGCACAGGCTCTGCAAGATTTCTAGGTGAGTAATTGTAGCTTCCATTAACATGCAAAAGTCTTAAGTCATACTTCATTTCTTTGGAACTAACTTCTAAGGAGCCAGATTTTCTTGCAATATTCCGCAGAAGGTCGGGCTCCTTGGAAGCAAATGAAATATTGGTGGTTTCAAACTTCAGCATCACTGTAAAGAGGTGAATAGCATAAATCAGCTCCTGCCACCTCGTTACATTCCAGGCCTGGTTGAGTGTCACTTTGAACCTGAGCCGGCCACTTTAAAGCTCCAAGCTGTTTTCCAGGTTGCCAGGGGTTACGGTTGTTAAAGATTATCTAAGTGCCGGGTGTTGGACAAACATGGTGGAGTTTATGGGGCAGAAAGAATTTCGGTGGCGCTGCTAATAACAAAGCCAGAGCTGTGAGCTGAGGCGTCCGTCACAGAGTGGAGTGAGGTGTAGAGACGGGCGATCAGGTCCGTGCTTGTGTGGAGAGAAGAGTTGAGCGGGCAGGTTGATGTGCAGGGGTCAGGGTTACCTGGGCGACAACCTGTTGTTAGACAGTAACTGAAAGCAGGTGAAGGAGGCAATTTATCATGCTAAGTGCCCTCTGGATAAGTTCAGGAACAGCTTCTTGTTAAGATCAAATGTCACTGTCACCTCTTCCAAATAAAAATATTACAAATGTCTACTTATTTATACATTGAATTATAGGATTAGAATGTGTTGACAGGGCAATCTGTTCTGTTTGAAGGATAAACAGCAGTTCAGGGGTCTTTTTTATAGATTCAGGGACACGGCAAAGGAGGGGGCAGCGCTCTGTCTCCAGGATATGGAAATATGATTTACTCACATCATACCAGACTGCTTTAAGAATTGTGCGTCTCAACCTCTCTCACAAAAAGACAGGTGGCAAATTTCACAGTTTTGTGTTGGATTAAAGATTTTCTCCTGCCGTGTCTCTCAGTATTTGTAGAGAGAGATTAAAGAGGGAGATGGTCGCTGAAATGAGAAGAAGAAAGGCTGCAATAATTTGGGAGTTTATAGGTCGTTTGAATGCCCCCTAAGGTGGTAGAATACGTTTTGAGTATATGTCATGTGGCCTGTCTTGTGAGCTTAATTTAGCATTTATGCAATCAATAATCAAAACAAAAACGGTTCAGCAGACTGGTTATGCAACAGTAGCGACTCCTGCACATCATTTTTATTGGTTTTATTGTCCAACTTTGTGAAGTAGCTTTATATAATATGTTGCTGTGGTCATGTACCCTGCTAGTTGATGCTATTTAGAGAAATCTCTCAAAACACCAGTGAGAGAAGATGAATCGAACGACAGAAGAAAATTCAAAAATTGTATTTTCTGCGATAATGAACTCTGAATGCAAAAATCTGTAGTGATGATTTTAAATTACCCTAAAAAGCCAAAGTGGAGGACGACACAACACCAAAATATTAAAATGATTAAAATATATAAATGAAACCTGTTAAAGAAGTTTAAATATTACTGGAAGTAAAGGTTACTGCGCTAGATGTTCAGAAAACATAACTAAATCTCACTAAAAACTTTTACTTCCACTCTGTCAGCGCAGTGATGAAGGTTTTGACACAGTTGGTTATGCTCCTTGGAGAACCAGCTAAATCAAATTCTTCATCACTGGCCATGCCGATGTTGTCCTGCTGGAGTCAAATCAGGAGGTGAGGGCAAATGAAGGGGATTTAAGGCACCAGGTTATAAAACGTTCCAGCCTCAAGTCCTGATGATGGGACACCAAAAAGCGGCGGGCTGACTGGAGTTTTCACCGGGTTTTTCATCATTAGTGCAGCAGTGGTCCTACCACATCTGTTGTTTTGCACTGCTGGTCAGCTGGCTGAAAGAACACTCCCACACTTTCCCTTCACTTACTAGAAAGACACATTTGTCTGTTTGGAAATAGTTCAGCAGTTATAGTGAAGAAATGAATATTTGTTTAAAATTAATTTGTAAATACAGTGAAACCATGGTGTTTTTACTCAAGGTTGTATTGCGTGAATCTCATATTGATCCACAGCAGACACGTGTACACCGCGGTGAGGCTTAGTAACTTTTTGAAACTTGCTCTGATTTTTACTTGAGGCTCTGTTTAAAAACTGAAAGGATTTTCCTGTTGTGAGGCATGTGGTTTAAATTCAGTAAGATCCATTTATGTAGCTCAAAAAATTGGCAATTTCTTGCTTGACAGTTACCCTCCCCCGCTAGGCCAGTGGTTTCTTTTACTCTACTGCTGTACTTTTAAAGAGCGCAAGGTGTTTGAATGATTTAAAGGCTTCACCCGAGTCATTTTCTGTGGGACACTCAGTTGTTGAAAAGTTAATCAGTAAAACTGTTCTAAATATCAGAAGATCAGCACACATCTGCTGAATGTTGTAAAAGCTGAATAGTTAAAATGGGGCAAAGTTCAGGTGGCGTTGGACACCTATAAATTGCAAAAACATCACGTTATTCATACATATCCTTCCAAAACATTTAGGAGGAAATTAGCTCACAAATTCATTACTTTTACTTTTAAAAGCTCTCATTTTTAAGGTCAACATACCTGGAGTAAATTCAGTATTTCACAAGTTTACTTGAGATTTCTAACTATATTTTTCTTCTGACAGTCTCCAAACAGGCTCCAGTTTTGGAGGAGTTTTAAGAGGAAGCAAGTAATAAGCAAAGGGCTTAGGCGTGGCTTGTGTCGACAGTAAACAGCTGGAGATGGTGGAGCTGGGGGCTTAGCATTATGCAGCTGCTGGTATGGGCTGCTGTAGCCATGATAGTTGAGGTTTTTTTTTTTGTTTTTTTTTTTGTTTTGTTTTTTTGACGTGCCATGATGGCGACAGACAGCCTGACTGTAAAAGATCAAGGCACATCCTTATGAATTGTCAGTTTCGCCTGGCAGCAGCCCACTGCTGCTGAGGACACGTATGCCTAATTAGAGCAGAGATGGGAGGGAGCTCCAGCTCCAGTTTCTGGCCCGTCAAGTCAAGCTGCTTTACTCACATGGGTCCGCTCTTTTTCTACCTGAGACCTTGAAGCTCAGAGGGGAAATGAATTCGTGAAAAAGTGATAGTGTTGTTGTGGGGGTGTAGTGCAGTCTCAGACCTTAATTAGAACTTTCACATGTGTAAGCCTGTCGCAGTTAATCAGTGAATCGCATGATAAATTAAAATGAGCTCGATAATTTCCATTCTGATGATGATATGTTTTTGAAAGGGCAATTTTATTGACAGACTTCATAATCCATTTTATTTATGGTTTTGGTTGTGTGTGGTTTTTATTTCCTTTTTATTTATTGTTTTTTGGTTCCTGTGTTTTTTATTTTGGATATTTAAAATGTCTTCCAGTTCCAGTGTGAAATGTTCTGTATACATTTCTTGAAATTGTTCCCAAAACAATATTGTCGTTTATCGCAATAATTTCTGGGACAATTTATTGTCCAGTAAAAATTGTTATGGTGACAGGCATCCATATGTGTCCTAACCTGAATCATAACCTTCAGAACGATGTCTGGGCTGGAGGTCCCTCATTGGACTATAAGGAAAACATAAAACCCTCTCAAAGTAGGCGAAAAAGGGAAGGGTGAGTAAGACCAGCACAAACATCAAGTATATTCTGCAGAAATTGGCAGCTGAGACTAACGCCTGCCTAAAAATACATTTCTCCGGAGGCTGTCAACGTTCAGTTGGAGTTAGTGTGTGCGCGCGTGTTCCCTTCCCTTTTTGGTTTTGTTGCAGCTGAAAACCACCAGTCAGCTGTTCGAGTATTCACTGGTAGTATTGTTGGTTTTTGTGCTGTAGTAAAAACCACTTGTTTTCCACTCTTACTACCCTCAGACTCACTCACACAGGCCGGCACGCAGCTGACATCGCTCGTTGTTTAAAGAGCCAGCCGACCCGGATCTAATTCAGCAGGAATGAAGGTGTGGTCTGGGCCCCCTTTGGGCCACGTTTGTTAACGTAGCCCAGTGATGTGTGTTGGATTGTTACACTCTGCTCCTTTTGGTCACCACTTACTGTATTGCTTTGCCTCGTGCGCTCCGATTAGATGTGGCAGACCGCAGACTTGAAGCAGCGAGCCAGAAGCTGCCGCTGCTGATGGAAAAGTATTTGTAACCATTTAAACGCTGAGGTTTGTTTTTATGGTCAAGACAGGAGTAAACAGCTTTGTAACTCTCAGATCCCCATCAGCAAAACTGAACCCCTTCTTTCACCCCGTGCCCTTTTCTCCTTTGCTCTAGTTTATTCTCCATTGAAAGTATTTAATAGTCACAACGTCTGTCATGACGTCTAGATTGATACATCAGATTTGAAAAGCATAAAAAATAGTGTAATAGGAAGATTTCTTTTTTTGAAAAACTGTGGCTTTATTGCACAATATATAGGAAATTAAGCTAAAAATCAAAATAGAGCCGCAGGAATCAGCGCTAATGATAGCCAATCAGCTGGGAGCTCTTTGACCATTATCGCCCCATGACGTTTTTCCATCTGGCTAGCGAAGTATTAAATTTACTATAAATAAAATCATTACAATCTAATGCTAGAATCAGCTGTACCATGCTCAGATGGCAGTAGCTTCGCCAATCAGATCCTGATCAGGATGAACATGGAATCTACAGGAAAGGAATCCAAGAATCCTCCTAAAAAGGAAATGTTTTCTGTAAGGTAGTATTGCAGCAGAAGCAGACTCTCTGTTTGATCTCTGAAATCCTTTGGGATGACTTGAAATGGACTGCAGATGCAAGAAACCCCCTCAAAACATCTCGCAGCTGAAATGGAGTCAGGCAGACGTTCCTTAGATCGATGTCAAGGACTTGTTGAATAGCTCCAACAAGTCCCTGGTTCAAATACCTGGTTCAAAGGTATTTGAACCAGAGGATGAAGGCTGTCCTTGTTTGTTTTCACCTAAAATTAAGATTCTTGTTTTATTTTAATTTTTTTTTTTTTTTTTTAATGAGTAAAATTGGGTTAGTGTTTTGGACTTGACTGTAACTAAACGACTCCACGACTGGAGTCATACTTTTTTTTTTTTTTTTTTTTTTTATTGCCCCTTTCTCCCAACTAAAGTAAATCATCTACAAAATGCCTTTTCTCTGTTTTTAAGGCATCTTACCCTCCCCTGTTGCTGCTTTCTACCTGACCCCAAAGACTCACAAATATAAACAGCCGCCTTGTTTTGGTGGATCTCTCCTGAAGTTGGCAGCTTTCTGTGGCAGGGTACACCTGCAGAGGTCGGGGGGCCGCAGTGGGACTCATTGGCGGGCTCGGACAGCTGCTGTAAAATGGAAAGGTCACATCAGGATCAGGGAGGAGGAGAGCAGGGGGCCCCCCAGTCACTCAATACTAATGTTTTATTAATGCCTTGCTGTGAGGGCCACCAGGAACACAAGCTGAAAGGAGCTTTTATTGCAGCATCTGTGTACGACACCGACTCCCTCCACCACCTCAGCTCAGATACACGCTCCTCCTGCAGTCCCTCGAGTAATCAGTTCGCCACATTACAGCCCCTCGGCACGGCCGCTTACATTTGCATAAACCTAATGGAGTTTTTATTGGCCTTTTCTCCATGCCGAGGGCAACAAAAAGGAAAAGGAAAGGCGACGTTTGAAATGGCTGAATAATCACCCGGACTAATTAGATTACAGCCTTAAAAAGGGACGAGCTGTCATACAGTTACAGCGGCCTCTTCAGAGAGCCAGCTGGGGTTGGATGGAGCGGCTGTCTGTCTGGTAATTCATTGTCAGAGTTACTCAATATTTGCAGAAGAAGCACTCGAGAGGCGGTAATCCAGTCCCACAGATAATCTTTGTCTCAGCCTTAAACTGGATTTTCTGTATACATTCCCGTTTGCTGTAGCATCCTCCATGTGTCGATTAAACTCGTCCATGGAGATGAAGCTAAATTGAGTCATGGGTGGGTCATTGCAGGATGAGCGTCTTGGTGGTCGTTGGTAAACCCAGAACAGACCTTGTTGCACACATGGGACAGCTAAGGAAAGAGGACTGGGCTTTGCTTTGGGTCCTTATAGCTAATTAGGTTTCTGAAGGATGCAGATGTGGTCTGTAGCGTGAAACCACTAGAAAGGGCGGGAGGGGTGAAAGTCCTGATGCAGTTTATGATTTTTACTGTTCAAGTTAAACTCAACATTTCTTTAAACCGTGTTTTAGTTTCAGACATGAGCCTCGAAAAGAAACCAGGCGATCGTTTCAATATTAATAATAGCCTGGGATCTGGGTGAAAGGGGATGTGTGTAAACGATCCAGCTCAGAGCTGCGTGTTATCGACCTTGACATGTAACATTAGAAGAACTGTGAGGCGGCGTGGAGCTTCTTGCTGGTGGGAGCAGGATCTGTTGTTGTGGCTGTGGGAGCTGAGGTCTGATGTAAGATGGGAACGGTGATGTTTAATAGGCTGTATTTCCATTAAGGGTTTGTTACATTTCTTTTTTGATTATAGCTTGGTATCTAAATAAACCCCAAACATGGGGAAGACTGCTGAGTGGATAGTTGTGCTGCAGACCGTTATTGATCCTCTTTACAAGTAGAGCAAGGCAAGTCTTTGCCAAAGATGTTGACTGTTCACAGCGCTAGACATATTAATGGAAAGTTGAGTGGAGGGAAAAAATGGCTGAAAAATGGTCGCAACAAAATTTAATGTTCTTTAATGTTCTAGAATTTTGTGAAAGATTTCAGATATCTATTTTTGGAAAGCTTTATTCTGCGGACACTAATCTTGGCTGACTTTAGATTTTTCTTTATGAACTATTACATAAGAACAGTATTGAAAGTATTGGTTTCAAGCTCCCTGTGGGTGGTCCTTACTTGCTTACACTGGGAGCAGAGGTAATGTCATATCACGTGTCGGAAAGGAATTTAAAACTGAATTTAAATTGAAGTGACTTCCTTTAAAAACGTGGAGTTGCATCCTAGTGAACGACTCTCTGCTTAACTCGTGTTCTGATTTATGTTTGCACACAGATGAAGGGAAGAATGCACGTCCATCTGCACAAACAAAAAGTGTTCAGTGTTTTGCAGCCCTTTTGATTTGATCCATAAAATTAGCAGCCTTTTTACTCAGTATTTTGGGTTTAAAGTAAAACCCAAAGCAGCAGGCAGAGATTGCATGTTTAGCCCGGAGTGATACAGGAGTAGAAACTGAGTAGGAGCTGTGTCATGGTGAGTCAGACGCTGTATTACACCACCTACACTCCCTGTCCAATATCAACTCTGATGTATTCTGATAGCACTCACCTGTTTTTGTGTTTGGTGTCTTAAAATATCCCATTATGTTTAAAGCTTAGAGACTCCACAGAAAATCCCTGATGGATTTGTTTCCTCCAAACGGATCTTTCAAGATTGTTGCTCTGTCTGCTGCATTTTTTTTTTTTTTTTTTTTTATTTTATTTTTTTTTTTTAATGGTGCACTTTATGGTGTAAAAACAAAATATTGCATGCTCATAGTCTTTTGAAGTTATAACAAAGCTGAAGAATCAAACAAGCTTCTGGTTGAACCTGTTTTAATGTTCAGATTATTTTTAAGCTCTTCGATCTCTGAAAGCATTTCTCTCACAGGGCGATTCAAACTTGTTTGCATCCTGTTGTTGTTCCAGCAGTTTTTACCCGTATCCAACTGTTGTGCCTCAGGCTGATAATTCACAACTCCAACAGTCCTGCTTAGCTTATGGATGCCTTCTGTAATGTCAGCTGTGACAATGAGAGCTTACCAAAATAACCCTCCGCCTGCTGCAGAGCACTGATGTTTAAGGCTGTAACTTGCAGTGCAGAGAGCAGAGCTATCATCAGAAACATGCAAATCAGAAGCAAACACCATGTTTAAGTTTCTCTGCAACCCTCCCCCCCCCCAGATATCCAGGGGAAACATCCTTCATGGTAGCAGGCGTGGTAAATTAGACGCAGAGTTATCTGGGGTTGCACAGAAAGCCCGAGATGAGGGTTTCAAAAGAACTCATTGCAGCGTTTGTCGTGAAAAATGCTACTTGCATGTGCAGGAATTTGGAAAATGGTACCATAAGAAGGCGGCTTGCAGTTTGAACTTTTATCTGAAGAAAGCAGATGGTTTTCTTATTTGATAGTTTCTTATTTGAATCCAGAGAAGCCCATCTTCAAAATGGGGTTCTCTTTGTTCAAACCCAGAGATATTTATTCCTCAGGAACATAAACGGGCCGAGCAGCTTAATCCCACATACCAGGACGACTTTGGTTACATATCGTCGTGAGGAATTATTAATAGTATGTGGGTAAGCCTGATAAAATGGCATGGTGATAAGCTGATGAGGACTGAAGACTTTGCTTTGCTCAGCGTTCACACACAGCCTCCAGAGTTCACAGGACCTAAACATTAATCTCCCTCTTTTCTGTTCCCCCAGATGAGCTGCGGTGTCTGGTATGCAGGCCTATGTCTCTCTGCTGGCTCCGAGGAAGAAGAAGGGGTTTGTGTCTTCTCGTTGGGGCTTCGTTCCCTCTGATGAGTCTGCAGAGAAGCAAAGGCCTGGAAACATCCCAGAGACTGCAAGTCTGCAGCCTCTCCCCCCACCTGATCTGTTTACTCTGACTTCTTGTGTAACTTTCTCATGGAAACAGCCTGCAGGCTGAGCGGGAGTGGTTGCCATGATTACTGCAGGGGACCTTGCAGTCATCTCTGCTCCTTCTTTCCTCCTCCTGGGACAAATAAGCTACTGTGACCGGATCAGACCCGCACTGGTCCTTTCACAGTTTTATGGACACAATGTTTTACAGTGAAGCTCTCCCTTTCGCCTGACACATTTACTCAGGTGTGTGTTATTTCCCTGCTCGCAGGCTGAATTGAACCTCCGCTCAGCCAGCTGTGCAGCGAAAGAAGCAAGTCGTTTGTGAAAGTGTATTATTTTGTGCACAGAAATATTCTTCCTGTCTGTATTTTTAGCCTTTGGACTCGGGCTTCCCTCAATTTTGGTGAGCTAAATTTGTACTCTGTTCTGCAACTGAAAAAAGTAACAAGCTCGCGGGAGAGAATGTTGAAGGAGATACTTATGTTTCATTTTTTGATTTTTTTTTTTTTTTTTTTAAATCTCAGGGTTTTTTTTGTTTGTTTGTTTTTACTTATTCAAAGAAGGGTTAAGTCTTCCTCTATGGTCCTTTTTCTTTAGTTTTTGTGAATGTAATATTTACATGCTTTGCATTGTTTTTGACTCCTACAGTGGTCAAAATTGGAACAGAAATATAGCCAAAACTCTAACTTTAGTGGTATTTTGGATTTGAATTAAAGCTAAATGTCTGCTTTGTAGTTGGCTGTGTAGCTCTTTTAAAATATTTTTTATGTACATTTTTAAGTATTATTAATAGAAGTCTTGTGTGTATAGTTTGTACATTAGCTTTGTAATTAATATGTAGATATGTTTTTGATTTGCACAAAGAAACCTCCCAGTGGTCTTAATTTTGTATCTTGGTCTTAACCCAGCTTGGGTAGTGTGAGTAATTGAAGCCTTTTTGTAGCAAATTTTCACGCCTCTTTCCACATTCTTCATTCGCACACTGTGCAAGTCGCAAATATATCTGTCTGTTGAACCAATATATATATGTTGATACAACCTGTTATTTCCTGTTTTACAGCTGAAAACCTGTCAATAAACTTGATTTTGCTGAAAACAATACACTGTTATTCCTTTATGTACCTGAAACTGTGTCTGTAGCTGCCATTGACCATAAATACATTTTAAATCAGATATTTATATGTTGTATAAAAACAAACTAACATTAAATCAGAATGAATTGTTTATGTTTTAGGACACTGAGTATAAAATATTTTTGGGGGGAGGGAATGTTTGTACTACTTTTTTTTTTTTTTTTTTTTTTTTTTTTTTTTTTTTTTTTTTTTTGACAGTTTACAAACACTATAATTACTTCAAACAATTTAGGAAAGCCCTTATGATGATGTCATAGCTTTGTATGTTTCTGATAGGTTACTTAACATCTGAGTTAACTGGAGGCACACCAGTGGATGCATTTGAAAGCAAACACAACACTTTCATGTCACACATCATGGATATATCAAATGAAATCAGCTAAGTTAGGAGTATAACTAGAGGCCTCCATGACTCTGGTTCTTTATTTGGTATACTTTCCAGATGCCTGAAGCCACATTGATCTGTTCAGTTATAAATATAAATATTAAAGGAATGTCCAGCTGTGCTGTTCAGGAGGGAGGTGGGCTCTGTGACCAAGATATGGCCATGTTTTGGGTGAAATGCATTTATTAATCTGTAACCAAAATCAAAAGATCTTGTGTTTTGTTGAAGCTGGTAGGAGAGGCTCATTATCCACACTGAACCCAAGAAGAATGAGAGCAGACCTTGTTGGACTTTTTGGTCTGGCCAAATTAACCTCTTGGTCCAGGGGAGCTTGCGGGCCAGTGTTTTGCAATGTTTAGACGCATCGCTGCTTCAACACTCCTGGATCAAATTAGCTGAATTACCTCCTCACTATGCAGTTAAGTTCTCCAGAGTCCTGCTGTAGAAATTATCTCATTATTTGATTCAGGTGTGTTGAATCGGAGACACATCTAAAAGCTGTAGGACACCAGCCCTTGAGGCCTGGATTTGAAGAACCCTGTTACCGACTGATGTATGATTTTGTGGCTTTTTATAATCATCATCTTTGCTGCTCTAATTAAATATATCTGCCAGACTTAATTGCTTATCTGCCACACATACATAACTGCTGATATCACATAAAACGCAACAGATAGTCAAGGATAAACTGATACAAGAGGATGACACCCTTTAGGAGAGTTAAGAGTGAGGCATAGATAAAAGCAGGGCTCACGCTCCATTCTTTGCTCCTCTCGGCTCATCCTTAAGATGGGCTGGGAGGAGCCGGTAACGAAAGTGAATGTCAGTCTGTACACTGATTATTTTGGCATTAAATCTTGATTTTATACTTAACCATTTTTCATTATTTCACAAATTTATTATTTATTATTATTATTATTATTATTATTTCACTTTGCTGGTTTTATTGGTTGGGTTTTGGAACCAGAGAAAAACGAACTCAGTGGTGCACAGAGGGGGAAAGAGGGTGAACCGCCAAACAACCTCGTCTTGATCCATGCTTGTGGTATCCTGAGAAGTTCAAAATCTGAGAAGTTTTTTCTTCCATACCTTTGACTTGTGTCCTGCAATACTTGACAACTTTCTTTAAGCTCTTTTTTCTTGTACTCAAGCTGGTTCCTAATTTTAAATGAGGAACCACCAAGCCATCCAATGATCAAACCCAGAGCAAACATCCTTCCAGTGAGAATGAGCTTTAGGTCAAAGCAACAGGTGATTGTGGTGAGATTTTCTCCATCAGCCAAGGCAAGAGTCAGAAGTGTGGGACTCCCAAATATGGAGAACTCCAGACAGTTCCAGTTTTTAAAACACACCAAGACACCCAATAACCCTTAGTGCCAGGTCTGCTGCAGAAAGCTGACTGATTGAGGTGGTTCTGAGGCTTTGAATTCACCCTCCTTTTTCCTGTCCTATGCCAGGAAAAAAACCCCATAGAGATCAGGATCAGGCTCCTGAGAGACAGACAAACCTTTCATAAATGTTTGATCTATTAATTACTTTAGATCACATTTTCAGTGTTCAATTCCATACTAATAAAAATAAAAATAAAGACCCCAGCCTTGGATTCAATCCCATAACCTTCTTGTTGTAAGGCAGTCATGCTTGTAACTACACCACCATGAAGCCCCAAATCAAATCTCAAAAATAAAAATATCTGTGCAACAAATTACATAAAGTCTTTAATTGTTACCATGGAACAAGTGACATAACTCATAAACTTTTAAAGCTGTTCAAAGACTGCCGGAAACCCTCAAAGAGCGCTCTTAATTGGATGATAACAAAAGGCGGCTCTGAAAAGTTTCCCTTGGCGGCCATGACATCATGCCAGTAACAGGCTCTGTCCAGTCAAGCATGTGGGTGAATCTGGGCCAGTTCGAGTACAAGGGATTCATCAGAAGGTTAATTTATGCATTTTTAAACACAATGCAGACAAACATAAAAGATGAAACACCCGTCTGTAA
Organism: Anableps anableps; assembly: GCA_014839685.1. Classification (NCBI taxonomy): domain Eukaryota; kingdom Metazoa; phylum Chordata; class Actinopteri; order Cyprinodontiformes; family Anablepidae; genus Anableps; species Anableps anableps. The sequence continues at coordinate 20,007,617 of CM026070.1, read as the reverse complement.
AAGGGGGACCTGGCAATGGCCAGCCGGACGAGTAGCCTCATAGCGACTCCTATTGTGATGCAAACCGGGCAATTTCATACAGCTCTTGCCCACAACACAATTAAAGCTCAGCGAATAAATAGACATTACAAAGTTGGACAGAGACGAAAGAACAGACGGCCAAAACGGCAACAACAAGAGGAAGGATGGGGAGGTGACCGAACTGCCATAACAATCTGGATTTTGGATCAGAGAATTTGCAAGGTGTCTGGGTATGTTTGTGTCGATGGAAATTTGTGGAATCAATGTGGGTTTGAGGGCAGTAGCATTTTTCCTTCATGTTGTTTTGAGGTAGTCTGTGTGTGAAGTGGGTGGGGGTAGGGGCGGGGGTGAGCTGCGTGGTTTCTCGTAAAACTACAAGAAAGGAGGCAGCGAGTTGGAACAGACGAGGACGCCGCTCTGGCTTCTCTACCCAAACATCGGCGTGTGTCTGCTGGCCTGAGACCCCCAGCCGGGCCCTCTGCCTGTCACTGACTGGAACAAAGGGCCAGTGATGAGGCGAGAATCAACCTCCTCTCACCTAGCCCCCCGGGGGGGCCGTGAGGTTTGTTCTGATGGCCATCTTAAGGTTCCCCGCTGAGTACAGATCGATCAGTACGAACCGTCTGGCCTCCTCAGATCTGATCTGACTCATACGATGATCTCTCTCACACAATACAGTCAAGAACATCTGTCGCGCCATGTATTTACTCAACTGTAGATATAGAGGTAGGTCAAATTATTTCTGCCCATTATTTAAGATGAAAAAGGATATGATGCTGTGGGTAACATTTCAATCCCTTATTTTTCTATTTTGTTGGCTTTAATTTGTTCTTTCTAATTAGGAATGGCAATTAAGTCATGAGATATGGATCTGCTCCTCCTGTTGTGGTCCTTCACGTTTTGGTAGTCGTTTTTTAAGCTTCTTTAGCTTTTCCTGCCACTGCCACGATGTGTGATTATATGCATGACTTGCTGTTATCTCTGCTACCTCGACAAACACATTTTCAATCCTCGCTGCTCCGCCAAGCTGCCGATGAATATTGCGGTCTCCCATGATGCACAGAAAGGCATAGTTACTTAATTGTGCTATAAAATGGCACTATATACATGGAAAATACATAATAATGCCCCTTTAAACACTTCCTTAATATCTGGAGTGAAACCCAACACAGTATTTCAGAAAAAGACAGAAACAGACATGGTGACAGTAGTGTAATGGTTGACTTTAAATCTTAAATTTAAGCAGTTCTGCTAATATTGGATTTAGATTCCCCCATAGTGATCTTAAAGACTCATCACCAGTTATCACAAAGGCTTGAAAGTAGCTATTACTGTCAAGGGTGGCACAACCAATCATTGGGTTTAGAGATAGTTACTCTTTCACTTACACCCAAATTGGTTTGGGTAGCTTTATTTGTTTGCAGCATTTTAAATTCACACAGGTTATTGTTTTTGAACCTTTCTCCATCACTGTTTATGGATTGGAAAAGTGGTGCATATAAGACAAACCAATAATCTTAGTGAACTAAAACCTCTTCAAACCTCTAAAAAACTGACTGAAAGACTCTTTGACATGTCAGGCAGGGTATTATTGTGAGCATTAACTACACAGGATGCTTGAAACTGTTGCTTTAAGTCCCATTCAATATGCAAAATTGTAATCAAATATTCTTTCCAAAAACATTAATTACATTATTAATCTTTAATGGTATGAACTTTGGAAATGAGGGCATTTTTAACTAATTTATCCCTCACAGTGACAGAAAAATTGAAAAGTTTACATCTTTATGCAGAATTTAAAATCCTAACCTAATTTTTTTCAAATCATCTGCCTTTGTTCCTTTGTTTTGACAGAAAGGAACTTGGAAACATGCACTGTAGGTAGCTGCATGCATATAAGTGTTTGACTGAAAGTACCAGCAGGAGCCTCTTCATAAAAATTGCAGTCGATCTGAGAGAAGCCTTCAGTCTGACTCTTACATAAACCTCTCCTGCTGCAAAGCTCAGCAAACATCAATCCTCCTCCCCCACATTCTCCTTCATTTCTCACTTTCAAACATCTCTTCTCTTTATTCTACGTTTCAACCTCCAACAGAAAACACAACAGGTCTGATTAAACTTTGAAAAAATCCTTTAAATACCCCAACAACGTTGGCGTTATGTTCCTTTTCTGTGCTCCAAGTAGTGTCAGATGTGTCTTTACATCTTGCCCACTCACTCCCCCCGCCTCCTCACTCGTCTGTGGATATCTTGCTTGGCAGCAGCCCAGGGTTTCAGAGCTAACTGGTGAAGCAGACGAGGAGTAAACACAGCAAGAGACAAACAGACAGCCAGTCAGACTGGCTAACCACCGGAGCAAACGAAGAGGCTGGCTCATCTCTACTGTTTGAGGAAGAGATGTGTGCGTCTGAGGAAGAAGAGGGGGGGATGGGTGGGCTCACAGGAGCTGACAGGTCCTGGAGGCCTGAAACTGATGTTTTAAATGTGAATGCACTGAAGATTGAGACACAGACGTAGTGTTGTGTCTGAAATGCATTTTCTTTCACACACGACTGCCGCAAGGAGATGTTGCTATATATTATTAGCTGAAATGAGAAGTTTACATTCAGTCCTTATTGGTACTAATGTCATATTAATTCAGGACTTTTTAGGAAGTGTTTGGATTATTATTTTTCACGGTGGAATAATTACACATTATACAACCTTAGTGAGTTTGAAAAACTGGAATTAGGTGTGCAAGCTTACATTTATCATACATTTTCTCTATTCAACACAATTTTTAGGTTGAATTGAAGTTGAGTTTATGTTATCCATTTCAGAGCCACTTTTATGTTTGGAATCTTCCTCCTGCTTGAACAATAATTTTTTTCTAACTCTTAACGATCTGACCCAAACTGTCACATCTAATGCAGAGAAATTGTCCAGGATGCTTGATCATCATGTTCTTGGAACACCAGTGTTGTTTTCTACAGTGAAGGGATTTTGACCTCACCGTGGACTGAGAAGGTTCTGACCAAGAAAGACCCTGTGTACCAGAATCAGCACCTTCAAACTTGGACAAGCAAGGTATTTTCTTAAGAAAAGATTTATGGTCAGACAAAACACTGAAAGCTTGAAAGCTTCACATGGACTCCTCCAAATTTTATGTGGCCAAATAGCTCAAACCAAAGAACACATTAGCAATTGTCAATCATAGTGGTGGTGGCATCATGCTGAGGGCCTGTTTTTCTGCTTGTGGAACTGCATTGCACAAAGTGGCTGGAACAATGAAGACCTTCAGATTCTATGCCTACATTTAAATAAACAGGAGATGGTTAAAACATGGGCACAACCAGATCTTTTCAAAGACACATCAAAACTGATTGTGGAGTGGATGCCTAAAAACCACTTCTGTGCATGGACACTAACTAATTTACAGCTATGAAAAATGCGCAAGATGACCCCTGTTTGACACATAAACAGTACAAGCAAGGTGATTCCCAACGAGCCATGATATGAAGTCCTGTGTTTTGCTGAAGTGATTCCAGTGGCTTCATCTAGCAGTGTGAAAAATGTGGGTTAAAAGCTATATATTAAGAATGAATTGTTGCCTCAAGTGGAGGAGTTATGCAACACAAAGTCATGTTGATGGAAAGAAAAAATATCCCTTGTATCTGGTGAAGCACCAGCAGTAACATGTGTTTTGGTCTGACTAATTATAGTGAAGAAAGAAAGTTCTTAAATTCCATGTTTTAAGAGGAAATCCTTAACAAGCTCAACTAAGTTTTCAAATAGTGTCTAAGTTCATTCTTTGGGCCTGAATGGCTGCCTCATTTTGCTTTTTGTTGAGACTTGAAGCAGGGAAAGAAACAACAGAATGAAAATAACTTGTTAATTAAATAGTTACAGAACATGTGGGGCAAAGGAATAAAAGATCTTATGAAATGCAATGGAATAAGGAAGTTTAAATTTAAAAATGTGTAACTCCTGGCCAGAAAGGCAAGTAACTTTGACTGTGAAGTGAACAGCAAGAAACATAGAGCTGATGCATAATTATTGGAAATGGGAATACTCTATTATAATTTGCGAGATTTCTATTTAAAAATCTCTGGTTTTGATTAAGGTTAAGGAAAACATCCTTTTCAGTGTTACTGCAGCAACTTCCAGTTTGAACCTTTAGGAGTTATGTTTGCTTTTGGGAAGCTGAGTTTAACTGAAACGCATCAAATACAAAGACGATCTCTGAAGCATCAGCTCCCTGACTGTCAAACTCATTGTGCATCTTCCAGAACCAAAACACTCCTGTCCCCTGCTATCCTCTCTGTAGTTTGCAGGGTAATTATCGCATTGTGTAAACAGCTATTTCAGGGTCTGAGTCTTGGCAAGCCTCAAAGCTCCCTCCCTTTCTCTCTTATTACAGAGATTCCAGTTCTCCACTGCTCTTTGTTTGGGTCAGAGGTCCTCGCTGCACACTTAGTCAGAAACAGAGATGGTGGAAAATAAAAGAGTCAAAGTAACAAGCTCCCAGGAATAGACAGTATCTATTTCTGCTCTTGATCAAGTTACACAGCACAATGCATACGGTTTACATAGATGGTAATTTCTTTATATTTTAAATCAAATAAGCAAGGCTTTATTGGTGTTTTTACAATTAGTCTTAATCATTGAAGGTCATGCTTTTTTTACAACTTGAAATTTTGAGCAAATTGAACAAATGGAGGGGAAAAAGGTAGTGTTATGTCTAAAATGCTATCTTCAGCAAAAGAATAATATCTGAGGAAACAACAAAGACCTTATAAAGAACAGAAGAAGTGCATCAAATTCAAAAGAGAACATTTGAAAAACTAACAGAAAACTTGGAAAAAACATTCATAACACATGTCCTCTCAAGGCACTTTCCAACAAAAAAGTCTTTTCAGTCACACAGACAAAATCCAATTATGATTAGTATAACAGTGGAAATGTTTCCCATGCTGTGTAGTTATTTTACCAAATGGAATCATATACATAAAGTAAAGAGAAGTGGCCCAAGCACTTGACCTTGTGGTACTCCACAAGTAACCCTAGATACCATAGTAACTCTTGTGAGTCTACAGAGATCCACAGCTTAGGTTGGAGAGTCTGTTGGCTGGACAGATATTTAATGCCATAAATCTGAAAAAACTGAAGAAAAAATATGCTGTTGGAATAAAAAAACTCACAAAAGAAGCCCTGTTTGCCAAAATCCAAATATGGGCACAAAAAAGATGTGGAAGAAGATACTCCGATCAGAAAAGGCCAAAATTAAATGTCTTGGTCCACATATAATACACTATGTGTCATGCAAAACTAACACCACACATTACGATGAGCATTCATCACCATTGTATGTTCATAGTGGTGGCAGCATTATGCTGTGGGGATGTTAATGAGAGTTAATGGAGGAGGATGAATGGAGCTAAAACAGGATAGTCCTGGAGGAAAACCTGTTAGAGGCATGAGGCTGGGACTCTGATGCTCCTTCCAACAGGAAGGACAACCTTAAACACACCAGAGCTACAATAACATGGTTTGGATCAAAGCATATTCATATCTTAGGATTGACCCAGTCAAAGTCCAAGTCCAAGTCCAAGTCAAGTTTATTTGTATAGCACATTTCAGCAGCAAGGCAGTTCAAAGTGCTTTACATTGTAAAAACATCAATCAAGTATACATGAAAATCATAAAGCAAATATAATTTGAAAAGATTAATCAACATTCCACTAATCAAAGGCAGCTCTAAACAGGTGGATTTTTAGCCTTGATTTAAAGGAACTCAGTGTTTCGGCTGTTTTGCAGTTTTCTGGAAGTTTGTTCCAGATTAGTGGAGCATAATTGAAAGCTGCTTCACCATGTTTGGTTCTGGTTCTGGGGATGCAGAGTAGACCAGAACCAGAAGATTTGAGTGGTCTGGAAGGTTGATACAATGACAACAGGTCTTTAATGTTTTTTGGTGCTAAACCATTCAGTGATTTATAAACCAACAGAAGTATTTTAAAGTCTATTCTCTGAGCTACAGGGAGCCAGTGTAAGGACTTTAGAACTGGGTTGATGTGCTCTGTTTTCTGGGTCTTAGTGAGAACATGAGCAGCAGCACTTTGGATCAGCTGCAGCTGTCTGATTGATTTTTTAGGTTGACCGGTTAATACACTTTTACAGTAATCAATGCGACTAAAGATAAACGCATGGATGAGTTTCTTTAGATTTGATTGGGACATTAGCCTTTTAATCCTGGAAATGTTCTTTGTGTGAATGTCATTAAACACTTTGATGAGGACAGTCTCAGTGCTGTGGTGAGCACAGAAACCCGACTGAAAGACATCAAAGTGGTTTGTCATTGTTAAGAAGCTGTTTAACTGTTGAAACACAGATTTTTCAATAATTGTGCTGATGAATGTAAGGTTAGAGATTGCCTGCAATCTGCAATAGTGATTTATCCAGATTGTTCTTTTTTAACAGCGGTTTGATAACTGCTGTTTTCAGAGTTTGGGGGAAAACACCTGAGGAGAGGGATTTGTTTACTATTTGAATCAGGTCAGATGCAATGACAGGCAGAACTTTCTTAAGGAAAGTTGTAGGTAGGATATCAAGACAACAGTAGGATGAGCTTAATTTTTTCAAAATTTCTTCTAAGTTTTCAGTTTGTTGAGACCTGAATACAATTGGGAATCTGTGACAATGCTGGAAAATTGCCTTTCACAGAAGCTTTTCATCTAATTTCACTGAACTTGAGACTTCTTGCACAGAATAATTGGTGAAACTGGGTTATTCCTTTTGCAGGACAGTTATCATCTGTGTTGCACTTATTTTTGACTGAAAGAATAACTGTGTGGTTATGTCTGCCTCTGACTAAAAACATTTCTAAAATCCTTCTTCTTTTCCTTTTCAAACAAAGGGAGAGGGAACCATCTGTAATCTCTGCTTTCATTAAAAGAAGAGCCATAGAAACACTCAGTCATGTCACAAAGTCAACACCAGGATGGTTTCATTCAGGAGAAAAGCACACAAAGGATTCGACCAATGACTTAGGGTGATGAGCAAATACTGCGGGCCGAGCAGAGCCGAGCCAGCGGACATTCCAGGGAAGCCTGGCATACTTGCAATCCTGCGGTACAAAGGGACACATTTCTCTTCCTCTTTGTCACAAAGCCCCCTTAAACTCTTTTGTTCTTTGTGTGAATGGATTTTTTTTATGTGTGTATATATATAATTGCTGCTTCCTTTGGCATTCATTAATAAAACAGATTAAATCCCTGTTGGGTTGAAGAGAGGTTTGAGGAGGGGGTGTTGTTGGAGATTGGGATGGTATGGAAGTTGCCTGAGGGGAAACACAGCCATGCTCATTAAGTGTCATGCACCTCTGGTGCCCAGTCCACATGGGCTTATAAGACATTCAACATAAAAAGAAAAAACACAAAACAAGATGCAGATCACATGCTCCACAAAAATATCATTACATTTTAAACTCAACCAGGACACAGCACTTGTATTTTTCCCAAGATTAACACACAAAAGCAACAACATCGAACTTAAAATATTATCCTCAGATTAAAAAATAGATCTACATTACCTCTTACCTTCAAATCCTTTGAATTATACACAGCAATTCAATCCAATTCAACACAAAATTTTAAACGTAACATTGAATGGTCTGGAAGTCTACATCTCTCACCAATTAGATTTGAAGCCACAGATCTTACCTTTATCTAAAAGCTCAGATAAGGTAAATACTTTTAAATCAAGGCATGATTGTAAACCAACGTGAGGTGTTATGATGTAATCAGTAACAGGTAAAATGATCTGCTTGAGGATTTAAGGATTAGAATCTTTTAAAAACTCAATGACCACTTTGCTGTGTTTACTTACACTTAAGTCTAGTGCCACTCTGTGGAAGATATCATCTGTATCGATATAATCTTTTATATCAGCAATACAGGCATTGAAGTCTCCGCAAATATATACAGAATCAACCTTAAGTGTGTACATCAATGACAATAACTGCCCAAAAATAATTCAGCATTTCTTCCCCAAGTTGACGTTTCAAGCATAAGGTAACAGGAAATGATGACAAAAGAATGTGGCAAAATCCAGTAACTGCAATTATGCCTAATCCCAGAAAAGGGGTCTGTCACATTAGGACCGAGCTTTATTCCCCATAAGGCCCTTCAGTCTTCAGAAGGTTAATAATATAGCAGAAACGGTCCTAGATATGCAATAATGACAAGTACATGCCCACACACTACTAAAAAAAAAACTATTCACATTACCAATGAAGAGCACTTGACTTCAAACACACCATCCACAGTTTGGTTTGAAGCTGTAGTGTGACAGATGAAAGCCTGCCCTCTGGCTTATACACACTTTGCAGAAAGTCAAACCAAACTGAATTATGAAAATAAGCCAAATGCCTGAGAGTATGTGTGCGCGTGTGTGTGTGTGTGTGTGTGTGTGTGTGTGTGTGTGTGTGTGTGTGTTTTGAGGGGGTAGGGTAGGCCCTTCTGTCGAGCCAGTTTTCGGTTGACCACCGCGGATGGGATGTGACACTGTGGATGAATAATACAATAGAGAGATGCTGCTTAGATGTGTCAGCAGCATCTGTCTCTGTCTGGGGCTGACGTGTGTCATCCTCCCTCCTCATTCAGAGCGCGGCACAGAGGCTTGCACAAAACTAATGAAGCAGACACAGGCTATATTAACACACACACACACACACACACCCCATCCTTCATCATTCACATACGGACAAACTATGCAGCGCGGGTCAGACTGAATGAGAAGAGAAGCTGCCATGTGGCCACTTTGTGACCAGTCTCACCTCAGATTCCTACAACTGGCCCCAGAGCCCCGTTCTGCTCCTGATACATAAAAAGATGAGTGTTGGGACTCAGATCAGATGGGTAACTTTAAGACAGAGCAAAAACACTGAATGATATATGATCAGACTGGAGGTAAAAGCCAGTTGTCACCAGGTGTTTTGTTCACAGCTGTAAGTGAACTAAAGAGGACTTTGTTAAATGCTCTGTTTGGCCACAGAAGGACGATTAAAAGAGAGAGAATAAAAGAGACTGAGGAGGAGAAACTGAGGAAGAGGTTTTCTGCATGTTAACAATAGTCTTCCTTTTTGTTGTAAAACCAGTTCTGGAGCAGGTTCCAGTAGATGACAGAGCTCTGATGTGAACAAATGTCACATTATCTCATCATCCCACTTAATACACTTTAACACTTTGCTAAAAAAATCTGACATGTTAATGGCCTGAAATAAGATCGATGAAGACGAAATGAAAGAACAGAACACTGTGTGCATGTGTGTGCACGCCCTGGAGAGGTTTCATTTGGTTGGTTAACAGTTTCTGCTCTGTTGCATAAGTTAAGGCTAGGGGCAATAAAGAAATTCAGCTCACGACCAAAGGTTATAAACCATAGAAAGTTGTGGTTTTTGTATCTCTCTCTGAATTTGATTTCAGATACTGATGCTCCTTTTGTGAATGCATCAACTTGTTTTGTTTTGTTTACATTTCAATCATTAAAAAAGAAGTTAATTTAATTTAAGGCACTTCACAAGACAAAAAGGTTCAATTGATTCAGAAATATGTGATCAAATCAATCTGACACAACAGAATCAGCCACATTTGGGACACATTACTATGCAAATGCAAGCAGGGTTATGAAGACAAGTGCTGCAGAAAAAAAGAAAGGAAATCCAGGACCACTAAACATGCTGCACAGTTCAGTAGCATTATATTTTCTGGTGCAGGCTTTGAGCTTTTTGAATTGGCAGACCTTGTGTGTGCACAAAACATGCCACACAGGAAAAGGAAGAAAAAGAATATCCTAAAAGTATATCCCAGAATGGTGCAAGCAAACAACATTTTCTGCAAAGTATTTTTAAATAGTAAAACATGTTTGCTAAAAGTTTTTAATACTATTTCAACAGCAGTTAAACAGGATTTTGCAGTTAAAAGCTTACAAAAGATGTAAGCTTCTCAGGTTGAATACTGTCGTTTTTTTTCTCGTTTTCTTTATATTTGGAATTTGTGCCCAAACATTTTGTACATGTTAAAAGCAGCTGCACAAATCCACTCAGCCCTGTCTTATTCTGGTGTTTGGCGCTGCAGCAATTAGTGCCCTTTTGGTCCCTTGGCAGCGTCTTTCTGTCTCCTCCCCCTCTCCACCCACCCCTCATTCCTCCTTCAACAGCAGCCAGACAAGCCATCAAGCTTTGCCAGGATCCAGCTTCTAAATCAGAGAAGCAGTCTTTAGATCCCCCCTTAGAGCACGGCTTCGCTCCAAAATGAAAGGAGGATGCAACGAGGAAGCTCCTTGCCCTTACTCTTCCCACTGATATTGAATCTTATACCCCTCCAGAAAATGTTGCAAATAAAAACCTGGCTTAGCAGTTGAAATGCACTTAAACTAAGACATGAAACTATGTTATTTTGAGAGGAAAACGCTGCTTCCTTATGCTTTTGATGATAGAGAAAGGGTCATGTTAGAGTAAAACACCACTTCAGGCTTTATTTTTTCAAATGGACCCTCACAGAGAGCTCCAGAAGATAAATCAAGGAAGTCAAAGTGCCCCATAAACAAGAGGACATCAGGTCTGAGAGATGCTCCCAGCTCCTTTTCCCTCACTTTAGATCCATTTTCAATCACAACGTGCATTTCAGGTCTCCCTCTAGGCCTCCAGCTGCCGCTTTACTCACAGTCTGTATGCATGTGATGTCTTTCCTGTGCTTCCCTACTACACTCATCCACCCTGACCTTTAGAGAACTGATTTTTGATGATAGAAAAAAAAAACTTTTTACATAAGGCTGCCAGCTCTTTCTGATGAGGGAGAAACTTAGCAACTTTAAATTTCTCACATCTCCTGAGCTTTTTCATCTAAAGCTGCCAGGAATGTATTTACCTTGGCACCACTAGTATTTGACTTGAACTAACTAAATGTGTTGCAGTGTGTGTGTTGCATGAAGGAAATAGTAATCCTTTGAATAGGAACAGAGACCTCCCACTCTGCAAAACCCTGAACAACAAATGGAAAATACTTAAAACTGAGGACAGCTGGTTTGTGTTTCCTTATGAAATGTTAAAGAGTTTCCTTTTTAGTGATTAAATTAAACACGATAACACACAACAATAAAACAGATGATAAAAAGACAGTAAGTGAATATTTAATGTTGCATACACGTTACAGAAAAATCCAAACTGAAGGCAAAAGCCCAATGAGGGGTTCCGATCCAGAAAATATGTGAACTGGTGATGGAGTCCCAATCGCTAACGTTTGTCCGTGATGTATGGAATGCGCCAGTTCAACGCTATGAAGCTTACCGGAAATTGTCTATGCTGTAAACAACCATCCTCCTCTGTGAAGAGAGAACTGCCGAGCTGAACGAGGTGGCTGTTAATACTAATTCAATATTTGGACGCGTGGCCAACATGGACTGGATGGCTTCGCTCACTTCCTCCACTGCCACTGCTAAAACTACACGCAGACTACAATTCTAAAACAGCGCAGAAAATCGATGTCATTGTTCACAACTTCTCTTTCTGTTCGCTGATTGGCCCGGTTGAAAGTCTACTGGAGAAATCCAAGTCAATGGGAGAAAGCCCAGACTAAGCTGTAAGCGAGATTTGAATAGAGCGAAATAGCGCAGGAAGGCAATGGCTAAGGCTACAAAATAGGTGGTATCATGAGGAAAGAACATCATGTTGAAATGCTGAAGCTGCATCTTAAGACATCAGCCAGGAAGTTAAAGCTTAGGCACAGATTGGTCTTCCAAATGGAAAAGCATAGCACCAAATTAGTTACAAAGTCATTTCAGGGCAACAAAGTCAGTGCAAGCTTCCCTTTAAATGGTCAGTATGAGCAAATACTTAAACCAGATCACAGGACATGTCTCCGCAAATAAAAGTCTTTGTCTGGCCTTTTGTGTTGCTTTTGGCATCTTAACCTATCAGAAGTTCACAAAGACACGATATCATCATCTTTCCCAAAGGGTTTAAAGGGAACTCAGTTTTAGTTGTATGTAAACTTCTGAATTTGACTCAAAATAATTTATGTAATCCTGACTGATCTAAAACAAGAAGAAATTAGTGTGACTCATTGTCAGACAGAAAGGAAAAAAAGTTAGTATGTGTAAATATTTGCTTTTAAATATTTTATTTTTTTAGCTGTGTGTCTGTATCTTAGCACTGTTCTTAAGTTGGTAGAATAGAGAACTGTTGTGAAAGACTCATCTGTCACAGTTACGGCCATTTCTCCCTTCCTGATAAAATATGAGCAACACAAAAGCACATGGGAGTAAAACTGGTCCAACAGGATGGAGTCACCGAGCTCCAGCTGACTCCAAAATGCAAATCCCATGAAAAACACAAAGGCCGAGTCAACACTGAGCACGCTTCCTTTATAATCCGTCTTTTCAGTTCACCTGAGGCGTCTCTTGTGACCCAACAATGGTCCTCCATCTGATCTGATTTCTACCTGGCACAAAGGCTCTCTGTGGAGGCCTTCTCAACAGGAACTTCCTTTGTTGATGTAAGATAGAAGATCAGTCAAACAGGGTGGAGGAACAAAGACTCTCATTCATCCAAACCAGAACTAAGACAGTTTACATATTGTACAATCCATTACAAATATCTGTTGTAGCACTGATGAAGTGCCCTGTCGATACATGCCTCAACTTTTCAGTTCTTCCTCTATCCCTAATAACAGCCACGGACTAACTGAAATAATTCGAATGCTTTAGCTTGCACAAACCATATTTATCCCACAGGCTGCCAGAGAGGTTATGTAAGCAGAGTGTAAAGCAGAGGCATGTTTTACTGCTGACTATCTTGCTGTTACCACATTTGGTCTTTTTAAAAAAAAAAAAACAAACAAACAGGACATGGACTTCCTCTGACAGCGAGGAGTAATGAAACTGCATTCAGGGAGTCCAAGTTACACATTCTTCTCATAGCATCACTTGGATAAACAAGCTCCTGAGGATGTGAGCTGAGTGTTTTAAATCCAACTGAGGGTCAAGTAGAAGATAATTCTTTAACATTTACTCATTTAGCTTTTCTATTGTGTAAGACAAACAAGAGAAGTTAGTTCAGATTTAAATATTGTTCAATGAAAAGCCATAATATACCCATAAACTGTCTTTCTCCATTGAATTTGTATGTTCTCCCCGTTCATATATGGGTTCTCTCCGGGTACTCCAGCTTCCATTCACAGATCATGAAAAATGGAACTTAAAACTGCACTATGTAACTTTTATAAAAAAATTTATTTTTTCACATATTTGTTAAAATTATCATTATGTAGGTACAGTTTAATATAAGACACATAATCTGTGAAAAAAAAAAAAAAAAAAATCAAGCTCCTCTGCCTTCTCCCAGTGCTCCCAGTGCAGAAATACACCCCTCAGTCAGAAACAGCCAATAAGAGCCAGGAGGAGGGTCTTAGCGCTGTCAATCACCCTCACCTATGTGCTGCTCACACACTCCCCCCTTGCTCTCTGCTGTGTTACAGCTGGTTCACTACAACATAGCCTGCCACGAATGCTAAGGCTAGCTGGCATGGCCACCAATAACAGCGAATAAACAGTTTTCCTGTAACAGTAAGTTGTTTCTTCACCATTAGCACATTTAGCAGCATGTACACGAGGGTGATTGACAACACTAAGACCTTCCTCCTGGCTCTGATTGGTCGGTTTTGGTCGGGAGGGGCGCATTTCTTTAAACGGCAATAATAGCTCAGGGAGGAAGTGGAGGAGCTTGATCTTTTCACAGGTTATCTGTTTCATACCATACTGTTACGACATGGTGACAGTTTTAACAAATATGCAAAAATATATATGTTGTAGCTCATATCAACAAAATATTTTTAAAGAGTGAGGAAGGGTCTTGGTAGCAGTCTTGCAACAAATCTATAGGGGCCTCTGACTGAAGACTCATGAATGTCATGACATCCGAGAAGTTCAATTTCCAGGCAGCAGAGATAATATTCCACAGTAATATGTCCCAGATGACAAGACAGTTGTTGGCAAGCACTGCTAATCCACCTCGTTTGCTTTGCTGTTCCTCTTGGCTGTATGGTTATAAAGTCAGGCAGAGAGATGTTAGAATAGGGGACATTATCCTTATCCGTTATGATTGATGGAAGAGATGGCTTGAACTTCCTCCTTCTCTCTCTGCTCTATAGCCCTGCTCTGCATCCATGAAGCCTCCTTTTCAACAACACTTGGATTTGGGGCCAAAGTTCAGGTAATATTTGAGCTTTTGAGGTACTAATTAACTGCTCCCAGTAGTAAAAACAACACCTTGTTGCCCTGGTTACGCATTATAACAACTGTAAATACTGACTTCTTAGATTTATTGATCCCTTAGTAGGATGAAATGTATCCTTGTAGCTCAAAAAAACTGGATAAATATAGACCACAATATATGAATTATATGAGGAAATCCAACAGCTATCTGCTAAATCCACTTTTATAGTCTGTACCAAGACTTTTCTTACTATAGCCGAAACTTCTAAAATAAGGCTTAAGAATAACAGTGCGTTTGGCTTGTCATGAGAATCAAAAAGATAATCCCTCATTTAAAAGAGAGCAATAGAAGCCTGAAGCCCTGGAATAGACTTATAGAGCCAGCACATTAAGCCAAACCCAAAGTGAAAAACAACTGCTGACACAAAGTCTATCAAACTCAAATTTGTCCCAGTGTTTTATTGTGTTTGTCTGGTCTTCTCACTCTGTGGAGAGACTATTTGTCTCTGACACACACACACAGACACAACAATGGCAGCCAAGACTCCAGACATCCTGCCTTACATAAACTGCCTCTGAGCTACGAGGTAGGTCTGAGGCATGACCGGATGAGATGGGCAGAGTAGTTGGAAAGAATGAGACAGGAGCAAAGACAGAGGAGGAAATATAATTGTTGAGAGGAGACAGAGAAAAGCCACTAATGACAGCCGACAATAAAACAGAAAAAAACAACAACCGGTGACTACAGTAGCGTTTGCCACGCCGGGATGACAATAAGGCAGGAACTAGCGGTGCTTAGTGTTCGAGAAGGACTGAACAGCCACAACCACAGGGCCTAGAAATAGAGCTTTGTCTGGGGGTAAGCTGTTATTAGGTTGTCTAAACACGGGGTCCTTAACACCCCCATTGCACCTCCTAGACACTGCAAAATGGTTAGTCAGCCAGCTGATTGGGTGGTCAGGATTATTTTGATGAGCAGTTAATAAAAACCCCAATAATTAGGGAGAATTACATGTTCCAGGTCAGCAGAAAGGCTCTTCTACATGTCGAATAAAAACTGTCTATTTGAGCCGCAAAACAGCTCAAGTAAAAAACTTTAAAATCTGCTTACATGGCCTAACACTGCAAGGCAATTATTGAATTCTTGTAAATTATTTTTCTTGTGAAATGTTGCTTTAGCTTTGGACAGTTTGTCCACACTGGAGATGAGGCTCCAAATGATTTTTAAACAAAGGATTCATGAGGGGCAGTTCTGTTTTTGCCCCTAACTGTGTAACACTGAACCAGAGGTCTTGTTCACAAGAGATTTGTGAATCTAGACACCTTTGTGGAAGTACCAGATGTTGGGGTTTTAAGGCCTTTTCAGTCCTTGTATTATCAAAGCCAGAGCTGTGTCAACATCCTCAGCACAAAGTCGAGTTTGTTCCCAGTGTGGGTGGATTCCACCAGAGCTGGACCTTCTCAGCAATCCTGTTTGTAGTTCATCAGAAGGAAGGACATGTCTCCAAAATTATTGTCCCTGAGTGCACTTGCACACGATCTGGCTTTTCATGTTGCTTTTGGAACAATGGCTTCTTCCTTGCAGAGTGGACTTACAGCTCATGTCAGTATAAAACTTGTTTCATTGTGACATAAACAGTTACTTGCATGTTCATAAGGTTTTTTGCTTTTACTAATTTTCCATACTGTTTAAAGATATAATAATCCTAGTGGGTATAAACCTCTGAATTTAAGCACAGTAATAAAAATGGCCTTATTCTGGGATTTAGCAAATAGAAATAATTTTAATAACTAAGACTGACAAAAAACGGAAAAAAATAGACTGAATGTCAATAGCAAGCGTGTTTTTATGCAGCAAATATGTAGTTTCAGTTTTAATATGATGACTAGTGTGTGTTTAGGGTTAGGTTCAGAAGTTGGGGCACGAATGAGAATTTATGAACCAGAAAACAACCAACAGTGGAGGAGTGGGGACTAACTTTTCCAACGTCTTGTAGCAGGTAGCTGTGCTGCATTGCTGAACAGAGCACAGGAACAAGTCAACATTTGGTTTGGCACAATTTATTTTTATTTTGTCTTCTATGGAACAGGCAACATTTTGTTAGCATCTTTGATTATGAAAAATACAATGTTCTTTAGTGCTGGTTGTATGAAGGTACAGTTGAGACAAGCTGTTTATAACCTTCAGTCACCACAAGATGGCGCTCTCGTCCTGATTGACCTCCTACACTAATAAAATAATTCAGACAAAAATAATTTGAGATTTTTTTTTTTATTATTATTACTATGTTTCTCGAAGGCAGCAGTTTATGGTCACAGGTCTAATGTGGCGCAGAGAATAAGGAAAAAAAAAAAAAAAAAAAATCTGTTTTAGCCGTATGCTACAGATGTCATAAGTATCAGTACAAACAAGTTTACAGAAAACGACAATTATTTATTTTCCTCTTCAAGTATGCTACTATCCAAAGTGACTAGTGTAAAATTGGCAGAGGAAATAAAATATTTTGCGTGATTATTTACATATCACAGGTCCAACAAGTGTGCATGAAAACGGTTTAAAATGCTTCTTCTGCTTTGTAGCACACAGAAACAAAAACATACATGCATACACAGTGGCACGACTGACCACATTCTGAAATATACAAATACATCAAGCGTTTGAGTGCAGCAAAGCAACATTTAAGACTTCATTTGATCAGAACAGTGGGACCTGCTTTGAGCCTCCATTCTGCTGAGGTTTGATGCAAAGCTCTCACACAAGTTCTTCCATCTGCTTCAGAGTTAAGAACGTACCCATTATTTGACCCTGGAGAACCGTTTTGAAAAAAAAAACAGTCCCATCTCAACCATAAGACACGGTCATTACCAGCATGGACAAAGAGCTGTTGTTTATAAGCTTCATTTTGGCTTAAAAATCAGTAAAGAGGCTTCTGAGAGTATGAAAGAGCCTGAAGGTTCGATTGTTTTGACTGAAAGGATTCCTTCGTATCCATGTGAGCAAGCACATGAAACATTTATAAACAAACATTGTCGAACAGTATAGCACATTCTAGTTGAAGACTAAGCCAAAGTACTGGGCACTAGGCATGGGCTGGTTTCTAGTACCACTGTTTTATAAAGCAGGGCTTTAAAAAAAAAAACCCACTAAAATATGTTGTCGTACCCTTTTATGGTTTAACATCCTTTCAATGAGATTTCAGAAAAAGTGATTCAGAAAAAGGGATCTGAGTTTTCTCCAGCTGTAAAGGCATTGTGTAGTGCAGTGCTTTCCCCTCCCCCACCTGTTGCTGCTCTCTGTTGGTTGGCAGTCACAGTCAGCCATGTGCATGGAAACTAAGAGTGCCACCTTTCACTTTTATTATGGTAATGTCGTTTTAAAGCAACAGTTGGGAAGCTACAAGCAGCTTGTCTGAGTCCAGCCTGGCTACCTGAGCAGATAGCCCAACAAGGCAGCTAATTTCAGCTGGTAATGCTTGTTTTATTCTATAAAGAGCAGAAATGTGCAATATTCGAGCGCAATTAGCATTTGGAAACTAATACGGTGTTTATTCTATTCTATATGTTGCTTTAGCCTATGTATTAAAACAGCATAACAAAACTAAGAAATCTTCTATAGTATTTTAGTTGCAACAGGACAACTGTTGGATCTCAATTAAAACAATGTAAACCATGGTTTAAAAGTCATACTGTGAGAAACTCATACCAGCCCATGCCTACTGATCCCATTGACATTCAACTGGTTTATCATCATCATATCGACTGTGCAGATGAGGAGTGATCTGTTGTCTGGCTGGGGAAGCATACGTTTCCTAAAACCAGACTTAACGCAGGATGTGAGCTGGACTAAAATATGCTGTAAACAATTGCTCTGAACACTCCCTGAAGGATTTTTTTTTTTTTTTTTTTTTCATAGGCAAGTAAATAAACTTTGTGGATAACCACACAACCTGCACAGTGTCTTCAATCCTTCATGCAAGTGCACAGAGAGGAACACAGTCAGCCGAATGTGTCTTTGGTTTAAACCACAAAAAAAAAAAAAAAAAAAAAAAAAGAAGAGAAAATTATATTTTTAACTGATGCATAATCTTGGTGAAAACTCAATCGTGATTCGTACCAGAGAGCCAACAGACAGCGGACATCGGCTTCAGTTCCGACAACATAAACAAGTGTGAAGACAGCGAAAAACCCGCCTTCAATTTCAGTGAAATTACAGCAACAAATGATTATGGTGTTATCAACTGCCAAGAGTGCCCACAGGTGTACCGTACTGTGCACACACCCACACACACAAGCATGTGTGTGTGGGTGTGTGTAAAGTATACACAGAAACAGACTTCCGCTTGATTTTTATATCCTGATTCATGACAAATGAGCAAATTCAGCAACAGGAGGGCAGGTAATGCTGTAGATCACATACAGTATGTACAAAAATATACACAATATAAAATAAGCCACTCTGGGTCACTCCAGTGAGTTTAGTTTCTGTCTGCGGAGAGGCTATATAGATATATCTATATCTATCTATATATCTATATCTCTCTCTCTCTATATATATATATATATATATATATATATATATATATATATATATATATATATATATATATATATATATATATATATATATATAGAGAGAGAGAGAGAGAGAGAGAGAGAGAGAGAGAGAGAGAGAGAGAGAGAGAGAGAGAGAGAGAGAGCTCCACATTTTCTACTCAAGATAATGGACTTCATCTGTACATTTTTTAACATTAAAGATCCTTCAAATAAAATATCAATTATCAGTAAAACTGCCAATGTGAATTTTAACCTTTCCAAGAGTCAAACAAGTGAAATATAGTCCAGTGACAAGCTTAAAACAATTTCATACATTAACTTGAAACTGATTTTCTAAATTAAAAAAAAAAAAAAAAAAAGATAGCTGCAAGATACTTTAGGCCTCTTTTTACTGCTCTGGTCTCGATTAAGATGAGAAATGAGAGAGGAGAGACTCCTAAAACAAAGGCAGCCAGTGCTATTCTTTTAAAATTAGTTTTTTCAAACGCACTGCAAAGTAGAGATGCACCGAGAAGAAAGCTGGAGTTCTGCCTTAACCGGTGACTCCTGATCAGTTTTCAGATTCCAGTCAGCCGAAAGCTTTATGCATGAACGCTACCAGGTTGTTCTGAAAACAACGCTTCAGCGTGAATGCTGATAATGAGTGAAGACGACTCAGTTTTGGTCCTACTGAGGTGACTAAAAATGAATCAGATGAAGCACAGAAATGCAAGAAGCCAGTCAAAACAGTATTTTTTTGCGACATGTTCAAACATGTCCGTGGTAGAAGATAATCAGAGCTGAGGGAAGTAGATTTTATACTTTTGAGATTTTAACGCGTCTGTCAAAGGCTGGATTAATGTCGGTGGCCTTTTGGAAATCTGAGCTAAGGGAAGGATCTAAATGCTTACAAATACATAAAAACTTATAATATAGGTTGGTAAAGATTGTTTTGAAATGTGAACTCCAAGATCATTTTGTCTTCGCTCTGAAAGTGTAAAATCTTGTTTTACAGCAACGTTGCCTCTGCTTCCTTTACAAGAAACTAATGAGGGTTTGTGACAAAAAGGCCAGAAAAATAAATTCAAGTGATGACCCTATCTATATCTTCTTATAATTTCTCTTGAAAAGGAATCTAAAGAGAGACAAACCAATAAAAGCACATCAAGCTTTACAAAAACCAGAGATTAGAAACTGGCTTCCATATTATGATCAGTGCATCTCTACTATGAAGGGCGCCGTTTGGTTGCTCATTGCCTGGTTCTGATGAACCATTTGTTTTCAAGACAAAGTCCAGCATGCAGACACAGCTCACAGGAAACTCAGCATAAAAAAACAGCACTAAGAGATTCAGTCTGTCCATGCAACATGAAGCTTTCTACATAACTGGCAATAGAAAGACAAGGTTCTTAACAGAACCGTTTTACCTTCTTCATCCTTGGTGAGACAAACTAAAGGTAAATTTCAAATTTAACCATGTTTTGCAAATTTACCGCATATACAAGTAAAATTCTGGAAGCCGTGTTGACCTAAGCAGAACAAGATTAGCAGATTAGAGTTATGAAAACAAGTAAGGTGTTCTTTGAGTCTGTGTCACTCCATATTTTTACACATATTGCCAAAAAAAAAAATAAGCCCTCCCTTAGCTGAAATAAAATATTACAGTCAGATTTCACAACCAGCAACAACACTGGTTTGTTGCTACAATTCGATTTTTCTTTTGAAAGAAGCACAATTAAGTCAAGTACCAAAAATTGCAATTAAGCTTTACAATCTTAAAAGCTGTACAATCAACTTTTTACAAGGTTTTTCCCATAAAATGTTCCTTCATTAATTTGGAAAGGAGGTTTTTTTTTGTTTTTTTTTGTCTTTTACAGTGTGCAAATGAAACTTCAAGCAGAGTGGGGTCACTTCTGATGAATGCGTTCATGATGGTCCAGGACCAGCAGGAGAGTGCTGTAAATATCCTTCACTAAACTTTTTGCTTCCCAAACTGACTGAACTTCTTCTAATTGTACATAATTAAAAAAAAAAAAAAAAAAGAAAAAGAAAGATCCTTCACCGCACTCCTTTCAGTCAGATCCTGTTCAGATTTTTGTTTCTGTCTTTGGATTATTAAAATTTAATTACTGTAATAATAAATCAATGCTGGACTCCTTTGTTTGATGACACCTTTGCATCCCATACTTGTAAGTATATAAAACCAAAAATTAAATACAATATTACAGGCAGTTTGGATAAAAATGTGAAGTCGCAAATGTTATTGAATAAAAAGTTGGGAAATTTTCCATGTGAGTCTCAGCAATAAGTTGCTGTGGCGATGTAATCAAAGCAAACCTCAGCTTGCTCCTTCTAATGCGGGGGATTGTGGCTGGACTGGGGATCAGTGCTCGCTCCTGGGGCTACTGGAGCTTTAAAAAAATATGACATCCTCCTTGTTCAGGTCTTCTGCAGGGATGGTGTAGGGCGGTGTCATGCTGAGGCCGGCGCCGTGACTCTTCGACGGGACGCTGGCCTGTGTGTTTTGGCTGAGGCTGTGTGGCTGCAGGTGGGGCTGGAACGGGAGGGCGTCAGCGCTCTGGGAGTGGAGGTGGTGCATGGAGGGGGGAGGATGGGGCTGCACGCCAGGCATGGGGGGCTTCTGCACATTTGAAGGGTAGGAGGAGGTGGGCTGTGTGTCTACTCCAGCCTGGTCTGGATCTGAGAAAGCCATTAGAAAACAAGGGGTTAATCCGGAGATGATAAAAAGCATTATTTTTGCATATTTCGGGTGATTAACCCCAAACTGAAATCTATCACATGAAATCCCCCCCGACAACGATTTTATTTGAAGTGATTGTGAGAAAACAGGATTAAAACGTCTGTGTCAGCAGAAGAGCTGGCTATTTATCAAAGGGAAGGATGAGAAACTGATGGGTGTTTACAAAGGGCGAGGCCGGCATGAAGGTGAGCTTTTCAGAGGAGTGCCACAGGGCGGGCTCCAGTTTGTCCAGGTGGACAATCAAGTTTGTGACCGTGAGAACCAACCAAACTTGCAAAGTTAAAATATGTGCAGCAGAAAAAAAAAATGTGTTCATGCAAACATGCATTGAGAGTGTTTGTGGCATTATAGTTGCCCAACATTGTCTGGACAGGTGGCTTTAGGTTGGTGGAATGAACAGATCTGTTCATCAAGCTGCGCTTCTAATACGAGACTATTAAATACTCTCTGTTGGAGAGTAAACTATAAAAATACTATTACAGAGTTGGCAGAGACTTTGTTAGTTTCAGGACTCTATAGTGTCTTTTGGTGACATCTTTATGTTCTTGTTATGCTTTCACCTTGAATTTTTTTTTTTTTTTAAATACAAAACATATACAATAAAATATTAAAAAGAAAAAAGGATGAAGTGCTCACAAAAACTATAAATATACAGGCGTGTGGTATGTAAAGTACGATTTCTTTCACCAGATGGATACATCAAAATTCACTCGATCAGCCAGGATACACACAGTTTCATAAATCACTTTTGTTTGCCAGTTTTTGATGAAGGAGGCGCAGTGTGGTCGTGTTTATCCTGACAGATACCTGTGTGGTGATGCAGGGAGTGGGATTGAGGGGGCTGCTGATGGGGGCTGACTGAGCGTTTGGCCTTCAGGACGTTGTCCTCTCTTGCAGACAGTTTCAGGGGGAGCATCTGCTTCATGTCCACCGAGGCTAAGAGGAGGTTCGAAAGGGAGTGGGTGGGAGACAAAAAGAGGCAGAGGAGGAGGGGGGGGGTTAGACTGCAGTATTAGATTCGCTGGTAATCTGGAGCAGTGAAGCTTCCCACAGGGCAAATTTTGGTCTGAGGGTAAAGCCAAATTTAGACATCTACTGTGCTAGGCATAAGGAAAGCATGCCTGTGTCAGATATGTAGAAATTAAAAAAAAAAAAAAAAAAAAAAAAAACCCCTCCCCTCTAATAATGCATTTTTAGATAGACTGTAGTTTTCTAATTATGTTGGGAATCAGACAACTGCTGAAAGTAAAGGAAGTAAAGAGGAGGAAATGTGTTAAAGTCTCTATGTATGACTTAGAACAAGTCCAGACAAGTACAGAGGAATCTCATAACATTCCTTTTACATATTTTGGGATCATTTCAAAAGAGCAACACAAAACTTGTTTGCCTCTGAGATAAACATCCACATTTCCCACAGGCTGACAGCTTTGAAGGTGTCACTGCTGGTGTCAGCTTCTGAACACTCAACGCTGTGAGGACGACATTTTACCTTCTGCTCTAATTTCACTCCCAGGACGCACACGTTGACTCCATTTACTATTTGGGGGCCTTCTGAAAGCAGCTGGCTGAATTGCATTTTAATTTGGGGGTATCAGAGTTAAGAGAGCTGAACACAAATCCATGCATTTCAGATTTATATATTTATAAGTGGCTCACATTGTGCTGGACTGACACACAACGTCCCATTAAACGCTGGAGTTTGCCTCCAATGACAGAATGGTTCAAGGAGAATAAATACTTTCGTAAGCCGGTGTAAACGAGCGAATCTTCGCTTCCTTACCAGAGCTGTCGGTGCGATGCGATGCTTTCCCACTTTTGCTGCCTTTCCCTTTGCCGCTGTTGATTGCTGCCAGCTTGGTGGGGATCTGCTGCTGCACCCCGACCGCTTTGTGCTGCTGGTTGGTGGTGCTGAAGAGGTGGAGCGGCACCTCTGTCTTCAGCGGTAGCGTGGCAGAGCCAGTCTCCCGCCGCAGAGTGACTTCGGGCCGCTCGGGGTAGTCGGCCTGCGCCATGGAGAGGCTGGCCCGCACCACGGCCTTCTGGGAGTGGGGCAACTCGGAGACACAGGTGGAGCCGCTGAGACCGGAGGATGAGATGAGCTCCCCATTCAGACTACCAGACATTGGCGCCACCTTAGAGCGACAGAGGAGACAGCACGTCAATTGCTAAGAAACAACTTAATGCGTCATCGTGTAGATAACATTGTGAATGGGGTTAAAATCAGTATACCAGCTCAAAGGATGGGTTACTGATCTCTGCACTGTAATTATTTTCATCTGCGGTCTGATTCGGTTTGGAACCAGCTGATGAGAAACATCATGCTTGCTCGTTTTGTGTGTGTGTGTGTGTGTGTGTGTGTGTGTTGTGAACACTTTGAAACACAGGAAAACAGCCTGTTCAGTCTGCAGAAGACACACAGGCTATAAATCATCAGGGTGAAGCAGCGCCATCACAGAGATCTGTTTACTTCTAAGTATTTATAAGCCTAGGAGGAAATGAGAAACACATTGAACGCTTGCTTTCTGCTGAGGAGTCCGTTTAACAAAAGGCTTGAAAGTAAAGATGCACAAAGAGTATGAACGTGTGCCCCCACAGAAACACACACGAGCCGATAAAATGAGAAACATAAAACCACTAATGGTCCCTGTGCACATAAAGGCGTGTCTAACAAAACAGAGAGGACTTTAGGACAAGCAGGGTAACAAAAACAGCTCTCATGACATCAGAGGATGAAACACACAGGATGCATTGTTTGCAAAATTGCAAGAATTAATTGAAGACGATGTGAAGATCAAGTCAAACAGGAAGATTTCAACATCAGAGAGCCTCCATCAATGTTTGTGTAACTAATCCAGCATCTTAGGTTACAAGAGCCATAAAAAGCCTCCAAAAGGTGCCATTAAAAACAATTAGAGAGCAATCAAACCACGCATTCCTTTCAAAAACATTGTGGGTGTTCAATGCTGCCCCAGGATATTTATTTTACTTTAAACTAAGACATCAAAATCTGA
Source organism: Anableps anableps (assembly GCA_014839685.1). Lineage (NCBI taxonomy): Eukaryota > Metazoa > Chordata > Actinopteri > Cyprinodontiformes > Anablepidae > Anableps > Anableps anableps. The sequence goes on along the minus strand of CM026070.1, from coordinate 19,983,044 downwards.
AAAAGAAGTGTACGTTTCTTATGATAGAGCTTGCAGACGTGTCAGGAGAAATGTGGTCTAAGAAAATACTGATTAAATAAATATCCTATCAATTTAACCGACTATTGAACAAACTACTCAAAGCGAACAGTTTTAGGACAGTCATCCGTAAAAAGCTAGCCTGCATTCTGCTGGGTAACAGACGAGTTGCTCTAGCGTCCAGGAGGCATCCTAGCCAGATGCCCGAGCCGGCTCAGCGGGCTCCTCGACGTGGAGGAGCAGCGGCTCTACTCTGGGCTCTTCCGTAGAGACAGGATGGGAAGCTCGGTCATTCAGGGGGGACTCAGACACCCTGTGGAGAAAACTCATTTCGGTCGCTTGTATGCGAGATCTCGTTCTTTCAATCACTACCCAAAGCACGTGACCATAAATGAGGGTAGGAACTGGTAAATTAAGAGCTTCGCTTTTTGGCTCAGCTCTCTCTTCCCCAGGACAGGCCGGTGCAGCGCCCCCATCACTGCAGATGCCGCATCAATCCATCTATCGATCTCCCGCTGCATTTTTCCCCTCATTCGTGGACAACACCCCTGAGATACTTGAACTACTTGATACAGGACCTCATCCCCAACCTGGAGAGGACACACTACCCTTTTCCAGAGGTGCTGATCATCATCTTGGCTGCTTCGCACATCGGCCGACACGTGTCCGCGTGTTGGAGCAGAACCTGACCATACGTGAAGGAGACCCGACAGCAGCAGAGGACTACAAACATTGACTATGTCAAGACAGAAATGACATGAAATTGTGTAGATGAGATAAATATCATAAGGCCATTTAATTTCTATATTTAAAAAGGACTTCTGAATGTGATCTGGCTCGGTATGGAGAACTAAATGAACTTTCTGGGGGTGGATCCTGCTGGGGGGTGTTGCCATAACAGAATGTTGGGGGAAGTTTAGATTTAAGTGAGGAATTTCTCCATCTGTTCTGCTCGGTACGGCATCCACCTGAAACGTGACTGATGATCTTAAACACTGTGCAACTCTGTTTCCTCCAGCTGTAACTGGAATAACATCAGGAAGACAGAGGCCCTTGTGTGGGAAACGTACCCGTCCCCCCTTCCCTGACCCTACCCTCATCTCTTCCCTCCATCGTTTTCATTTTCCCTTCTTTCGGCACTCACTCATCTTGACACACAGATGTTCAACTGTTCCTGGAACAAGACAAACAGCTTTTATGACATAAATGGACAACCTTGAAGAGGCCGCATGGCACAAGGAGCTCTGACTGACTGATCGTAAACAGGAGTGAACGCCTTCCAGAGGCATCTGATGACATGTGAGGACCAGCTAATTACACAGCCTCTCATCCTGAAGGATGGATGGATTCTCATAAATCAAGCACGGCTTGACTAACAAAGCACAATATACTGCCTTGTGGAAAATGGAAACCATCTAGAGGGCAATACAAATAGGGTAAACACTGGAATATGAGACAGTTTCCACTCTGTAGGGCTGTTTTATTAGAGCTAATGACACAGTGTGTTACTACCATTTGGGGGCATTCCTGTTTATTTAGGCTTATATTACTGTGCAAAGAAATTCACATTGAACCACTGAGTTGTGATGGAGTGAAAAATTTTTTTTAAAAACAATCACGTAAGATAAATGGTGTCTTTATTTTAATTTCTTCCTTGGTCTTTCTTATGGTTAAACTGATTGCTGGTCCCTTATTTATTTAAAGGAGTGGGAACAAGCTGCTGGGCACTGCACAGTGGGATCAATCTTATATCTACCTCCAAACAAGCCCCAGGCCTACACCTTATCTGGATAGAATTATGAGCTGTGGATTATGTGCAGATCAAAGTTTGAATTGGTTTCATTTTTCAACCAGCCATCTGCAGCTCTGATTTGGGACGTGTCTAATCGACAACCAACTTTAATCAAATCAATTAATCCTGGAGTTTCTGAATTAATTAAAAGACAATAACGCGATACTGATTGTGATTATTTTATTAGTCTTTTATTTCATGGCTGTTTATGCATTTTTAAAGTATTTTCCATATTCTTATTCTATATTTTTGTGTCTTTATTGCAGCATTTGTATTTTTTGTATGTTTTTATGTGTTCTTCATCTGTGCTGCCTGGTTAAATAAAGGTTGAATAAAATATCAAATAAATTTTGTGTTTTGATCTCTCATCTAAAATCTCAACACACATTGAAGATTGTTTCTGTACTGTAGCAATATATGAAAGGATGTTATGAATACTTTTGCATGGCTCTTATTCTAGTCTGAATAATTAAGCACAACTCTTGGATGAAAGAATGAATTATACTATAAATAAAAAGTACAGCTAACAGATGGGATATGTATACAGACAGCTTGAGGATGATAACTGCCATAAAGCCTTGCACTTTCTCCTTGTTCATCAAAGGGGAGCCATAGAGGAAGTTAAGTCACAGGCACCTGTGTTTGTTTACAAGGTGAGGGTGATGATAAGCACAAACCCAGACCACTGAATTGTAAGTAGGCCTGGAGGCTGAGGGTACAGATGGAGGGGGATAAGTTACCTTCGTTCAGGGCACAGATGTGAGTCAGCATCTTATGAGTCACTTATGTTTTTCTGCTCCCACAACTTCAACAGTTTAGTCTTTCCTTTTAATGTAGCTGATCAGACCTGAATGCTCTTAAACTTAAATCTTTGGACTAATAGTAATCAGCCTAGTTTCTCCCTTTAAGGATTTTCCATAATTATGACTTTCTCCAGACATTGAAAAGTTTAATAAACCTTAATAATGTATGATTTTATGACTTTACATTCAAAGGATTCTTTTATAATCAGACGTGTGAAAAAAACTACATGGCCAGTCAAGATTAAACGTGACATAGGATGAAGGTGAAATTCTTTTGAAACAGACAAGCAACAGCTTGCAGAGTTATTCCTCAAACACATATGTTGAGAAACATATACGTGGAAAAATTTCTTCCTCCTTTCGTTTTTGTTAAAACAAGGTCTAATTATAGCTCTGAAGGTTTGCTGATGAGCCTTAATTTTGGGTGGGGGTTATTAGATGTCATGATATCAGGTTGGCAAAGATCTTGGAAGACAGCCTGTGGTTACAGCTAATGAAAAGCTGGTTCGATGTTGTTTGAAGCAGAAGGGAAAGAAACCACTTCCAAATCTCCCAGAACCACAGCCAAGAAATGTCCCAGAGCACAGCAAAAAGTACAGAACTGCAACCTCGAGATGTGCAAGAAAACACACGTCGCTACTAAAATAAATGTTACAAGCAGGATGTTAGGGGGTTACAGCTAAGTATCAGTATAATCTTGCAATTTATTAATCTGTCAAAATGCATTTTAGAAAGCACATTTAATGCCACAAAAACCTGATAAGTAAAAAGCATAAAGGTGATTAATATGTGGTTTATTGAAACACAGAAAAAGCTTCTTAATTTAGATCACAGTTACAAACTTTTCAGACAGTTTGGAGTTCAGCTAACTACATAAAAAGTCAGTTTTTAATCTAGAGGCTTAGATGAAAAAAAAAAAAAAAAAAAAAAAAAAAAAAAAAAAAAAAAAAAAAAAAAAAAGTGGAATTAGATATTAACCTATGTGAGGCTAAATTAAAGTATAAATGTTATTTGAGTGGTGGTTCATGGGGACCTGTTTAGGCTGAGGGTCCTATGCATGCAGTGTACATGTAACTTTTAAACTGTAAAAGTGTGGTGAAAAGTGAAGTGGTCATACTTAACCTTCATACGAGTTCTGGTTTTTGGTCTTTCTTATGGTTAAACTGATTGCTGGTCCCTTATTTATTTAAAGGAGTGGGAACAAGCTGCTGGGCACTGCACAGTGGGATCAATCTTATATCTACCTCCAAACAAGCCCCAGGCCTACACCTTATCTGGATAGAATTATGAGCTGTGGATTATGTTCTGCGATGATTAGAGATTCTTTAAAACTGGGTTTTTTTTTTTTTTTTCCAATTGTGAAACTTTGATGTCATTTTGGAAAAATAAATAAATGTGTATTCTTAGTTTTCTTTCTCATGAATCCAGTATCGTGTGTCGTCTTGTCTCTTGGTTGAATGTCTGGTAGCAAGCCTTCTGGTACACTACTTGTTTACGATTGGTCATTGCTAACCTGTGGCAGTGACTCGCTTTGCTGATGCATTTTGTCCTGCATGTGTAAGACATATTTTGAGTAAACATATTATCAAATGTGTTATACGCAGACTCGATGACAGAATCATGTGAGAGTCAGGATGTGACGCGGTCACTAATGGCATCGTTCTCTTTGTTTTGGTCTAGACTTTTCCCATGTTTGATAAAAAGATAAACCATAACAAGCAACTGAGAACAAATGAACTGAGCGATGACTAGGTGAACCAAGAATCTGAAGACAGCCAAAGTTTTTATTAGGCAAATTTACTATGACTTCTTGACAGACCTGTTAGCACTGGGTATGTAATTACTGTCTGTGGATCATCCTGAAAACTCCTCTCCCATGAAACAGACAAACAAAGACTCGCATTGTTCTGAAAAGACAGATGCTTGGAAGAAACCGTCAGGGGAACAGAAGGTAGAGGAATGTGAAGAAAGACTTGTCGCTGCATTTTTCCCATGTACATAGCAGCTTGGGCAAAATTAAATTGATGCTTTTAGTGTTCCAAGCAAACACCATTTTGGCCAAAGCTATTCAACAGGAGTGAAGGGGGGGATGGAAGAATGGCCCTATTCTGGACTTCTATGCAAGATGAGGTGTTAAAAAAAAAAAAAAAAAAACACTTCCATGACTCTTACGTCGCCATGTTTTAGAAAAGTGGACCAACATTTTTACTCACATTTTCTGGTGAGAGAGGAAGAAGAATTGCATCAACCCACAAACAGTGGCAGGTTTTACAATCTGAACATGAGAACAGCAATTAATTTCTATAACTGACCTGTAGGGGGCAGAAACGCACCTGTGCAGTCCCCAACTATCTCTGTGATGTAACCCACTCACTGAGGATTCAGTTCTGCTTCAGACCACCAGCAGAGACCTGAACACAGCCCTGTACGCTGCTACAACACGACACATGAAAAACTATGACGTTCAAAGGAAACTGCTAACCTTAAGAAGCAGAAAAACAGTTGTTCCGGTAGGTTTTGTTTGCACATAAATAACGGGAGCTTCAAGGAAAACATAAGCAGAACTATCAACAAGTCATCTCAAAACAGAGAGAAGGGGAGCTACCATTAGCCTGCCAGTTCAGCAAAGAACCTCAGAAGAAGTTTACTAAAGACATTTTGTAGTCACAGTACTTTAGAAATAATTAATAATGCTTTGCATGATTTAGGTGAAGTGTTGTTAGACTGTTATGGCAGCTTACTAAATCCAAGTTAACCCAGTATTGGACTGTAAGGCTGTCTTGAAACTCTGGAAGACAAATATTGATTGCTGATCCAAAAAAAAGAAAAACAAAATAGAAAGCCTTCCTGAACATAATTATTAATACGGCTTAAATATTAAATTTTAAGTTAATTTTTTGTGAAGGACCATCCTTGGCCTGTTTGCACTCAGAATAAACTTGTGTGCTGGTCTTTTAATAACAAAATCTCTTACAGGTAGTTGAGAGGTACATTTTAAAAAGCTTTATGTAAACAATCTATACAATTTATTTCCATTAACCACATAATTGTATAAACACTTTAGGTAAAAGAATGGAAAACAAACAAACAAACAAAAAAAAAAAAACACTAATAAAAGCTTACAAATTAACTTCATGGGGCCCTAAAACATATCTGCATACAGGGTTCCTACATATTTATTTGTTGCTTGGTCAATTTTTAAATCAAATGTGAAAAATAAAAATTTACACTGTAGAAATATTTAGTGTTCAGGTTTGAAAAGTGTCACTTTTTGGCAAAAACCATGCATCTCCATTTGTAGCCATTCCTGTTTTCTTGTAAAAACTAACTCCAATGTTAGTTTTTCAACTCTGTTTGCAGTTCTACCGATGAACATCCACTTAAAACTACCGAACAAAGAGTGACTCTGACCAAATGGTATGAATTCACATTTAGGAGGCAAAACATTTTGTCTCTCCCAGTTCCTGAAAAGTTTCTGGAGATGCAAGGTTGGACGGCAGTGACAATGTGGAAACTCCAAGTAACATTAAAAATTTAGGACTACAAGAAAGATGAGCTACACTGTAATTTCAAATGAAATTGCCACTGCACTGAAAATATAGTAATAAATGCAAAGCGACTCAATTCTAAGTGTAGAACATTAATGCTTAAAATCATACTTGCTCAGTGAGAGGGACTCTCACTGCCCTTCATGCTTACAGCCACTGTAGATGACAGAAGCTGAGAAGTTAAGAGTTACAGCCAATGTTGGAACATTATGATGACTGAAGCACAAGAAGGGGGGAAGGTTTTGGATTATCGGTTGTTTTTCTTTCCTTAAACAGATCCATGTTGAAGTGGTTTTGTTTGCTGCCGGGACAAGTGCTCAGACAGCAGTTTGCTCCAGAAAAAAAAAAAATCAACCAGTGATGAAAAAATGGACAATATATTTGGCGTGACCAGATGATCAGAAACTCAAATATGATATTTCTCTGGTCAGTTTACCCAACATACCAGGTGAGAGAAACAGAAACACTCTTCAGAGTGAAAGTTGTTACTGAAGGAAAACTCAAAGGAAGTTCAGTGTTAATAAGGTAGTGAAAATTGCAGTAAAGGGAAACAACAAAGATTGAAGAGGTTGTTTAAAAAAAAAAAAAAAAAGAAACTATTTTCCACAGAGGGATACCGGCTGCTCATTCAGGCAGAAGGGTTTAAACAGGATGACAGATAACAGTATGGCTGAACTGAGTACAGCAAAAATGCTCCCTTTAATCTTTTGGAGCATTTAACCTAATTAGCAAACCCAACTTTGTTAATTGCTAATATAGGATGCTAAAAATATTTGGAAACTTCTAACTTTGTGGCTTTTTTGTTTTAAATTATTAAAACCCCTCTCCTTCAGTGACTGCTATCTCTCCCTCTCACACACAGTGAGAAGCCAAATCTGCTCCAAATAATTAATGATTGCTTACAGCTCGGTCAGATAGATGAACCGAGCTCAATCTTTCGACGTATTGGGCCAATATTTCTTCCAACCAGTTATTTTCTGTTATTAAATAACCCAATCCACAAAAATGTCTCAAGAAGTTTGAGTAGTTGTTAAATTGTATATTTTTAAGCTACTTCAACACAATTATTTACATCCTTTCTGACATGTCAGTAAATGTTGACATTAACTAGATGATATTCTCACAGTTTCAGGCTTCTCACCTCAATTGTTTTCCTTTTCATCTTCTTCAGGTTCTCCAGTCGTTCCTTTTCCTTTTCCACAGCTCTAGTGGACTCCCGCAGTCGCTCCAAGTCCTTCTGATACGTCTCCCTCTGCCTGTTCAGTTCCTCCTTCTCCTCAGTCAGTTGCTCCTGTAAAACACTCAGGTTTAAACATCTGAATGTATGACACTCTTTACAGGCAACTTTTAGCTTGCATTCAACCCCATTTAAATCTGCTCAGTATCTTTAAGGCAGCACAGTGAACTTGTACCTCAAGTTTCCTGCACTCCTCCTCTCTTTGTCGTAGCCGGGCCTCGGTCGCCTCCACTTGCTGGCGGTGCCTCTCCCTTTCCTTCTCCCAGCGCTGCTGCTCCTGCCTGTGCTGAGACTGAAGCTTGTTCAGGTAGGCCAGCTCCTCTCTCTGCAAGGCTAAAGTCCTCTGTTTCTCCTGCTCCAGGAGCACATTTCCTTTGTGGCGTCCAGGCAGGGACACCCGCTCAATCAGTGAGGCCCTCTGCAGTTCAATCTGACTGTCCTGCTGTGATACGATGGCCTAAGAAAGGAGAAAATCATGGATGACATAAGAATCATTACAGGGAAGTACAAGTTTAATAGAAATTAATACATTTAATGACAGCACTAATTGCAGGCATGATCTTTCCAAGTTTAATCTTAGTCTCTAAGATGAATATTCCCGTTTAAGAATGCAGAATGCTTGTGATCTTATTTTAGAAGTATTTTAGAAAGTCAGATGCAGTTGAGCAATACATTCAGATCCAACATTTACTCTGTAGATGTTCCTAAGTTTAATAAAAACTGCTGTCTAAATGTTGTATAATGTCTATTGTGTTTCAGGGGAGAAAATAAAGACCCAAGAGATACAACTAACCAAAGGTATTGTGCCTATATATTAGTTAGCAGCAATAGTGACTTTAGATCCAAACCCTGCCAGGGCTGCTATCAAATTATTGGTGTTAAGATTTTTGATTGATAACCATAAGTTGGATGTACTCTAATATAAGGATGAGCAGTTATTTTTATAGAAATCGAATGGTAATTAAAATGCATCGCTATTACACTAATAAAAAGAGTAGTAGTGCACTACTACTACTCTACTACTACCATTTTGGTAGTCCTAACTGACCTAATACAGGACAAGATTAGTTTGAAACAGTAAGAAAAAAGGTTGTGTCATTTTATACAGAGTATGTAAATATCTGGTTTCATCTGCACTATATTTTTTATTTAGACTTGCACATATTTGAGACTGAGTCAAAGTGTGAAGGGGACAACATTACCTGCAGGCTATAAAGCCTCTGGGAGAGCATCAACACCCTGTCAAAGAACTAAAACAGATAAAAAAACAAAAAAAAAAACAGAAAGTTATCAAAGAAAACTACTTTCACCAAGATATTCTCACAATTCACTGGATTTAAAAAGTATTTTCACTGCATTAAGGCATTGTTAAAAAAAAAAAAAAAAAAAAAAAAAAAAAAAAAAAAAAAAAAAAAAAAAAAAATCCAGCAGTTATGTGCCGCGCAGCGCATCATCACCTCGGCTTCAGGGAAGGAGTTGGACCAGATGCGGTTCCATCTTGCAGGAGAGGAGCAGCTCTGATCCACCTGACACAGAAAGTGAAACACAATGTAAAGACAGGTCGGTGATGGTAGTACAAGAAATACACATTCAAGGAAAGGCCTGAAGCTGTGAAATTAATTTTTTTTTTCAAAATGACCAAGAGGGAGTCATTATTATGTTGGACCCAAAAAAAAAAAAAAAAAGGCAAATGTTTCAAGTAGAAAAAGACTAATAAGGCATTCTTCAATTTATGATTTCAACTGCTTAATTTGCTCATATCAACAGGTTCATGAGTTCCAGCCATTAGAGCCAACCATCTGTTGTATGAGGCAGCATCCAGTGCTACTGGAAGGCATTGGAATAAAATACGAAAGCAAAAGAAGTGTTTACATTCTGTTTATGGTGATGTGGTTTAAATAATTCATTCAGGTTCACGAGTCGCATGGGCAATGATCTGTACTCGTACTGAATTATGTAGGGTAGAAAAACACCTACAGTTCATTACTGATGTCAAAAATGTTAGATCTGTGTTGTAAATTGTGTAACAGATGATCACTGTTAGCGCTGTTATTAATAACTGTAGCAGCGTTGATGTTCATGCTAAATAATAATTAAAAAGGCAACGTTGTGTAGTGAAGCGTAGTTCAGGTCAAATATTTGCGTGGATTATTTCCATCTCTGTTGGCTTGGCTTTTGCTCCACAAACAGAGATCCCTGTCACCAACACGTGGCTATATTTAGACTGGGTGATTGTTCTCAAGGACCAGGATTAACTGAATGTTCTCAGGATAATGTTGATCAAGACTTTATCTATTTATATAACAGATGAGGTACCTGTGTCATAAAAGATTCCAGAAAACAAAAGTGACAATAAAACTTTCCAGATGACTTGGTTTGCATTTTCTGTATTAGCTACAGGAAATAACAGAGTGATGCATCCCAATATGTCCTCTGTGTGTGTGTGTGTGTGTGTGTGTGTGTGTGTGTGTGTATCTGTAAAGCCCCTACCGTCTGCTCCAGGGTGTGGCTTCCACAGAGGCCTTTGAGCTGAGGGTCAGAGCTGGCTCTTTGGCTCCTGTCTCTGTTTCTAGACTCGCCAGAGAAGCTCTTTTTTACACTGCCATCTGGCACAGACACAAACACATGCAGATATGCAGGAATGGAAACATTCATCTAACAGCTATACGGAGACTCTGAGTATATCACTGCATATATGTATACATTACATGAAAGAAAACTTTATTTTTTGTGATTTATTAAAAGGTAAAAATACCAGAGAAAAATGGATTAGATGGAAGAGATTTTATGAATGAAGAAAGAACTGGACTCACTCTTAGTCAGGATGACTGGACTGCTGTCATAGCCTCCGAAAGTCCCCGCTCTCCTGGGCAGAACCCCAGAACCGCTTCCCTCCTCTGCCTGAGTAGGCTGAGCCTCTTCCGTCACTCCAGCCTGCAGCAAGTTCTGCAGGTTCTCCACTAAAGTTTAATGGAAAGTAAAACAAAACAGAGGACTTTAAATGTCAGTAAACATAACGATGATACAACCATAGTAACAAGAGTGAACAAAACTGTGCTTAACTTTTATTCAATGGAAGGGAAAGCATCTCTGATTTGATCACAGACACACACCACATATAGCCTACCTTCAGTGATGGCTCCTTTGAGCAGAGCCTCCCCCTGCTGGAGGTCTGAGGCGTCCCCTCGGAGCAGCAGTTTCGAACGAGAAGCCATGTCCTCCAGACCTGCCACAGACTCTGCCATCTCTGTGAACAGCTGCAGTTTCTCTGTGAGAGCCTGCGCGATCACTGCATCCCTCTGGCTCAGACGCTCTACAGGCCCAAACATGACACAGAATAAGAGCCAGAAGTTCAAAAATTATCTGCAATTTTTAAAAAAAAACAAATAAAATAAAATATGGGCCACTTTAGAGTTGCTTTTGAAAATATTAAAGTTAGAGGTTAATTCAGCTTGTAGATATCCACTTTTTCAGGAGAATAGTCAGATCTTAAAATGTTTTGTCTTCTTCTCTGCAACTTAATCCAACTGAATGAACTTCATATTTTTTGTAAAGGCTTGTTAGGGACATTGAAATAATGTGAAGTCTTTTCAGCAAACTTCAACATGCATTTACGTAAAAACTTCTGAGATTCTCTGATGATGGAACTAAACCTTTAATTGTTTAAATGTGACACATCAGCACCTCCTAGTGGACATAAATGTAATTTGTGATCTGACGTTACCTTGAAATTCTCTAAGCCTAGAGGCTCGAGCCTCCTCTTCCTCACTGAACAGCCTCTCTTCAGAGTGAGGACAACTAACAGAGCGAGGGGAGAGGAGAAACACAAAGACGGGTCAATGAAAAGCATCTGTAGGTCAACAATACAGCAATGTGCAATGACTTATATTTAACATTTTTTTTACATTGTGAAACTATTTCGTACATTTTTCATAATTAGCTTACAGATTATTTGTTTTATGAGTCTGAGAAAATTAATTGTGCTTCTCCATCGTGTGTAACTCCAGTTACCTCTCGACAGATTGCCGTATATGAGTCATCCAAGAGTTTCGCTCCTCTTTAGAGGCAGTGTGGATCTCATACATCTCTGGCTCGTTTGAGGAGGCGCAGATGAGAAACATGGCCTTCTCCTCATGGGCCACCTCCCTGACTATCAACTTTTGCAGAGAAATCACTGAAGGCTTGTTGTCCTGAAAAGATCAATTACAAAGAGGGTAAAAAATAAACATGAAGGAAACAAACTAAATGTTACCATTTTATTTCTAGAACTGATCATTAAAGGCTATTAGAGAGAGTGTTACAGTGCCGGTAGAAATCTTACTTCTGCTCCTCATGGATGACTGTCCTCATGGATGTTAACTTTTCGCCTTTAAGGAACCATTTAAATGTTTAAGTTGTTTCCCCACAAAAGCACCTTTAACCAGTTTTGCCCCATTGCACCCATTCTAGATTCATCTCCATTAGCAGATCATCTGCAGCTCTTCCTAGTTTTTTGTAACCACATCAGGGGTAGAACAAGCTGTGCCAAGCCATGTATCAAGCAATTTCATTGACAGCAGACTGCATTCCTTGATTGGCCCGTGACTTGGGTCACTGCAAACTCCAAACAACATTTCAACCACCACAGCGGACCGGCAGACATGCTGTCTGCTATCAGAGAGCTGCTCAGTGTGGAGGAGCATAATTATGAGTTTGATCTCGAGCAGCGCCAGGAACACGTGTCAACCTTTGGAGCAGAATGACCGTGATTTCGCAGCCCTGCAAGCAGCACTTCTCTCTGAAGAACGGCCACGCAGTGAAGAATTAAGAAACGGTGCAGCTCTGGTCAACATTCTGTCCGAATTACTGTTTTACACTGGTCGGTGTGAAACACCGGAACTACATAATATTAGTTTGCTGTGATGTGTATTTTATTCTTTGTTTGGAATTTTCTTTAAATAAAGAGCATGCAAACCAAGAAAAAAGCTCAGCTCCAAACCTGACACCTTCAAGCATGAGTAAGGTTCTCAGGTGCCGAATACCATCTGAAGAAATGTTTTGCATTTCTTTCAAAACCCAAGATCACTGAACCTGGTCTGTCTTGCTGTCATGTTTATTGTTGCCTTGCACAAAATGGGTAATCAAGGGGGAGGACTAAGTTTAAATTTTTCAAATTGTCTTTGAATTAACAGCTTAATGGTTGAAACATTAACACAATTTGGTGTTTCCAACAGGATGATGCAAAAAAAAAAAAAAACGCATAAAACTGGATTTTGAATGAATAAAGCTGTCCATTAAGCTTCCTGAAACGGCCCGAACATAAACCCTAATGACATTTGTAAGCTATCTGTAAAAGCCAGGCCCAATGGGAAGAAGACAACTAATTTTAAAAAAAAAAAAAAAAAAAAAAAAAAAAAAAAAAAAAAACCCACACAATTTCTGAGGGTTCAAGCACCAAAGAACGAGATCTACCCGAAGCTTGTTCATAGCAACTGAAATTGAACAATTTCTCTGCAGCTTGGCAAAAAAACATTTATTCACATATTTGTGGGGGTAAATGTGTATTTTTTAGCTTATAAGTAAAATTCTGACTACGTGTCAACAAGAAAATCCACAAAAAAATGAAAACTTCTTGGTTTGAAATTTATTTAGGTTGTTTGATCTGTTCCACCCTGTTAAAAGAATGGTTATAATACATTGTTAAAGCCCCACAATAACATAACCTTCATGCTCATAATGGATTATGTACATTTTTTGCCGACAATATAAATGGAAATGATCTAAAAATCACTCACAACTGTAGCAAAGACGTATCTCTGATCCTTCTCTTGAAGTAAAAGTAACACGTCTGACAGCAGAACACCCAGAATATCTGAAAATATAAAAAGCAAGAACATCATCAGATAGACTGTTGATAATCGGAAAATGATGCATTACTAATTTTTTGGAAGAAACTGAACACATCTGTAATCATAATTTTATGGAGGTTTGAAGCTTACCTTTGAGTCTACCAGAGGCAGCTTTCCAGCTGACTGTGCCCTCATGGAGCAGCCGCCTCCTGCCCTGAGCGAGGTCCTCCCTGCGAAACACCCGACCATCCTTGATTTTTCCCTGTGCCTTTGGCTCCATCTTGTTGTGTATATCTCGGAGTCGAGAGTCCTTCTCATGGAGATTAACCAGTGTGTCCACCTCTTTAATGGTGTCTTTAATTAGACTCAGGGCCCGAATTAGATCTTCATGCTCCTCTGTACCTTCTAGAGGCAAAAAAAAAAAAAAAAGAGTGTTTTTTTTTTTTTTGGGGGGATCTAAACAACCACTACTGTTTAATTAAAAAGGTACATTAGGATGATAATTAGGATTAATGTTGCAGCTGGACCTTCAGTGTTGTGAAGAATGCGCTCCACTAGTACCGGGTACTTGGTAATTCGCTGCGTTACCAGCAAAATGCACTCAGTCACTCCTAACCTTCGTACAATGGATAGGTTGCTGATTTTCTGGAAAAAACAAACAAAAAGCAGAAACATTAATCTTTTACTAGCCTACACAAGTAATCAAAAGTGAATTGACTCTAAACATATGAGAATCCAAATGCTACTGTATCTTACCCTTATGAGGTTCTGAAACCTTCTATTGTTTTGCAGCAGCTCTTTGTAGAAGCTGACAGCTTCAGTGTGGTGGCTGCAGAAATCTCCGTAACAGTCCTTCATCCTCTCTCCTATTTCACCTGAGAACTGGAGAACAAACAGGCTTATCGTTCACAGCAGCACCCTAATATTTTGCAAGTCTCGCTTATGACATTAAATGCATTTGACGAAATCAACAACTGAACAATAAGGTCTTTAAGGAGTTTTGTAAAGCTGGCTTGCTTCACCAAAATGCCATCAGATCAGCTTCTAGATTGAGGAAACACCTCTGCTTCTCTACTGTGGGATAACAGAGGGTATCAGCTGCTGTCAGGGGATGATGTTACCATATGTTGGAAGTAAGGGATGACTGGCACGGAGAAACATTTAGACAGACGACTAGTAGTTTCCTTTAACTGTGTGACCAGTGCGCATCTTGTCCGTACCTGAGCGATTAAGATGTCTGCCACTCTGTTGATAGTGTAGTTCCTGTCGCTGGGTGAGACGAGGTTTTCTCGCCGTCTCTCTCTGAGACATGACAGGAAACGCGTGTGAAGGTCGAGGAGGTTTTCCAAGCGGGGAAACAGACAGTCCAGTCTGCCTGAGTCCATCTGGAGGTTCTCCTTCATCTCTCTGACGTACACTCGCAGCATTATCTTAAGTGTCCTCACATGGTGCATCTCCGTCTGCATTAGCTCTACAGAACATCACATCAATTCTGTTTAGTATGATACATGTTCATCTGCAAAGTATCATCTTTTGTTGCAGATGAGTTTATCTGAAGTTGGCTCTTAAAGCTGCAGTATGTAGCTTTTATAAAAAAATGTTTTTTACATATTTATTCAAATTATCATTAAGTCGTGACAGTACAATATAAGACAGATAATCTGTCTATAAAAAAAAAACACTTCTCTACCTTCTCCCAGTGACCCCCAGCACTAACTGCAGAAGTACACCACTCAGTCAAACAACCAATCAGAGCGCTGTCAATCACCCTCATGTACCCACCGCTCACACCCTTGCTCTTCCCTTGCTCTCTGCTATGCTCACTGCAACATAGGATGTCACAAGTGCTAAGGCTAGTTAGCATGGCCACCGATGACAGCGGATAAGCAGTTTTCCTGGAACGGTAAGTTGTTTCTCTTCCATCAGCACATTTAGCAGCATGTACTCAAGGGTGATTGACAGCACTAAGACCTTCCTCCTGGCTCTGATTGGTTGGTTTTGGTTGGAAACAGTGCATTTCTTTAGACGGCAATAGTAGCTCAGGGAGGAGGTGGAGGAGCTCGATCTTTACACAGATTGTCTCATATTGTACTGTCACGACATGGTGAAAGTTTTACCAAATATGCAAAAAACAGTTTTGTAAAAGCTATAAACTGCAGCTTTAATATAAGCTGGAAAAAAAACATAACTGATGTCAAACATCAAAGTTGGGTTTTAGGAAGGAGGAAAACATACCCTAATTTCTGGACTACTGAGCACACTTGAATGTAAGCCACACCCACTAACTTTGAAAAGAAATAAAAAAAAGAACAACATATATAGGCCACATTTGTCTATAAGCTGCAAGTGTCCAGCTTGTGTGAAGCTTTCCTGAGTTAAAAAAAAAAAATTATAATTATTTGACTGTTTATTTTTTTTCCTTTGTATGATTAACAGAATTGTGACAAAAATCAAAAAAAGTCTTTCATGTCAAAACGTCCTGCACGTACATCTGTGTGCATCTATGGGGGTGGGCACATGTACATCCGAAACACAAATATAACTGGTTAGTTTACTTTTGTTTATTAGGCTGGCTACATGCTAGGGCAAGAGGGGGCAGCGCATAGCCGGCCTCGGTTCTTAGGAGCGTTGGACTGAAAAGTAGTTCATACAATAAGAAGACACGCAGATCCACTAGGTGTTTGCTAACTGCTGCTGCCACTAGTCTGGTGGAGCTGATTGAGGAAGGCACGGGGAGGGGTGCTCTTGGGACAGAAGCTCAGCTGGGGACTACAGCTCCAAGGTGGAGTTTTGAGTAAATAGGTGGTACTTTGTCTGAGCAAGTGTTTAGTCACACCTGAATGGTTGCCACGGGATATAAAAGGACTTCTCAAACATGCATGAAAGAATCAAAGCAACACTCCAGGAATGTTTTTGATAAAGAAATGACCTTATAACATGATGTAAAGCTCAAAAAAGTAGATTTTGCATAATACTTCCCTCTCCCCAACATAAGTTCAGCTTATTTATACAGAATAACACGAAATAACAAAAATGTGATTTTAGGTTTATAATAAAATAATGAGCAAAACCAATTTATTTATAATAACTTAAATATCTCAGAACCAATTTAATAAAGTCGAATTTAATCAATTTACAATTTTGTACATTTGAACATCACCTACCTGAGGAGGATTATAGCCAGATTTTTGACAAGAAAAATAAAAAACAAATCATTTGTTTTTGTTAACTTAGCATGCAGTTGTTAAAAGAAAAACAACTCACAGTCTGAACATAACTGATGTTTTAGACACAGCTGAGCATTTACAAGTGTCAATGTAAGAAGCGAACTCACACCTACCATAAATAACTTCCTGCCTTTTCACCACGTCTTTTGAATGTTTCTTCAGATAGTGCTGATCAACTGCCAAACTCCAGGAGTCGACCTCCAAGTCCTGAGCATCGGACTCCAGGTCAGCCCGCACTGCTGCATAGTGAGAATCTGACCAGACAGGGAAGAAACACTATAGCGTGCTATGGATTGTCTTCTTCAATAAGGTAATGTTAAGGATAAATGAAAGAATGTAATTTTTTTTTTAAAATGATGAATGTCCCACAATGAGTCTTCACAAAACGTTGATTTTTACAGTCATTCCAAGATTATTGCAGTACAAAGATGGTTGCAAGACGCTTAACCTGCCTTGCAAATTCAAAAATCTTCAAGAACGCATTAAATCTGGGGAAAGAAGGTTACTCAGTGAAGGCTGATAAGTATCAAGCTCTTCAGTGTTAAAAAGTAAATCCAATAAAACTGAACACTGGAACAAATATGGAGCTCTAGTCTCCAGTTAGTCTGATCTCTCCCACACAGTTCAGTTTAATGAGGCTAAAGTCATGACTCAGCCAAACATCCTCCACACAGTCTCTTCTCTGGTTTTATGAAAACTCCCTGAAGAAAAACAGTTGCAAAGATTTCAGAGTCTGTAAAGGGCAGTCCAGTCAGTAAGGTCAGTAACAGCAGCAGCATATCCCTGATGATTTTGTTAAATTAAACAATGCTAAGAATAGAGGAACCTCAGATCCACTTTGAAAATGCTGGCTCACCCTCTACGATGATGGACTCAGCGATGGAAGGGGCGAGAGAAACGGCGTCATCGTTGCAGCGTTTAGAGCGGAGACCATCTATCTCATCCATGTCCCCGGGGAGGGATCTGAGGGAAGAAAACCACAGGTCCAATAATTTTGATGCAAAATAACGCCACAAAAATAAGTCTTCCAGCAGTTACCCTATGTGTTCAACCCCATAGTTTATCTACAAAAGCATTAAACAGCCTATATGATTTAATTAAATAAGGAATAAATAATCTATTCTACTAAGAGTCAGCTAAAAGACTATCCAAAAGGATAAGCCTTAAGATTGCTTTTTAAAACAATACGCTGTACTGCTGTCACGTCTTTAGGAAGACTCTTCCTGCTCTTAAGAGTCTAATCAAACAACTTTTTTTCAGAAGACCTCAGTGGTTATGGCTTACACCAAAAAAAGCAGACCTTTCTAAATAAGTAGAAATTATTTAAAAAGTCATTAAAACTACCATAAGTATCCAGGAAGCCAAAGCAGAGATGTTTCTGACCCATTGCCGCACACATTATTGCAAACTTATTTTTGAACACAGTTTGGTTTATTTTTAAATTTAGAAAAAAAAAAAAAGCCATTTTCAGAGGGATGTCTGTGTGGACTTTCAGAAGATTTTCTTTTCGAAAAAAGCTTGCATCTACATGTCATAATGGGCACTAAAATGACAAGAATCTTAAAATCTTCTCTATATACATCGAGCAGATTTTGCAAACATCTGCACTTAAAATAATTTTACAAAAATTTTGTTTTTGTGATTTTTGCATCTCTACTGAAATAATGAGCTTTCAAGCTCAAACTTTTCATTTGATGAAGAAATTTGTTATAGTACCAAAAGAAACTATTCTTGGTTGCAGTACCCACCCTGAGCTACTGTGGTGGCAGAGGCTGGGACCGACGCTGCAGGCAAGGGCTGCAGCGAAGCTGCTGTTGAGGCTGGCTGAAGAAGGCTGAGTGTTGGGTCCAAACGAGCTAACGGTCATGCCTGGGACGCTGGGAAACCCTCGGTGGCCATCTGCAGCCTGAGATCCGGCTGTGCCTGCCTGTTCCTTCTCTCTGTCACGGTCTTTCAGCGCTAGGAAAGAGACACGAGACACAGGTGAACGGAGGAAATGAGACTGGATGGAGGAGGTACATGGGGACAAACGAGGAGAGGACAGTGAGAAAGGAGAAGATGACCAGCGAAGTGGCAAAGATGACGACTTGTCTGAATCCTTCCCAAGTTGACCCCAGTATTTTTTCAGCCAAGATCGAGGCAGGGATCGGAAGAACCGGCAGGTGATCATGTCGCGGTGCATCAGAACTCGCATGCCTACACGTCCAGAGAGACCCCACGATGAGGCAGAGAAAGACGGGGAAGATGCCTTGGCAGTGTCGGAGGCAGCTTTGGAGGCCCTCACTGTTTTTCCGGCTTCTTTTGCAACTGTTAGGTCCATTGCAAATGTCTTTAACACTGACAAATTTCAATTCCAGGATGAGGTCTTAGTAAGGGATGTGACTTCACTGATGTAAACAAAAAGAATATGAAGGTCGGCTCAAAAAACCTGTCTTTATATAAACCAATCCAGACTCCCCAAAGTCCCAGTTCCCGCAGTAACTTCTGGAAAGATGTGCGCCCTTTTTACGTTTCTAGCAAATTCTATTTCTTCGGTCCTCATCAATCCTCTCTCTGCTCATCGTGTTCCTGACCCCCTGCACAAACCACTGATTGGCCCGAGCGGGACATGTGGAGAAATCAGGTGTGGCTGACAGGACTCCAGCTGTTCAGAGGGGAATAACAACTGCTACAGGAGATTAACTAAAGCTCGTCGCTGCTGCAGCCACTCATGTCTCCCGTGGGTTCAATCACATGCATTCGCACCTGCTGACGGTGTAAGAAGCAGCAGCCACTGAGATTTCTTCAAACAGATTAGCAGATATAACAATTAAATGTTTTGGATTTTTCTGTGTTTATAATATATTTGCATGGCTTGTATATGCAACATATCTAAATAAAGATTCAAACAGAAACAGCTGCAGCATACGTCTCTTCTTAATGGCTAATCGTCACCTTTATCTACTGACTGTGGGAGACTGAGCTCCCCCACTCCACACACAGTAGGTCCACAGAAACACACACACACACACACACACACACACACACAGCAGAAAACTAGACTTATCTGCACACACACACACACACACACACACACACACACAAACGGATTTTTAATTGGCCATTCTTAGAGCTTAACCCAGTGTCATTCATCAAAGCATCTGTCACAGTTGAAGTGATACTGTGGTCCATGACAATACGAGTGGCTCAACAACAATTAAATATTCTGCTTACCAAGGTTAGGAGATGCTGAACCGCCGCCCCTCGAGTGAAAATCTCTCTGTGTGAAGAAAATTAGGACAGTCAGGTGATTTGATACCAGAATCTAATGTTTATTTGTAGGATGCACTAATCCTATCACATGACTTAACAAATACCACATGGCCTTTCCCCATCCAGAAATACAAATGGTAACAAGATGAAAATAAACATTAATTGTTAATATTGGCCCAGGTGTACTTATCAGATCGATACCAATATGTTAAAAAATGACCAACATCAGCCGATACTGATGTTAATGCCAATATATTGTACAACCCTATGATTTTTCTATCAAAACACAAATTTTACGGCAATATTCTTTACAAACGCACATGGCTGTTGTATGCTCTTTGCAGGACAAGAGGGCTCACATAGACCTGCTCACATCAATGTTGCTGGTAATGCATCATCTAGATTTATACAGGAAGAGATGCACCAATCGGAGATTTTTTGGCCAATTTTAAATCACAGTCTTTAACCTCTGCACTAGACGATTTTGATTTCTCTATAAGAACTTCAAACATTAAAATGTACATTTGTAACTTTCTCCATAAACTGGCACCTTTAATTATCCAGTAAAATAGAACAATATATCCAAAGCTACAGAGATGTACACTGTTATAGATGTCACGTACAGTAAAATCATCTGGGTTATTGGAGAGAGGTTTTCTCTACAACTATTTTCCAACTATCAAAAAAAAAAAAAAAAGGAAGGAGTTGGCTTCTCTCATTTTAAGGTCGTCATATTCCATCCCATTTTCTTTATCACAGCAACCTTTTTTTGAAAGCACAGACTTTGCAGAAAAATATAACAAATTGCAGTGTGACAATATTTTCAGTACATAAATTACAGTAAAACAATTCATTAGTAAAATTAAGAGGTGTATCTTTACTATAGTGAAAAACAGATAAGTGTTAATAATCTTTTGTGGCTATATGCACACTGGATTTGGACAATGGATTTTATTAAGACATAAACATGGATCTGGCCCATACAAAGGTTTTTCTTTTATAATGTACAGTGGTGTAAAAAACTGTTTGCCTCTTCCTAATTCCCGTATTTTTTGCTATTTTCCCCCCACACTTCAGTATTTCAGAACATCGAACCAATTTAAATATTAAATATTAAGATGACACAGGTAAACAAAATGAAGTTGTTTATCATTGGGGTGGGGGTTCGGGGGGGGGGGCTGTGTGGAAAAGCGATTGCCTACTAAACCCCGATAAGTTGGGCCACCCTTAGCGTCAACAACTGCAATCAAGCGTTTGCGATAACTTACAATGAGTCTGGAGTTCCTATCATTGACATCAACAAAGCAACAGCAAATAAAGATATAAAATGCACATTTATGACAACACTATCAACATACTGTGACAAAAAATTAGTTGTACATTAAAGCCTCTTTTGTTATCTTTAAACCATTTACGCATTTCAAAACTCCAAACTGTTTGTGCACATGTATATGCGACATAGAATATTAAGGTACTAACGTAGCCAAAAACCTTGCTCTTATCTGCGCTGAAGTGTAATGTTTACCTTATTCCTGCTGCTGGTGCACTCACCCAGCAGAGACTTACAGCTCTTGTGAACGTTCACAGCACAATCTGAAAAACAGGACAAGAACTTAGAGTCAGTGTAACATTAGTACAACTGAACAACATGTAGACAGTACTAAAAAAGGGGACACGTCAAGGCTGACAGCATGAATGCAGATAGAAAATGTGATACTATAAGCAAGTTTTCCTGATATGAATGCACCAAAATACAGGAGGAAGTTAAAATAATCACTTCAGTCCATAAATCCCCTTATAGCTAGTGGAGGAGGGTTTTTACAGCTAAAAAAAAAAAAAAAAAAAACAGTTTGCCTTTACATCATCAGTGTCATGTGAGAAAACAGATCAGAAACATCCCTTTTTCTTGGAAACAGGTTTTTGTTTTTGTTCCCCACTATTCTTGTACTAAAAGCAACCCCAGGCCTGTCAGATTTAGCTGAAACAATTGATTGCATCTGATTAGCAGAGACACAACTGCAAGAAGTTACTGAACAAACACAGACTGTTAGTTCTTTCTTTCTTTCTTTCTAGTCAGAGACAAAACAGCTTTGAAACAAAACATTTTCAGTGGTGATGCCTGGACATTTAAGGCAAGCGAGATGAGGTAAACAAAACAAGCCCAGGCTGACGGATGAGGCCTGCCAAACAAAACAGGCTATCAACATGCAAAGCAAGGATCCAGTCCGACCAGTTAAAACCTGGCAAATGTCGACAAAAGACTAGGGTCCTAGAAACAGACATAAAAGCTGCTCCACTGGGAAATCCATTTAAAAAAAATAAAAAGCCTTTCAGTCAAACAATGTAAGAGGACAAAACACAAGAGAAATAGTTGTTCTGTTTGCAAGTGTGGTTACTACTCACTCAAGTTCAAACATGTTTTACACATCAGGTACTGTAATAGTTAAAAAAAAAAAAAAAAAAATTAGTGTGCAAATTAACAGCTATGATTTTAAATAGTGATCCATTTACTTATACAGTTATTATAGTAGTACACTATCTCAAAACAGTCCACAATTAGAAAAAAGTATTTAGGAGGTTGGTCATGTGGTATTTGTTTGGTCATGTGACAGCAATAGTCAGGCAACGCAGGATTGTGGGGAATCTAACTGAAGCAGAGAGGCAGTGGCGAAGTCAGTGGTTGGGTCATTTTTTCAAGGTGTCGAAAGGGAAATATATATAATATATACTATATTGGTAAATATCGATTATCAGCCATATTAGAAATATTTATATTGCATATCGATATCGGCCCAAATTTTCATATCGGTGCATCCCTACTCTAATATAAATACATCAACTCCACAACCACAGACATTGTTTTAAATTACTAGTATAAACTCACATGAATGCATCTACTCTGCAAACAACAATATGAGGTTCCCCCTGCCCCTAATAAACTATAATTTAAACATGTATCACTTTTAGACAAAAACTCAAAACACAGTGCTTTAGAGATTAAGAGAAAAAACAACAACACCCCAAATGACTCAAAACAAACAAAAGAAAACTCAGAGAGATACAAACGCATAATGATCATGTTAACTTATCTTCAAACCAAAGTAATGATTATTTGAATTATAACTTGCTACAAAAACAACAAGATAACAGACCAGCCATATGAGCAAAACAGTGTGCCAGGTGCCATCACAACTAAACTGTAACTTTAGAGGGAAAAACAGAGCAGGAGTCACAAAATAAGACAAGAAAAGAACAAGAATAACCTCTCCAACACACTGGATATATTAGACACGAGACGTGATGACATATGACACACTAAACCGCTGTTATGTCAAGATAACTAAATTCCACTGATAAGTAATGGTATGAAAAGGAGAAGTGGGTGTAGCAGGTAAGTGGACACAGACGACACAAAGTCACAATAGACAACATAACACTGCAACATAACACAAACGTCACTTCTTCTTGTTGAGGCAGAGGTGGTTCTGCTTAAACTGAGTTCAGACGTATTTAGATGGAGGTAAAATGATAACCAAAGACAAGCAGGAGCACTGTGCTTTCCATCCACTGATATCACAGAACATGTCATCATGATTTTTGGAAAAACCCAAGTGAATGCCTCACCGGAGACTACATGGAAGCCAGCCTGGCTCAGTGTATGAGGACCAGGTGATATATCCTCAACTGGACCAAGTCCATGAGCATCAACCAGCTCTGCTGCTAATGAGCAATGTGATAAGAGCCAGTCACTTGTTCGTGTCGGCAGCTGATCCACGAGACAAGCATCAAAACCACCATCACCCACCATCTGCTGACTAGTAAACACCCGATCAACTGAGAAGTAAAGCTGTGGTTGACAGTGCGCACTCCAGTGAGTCACTCACTGGACTGGAGGTGCAAATGGGGCCCAGATCAAAGGCGTTCACTGCAGAACATGTCCTATGTTGTGGTATCTGAGAGAGGAGGCTGGGATCTGATAAAATAAATGCTGCTTCTAAACACTGTTCAGTCCAAAACGGTTGGCTCAATCATGAGGAGGTTGTGTACAAAGTGTTGCATTAAGTTAATCAAAACCAAGATGTTGCTTTTGAAGTCTGTTAGCAATTGAAAAGCTTAAAGCCAACCTAGTGCCACCAGAAAATGCATTAAGAACCGTTTGTATACAAAGAAATGTATTTGCGCTAGAGATCCACCGATCAGGCTTTCCCTGGCTAATACAGATTTTTCAATTTTCTTTGAGGTTTGACCAGCTAATTCTGAACAATTCTGCTTTTGTTTTGTTTGTTTTTTATTTGAAGGACAATATCACTTAATTTAAAAGAAAAATGTGCTTAAGGTTCTTTGACACAGGCAGAGTTTTCTATGAATACATTTTCCTAATTTATGCATCAAAGCATATGTCCCTTTCATTTAATGAACTCAAATCCAAATACATGCTTTTAATTAAGGCATTTAAAGACTGAAAATGGTGGGAGATCCTAGTTTTGATGTATTTAATGAAAAGGAAAATATTATTTTTCAGTATTTGACCTGCAAGTTGACTCCTTTTTTCTCTGACCAATCAGTCGATGTTAAAAAATCTCAAATCTCTTTGTTTAAAAGTTAAAAGGAAAAAATAAATAAATAAATAAATAACATCCCAGCACAATTTACAAACCAAATTATGCAGTGTAAAAAAGCAATGCATGAGTCAGATGGCAAATAAACTTCCACCAATCCTCCAAAAACCTTAAGAGTTTACACGGTAAACCATTTAGGCTTGTTAAAAAAAAAAAAAAAAAAAATGCAGTCTGAGGTCGACTACAACCCAAACTAAATCATCCTTGTTCAGTTTATGAATTACAAAGCTCTGTGAGCAAAGCTAAATGCACTAACCTTTCACAGTATAACGTCAGAGGGTATGTTGTCTATATTTTCACTAAAACTGAGTAAAATAGGAACAGAAGCTACAAAATTAAATCATCATAATCATCATGTAAAAACAGTGTATCCCTATAATTATTTCTTCAGACTCAGAGAGCTGTCTTACTATCAGATAATCCAATATTTCAAAATGCAAACAAAATTAAATTACATTTGTTTTCTAACATGTAAACAAAAGAAATAGAGACAAACTAATAAAATAGAAAATATGCAGCAGTGTAGCCCCAACTTAATTGATTTAGTATACATATTCGTAAAAGAAAGAAATGTCCAAACATAATCCCACTCCACTTCCGTGAGTAATCAGTTATTATATTAAAGAATATTAATCACAAAATCTGATTAACCACCAATTAACAAGTGACAGAAGAATTCACTGAATTTCCTAACTCCAATAACTCCAACTTTCCATCCACACAGAATATATTAATTTGAATACCATCGTTTTGTTCCACTGTATACGGTGTTGAAATGACGATAAATCTGACTTGACTCTCCCTCTTCTTTGCATTTTATTAAATCACATCTATAGTTATTGTTGCAGTGCTTTCTAAATGAACATTACTTCAACTTCACACTCAATTTGGTTTGGCTCAAATATTTCTAACACTTTATTCACTATATAAATGTAACACAAAGCAGCCAAACAAAAAAAGGGTGCTCCTGGCTCCCTGTGATTTTATGTATGTATGCATTTGCGTGTAAAAGAGAGTACTTTTCCTTCCTGAAAAGACAACTAATGATGTAACCTGGTGAAACAGGAACAAGTTAAAATAAATGACCTATTAGACTGAAACTAAACCTCTCTAATGGTCACATATCTCACTAAATAAAGATGGCCGACATACGCACCATATACTAAAAACAAGAGTTCTTAACCTCTAACCATGGAAGGGAAGTGGTACACTAAATCCAGACTGGGGCTGACTAAAGGAAAGTTGTAAATATGGCAGCATATTTTACTGAAAACATGACTGACATTTAACAGAGCATATTGTAAGAAGAATATCTGTTTCAGTCCTACTTTCAAATAAAAAGTAGGATTAGCATCTACCTCTTGCTTTTAAAAATAAGGCTTTGCTATAATACTAAAAATAGGACCAAAAAGCAAATAAGTTAATGTGGGGGGGAAAAAAATCTTCTAATTGTTAAAATATTAAACTTTCCACATGGTCGACATCTAGGAAACTTGGCATGTTAAAAAAATAACACACAGAGAAAGTGTGTGCTGATATGATGAGGTGGGTGGGACTTGGAGTCAGTGGATTGGGCTGTTCTGCCCTGGCAGACCTACCAAGCACAATTAACACCATGTGACCCAGTCATAAAGCGAGAGAGGGAGAGAGCCAAGCCTATCGATGTATATGGCCAGTGAGCAAAACGGCTGAAGCGTAATGGGATGGATGAAATAGACTCCCCCTCTGCCAGCGACATTCCTGTTGCCTCAGGCTAATCAAGCTTCAGCAGAGGACATCACCTATCTGGAGAAATCACAAGAATCTAAGACACAAACATAAACTTAAATAGAATTTCATAACCATGACAGAGTCGGGTCCAAAACTGCTGAAAAGCCTCAATTTGCACAAACACAATGGTTCTCAAACTGTGGTACAAGTACCACAGATGGCACTTGGTCTGTCTATTTAGTTGTAATCAAAAGAAACACTGGCAGAAATTATTTGTGAGTTAAATTTAGTCTGATGTAGACCAAATAACCCTCAACAACCAGACAAATTCACCCGTACAAAATACACCCGTCTTTGTTTCATCCAAAACTTTTTGAGAGGAAACTTTGTAAACTCCCAGTATGAACTGATACCAGTGACATTTAACAAGTGATGAGCAAAACTTTAAGAATCAAATAGTCTAAGTTAGTGCTTTGAAGTACCAAGGTATTAAAAAAACAATGTGATTGAATAAGTGAGTGCAAGGCCTGGATTCCATCAGAAATATGAAATAATCTGCTGAAAATGTTCAAAATTTAAATGAACAGCATACTGTACAGTAAATTTTTGACAGTTATTCTAACCACAAATATATTTTGTGAAAATAATACCATTTTTGTGTGACTTTAGGTGACAACTTTTCAAGGTTTTCAATCTAAACTGAGGAACATTTACTACCCCAAAATGTCAGCTTTTAAAAAAAAAAATAAGCCTCTTAAGCCTTAACAAAAGATCATTATTTGAAAAGTTGGTTTAGTGAACTTTCAGATTCAATAATTTGTTATGCCTTCTCTTGGAAATGTTACGGAGTTGGTCACTGGCATTTTTTTCTTCCCAGTACATGCAATAATTTTGCTACTAGTTTTGCCACTCAAAAACGGGTAATTTCTTCCCAGTTCCCAGAATCCCTGTTGGTAACAAAAAGCAAAACCTAACTTTTGGTTTGATAAAACCGTGTTTGATTTCCCTTAGGAGAGTAAGACTTTTTAAAGTAACCTAATAATCTGTTAGTCAATGTATTTAAGCACCTACATGTCAGAAATGAAGTGATTTTATAGATGAGCACATGCTTTTCTAGCCTGGCTGTTGCCTTCCTATGCATCTCCACTTGATTCTCATCTCCCTTCAGTGCTTCATATGGGTTTTCTCCCACTAACCTCAATTTCACTGGCAGAATTTCAACTGCGCCAATCAGTGAACAGAAGGAGAAGTTGTGAACGATGACGTCAATTTTCTGCACCGTTTTAGAATTGTAGTCTGCCTATGGTTGTAGTTTGGCAATGACAACGGAGGAAGTAAACAAAGCCATTCAGTCTGTGTTAGACCCTCTGTAGAAAGCAAAGCGTTGAACAAAGGGCTGGTTTTTACCAGGCTAGTGCTTTTCTAATTAGAACTAAAACAAGTGTCCATTTCAAAAGAGCGAAAAAGAAATTATATAAGGTGCACACAAGGTTTTGACCATAAACACACATCATTTTCAAATTGAACATCATTTTTATTTCAGAAGTAACCAATAAGCATTTATTTTAAAAAAAAATGAATCAGGCTGAATCTCTCAGTGATCTCAGTTTTTCAATAGTAAAAAATAAAACTTTAAAAACAGCTCATCTGCTTAGCCATGTTTCTCTCCAAAATGAACCCACTGAAGGAGCTACTACTGCAATTAACTTTTTACTTCTCTCTAACAGAGAGTACTCCTGGATCAGTGCTTCTGTTTCTTTTGTTTGTATGCCCTGTATTCTCAAACCTCCAGTCAGCTGTGGCAGATTGCCTCTCACACTGAACCAGGTTCTGGTTGTGCTGGAGGTTTATTCCTGTTAAAGGGGAGTTTTTCCTTTCCACTGTCACTACAGGCATGCTCAGTATGAGGGATTACTGTAAAGTTGACGACACAACGCAAGCGATTGTCTACTGTCGCTACATACTTGTGCAGGGGGGGTAAATACTCAATGCAACTCTATGAAATCTGCTGGGTTCTCTTAGAAAACTTTTTTTCTTGCCTGCATTGACTTGACTGTATTGTTTGATGACTAGAATCAATTGGAATGCATTGGTGATTAACTTTTTTGTAAAGTGTACACACATACATACATACACAATTTTTGGCTCTATCAAGGTCTATTAGAAATCAACTGAGTGCATAACATTTTTATACAATCACTAAAGAAAATCTTTCATATTTCAAATAAATACTCAAACATGTAAGCCATTATATATATATATATATATATATATATATATATAAAGTTCCAATTTTTGGGATGAATCAAGTCACGTGGCATAAAGTTATCCCCGAATTTTTTTTAAGAAGCCACAATTTCCCTAATGTCTAATCTACACACACAATCATATTTCAGGGGTCGTTTAATGCTGCTTCAAATGGGTCACAGTCTTCACTAACACACAGACACAAAACAGGCTCTAGTCCGAGAAGCCACATTCTTCTAAATTCGTCCCTGGCACCATCCATGCTACATTTCTGACATCCAGATTTAACACAGAGAACAGTGTTGTGAGCCAAGGTTAGAAAAAAAAAATAAATTTTAATGCTTTATTTTTATGTCTTTCCCACACGTACGTTAGGAAAATACTTTTAAATTATGAATAAAAAAACCCGTCCAAAAAGGGTCTCCATCTGAACTACTTGTATATTTTAACCGCTGACTGCGGAGAAATTAACAGAAGTTATAAGGAAGCTAACATTAGCTAACTTAGCAGTCACCTGTTGAGCCTCTCCCAAAGTCAATAAGCAGCATTAATTATAGTCTCCTGAGACGGTTTTCTACCTCAAAGTTATAAATAAGTTGTGGAACATCCATGTACCTTCAAACACATGGTTTTCCCAGCGATGTTTGTTCACCATAAGCCAATTAAAACCAATGACTCACCCAACTAACCTTGTTTTTCAAATAAAGGCGCAGCTAAGACGCTAGCGTTACGTTGCTAATAGCTAACCAGGAAAGACTTAACTAGGATCTAGTTTAGTGACGTTCTTCACACATTAAGCTGTCAAAAAAATAATTAATGTTGTATGATTCTTGCAGAGACACTTACAACCTAAACATTACACAGTGCGGCAAATAAATGAAATATATAGCGCTAAGTTGGATATTATTAGCTGTTAGCCTGTTAGCAGCAGGATGTGTGAGAAGGACCTCTAAGGGAAACAACGGGACTTCATCCACCTGATCCCGCGGCGGCAGCTGCTCCTTACCGCTCCAGATACACTCGTGTTGGTCCCAGTCAGCAACATCAGAGAAAAAGTTTAAACTCAGTGAATCACATCCTTCAAACGGATCCGACAGCAACAAGTATCCCAGATTGTTGGTTTTGTCCAGTTTTAGTGCATCCACTGGGAACAATCTCTGGCACACAAACCACAAATTCCACAGGCTGAATCCCCACAGGGCTCTCTTCAAATTAAAGGGACACTCACTTGTTTTCTCACGCCTGCGTGTGTGTTCCATCATTAATTTTTTTAACACGACCACGCTCAGCAGTAATGTTTGATTAATGGACAAATGCATCAAGGAGAGAAAGGTGTTGTTTTCTTTCTTAATGTCAGAATTACAAATTGCTTCCAGAGCCTGTGTGGTTTTCCTGTGCCTTGTGAAATATGCCAGGACACATTTGTTTAATAAACACCCTACTAAAAACAATCATTCATTACATCCCCATCCATCAGGCTGCGGGATTTATGCATATCCTGGAAATATTGCAACCAAGCAGATGATACAAGGTAAATATTTGATTGCAGGCATAACAGAAAGTGTGTAGAATAACTATTTCTCCACCTGCCTAATAAAGTAAAAGTAAAAAAAAAAAAAAAAAAAAAAAAAAAAAAAAAAAAAATCCAGTTTCTTGGTTGTTCAAGTGATGTGAAATTATCCACCAGTAAACCTCGTGTTTTATGAGAAGCCAGTTCCACTTCCAGTAAATTCTTTAGACAAGTGGCAGAAGTCATCACAGTGTCTTTTGTAAAGTATAACTT
The DNA here is from genome assembly GCA_014839685.1 of Anableps anableps. NCBI lineage: Eukaryota > Metazoa > Chordata > Actinopteri > Cyprinodontiformes > Anablepidae > Anableps > Anableps anableps. The sequence goes on along the minus strand of CM026070.1, from coordinate 19,952,980 downwards.
TCTGAGGGGATATAAAAAAAATAGCAGGCCACATTTGGCACCCTGGTAAAGATTTGTGAAACATCTTTAAATAATATTATTTCTTGCAGTGGCATATTTTCACGTTAAACTTTTTTTTTTGAAAACCTTGAAAAGACCTTTAACATGTGTTGAAAAAAAAAAAAATCATACATTGAGAAAACATTGCTCTAACAAAGTCACATGTGAAACAGTGTGCTAATATCTCATAAAACTGCCTTTTAAAAAAGTAATTGAAACATTTCTTTCAAAATACACTACTTTTTAAGTTGATCTGAGTTTCTAGAGACTTCTAATTAGTAATCTGGGGCTTTCTCTTTCTGTAGGTATAAATATGACAAGGCACAGAAGTCAGTTTTCTTTAACCACTGACCACAAAGCATGCTAAAAGCATATGGAGGTATATCTTGCCTCCACAAACAATCAGCACGGATGACCATCTCAGTCTCCAAGCCCTAATTTCTATATATTAAAAAAAGAAATCTCTGGAGAAGGGAGGATGCAAAAGGATCCAAGACTCTGGACAATTTAGAATAATTAATCAAAGATTCCTCTTTCTCTATTCTCCAATCTGTGAAATGTTATAAGAGAAGAATAAGTGTTGACCTACTGGTAAAACAGGGTTTGTATAAAGTACTACCACCCAAGAACTGTGGCACCGGTAATTAAAAAAAAAAAAAAAAAAAAATTAAACAACCTTTTTTAACATAAGATGTTCTACCTATATAATAAAATTACTCTATTTTAAGACTGAACTTCTCTAAATTTTGCTATTTTTTTAAAGTCTTTTCCATATCTTTCCCAGGGGTGCCAATAACTGTAGCCGATACAATAAGTACTTTTTCATTTAAATTTTTTTCTTCTAGAGGCAGGACTCGACTGGAATAAAATGTGATCCATTTCTGTGAAACTGCTTTGAAGCCAGCTGCGTTTCTATTTGATTCTTCTGCTGTTAAAGTCTCTGTAATGCTGATTTTCTCCACTGTTCTGGATCCACACCTGTCTGTGCCAAAAAATATTTTTTTAAAAATTGTTAAATATATGGGATGCATATATTCCTAATGTTGCCAGCATTTAAAAGATGAGACAAACTCAACCCAGAAATCACATGTGAAGTAGAAAGTCTAAAAGCTAAAAAAAAAAAAAAAAAAAAAAAAAAAAAAAAAAAAAAAAAAAAAAACAAAGGTGGACCACACTAATAGATCTGAGGCTTTAAGTATGAAATACTTTGCAAGTTGAGAAAAAAAAACTGATATTCAAGAGATATATTTAGCACAAATTCAGAAGAAAGGGTTAGTGTGACAAAGTATATACCCTTCAGCCATAACACAAAATTAAAAGGGATTACCCTACGCAGGTCACCAATTTGCCATCAAATCAACTTTGCCCAGTCAGGGCAAAAAACAGCTGATCTAAAAGTGTTTTGTACTGACATGCTAATCATGCACCTTCTGGTCCTGTGATATGGACCAGGAGCTGGGTTGTACTGGGTTTATTTCCCATAAAAGCCACCAGGTCCCAAATGGTGTCTCTCAGGATTGTATTACAACCAATAGTGTTTGCAATTTATATTAACAATTTAGGTCAGAATCTTATGGATGTATTTCTCCATCTCTATTGATGACAAACATTTACTGTCATGCAATCACAGTTAACTGAATTTGAAAATAATTTTTGAGACAGTAGAAAAAGCATCACTGAATGGTTGTTTTTGTTTTTAATGTTGCATTCAGAGTCACTCACACTTATATTACTTATTTTTAGACAATTTGTTGTTGTCGTCTTGTATGTAAATAGTAAATTAACTGAATTCATTCTGATTTAACCCATGTTAACTACTCAAAGTGCTCTCATATTTGAGATTTGCCTGTATGAATAAAGGTAAAATAAGAAATAAATATGCAACTCTGATGAAGATGGAGGATAGATGAAGACCCCACATAGGCTACTTGGTCTTCTGTTTTAAACCCCTTGTTTGTAGTCAGGCCCACTGCTGTCCAGCTAAAGAGGGTGACACTACTGTTTCAAAAGGTTTAGGGTGCAAATGTCATAATGACATCTGTATGGGTGCATTTCTTTCATTAAAACAGCAGGCTGAACTCTATAACCCACTTTAACTCTCTTTGTTTGTCAAGTTATGGCTGAGTGGGTTAGTGTAGGATATTTCAGACAGTCTGTGGTGGTGGGCGCACCCACGTGCTTGGCAGTTTTTTCCATGTGCCCTAGTGTACCACTACGTAGGTAATTGCACGTGCATGCACCGGGACTATAATTGGATGCGAGTTTGTATGTGAGCATAGCACCTGCGCGTTTGTGTCAGGCGGTGAGCAAGCGTGGGTGCATGTACATCTGTGACTGTAGTGTTACTCACTCATGCACTGCAGGCCATGCTTTTTCTGCAGACTCTTGCTACACAGCGAGCAGGTGGCAGAGCTGGAGAAGGAGCCTGGTACTAAATGATGCCCGTTGCTGCTACTGCTGCTGGTCCTGCACACTTTCTCTTTTGCTTCCTTGTCTCTCTCTTTCGCCCTCTCTCTCTGCAGCTCTTTTTCTCGGTTCTTACCCTGGAAAGAAAAAAAAAAGAGAAGCAAACACACAGGGCGGTTTTTAAATGCAAATGTTGTGTGTTCTCCTTCATCGCTGCGCATTCTGCACAGCTGCGTGTCACATAACATAATTGTGTCAGAGGCAGGATATATAATAGGGTTTGTGTGAAAAGATTAAGGTATTGTGAGTACCACATGCAAGTAAAGTGTTTTACATGTCAGGATTTTGTTTTTGTAATTTGAGCTGGGCAACAAATAAAACTGCCTTTCTGGAGTATGTTAAGGCATTGAGACAAGTGTATCCATCATGCAGCTCAGGCACCACTCATCTGTGGCGCTGTTTACCTTATCTTTATTGAAGGAACCCGTCACCCTGCTCCTCAGGGAGCTGAGGGTCCTTTTCACCTTTGTTCCTCTCTCAACCTTCTCTGCTCGGTCCTCCTCTTCCTCGTTCCTAAAGAAAGAAAAAAAAAAAAAAAAACATCCAGTGTACAATGATATGGAAACATAAGAATCTCATCCTTAGTCTGGATAAACAATAGTTTTTAAAGTGGTTTATTTGATCAGCTAAACAATAATAGGTCTATTTTTTTCCATGTAGATTACTTATGGCGTAAAATTTCTAAGCACTTTTTACAAAGGCATAATTCTTTATTATTCTGAGGCGAATCACAAGTATTTCCCTATTTTACTGCTACAGATCCCAAAACAGTTAAACCAACGATATGCTTTCTGCAAAATGCCTCTATGAGGTTGTAAAAGTTTCTTGCCCTGCTCTTTTGAATTTTGCCCATGTTTTTTGAATGGAGGCTCCTATTTTATCAAAAAATAGAGTTTGCATTTCTTTGCTTTCACATTTTTCTTGTATTTATTTTAGCCCATTTATTTCCTCCCACTGTAAAATGCTTGTTGTTCTTTTCTCACACCATAATCAGGAATGCCTATTGTTCAGAAGTAAACATTAAAGGGATTCTGTTAAATTCTTTCTCCTGACATAGAATTTTATTAATTGAGACCTAAAAGTTTTTATGGAGCTCCATGATTCCAGTACCTGTTTACGAAATGAGTCAGATTTGTTACATGTTCATTTGCCTCTATATATTTAGGTGAGGGCTCAAGATGGCTCTTAATAATATCTGTTCCATCTGAGCAGACAGCTCAGCAATATTCTTGATCTTTCAAAACATACTGAAAAGTTGTCTTGGCGTTGATTTAACTTTTCTAGTGTTTTGTAAATTGGTCCCTTGACCAAAACTGAGCTTTACTGACCATGTTATTTTTCTTTTTAGGAGCTCTTAGAAGCTTGCTGTCAAATATTTGTATGTCCTTTTTTTTGTTCATGTTTTGTTCTGGCAACCTAGGCAAGAAGTGTGGTGGGACTGGCTGCCTTGCTATGTCAGTGGCAGAATTGCCCTACCAGACTGGAGATATAGGATATTCCAACAGTTTACTTTCTTAAATTAATGGCATGGCAGGCTATATCTAGCTCAGGCAGAAAATTGGAAAGACTACCACAATTATAAAGAGACAAAGATGACAAAGAGAGAGAAAATAAAAATACAGGAAGTGATGTAACCAGGGAACTGACAACAACAGCAAATAAAACAGAACAAAAGCAGTACTTAGAGTGCCCCAGCCAATAAAGATAGAACGATATGGATAAGAGATTCTTAGTTGAATGAAAATAATTTTAAGCCTAAATCTGTCAGGGGTGTGAATAATTCGTGGCTTAACTGTATATATGTTGTGTGTTTGGGTGTGTTTGTGTGTGTGTGAAGTTGAGAAATTATGAGAGGAGGCCCTCTAAAGATTCTTAAAACACCTATTTGCTGATCCCACATTGACGACCCTCCTACTCGCACCTACCTACGGTCATGGAAAGCACCCTGCTTCAAATGATCAGCATAATGTTTAAGGAGTTGGACAAAAGGTTTCAGTGTTGATTCATCAACATCACAAACTTTTCATGCATGGAATTTGCAACAGGCAATATTAGGAAATAGATTCAGTCACTGACATTGTTTAGAAAAAAAATACACTGTTATATAATCAAGCAATGGTAAACTGTTGTACTTACTCATTGGAAAGGAACTCATACCAAGTGACATTTCCTGAATCTTTGGTGTCCTGACTGCTGTTGTTTCTATGCTTCGCTCTGTGAAGGACATTCAGAAAACTTCATACAGAGAGAATCCATTTAGGCAAGTTCAAATGTAAACCTTAAATGACTGTTAAAGATGAGCATGTCAAAGCCAAAGTTTACAAGAACAAGAAAAACAAGCACAGTCTGACAGCATAAGCTGATTTATGTTGCTGTGAACTTTTAGGAGCTGATCATCTCACTTTCTGTGCTCTGCAGATCCTTCCCAGCCATGGTGATGTTGAGTTTGTGACAGTGACCAGAACAGACACATGCAACCCCATGAACAAAAATCATGCATACATTCATAGTGAGGTTTGTAAACACTCCCTGGTGAAAACCCAACTCCGTTACTGCAGACGTCATTAGAACAGCAGCTAAAGCGTGCAGACCTCCCTCTCCTGTTTACTTACCCATAGTACAGCTTTAGCTCCTGCAGAACTTTCTGTACCATCAGCCTAAGACAAACAAGACACTGACACTGAGTGGGGGGAGAGGGGAGAACCAGTCTGCTGGGAACTGACTGTGAGACTGTGATGTGAATGACAAGTCTCCTTCATCTGCCGCATCCATACAACCATCAGAGTACAACCATTCATTACACACAGACACACTCGCTTAGCAAAGGGGCCATTTTGGCAGCTAAAGGAGAGAGAGCTGTGGGAGGGGGAAACTACAAACATCTGATATGGAGCAGAAATGTCAGGGGAGAATGGGGAAAGCCCCTCTGTTATGTAGGAGTTAGGTAAGCGTAACAGACTATTTACAACTACAGAACAGTATCTGCATGAAACACTGAAGAGTTGCACAGACACTATGTCTTCCACTCCTTCAAGCTCTATTAAATTCGTACTGCTACCAAGACAGAAGCATATTCTTGAAAGGAGGTATTTGGTTGCAGATATTATTGATCATAATGAACACTTACATATGGCTTTGTCCCTCTGTAGAGTGCAGGTTTTCTTCTGGGTCAAACTCCTCTGCCACTGGGGGAAAAAGTCAAAAAGATCTACCATAAAAAGAGCTGAAATATTAATCAACTCCACTTGAAGAAAGCTATGTTTTTTGCCTCCCACCTCCTGCTGCCCTTGCGGCCTGTTTGGAGGTCTGCACAACACGAGAAATGTGTGCTGCTCGAGAACATTCATCTGTGGCGAGGATGTCCGATCGAGAGTACAGCTGCCTGCCAGGTCCACTGGTGGTCTGAAAGAGGAATAAACAGGCATGGACGTCGAATGCACATCTGATCTGTTTTACATCCACTTCCCAGTTTATAGCAGGTACTGTATTGTGATTAATTATGCTTACAGTGCCCTTTATTAGAGGCTAATCTGCAAAACATTTAGTCATTTTTGGGCTCTGCAGTGAGGAAGCTCTCTGCAGTTTGGCACAATACTCCAAATGAATCATTTTCCTCTAACTGTGGACTTATTTGGTATTAAATTCAATGTTGCAGTCATCCTGTAGCCCCTTTTCTCATAAAGAGTGCATATAATGTTTTATCACAAAGGAGGGTTGATAGAAAAGGCATAAACTGCGGAACAAGCCACTAAAACAAGTAAGAATTCATTTACAATGATATCTGGCAATTAAAAAAGCCTAAGGAAGCTTTGAAAAGTGATTTAAGACTGGACGCCACATTATGAGGCAGAAAGTTGGGGAGATTAGAAAGCAAGGGGCCCATCACTTTTTATTAAGTAGCAATTGTAATGTGTAAGATGCGTAAGAAGGTGGATGATCTCATTCAGAGAGCTGCTGCATAAAATAGCACATACATCTTCAGCTGCCTGACCATTTAGGACTTAAAAAAAACTAACAAAGTTTTAAAATTTACTCAAAAACTCACAGAAAAACCAGTGAAGGACATGAAGTCCTTGCTTTCATTTTCTTTGCTCTCGCATCTCTTTCAACCAGACGACTCTGTCCATGCCAAAACTAAAATTGTGACCTGATCTTATGAGGAAAAATGCTCCACTATGCATTTAAGCCATTCAGCAAATGTTTCTGGACATATGAATGCACAAAAGGATGAAAATGGGAAGTAATTCCAGATTTTTATCAAAAAGAAATGTTGAGATTTTAAAATGATAATCTAATAATTATTTTTTCAAACTAAAAGTTTGTCAAAGTGCAATTACAGTGCCACCACAAAGTATTCACATCTCTTCCCCTTTTCCATATTTTGTCATGTTATAGATCTCTTCTAAAAAAAAAAAAGATTGGGATTAAGCAATAACAGCTTTTTTTTTTCAGAAAGAAACCCATTCACACAGCAGACAAATGCTGTGTGAATGTAGCTTTGCTTCAGTAACAAAAGCTTGTTATTCCAGTGTAACTGCTGATTACTCATCATCCTGCTCTTTACCTACTCGTGAGAGATTGTGTGATGCCTTTGCCACAGCCTTGCTTCACAGTCCAAGTTCATGTTTATTACATTATTGACCCTACCTGTCTCTGACCACTGCTTTTGCATAGTCCTTACTGGTGTGTGGGTAAAGTTTTTGACCTCCTGTTGCTGAACCTCACTTGTCCCTGACCTCAAGCCTATCTAAGTCTGGATTTTTTTTGCCTTTGCCTGAGAAACTCCTGTGTACGACTTTGGAGTGTTTATGGACAACATTTTATTGGATTGTGGATGTTATAATCTCTCTGCAAACATATCTGTCTCTCAGAGCCAAACTATTCACAAATCTGGCTCTGCTGCTGGAGCTGGATTCCTGGACGCTGTGTATCCCACTCTCCTGGTAAACTCCATTCTTTTTGTTTACTTCCTGGTTCCCATCCAGTCATGTCTCTCATTTCTGTTTCTGTCTTCAAGATGGTCAAGTGTAACCAGACCAAAGCAGGGTGGCTTCTACCAGCACTGTATCGACTACTGAAATCTTTTGAAACATTTACCTTGTCTTGATTGCGTGTTGGGTTCTGCCTCTTGGTTTATTAAGACTATACCTAAACATTACAATTTTCTCCCTTTCATCTTAGCAGATACTTCCTTTTGGCACTGTAATAAATCTCATAATCTCTCAAGGATAACTATGATGTGTTGGACTGACCTGATCTCATTAACAATGTTTAATTCACGTATTAAATTAATGTCAGCTCCAAGTTATTTTAAAATATAGACTATAATGCCAAAACTGGAGTAACCCCACCAAAATTATTGACTTCTTGCATACCATGATGGGATGTCAACCGTGCAATGAGTCCAGTTGTGAAAATAATGTTCCACAGCTGATTGTTAACGGTATAATAACAAAGTGGGATTGAGATGGTTAGCAACACTGACAGGTAAAAACCACAGGATGGGATCAGTGGATGATATGATGAGGCTTGCTAACTTTTTGCAGAGTCAATAGCAGCAGATCTCCAAACGTCATGTGGCCATTAGACCAACTGCAGTGTGTAGAGAGCTTCAGTGTACAGGTTTCCATTACCGTTCTGCACAGTGCCCTGGCCTCATCCTGTATAACACCTTTAGGATGAATTAAAGAGACTGTAAAGCCAGGCCTTCTCACTCAACATCAGTATCTGACCTTGCAAATGTGTTTCTGCATGAATGTTCACTCTAATTAACATTTTCCAAAGCCTCGTGTAAAACCTCCCATTGCAGTTTGAAGCTGCTGTTGTGGCAAAGGATGGGACATCGTTATTTTAAAGTCTGCATGTAAAAATGGGACATTGTTAAAGTTCATGTGGCTTAAAAGAATGCAAGTCAAAACCAGAAGTAAATCTTTTCCTGGGCAATTTGTTGTAGTTCTTAAGGATGAGGAAATTTCACTGAAATTCTCACCCAACATTGACATAAAGAAAGCCTGAGAAGTGTTAATAAAAGTCTTTTGGTTGGTTACAGAGTGGGTGTTTACCTTCAAACTGAAACCATCTGGCTCATCTCCGGGACCTGCTGAGAAGCTGTCAGGCTGCTGCTGGGAGGATTGGAAAAGACTGTTCTGTTGCTCGTCATCATCCTCTTGGTCTTCATCGCTGTCTATAGCTGCGGTGTCCAGACTCAGTCTAACAGCATAGCAAAGCAAATGTAAGATGTCAAATAAAGCTGTTAAACATTTTAGTGAGGTACTTTGCATATTTTTTAAATATAGGATATTATTTTACTTTTACTTCAATAACCCCATATAAAATGCTGCCATGGACTAAAACAGAGGTGGTCTACAGGCTGCAGATCTGGAGCCACAAGTGGCTCTTTAGGCCATCCACAGTGGCTCGTGGATAGCCACCAATAATTAAAAAGAACAGTTCTTTTTGCACCATTTCTTAACGCAAAAGGTAATTAAAAAGACCAGTGTTAGCAATTTCCTATTTTTGATGCAGTTTCAACAAAGAAATTTCACAACAGAATGATGAAAACACATTAATTATTTTTTTCACTTACACCCAATATTATAAATAAGATTGTGGTTTTTTACTTTTAAACCTTAAGCAAACACATTTTTAGAGGTGGCATTTCTAAAATCAATTAACTACCTGTTGTTGAATGGCAGAGCAGCTTTTACAGCACTGGAAAAATGATATTAAGCAGAACCGAAAGCAAAAATGGCTCTCTGAGTTTTAAAGCCGGCTGACCTCTGGCCTAAGCTGTAAAGAATTTACCTCGTCAGAGAAATCTTCATGTAATAATAATGCTCACATCCAAGTTTAAGACATGCTCAGAATATGTATTATTTTGTGATGAATTATAAAGATTAACTTTAAACATTTTCCACTCATCCTTTTTTCAACACCTATTGTTCATCTTACCTTCTGCCAGAATTGAGAGGCGACAGAGGAACGCCCCAGCTGTGCCTCCGAGACGTTGACATGGATCGGACCAAAATCGGAAAGCTGTCCATGTCTGGCTCTCCATCTAATTCCATCTTGCCTTGGTCCTTTACTTTGTCCAGTTCTTTAACTGCGTTCACTGTTTCCAAGGATTCTAGTAGTCCATTTAAATTAATCGTCCAGCTCAAATTGAGAGCAGAAGCAGTGGAGTCATCACTGTCAACAACACAACTTGGCAGTGGCTTTGGACTGAGCTCTGCAACAGAGTCAGAGTGAGATTCATCTGAAAATTGTTCATAGGAAGGAAATGATGTTGCATTGACCTGTAGGAAGTCTGTGGTCAGAGTTGTGGGGTGGTTTTTGTTCTGACAGTTTGTGTTTACAGAGTCTTGCAAGTCACCGGTTTGCTGTGTGTTGCTCTCTGGAAATGCAGAGGTGTGTTTTGATGCAACAGCCTGTGAGGCTGGCGATTCTCCCTGCAGGTCTTTGAAGAACTCTGAGTCTCTGAGGGAGGAACTGAGACCCTGCAGGTCCTCTAGGCTGCTGCCCACATCCACACAGGGACAGTCGTAATCACTGACTACTGAAGATGCATCCTGAACGATCACAAGAAGAGAAAACAGATCAAAAAAACATGTGAAAGAGGAGAAAAAAATAATGCCTGGAAAAAGTATTCCAAAATTTGTCACGTTACAACTAAAAACTTCAATATGTTCTAGCAAAAGCACTGACAATTGTAAAGTGGAAGGAAAATATTATATCTTTTACTTTATGAATAAAAGCTGACTCTGAGCAGCTTGTTTGACCTTGGGGAAGAAAAGCATTGCCTTAGCATGATGTTCAGGGTAATGTAAAATATTAGTTTACCTATGTAGATAGCATAAAATGCTTAATTTTGGTCAGAAAGCCACCTTCCACATCATTTCTGTGTGCCCTGCATGGGTTATAGAAAACTTTAAATAGGTTTTCTTATAGTTATTTTTCAATATCGCCTTTATTCTTGCCATTCTTCTATAAAGAACAGAGTTATGGAGTAGAGTAGAGCAGAATAGTTTTAGGAAAGATTCATCCATCTAAGCTGTGGATCTATGTAGCCCCTTCAGAGTTACCATGAACCTCTTGGCTGCTTCCTGGATCAATGCTTTCTTTCCTGGCCTTTTGGTTTAATGTAGACGGCCATATTTTGGCCGGGATGCAGTTGAGTGATATTCTTGCCTCTTGCTTTGGACTGAGCAGTTTGCATAAGATTTTCAGTGTTTGGGATATTGTTTAAAATCTGTCTCTGCTTTCAACTGTCGGGCAACTTTACCATTGACAAGGTTTTTCTGTTCCACGGTTATAAAAATGTTGTCTGTTTACTAATGTAGAAACTTCTCAGACCTTCCCAAAACAGCTGTTTATACTGGTAATAAATTGTGCACAAGTTGACTCTGCTTACTAATTAGGGGGATTCTGAAGTATTTGGTTGCACTGGATTTTAAATAGGGGTATCAGAATAGGGGGTGAATACAAATACTTAGCTTACTTTTTAGATTTTGAACTGTAAATAATAAGAAAACTGTCATATAAAATCCCTGTGAAATCATTTTATGTTTGAGGTTGCAATGTGACAAAATTGGGAGAGAAAAAAGTTTTGCAAGGCACTGTGTTGGAGAATTTAAGTCAGACAAAAAAAACAAAACAACTGGTTAAGATTATTAAGAAAAACTGGTACATTGGCTCATTTGTGAAAATGTAACTGTTTTGATGTTGTTAATTGAAAACTGAAGCACACAATAAAACCTTTATCAACAATAAACCATAAACAATTCAGAAGAGATCACCATCTGTCTTTTGTAAACCTTGATTTGTCTCGAGCAAAAACAAACTCACAGAAATTATAAAATATATCCAGTACACCTCATTTCTAATCTACAGTTATGTTCAATAAATTAAAATGTGCATATGGTTGAGGCTCATCTGTCAGATTAAGTGTCTTTTGAAAATAACAACTGAGCAAAAATTTTCATTAAGCCACATTTCTGTATTAATTTTGCTTCTATGGGTCTGATGTAAAATTCTAGTCCTAAATGTCATGTTTTCATTTGCTGTAAGCAGAAAATCATATTAATAGAAATAAAGCCTTGAAAACATCAGTCTGTGTGTAATTCATTGATATGTGTTTCACTTAACGAACTGAATTACTGAAAAAAAAAATCAATAATATTCACATTTATTGAATATGACTATATATCACCAATAGACAGTCATGGTGAAGATGACATTTGCTACAACGTGCAATCTTTCTTTATCCCTCTGTAATTTGATCTGCCTATATTTATGTAAAGTCCAGCCAAGGCAAACATAAATCGCTGCTTTTTCGTCTTAAACAAATCAGTGAAAAGGATAAATTATTTGATTGTTGGTTATATCTGGAGCTGTGCATTAAAACGCCTCACATCACCTACTGATTCAAAAAAAACAAAGACAGTTTGCCACTGAAACAGAGAGATCCTGTTCTCTTTTATGGATGCCGTACTTCAACTGTCAGTTTTGTGCCTGCTGTGTTGAGTCATATCTAGAGTGCAAATGAAACAAATCTGCCATCCAACATAAAGATAAATTGTTCACCCTTGCTGCACTCGATGCACATGCTTGCAACAGTAAACTATGTGGCAAACAGAATTTTGCTAAGTTACCAGATCATGGCCTCAGTTTCTGGAACTTCAAAAACCTGAATGTTTTACGTGGTGGAGCTAAAGAAATGTTAAGGTTAGAGACTCTTTACCTGGTCATCACTGGTGTTATCACTGAATACATCCTCTGTGATGGAGGCCGGGGGTAATGAAGAGGAAGATCCTTTCCCACTGGGTGCCTGGACACTAAGCTGGGTACTGGGATTCCCACAGGACTGGCTACATGGCTTGCACTCAGATGCTGGACAACAAAGGAATTGATTTTTTGTTACAAACAAACTATTCTCTAAAAGTACAGTAGACTCAACAGCCCTACAGAGAGATAAGGAGCCAGAGGAAAGGCAGACAGGTTGATGAATGCATCAATCAAGCAGCGCCTGTGTAATCAGTCTGAACTGTGCTGTGTGTGATGGATGAAAAGCCCCACTGCAGACCCCACTCCAGCCTCTTGTTGAAAGCTCCTTTACATTTCCATTACATAAACAGATTCCTCGATTCACATGATGCCGCAAACCACCGTCACCAGTAGCAACTACTCAGAGGGTCAGTGTTATTTTACATGTCAGTGGTGGAGAGCTTGAGTTTATTCCTTCACCAAGCAGCTCAAGAAGTGGTCACTCTGTGGTAAATACTGAATCATAAAATGCTGATCATAAACTACACAAAGCAGTGGCAAATGCGGAGTTTAGATATACACGGAAAAGGCCAATTTTTGACACTGATATCTTGATAAAAATAAACATGTTGGTGTGTAATGCTGTTGTCATGGGTTTCAGATGATCTGAGGAAGGGGGGGGTCTAATATTTCATAATCTAGATTTCAAAAAACCCTTAGTCCGAGCCAGCAGGGCTCCAAAAGCCACACCTCACTCTTCTTTAAGACTGTCATTCACTACATTAATGTTTACTTTGTCTTTTTAAACCTATTTACAAAATACAAGTATTCTTCACTGTCCTCTGATGCAGTGGTTCCCAAATATTTCCTCTTATGACCTGCAAAAATCACAGTAAAAGACCAGGGCTTTGCTGAACTACGAGTATTTATGCAGTTCTACCAAGACAGTGAAATAGGGCTACAGTGACAACATTAACAGCATAAACAGCCAATACATTGCTTTTATTTATTTGTAAATACTCTTTTTTTTTAATTTGTCTGAAAAGTTATATCATGAACTTGCTTCAAAGTTAGCATTTTGTTGTTTAGTTTAACTTTTTAAGACCTCATACCAACAGTAAAGACCTCAAGACAAAGAGTAAAGGGGGGGACTGACATGGTACTGGCAGACTGTAGCTGTGTGCATCTAGCCAAACATATCTGTAGAAACAAATGAAAGAGCTATGTGTTATCTAGGTGATGCATTATCAGAACGTCAGAACATTAAGAGCTGTTTAAACCTAATTAACTCTGTGTTGGAGCAGCATCTGAAGGCTGACCAGATGAAAATAAATCCATCCATCCATTATCCATCATGCTTATCATTGTAGAGGGGGGCTGGTGCCTATCCCCAGCGGTCGTTGGGTTAGAGGTGGGGTGCACCCTTGGCAGGTTGCCAGTCCACAGAAAATAAATAAAGGAGACTAAAACTTCCTGAGTGACAGGTAAATGAGTTAAGTTGGACAGAATCACAGTACTGATATATGGCATTTAATACTGAAGAAATGTTGTTTTAATGCGCATTAAAGCTGCTGAGTTTTCAAACAGGAACAGTCGTGTGAAAAAGTTTAGGACGGCCTGCATGTTTTTCTAACATATTTGAAAATATAGATATTAAATATAAATTTTAACAATATTGAACATTTCAAGTAAAGTGTACAATACGAACTGAACAAAATAGTTTTTTTTTTAAATGATTTTCCATAGAATATAAAAACAAAATACAGTTTCTGGTGAAAAATAATTTAGGACACACCCACATTTATTCTTATTTAAAATGTCTAACATCACATACAAGCATATCACATGAGGAACACATGAAACCATCATTACACTGCATTTTGAAGGATTTAGTGTGGTGTGCTGCTGAAGTGAGCGTAAACACCTTAATGAGATCCAAGGGACTTCAATTTTCTTTTAACAAATAAAAATCTAAAAAGCATGTTATTTATTCAGATCCCCTTACTCCCATACACCCTAAATAAAATCTAGTGCAACCTACTGCTCTCAGAAGTCATCTAAATAAAGTAAGTGGAGTCTACCTGTGTGTTATCTAATCTCACAATAAACACAGCTGCTCTGTAAAGACATCAGACGTTTTTTGGAGAACACAAACAACATCATGACTAAATAGGAACGCACCAGATGGCTCAAGGATAAAGTAATGGTGAAACATGGGTGTGGCATTACCATGCCATGGGGATGCTTTTCATTAAGCGGTACAGGGAAGCTGGACAGCGTGATGGAAGAATGGATGGATCTAGATACAAGGCAATCAGGAAACTTATCAGAGACTGCAAAAGACTCTGCTCCATCTTTTGTCTTTTTGTCAAATAAAATTCAGTCACTAGATGAGCAAAGGTTTCAGAGACATGACCCAAAAGACTGGTAGCTGAAAATGCACAAAAAAGTAGATCTAAAAAGTGCTAACTAAAAACAGTTAAACACCAATGCATGGAACAATTTTAGATTTGAAAAAAAAAAAAAAAAAAAAAATCATGGAAGCTTTTAACGAAATGTGAAAAATGATTAATACTTTTTAAGGCACCATAAATCCATCGGTCTTATACTAAAGCATAAGTTCTGGTTGTATCTTTACTACAGCCACATTGCAAGCCTTGATACAGTGAGCATCTTTTCCACCTGGATGTTAGCACATCCAGGTGGAAAATAGTTTACTGATATTAAAATATCAGCTTGTCTTGTAATAGCAACTAACCAACTAACCACTGTGAAATGAGCAAGCACCACTGCATGTAGTGTCAAACCACAAGTAACCACCACATCTCTCCTCAATTATAGGACCTATTAATAATCTTAATAAACCTGCTAAACTCAGCAGAGATCTAAAGTGAAGAGCCTATTACTGGGAACACATTCTGTAATTAAATATTCCTAAAACTGACCAATTTAAACTTGTACATATATCCTTAATGCTTCAGTACTCAAAAAAGTAGCTTTAAACATGACTTCTAAAAGATTTTTTTTCAATAATGATAGTTTTTACAATTCTTCACTAAAAGGGAGATACGTGAAGTGCACAACTAATAATTTCTACAGATTCTGCCTCAAGTTGTGGATTTCAGTGCCTCCACTAGAGTCACCATGAGCCTCTGAGCTGCTTCTCTGATTAATGCTCTGCTTGTTCAACCTGTCATTTTGACAGTAATGACTTGATTTGTTGCAGTTGTGCCATGATCTTTCCATTTTTTAGATGATAGATTCAACAGTACTCGGTGAGATGTTAAAAGCTTAAGAAATGTTTTATCAGCCAACTCTGCTTTAAACGTCTCCACAACATCCCTGGCATGTCTGTTGTGTTTCTCGTTCTCAAAACCTGAGAGGCCTTCACAGAACAGTTCAGTTCAGTTTATCTTTTAAAAATGGGACAATATATATTCATGAAAATTTGCACGTAAATATCTGAGATCATATCCAAGTGTCTAATTATCATCTCTCCACCCACTGGCAGGTTGGCTTGACCAATAGCAGTTTTCCTATGTGGTATTAGAGAGTCACACTTAAAGTCTGCCCTTGTTTATTTCCTGGAATCCTTTTGCATGAATTATTGTAAAGGAGGCAGAGCATAACCATGAAATATTTTATAAACCAAGCCAGAATCATTATACTTTTTACAATATTCTCCCAACTTAATCGTTCAAGTTTTTGGAGTATCTGACAGTGATGGTATACTTTTAGTTTTGTATCTGTAACTTTTGACGCTTGTTCATACACTGTTTCAATTGTTTTAAAAATTGTTTTACCAACTGATAGCAACTTGTTATACAATATATAATATTGGCATCAAAATATAACTTGGATCTCTCTGAAGTTACATTATTTCTAGTAAATCAAAAGTTAGAGAAATTAATTTTCATTATTTCCACTATCTGTTTCACCTGTTTGAAACAGGATTCAGAGTCTAAAATAACATCTAAATATTAAAATTCTTGTACTATTTCTGTTTTTGTTTTTTGTTTTTTATGCAGGAAAGATAATTTAGAAAAAACACAAATAATTTAACTTTGATACACTGTATTCTATTGGTCTATCAAATAAAATCCCACTAAAACACATTGAAGTTTGGGGTTGTAATGCCATAAAATGTATACAGGGTGATGAGTACATAACTGATGGGCTGCAGCTGTGAGCGAGAGGCAAAGGCTACTGAAGGAAACTAGTGGAAGAGAATGGCTGAACAAAATAAACAGTCCAAGAAAAACAGGGGGCAAGCAGAAACCAAACAGAACATAAAACCAAGACATAGGAAAACCAAACCAAAACATGAATTTAATACACACACACAAAACCGACACAGCATGACAAGACTGAAAACCAAAGTGACAAATCAAAAATCAAACCAAAGTCTTACAAAGGAGTTCCAAGTTTTCCAGGCACTCCTGGGACCTCATAACGACCGAAAAGACACTTAGAAAGACTGAAATAAAACAAAAACTATAAAGATTTTGATTCCTAAGCTCATGTTGTGTGGTCAACTAAACTACAGGCTGACTCTTGCACCCAGTCATGTTATAAACCTGCAGAATCTTCTTCCTGACAGCCAGAGATGCTCCTGTGTAAACACACACACTGTAGATACAGTTCTCCATATTACTAAATCACTGGCTGAGGCAGCAAGGGTGGCAGTGTCCTCCCCAGAGGGAGAATTAGCTTGTGTCCAAATCCTTCTTGTGTTAACTGTAAACTCAGAGGAGACTCTGCAGCAGCCGCTCGACGCTGGGCTGCGGAGTCCCTGTGGCCTTTTATGGTTGGCCTTTCATTTCTTCTCAGACATGACAAAACAGTGAAACATCAGTGCGTGACTGTGTGTGCACACATGCACTCAGGTTTAGAACGTTTTTAATCAGACTCAGGTTGTTTTTTGCAGTTTGGCTGTGAAAAGGGAGGTTTCACTCTGTGGCTGAAACTATTAAAATCGAATAACTCGTGCAAAAATGTCAACACTGACATGAACCGTGTTGCATTCAGTCAACTTCTGCAACTTGATGCTTTATATACTCATAGGTATGTATGAACAACCAGAGTTTAACATTACTGAAGTACATACACAAAGATTCAAAATCAAAACATAAAACTTAATATAACTGCTTTTATTCATTGGTTCACTAAGTTAAGTGGTGCGCGCAGTAAACAAGGCATACATTATGTATTGTGCTGAACTAAAGTAGTTTAAACCAAAAGTTGTTTAAATAGAAATCTAGAGACAATAAATAACTCACAACTTCGGGCTGAATAATTTCTACAAAAATATGATGTTTAGTCATTGTAAATTTGAACTCTGCAAAATTCTTTAGCTTTGAGTTTAGATCGCTGTATCTCAATAAATTAGAATATAATTGAAAAGTTAATTTACATCAGTAATTCAATTAAAAACTCATTGAATTGATTTATTACACATAGACTAGGATTTTTCAAGTGTTTCATGACTATGACTTAAAGCCAATTAAAACCCAACATTAAATTCCTCTAAAAAAATTTGAATATTACATCAAACTAATAAAAAATAATTAATTTCAGACATGTTCCCCTTCTAAAAGCAATTGTCTAGTGTCTGTAGTTAACTCTTGGTTTCGGTTTCTTTTGCATGAATTACTGCATCAATGCAGCATGGCATGGAGGTGATCAGCCTGTGATCTTCAGCTGATCTGCATTGCTGGGTCTGGTGTCTCATCTTCCTCTTTACAATACATTAAAGCAGGTAACAGTACTTTGGTGGTGTGGGCAGGGGAAAAAATGAATTCATCATCTTCATAAAGATTGTCTGCAGAGGGGAGTATGAAGTGCTCTAAAGTTTCCTGGTAGGTGGCTGCACTGGTTTTTGACTTTCTAAAACCCAATGGGCCAACATCAGCAGATGACATCGTTAAGTTTAAATTCTATTTATTTTTATTTATATTGCAAATCAGCACTGATGGTGAAAACTTAACACTGGACCTCAAATAAAACTGGACTCTGTACCTCTCCACTCTTCCTCCAGATCTTGGTTTCCATCTGAAAGGCAAAATTGACTTTTACCTGAAAAGAGGGGGTTGGAGCAATAGTCCAGCTCTTTGTTTCTTTAGCTTCTGATTTACTCTCTGGTTCAGAACTGGGTTAAAACAAGCACTGCAACAGATGTTGCCCATGTCTTGGATACGTCTGTGTCTTGAAGCACTGACTCCTACTGTCCATGCCTAGTAAATCTCCCCCTCACTCTTAAACTGACTTTACTTTATAATCCTCTTGAATCTATTATGTTTGCAGCATTTTGTAACAACTTTCTTCTTTCCACTCAACTTTCCAAAAAAGTAGATGGCTAAAGCACTCTGAACAGCCTGCTTCTTTTGCAAGAACATCTTTTGGCTTATGCTGCAGTCTTCCTCATGATTATGAGGGCCACAACGTGGGAGTAACAGAACAATTCTGTGCTGAACATCCTTTTTTATCATTAGTCTTATGTAATATTTTAACTTTTAGAGAAACTGAGCTTTGGGTTTTGATCTGTGAGCCAGAATCATTCAAATTTACAGAAATAAATACTTGAAATCTATCACTCTGTGTGTAATAATTCTAAAAAAAAGTGTTTTATTGATTACTTAAATTGTAACTTCCATTTTATCAAAAAAATATCTATGTTTTGATTTCTTTTTTTTTTCTTTAAAGGGGATGTTAGACAAAAGATGTGGAAGGAAATAAAAGCACATGTTTACCCACAGAGCTCAGTGTTAAGCTTTACATGATAATCACAAGAGGAACCCAGGCCATGATCAGGTGATTCAATTTAGTCAGACTGCACATGTCTGACCCATATGGCTCACAAATGGCAGTACCTTTCAGTTAGGTCACTCTGACGAGACAAAAACAAAGCCACCGATTTCAAGATAGTAGCCACAACAACTACATTTTTACACTGCCCTTTCTGGGACAGCATGAGCGAGTTTCATGTTGTGGTGACCAGTTTATGTGCTTGCATGTGTTATGTAGAAGTGTTGCTCATTTCTCACGGTGTACAACGGATGCTGCTCGCAGATAAAAACAGAACTGTCAGATCAGAGCACATCAAAAACAACCGTCCTCATCTTTTGATCAAAAAAATTCAGTGCCGTTTGAAAGTGCCAAGCTGCACAGAAGCGAGAGGAAAGCATGAACAGCAACCCTCATCAGGTTTAGAGAAGAACAGGAGCTGTTACATGTGTTGCAGAGCACCTTGGGCACTGACCACAAAAGGTCAAACACAGACCTTCAGACAGAAAGTGGCACTTTGTAGATAAATAATCACAGGTTTCTGTTTGAATTAAACAATGCATTTCTGCACTCTCAGAGTTTTACACGATGCATACTTTAAGTTTTCACAAACTTTGATCTGAGAGACTGCAACCGCCATTCACCTCAAACCACAATCAGGTCACAATGGCAAACACCAGTCATATTAAAAGAACTGAATGGAGCTCAGAGGAGAAACTGAGATGATTTGAACAAAAAGCCAGATGCTAAACCTGAACCTGGAAGGAGATTACCTCTCTTGAAGGACCATCTCTTCATCCAAAGCTTGGAGAAAGAAGGCCAGGAGTGGTTAAGAGGAGAGTCAGCCATGGGAGTAGAGCAGAAGCCAGCTTGAACTGGAGTTTGATCACACTGGTGCTGTGGCACCCAGTAAGAGGAGGAGGGAGGGAAGCTGAGAGGAGGGAGGGGAGTTAGAAGGCTGAGGATTACCTCCAGCAGCAAAAAAGAAAAACAGTACAGCAAAAATCTTAAAAAAGAAATGATAGTAGGAGTATCAGAGATGAAAAACACAGGTGAAAATTCTTTAAAATTGTCACCTGTCTGCTGCTCTTCTTTTAGAAGTCTTTCTGCTTTTTAGTTTTTTCAATGAGCATTTGGAACAATTTAGACAGAATAAATGCTGAGTATAAATAATTCTTACAGCCAACAGCAGAGAGGGTAATAAAAAGACAAAATGTGTAAAAGTTAAGCAGGTATTTAGAAGTAAGTTAAATAGCTGAAATGGTGCTTCTTACACCCCCAGAACAGTTCACTTATGTGCCTGGTTTTGGGAAATTGAGTAGATATGAAAAAAAGAGAAGGAAGTAGATGCAATGACAGCACAGAGCAATGAAACAGTTTCTTTTTGACTCACAGAAGCACACACCAACACGTCTGGTCTGAAATAATTAAAATTGTTTTAATACACAAAAACAGACACAGCCTGTCAATGTTAGCAGCAATTTAGGTGTTGAATCTTTGCACAACTGCAGATACTGTAAAGTAGAACACAGTGCATAAAATTTACAACTTGCCCGGGTGTCTTCCATTTGAGAAAGCAGAACACGAGCAGAAAGAAGGAAGACATGGACATTTCTACCATCTTTGGAAATGGATTAAAACAAGATCGAGTTGCATATTGCGCATCAGCACAAAAAACAAGCTGCTACTGTGGAAGATGTTACTTGAGAACCTGCAGAAGTTTATGCTAAAAATGAATCACTCTCTACTTACATCAGATGAAACTGTAGGCAGAACACAACTTCTCATCAGTTCTTGCCTTTAAAAGTAAAAAAAGCTCCAGAAAACAGGACTAAAATCCTCCGGCTTTGAGTGTGAGAGTGTACCTCTGGTCCTCAGACAGAGTAAAAAGTCAACCAGCTGCTTCCTCTTCCCCCCCCTCATTCTGTACAGCTCAGACGTACAGTTTCACACAGCACTACAGCTATGAAACACGTAATGGCAACTGACACTCTTAGCAGCAGCTCACAACGCTGCTCTGCAGGTCTGAAGAAAAACTACGCAGAAAACAAGATGATGTGTTGACAGTAACCCTCTCTTCTGAGTGTGGACAGCAACAACTCAACTGCTGCATTAATGTTTAAACAAAAAGTCACTCACACAGCCATCACTAAGATTTACCGTATGACTCTTGACGCTCTGAACTGCAGGATCTTCTCATTCGCTGTCACATTTTGTGGCTTCATGCAGACTTGCAGAGTCCTTAACATGTTTGAGGAGGAACTGACGATTACACATTCACTTGGGTTTGTTACTTTAAAAACTACATGCACTGAGCCTTACAAAGAATCAGCTCAAACTTATTTTGTCATAGTTCTGAAGTTCTTGTTAACAATCATGACAGCATGCTTTGAAAAAGCCACCTGCTTAAAAAATTATCCAGAGAAGAGGAACACTAAAGGTCAAAAAGTGATTCTTTACTAAATACGAAAAATAAATCCACCGAAGACCTAAATGTTCATGCTGTAGTTCATCAACTACTGCAAGCCCAGTTGTTAGTAGCTCTATGGAAATCATCTTTTGATTCACTTGACAAGGAGAAATATTATCTCTTTATCCCTAAATGACTTAATTTTATTAAGTGGGTTAAAAAAAACCTTGCAGCCAAAAGCCGAAGTCCACAGAAAATACTGAAAGACTTTTTGAAGAGCATGGAGACTTGATAACTGAGACCACTTGATCGATTAGAAAAAATTGAAGGCAAACAGTGAAATAAAATAAAATAAATAAATATTTAAAGTATTTTAATTGATTTTAAATTGAGGCTGACTTAAAACTTTCAGTTCGGTTCAGTTCCTTTATTGTCCCCCAAGGGGGAAATTTGTTTTGCAGCCAGGCATTTCAAACATACAAAACAACATAAAATACATTGACAATGTTAGAAATGGACAAAGCATACAAGGGACAGTGGACAGTGTAGGATGAGCCTTGCCTTCTGAGCGGTACGACAAGTAAAAATGCCATTAAGGAGAGGTTGGGCTATCCCAGTTATCTTGTTTGCCGCTGTAACAATTTTGTTTCAGCAGTTTTTATTTTGAACACCTAAGTTTCCAAACCATGCAACCATAAAAAAAGTTGAGACAGATTCAATAAAAGACTTATAAAAGAGGCTCATGATTGTTCTGTTTACACTAAAAATTTGCACAATACTGACCACTGAATACAGTAAGGAAGGTTTTTTGTTTTTTTGTTTGTTTTTTTTTTTTTTACAAAAAATGTTAATATAGGAGCCCTAATATTCTTCTCAATGGTTTCACATCAAAGTAACAAAAGGCCTCCTACAACTACGCTTTATTTATTTGAAGTGCATTTAATTACATTTATTCTATATTTTGACCTAAATGACACAAGGGGGAATCAATTCATTTCTTTTTTTAGCAGCTAAATTGTTTAATGAAAAACCAGACAGACAGTCATGAGTGGATGAACCCTGAAAAGAATAGCAAAGCTGCTCTCATACTGTTAATCTTACCATTTATGTTTAGTGTATCTAAGAACTTGTTTACAAGGTTTCTAAACATGAAAAAAATGAAGTTAATTCTGTGAACATCAAGTCCCGTCACATAGATGAAATATGTCTCGCTTCAGATGTGACCCCATCATCACAGTTCACACATGGGGTGTGAACTGTGATGAAGAGTGTGAAAAAAAGCTTAAATTAATGACAGCATTCCAACAGATCATGTTAGTTTTGAAATAGTGGCAGTGTCATTTAATTTTTTTTTTTCACACTCAGTGTACCAAATGGTGAAATAACTATTATCTGAAATTATCAGACAGTAGGTCATACTACCATTAGTTGGAGCCACTTTAAGCATTCGGCAAGCTGAAGTGAGTCCGTAGTCATCAGTACAGATGACAGTGTCTGCAAAAAGCATCTGCAGATGAGGTAATCTTGCTAATGAGTCACTGCTGTAACACCTGAATAACACTTGCATCAATGTGGAGTGTTGGATACGTCCAAAATATATTGCGTCTCTACGTTGAGATGTTTATGCTGAGGATTTTTTTAACAGGAAAAAAAAAAATTACAATTTGCTCCAGTCTGACATCTGAGAATCACACAGTCTATATGACTGTATTAAACTCATTAGAGGTGAGGTAGGTAACTTTTATAAAAATGTATTTTACATATTTGTTAAAACTGTCACTGTGTCCTGACAGTATAATATGAGCCAATCTGAAACAAACAAACAAACAAAAAAAAAAATCAAGCTACCTCTGCCTCCTCCCTGTGGTCCTACTGCT
Organism: Anableps anableps; assembly: GCA_014839685.1. Lineage (NCBI taxonomy): Eukaryota > Metazoa > Chordata > Actinopteri > Cyprinodontiformes > Anablepidae > Anableps > Anableps anableps. Next base: position 19,929,643 of record CM026070.1, on the reverse strand, counting down.
ATCTGCAGAAATACACCACTCCTGGTCAGAAGCAACCAAATCAGAGCCACAAGCAATGTCTTAGCACCGTCAGTCATGCTTGTGTATGCGCTGCTCACACCCTCCCCCTTGCTCTCTGCAACACTGTAGCTCCTCCCCCACAGCTGAGCCCGCTGTAAATACACAGGCTAATAAGCATGACCACCAGTGACAGTAAAAGAAGACCAGTTAGGTTAACTGGTCTCTAAATTGCAGTGGTGGAGAAAGTACTCAAACACTGTACTTAAGTAAAAGTACAAATAACTTGACAAAAATGTTCTCTAGTAAAAGTACCTCACTAACATTTTTACTTGAGTAAAAGTACTTGCTTTTAAAAATACTTAGTATAGAAAGTAAAAGTACTTGTTAAATGTATTCCCTAATGCAATGGTTTCAAATATCATTAAGTGTGCCTACTGTATGTATATTTCCGTTAATAAATCAATAGTGTTGTGCCATTTTAATGAACAATGCTACAGATAATGCATGTTTTTATTGTGTTTACTCTCTGTGACACAGTTCACACTTGGACTTGTGATTCTGTGTATCAGAATTTCAGGGATGACCTGCAGAGTTAAATGCCATTAAGCAAAAATAAGAAAGAGGACTGATTATACCTTTGAAAGTTTTTATTTAACACAAAGCAACAAGCTGAACAGATAATCCATATCGTGTCATCGTCAAGCTGAATACATTTAAGTTTTTACTCCACAGCGACGAAGTTGTAAAAGGTAACATTTCACCAATTCAAGATCAGAAGTCAGCAAGATTCACTGAACATTACCTGATCCCGCAGACACTCTCCTCAGCGGGAGAATAATCCTGCAGCAGTGTCAGCTGCGCCAGACGTGCTCCAAAGCCCTGCGTCCATAACTCTTCAACGCACCACCGTCTGCTCTCAGATAGCGTCCAGATCAGAGGTGATGCTCTGACGGAAAGTATTTTTTAATTTGATTGATTTAGTGACCTCCGCCATGTTCTCTGTGCCTAGAGTTGAAACCGTCTGCGCGTCTGCACTAAGTGGTCAGATGTGTGTAATCTGTCAAAATGAGGGATGGCCGTCAGATTTTTCCGTCACCACTGAAAAAAAACTGTCGGAAAGATGGAAAATATTCGGTTAATGCGACCCCTGATGCGACGTGAATGTAACGTGTAACACATTATGTAGTGGAGTAGAAAATATACAGATACTTAATGTAGAGTGTAGTAGAGTAAAAGTCGAAAATACCCACGATAAAATCTACATAAGTACAGTACAGATACATGAAAAATGTACTTAAGTACACTAACTAAGCACTTGTGCTTCGTTACATCGTACCACTGCTAAATTGCCCCCAGGTGTGAGTGTGTGTGTGCATGATTGTTTGTCCTGCGATCGACTGGGGACCTGTCCAGAGTGTCCCCCCACCTCCCATGACCGCTGGAAAAAGGCACCAGACCCCCGTGATCCTGCAAGCAGTGATAGACACTGGATGGATGGATTCTGTTCAAAGAACATTATTCTAGAAGTCCTGGTGTTTGTCTGTGTTCTTGTTAGCAAACGTCAATCACGTTTTCTTAGAGAGCAAAGATTGAACACCTCCCATGAAAGTTATACTTGTATAGTCTCATTGTGGAAACATGCACATTTACATCAACAGCAGAGCCTGCTGTAAGTCTTGTAGTTAATTTTGGGGGTTTTCGGAGACTTCTTGCAGCAGCATGCATGTTGCTTCTACAGTGAACTTGCTTGGATAATCAGGCCTGGGCAGTAGTTGTTTTTTGTCTGATTTTGATGTTAAAAAGTGTAAAAAGGTTAGAGTTGAGTCAGTGTAGCAGTTCCTCCCACTGACAGCCACTTTCCCCTTTCATTTAAAGATATAACTCCTACATTTTGACACAGTCATCATTCACAGGTTCAGTTTCACTATGAACCCATGCCCTGTGTGTTTTCGACATCCCCATTTTAGAACATTTCATTTCTGTAAAATGGCCTTTTATAAGGTCTTCAGGGGTTTATTTCTTCCGTTAAATCTTGTGTGTCGGAGCAAACCCCTTGAGCCATGAAGTCTAATCATTTAAAAAGCTAAAGATATTTGCACTAGACTGAAGTCTTGATGGAAACACTGATAGATGGGCATAACTATATTTCACCCAGAAGGCACCATAAAGACAATGCTTCTTTTAAAGAAAAACGTTCAAATCAGATTTCCCTCTGATTTTTAACAGTTAAAGTAGATATTTTAAAGTAGGAATATTTTACAGGATTATATATCTGTAATACTGAAAGGTATGGACTTTTTTCAAGATTTTTTTAGGCTCTGGCGGCTTTTATTGAACAGCAAATGGACAGGAAATAGGGAGGAGAGAGAATGGGAATACATGCAGCAAATCGCCTGAGACGGGGAATCGAACCCGGGACAAGCGTGTCTGCACATGGTGCACACGCTCCACCAGCTGTGCCACCCAAAGCCCGCCAGGCACTTTCTTTTTTAAGAGTTGGTGGCAGCTTTGGGTATTGGGGGCTTGAGCCAGCTCAGTTTTCTGTGTGGTGTTCTATAACAGAGTGCTGAGCTGTACATGCTGGATCCTGCTTGGTTTTATTTAGTTATTCATTAATAAGTATGTTGTTCTTTCACATTTTCATTTTGTCGAATTAGAACTACAAATTATAATATTTGTTTTTTGGAATTTCATGTGAAAAAATAAAATAAAATAAATTTATATATATATATATATATATATATATATATATATATATATATATATATATGCAACTTTGTGCATCTAGGGAGAGATTTGTCTCCATTCATTTTAGGAAAATAGCTCAGACTGATTCAGACTGGATGGAGAGTCTGTGAACATTGAGTCATTTATCAAACTCCTAATTTAAATGAAGCTCTGGGCTGTCATGCTTTTCCACTATAGCTAAGCTCTTGAGAGGCTTTTTATTTATAACTTTGATGCATCATCTCATTTGGGCATTTAGCTTAAGCTCTTTCAATATAAAATGTTTTGAGACACATACACAGTATTAGTCATAGCAAAATGGTTGTAGGATTTTAGACACACTTCATACAGAATCATATAATCTTTCACTTTACCAAAGAAAGCTCAATCAAAACTTCAACATCTGGATGAAATTAACAGTACTGAAGGGAAGATCTGTGAGAAACTACAAATTAGAAATTATGTAAAACTAATTGAAGGGTCCCAAAGAGGGACAAAAATCTGTCAACTTTTCATACTCACAGAGATGAATCTTGGACAAGGCCAGAGACAACAGAAGATGGCAGACCATCACTGAACAAGGGTCAGGTGTGGAGATATGTAAGGCGAACCAGGTGTGTGGAAGAAGCAGAAGATAGGACATGCTGAAGACATTAGGAACAGACTGATGGAAACCACATGAATCAAAACAAAGAATCCATCTGAGATCCTAACAGACACAAACCTAGGACAAAGATATTCATCTCTGGGGTGTTCAAGAGAAGGAAAGAAAACAATCCAATGCATCATCTAAACTTGCTGCTTTTCATTTAGCCGCACTATTAACTACCCATAATGATGTAAATCCCACATTAGCGAATCGTCAGATATGTGTAACATATGCGGAAAACCTCCTGCGTCATGCAGAAACCTTCAGTCATTCCTCATTGCTTTACATTTTAGACTTTGTCTGCTTTTTCATTCACATTTCGTCCATTCCTTGAACCTAACCTGATGGACGTTTTTTTTTTTTTTTTTTCTTTTTTCTTTATGTAGCTCTGTGATGAACTGGTAGCTCTGCTCTGGGCCATTCCCTGCTGAGATGGGCTCCAGCGCCCCCCTAAGGATTAGGCAGGTATACAAAATTAAAAGATTAAAGCTTCCTGACTGAGAATCACCAAGGCTTTAAAAATAGGCTCCTAAACTGCAAAAATGTAATAAAAAAATAGTACTAGTAAAAAAATATTCATTAACCTAAAATAAACTTTAAAATGTAAATAAATCTAAATTTTTTTTAAATAAATACATGTATCAATTTTTATTACTAAACTGAAAATATAATTTATAAGTAAAATTATTAAATGCTTACATGTGTATTTAATATTTGAAGTCATTATATATTGAATTCATATATAATAATATCTGTAATCTGAAATAATTTAAACTGTTAGTGTGGCTCTGATTGGTTAATGTGTCCAGCACTCAACTTCTGATCAATTATAAACACATATGACTTTGATGAATATGACTGATAGTTTCAAATAATTCGACTTGCATGCACCCTGAAGTAACAATAAAAATGTGTAATAATTACATGCATTTTTGTAAAAAAAAATTTAAAAAGACCTTTGATTTTATTATTATAGATATAATAATTCACCTCTAACAGAATTATATGCTGTGTTTAGCAATTTTGTATATTTTACAATTTCTCAAAAAGTATTGTTAATAAATGTCTTGTTTGTTTTACATGCATCTACCAGACCATTCATAAACTTCATTACTTTTGGAAAGCTAAGACTCTGGAACACTCAGTTTAAGCACCAAACACTTTGGTCACTTGAGTAAAAGGCACTAGAAATGTTCAAAATTAGCTAAATTGCATTTTTTTTTTTAGTTCTATATTAAGCTTTATCTATTTGCTCCAAACCAAAAAAACCCCAACAACCTCAAGATGCACAAATCTGAAAGTTTGATGTACGTTTTAACATACAACACATGGGGACTGTGATAAATACAAAAAGGAAAATTAATGAAGGCTTTAAGGATAAATTGGACAAGGGTTTTTTCCAGCCCTTTTGTCAGTTGGCAGCAATGATGTGTATTTTAAAAGTGGGCTATGGATTTTCCTAATTTTTCCATTACTATGGAATAGAATCACTTAGCTTTATTATACAAAAGGTGTTTTCTTTCTTTTAAAATATAAAACATTAAAATGTATCATAATTCTTTGAAAATAATCAAAATGTTTCCATATAGTATATCTGTTAAACTTTAAGTTTCAAATAGGTTTTGTAGCTTTAGACCATTGTTAATTATCAGGAAGATTGAGGCAGGTATTGACACCAGATCTAGGAGCAGAAGCCTGTATCTGAAAAGGCCCCTCACAATTTTCTGCAATAAAGAACTGCTAGAAGACACATATTCTCCAATAATTTTATTCATAATTTTAATATAAACAGTTAATTGTTGAATAATTTACACACAGCAAGATTTTCTTATTTTCATATCATTGCAACATTTTCTTTACATGTCACTACTTGGCTCTCATTTTGAAAACGTATAGAAAAAATAAATTGTCAAGCGTTCTTTTAGTCATGGCACAATTTTTTGATCCTGTACAATGAGCATTTATCTCTGTCTGTGTTTTGTGTGTGGGTGAGAGGAACTCCAACGCGCTTGCTGTCTGTGGTACAGAAAGATAGATCATGGCACATCTGGATCCAGTGTGAGGTGAGTAGGAGGGGGATAAAGCGGTCTTTGTAAGGTTTTTGCAGGTTTCAGGGGTTTGGACTGTACACACACACACATTTACACCCGCTGTCTGCATTCACAACAACATCTCATCGTAATGTATACACAACATGTTCCAAAAATGAACAATAAAATATACATTGATAAAGAGGTATCCTGCAGGACTGCACACAGAAATCTGGGAAACCACCTATGTGCACTGAGAGAAGACACTTAAAGACAGAGAGGACGAACAGGAGCAATCAGACAATGGTTTAAACAAGACAACAAACAAAAGGAAGGTGACTGAACTGGAGCAAACCACTCGCTCTCTTTAAATCTATGAAGAGGCTCCATTTGCAATTATTTACCCGCAGCCAATCGGAATTTATAAATTAAAACAAAACACTGGCGGCTTCAGTCGGAGCAGGAGGTGTTTCATAAGTTTAGCCAGTTGAAAGGAATATTTCAATTGTGTTTTGTCTGGGTATTATATAGCTGCAATGAAATATGTTTGTTATTTATAAAAGCCTTTTAAAAAAAATATCATGCTTTAACTGTTAATCTGAACCTTGCAAATGTGCAGAAGATACATAGCACAAATATTCCTTGTAAAAGGCTCAATCTGCCTTTTTTTCCCCCCACAAAGCTAGACAGAAAAACAGAATCATTTAGTTGTAATCTCAAACTTTACCACTAGATGGCGCTCCGCTCATTTTACCAAATTGCAGGTCATACAGTTAGGAAATGGTTATTTATTGTCAGGGGAAAAAAACTCTCTTCCCCTATAATAAATAAGGATTAAAATTTTTGAAAAGGGCATAAAAACTGATAATTAAATTCTGATAAAAGAAGTCAATCTGCTAAATGAAAAGAATCTGAACAGGTTTTTACATTTTAATCTTCTGTTTGACTCTTTGGAAGAAGAAACACCTTCAGTTTTAGTCTGAACTCCAGAGAGCCATACTCTTCCTCAAAGCACCAGTTAGCTTTTCTTTTTTAGTTTGCTTTGGATCTTACCCCCCCCAAAAAAAAAAATACCTTTTGAAAATACACAAGCAGTGGTCTTTTCCAGCCCTTCCCCATATTTTAAATACAAAAGAAAATGAATCTTGTTTGAAGCTGTTTTATATTGAAACAAGAAAGAGGAGACATATCGGTGAGAGAAGAGAAGGCTTCTTGGTCGACACGCTGCTTCGACCGAGCTTCGGTTTAAAAGAGTGGGCCTGGGCGGCCGACATTCAGAAAACTAGCGTGGGATTAAGGGATGCGAAAAGTTTGAGGCCACATCCTGTTTGTTATCTTGTCCTCAGACTAGTGAGCTGCTGCTCCTCATAATTAAATACATAAACAGACTACAACATGTTTCTGTGTGGTGGGTCATAAAAACAACAACAAAAAAAGAAAAATCAATAATCTTAAATTTAGAAAAAGATATATACACACATTGATAACATTAAATTCATCATGTACAAGAGTAGGAAAACTTTACAGTCAGAAAAAGTTTTGTATTTATCCTCCCCTACTTTGGCTAAAAAAATAGAAATCAACATCTCTAAAATGTAATACTTCTTTATCTGCTTAAAACAAAACAATAAACCATAATCTGCTTTGTTCTCACCCAAGAGTTTAGCAAACCTTCCCTAAAACCAAGTGCTTCTCTTTATTTCCATTTTCCTGGACAAACAACATCTGCTGCTATTTACAGTTTGATGAGCTTATTAATTATTGTAGAGTTTTACAAATGATACGTTTTGTTGTTTTTTGTGTGTGTGCTTTTGGGGTGGGTGTCCCAGTTGTAACAGACGGATCAGAAGCAAACATCAAGCTGGTGCACATTTCTCATCCCATGAACAAAGCAGGCTGGAGCTCAGAAGTGTTGAGTTCATCAGAAGTTTTCTTCTTAATCACAAATTACAGTATTTTTTCTGCACTTACAGCTAAAAGTAAAAAGAAACAGAAAGTGTAAAAAAAAAAAAAACACATTTTATTTTATGTTTAGAGGTGGAAAATCTGTGATTGTTGGAGACAGGCCAGTCTGGGGGACAGTTCGAGTCAGGTATGCCAGTAGTCTCAAGAAGGCACTGCAATGCCCCCTTTAAGCCACTAGAGGGCAGTCTGAACCACATCACATCAGAGCCAGAGATGAGGATTCCTGATTATCTTTAATTGACTCAGAGTAGACAAAAAGGTAGGTAGCTCTTCTTCTTCCCACTCCTCCTCTTTATGCTCTTGAGACAAAGCATAGAGCCACCTCCCTGAGACGAAAATTTACAATCAAGATTTTATATCTGTTAAAAGTTTTTGTTTATGGCACACAGGATTGTCCCAGTCAGCTTTTCTCCTCTGCAGCAGGGAAAAAGGTTCTGTTTAACCGGCCCACACTTCTGTGTCAAGATCTGCCACAACAGACCCGCCGAATCCATGGCATTGACTGGGAATAAAAGGTCATCTCTTGATATTCACAGTTGGGGGAAAAAACAACAACAACAAAATCAGACTCAAGAGGAGGATGAATGTGGGAAAGGTCAATTACAGAGCATAAGGTCCATGACTGAGGTTGGTTAGCTTTGGCTGCAAACAGGTGATCACAGAGACACTCAGAGGATCTGCTGTGAAATCAGCAGATATGAGCAGAGAGAAGCAGCCTGGAGGTCATTTGATTCCTCCTGAGGCTGCAGAGAGCGAAAAGGAGCTGCTCATGAAGCTCCATGGTTTGTGTTTAATTTAAAATAATGCAAGGCTTCCTCCTGACACAAGACGAAGAGATAACTAAGATATATATATATATATATATATATATATATATATATATATATATATATATATATATATATATATATATATATATATATATGTATATAAAGAAGGCAGGAGAGAGTCATCAATGTGAAAACATCATAACTGTGTGAAATGTCGGAATAAGTGATTTTCTCTGTAGTGATACTGAGCAGACAGTGGGGATGATTGAGGCTCTTTGAACTGATTCCTCCTTCTGCACTGAGGTAGACTCCGGCCAAACACAAAGACGATGACAACTACTTACAAACTATTAACAGAGCTGCTCACCGCCAGCTCCTCCACCCGGACAACAACTAACCCACTTCACCTATTACCTAAAACCTCACTGATGTTCAATCACGAAAGTAAATGTGTTCAGTTTAAAATAAATAGTTGTTTTTTTCCAACGATACGGGCGCCATCTTAAGTTAAAATTTGCGAGACAAGAGACCATGCTACAAACTAGTGTTCAGTGTAGTGTGATACTACCGGAAACTTTAAAGATATATGGTGGCCTAAATGTCCCTTACCAAGGTAGAATTGTGAAGTTTAATAGGTTTTTCCAATTTTGTTGCCCAATTACATCTCAAGCATGGAGCTGGTAAGGCAAGGATAAAACTCAAGATTTTAGGTCCTTGCAATTACTGTTGAAAAATTCAGACACAGACAAACCTGGTATGTGTGTAAAAAAGCCTTAAAATAAATTCCTGCTTTTTGTTGCAGTAGCAGAATCTCATGGAAGAATCCCCTCTGAATAGATAAGAAATAATTGTTTTAAACAAAATACTGGTGGTCCAGCTGTTGGACAATTCCTTTGAAATAAATGTCACTGAAGCTTTATTTTATGATTATTTAGATTTAAATTGTTGTCACTTACAGTTAGTGTGATGGTTGTGATGGAGGTAAAAAAAAAAAAAAAAAAAAAAAAAAAAAAAAATCACCACAGTTCAATGGAAATCGTTCACCGAAATGGACCAATCACTAAGCTCCTCCCAAAACAAGGCCAATTTCAGTGAATAATACAGACGGCGTCGTGTTTTTAAGAAATAATCCTACACTGAAACAAGCAATTATGGACAAAATGAAGAGAGCTATCGAACTGAGGAGTCAAAGAAAACTTATCATTAAGTGTGGCATCCTAGGGATGGGAACTCTCCATAACAACCGTTAGATGCTGTCTACATCCCAAGTGGTTGGTAAGGACCGTAGAAAAAGATTTTTCTGTCCAACCATCACAAACGTGACTGTATGGAGTTTGTTCATTTTTTCTGGGAATAAGGTGCTTTGGTAAAATTAGACTAAAACCTTATTAAAAATAACCTCAAGTCATTTGATAAAATGGAGGATCTGTCATGCTGAGGTCCCGCTATTCTTTCAAAGCACCGGGCAACCTTTTTGGAGGTCATGACATCATGAACTCTTTGAAACACCAGGAGATTTTAACTAAAAAGCTGGTGGACTGCATCAGTAATCTGAAAAAGGGTCATCATTGGGTCTTTGAGGAGGATAAATGTCCCTCCAAAAAAATTACCGACTTTCAAATTAACACAGAAATGGTTCACCAGACACAAAATCAACCTTCCTTTATGGTCGGCTCAGTCCAACAGAAAACCCAGTAGGGATAATTCTGGTAACTAGCAAAGGTACTGCTGTTGATTTTGTTAGTTTTTTTTTCCTGAACTAAATAGATTTACTAAAATTAAAGGTTGGATTTGCCCAAATTGTTCAATGTGAGATTAGGCTACAGAAACAATAGATTTTAAGGCTTGTTACACGTCTTTACCAGCTGTAGCAACAAATGTGTCCACCCCTGTACATCCTAACCTCAGATGACTCTGGGTGCCGACGACACAGACTGTGGACAATCCACACTGACCCGAACATCACCGTTTGTGTCAAAGAACATTTCAGAAACCTTTCGCTTTTCTTACAATGTCAAATCAAAACCAGAGAGGCCACCGGGAGTGGTTTTCTGTAGGTTTGCGTGTTACATCAGCAGAGAAGAGGCTCTGGTTTTGTTGGGAAAAAACTTAAAAAGGCACTGATAAGATATGGAGGCAGCTTCTCTGCTATCTCTGACTTTGGCCATCCTTTAAATGATGAATGCTGCTCAGCTGGCTTGGCAATCACAGTATCTGTGTCCTCAAAGAAAAGGATTAGAGAAAAGTTGCCATTTGAGGGAAACGTGTTTCCTCACCATCTGCTGTGAGTGGAAATCTTTTAGCTGATTTGTTGGCACCGCTGATAGGAATGCTTTCAACTCCAGATTTATGAGGTGAAACTCATACAAAAGACAAAACACCATGAGAGTTTATCTTCTAAAAGCCCAAGCAGCCACAGAGAAACACAGCAAAGCAGCTCAATGGTGTCAGCACAACAAGATTTTGAGGGGACGAGGAGTTTTGACTAAATCCTGGAATGTCAGACCTGAGCGAGAAAGCTGCTGCACGCCGTGTCCTGACTGTGTCGCTGCATGTGATGGCAGGGAGAAGAAAAGGATTAACAATCTACTCATGACCCCCCACCCCACCCGGTGTGCTGAACAGAGAACAGGACTGCCGGCTGTGAATACATTTGGAACTTTCCGCATTTCTCTCCAGCCATCGGTCAGGAAACGTGGAAATTTCCACCAGACCTGTTTGGAGAGGAAGAAGCGACAGTGGTGCAGGAGCAATGAGCTGTGGGAGATTTATCAATTCTCCAGTGTAATACAGAAAGCCTCACTGACTTAAAGCCCAAACATCATCCACTTCACCTGCCTTCTTACCCAAAAGAATTAATACGAGCCTTAACTGAGACGAAACTTGAACAACCAAACCACTAAAAGTTGCATCATTTCTGCACCAAATTTTTGAAACTGAATTTTGTTTTTCTCCCCAAAAACACCAAATCGAGTAAAAGGCAAACTGTGATCTGACCAGAGAAAGACAGCAGACGAACACTTATCATGAGCACTTTGACCCTATGAAAGCCTCATTCCCCCTTTTGTAAAGCTTTTAGGATATTTATCCTGATTTTCTTTTCAGTTATTTCTCCAGTAGTAAAATTGCCTCCAAATATCGAAAATTTCCTCCCAAAAGAGTAAAATTAAAGGATTAAAAAAATCAAGGGCTGGATGCCTAAGACACAGACAGCACTAATGGTAGATTAGTGTAATTTTTGGGGCTAAAAAACCAAAAATAATTCTTAAAAAAAAGAAAGAAAAACAGACATTAAAACACAAGCAAAGTCTTGGACACAAATATCAACTACAGTATTTACAAAACCAAAGCCCCATCAATGTTATACAGTATATTATATATAAAATATTGGCTGAACAATGCCATTATTTTATATATACTATATATATTATATATATTTATATACCCACTATAATATATCAAAGAAGCAGCTATTGGTCAGTCTGATGAACTCTTTTGTCCAAATTTTAACTGTTTAAATATCCTTCAGCTACAAAGTGAAGACACAGAAACAAAAAAAGGAGGGAAATAAGGAGAAAACCAATAAATTAAAACTATTCACCAAACACCAGATAAATCTGTGTGCAGTTTGGAATTTTGCAGAACCAAAAAAAAAAAAACAAAAAAAAAAACAAAAAAAAAAACCAGACGAAAGAAAACGTTCCTCCAGGAATAGATGTTTGTTCTTGATCAATTCATCCCACTGATTAAGTCATTGTACAAAAAAAAAGGAATTTACTTAGACATGATTCTTTAGTTTATAGGCCACGTATTTTAAAAAAAGGCCACCATCAGAGTAAAAAGATTTCATTTGGAGAGACAAAAAAAAGGTAAAAGCACAGAAGTGTGGAAAATGCAGTTTGGCAGGAGGTGGAACTTTTTTTTTTTTTTTTGGGGGGGGGTGGTGGTGGGGAAGGTCGAGCAGCCTTCTTGGTTGTCTAAGGTTTGTTGTGTTCACAGTTTTGATTTTTTTTTTTTTTTTTTTTTTTAATTGTTGTTTCCATCACAAGGAGTCCTGGAAACATGATGTTAATCTATTACCGCAGATTGGGGTAATATAAAGTCTGATGTGTCATGGAGCAAGTTAAAAAGAGGCATTTTGCATCCCTTGCTTGCCTTGGTTTGGCAGCCATGAGGAAGAAAATTCGAAGTCCTGAGATCCGTGTCTTTTTTTTTTTTTTTGTTGTTTTTTTTGAAGGGTTTCTCTAAGAATAAGAAAATCGTTAGAAAACGGTTGCGGGATACAGAAAAATGGACTGAAAGAGGGGAGGTGGGGGGGAAGTGTTACTAGTCATTTTAGGGGCAGGGGGTGGGGAGGAGATGTTAGGAAGGACTCGATCTGGGCAACGATAGGATTCTTCCATTTTTCTTGCCACCGTTCATGTGTGTGTAGGGGACATGCTCCTCGTAATTCCCCCTGAGGGCCACTGAGGGCCCGCTGTCTCTGCTTAAGCTTTCCTCCCTCTGGGAATAAGACGCTGGGTCCAGGGGGATGCTTTCCATGTTGTCCAGGTCCAGGTCGAAGTCCTCCGTCTCGGGGACTTTGTTCTCCTCGCTGTAGAAGAAGGAGACCTCCTGGAAGGTCGGGTGCAGGTCGTCCCGTAGCATCTCGATGATCTCGAGGAACGTTGGCCGCATCTTGGGGTTGTACTGCCAACACATCTGCATCAGGCTGTGCCTGGTCGTGAGACATAAAACCAGATTAAAGACTCACTGAACAAAAACATACCTTCAGAAAACTGGTCTACAGTGTTTCACTAAAGTATTCAAACACCTTGAACTTTTGCCCAATTTCTCACAATAAAAACTTCAGTGTAATTTGGGATTTTATGTGACAGAACGACACAAAGTAGTGCATAATTGTAAAGTAGATGTAAAATGATACATGGCTTCCAAAATTATTACAAATAAAAATCTGAAAGTGTTGCATCCATTGATATTTAACCACCTTGACTCTGATACCCATAAATAAAATCTCATGCAACCAATATCCTTAAACAGCTTCAGTCAGTAAACACGGTCCGACAGCATGCAACCTCGTCTCAGTATGAATCCAGCTGTTCTGTGGAGGCCTCAGAGGTCTGTTAGAGAACAGATCAGGAAGACGAAGGCCAAGGAAGACAGCAGACAGGTCAGGGAGAAAAGCCGTGGAGAATTTTGAAGTGGGGTTAGGCTACACAACAATAACCCAAAGCTTTGAGCAACGAACTGAGCACTGTTCAGTCCATCCAAGTAGGGGACGTGTGGAAAAAGTGTGCCGCTCAGATGCGACCTAAACGTTTTGGCTGACATGAAAAAGTGCGAAGGAGAACCAACGCTTCACTTCGACCCTGATTGACACCATAGTGAGACACAGTGGTAATGCGTCAAAATGGGAATGTGTAATATGTCAAGATGTAGAAACGCTCAAGGGTACGAACACTTTAAAGCACGAGATATAAGAAGTTAGCCTGATGCAAGAGCTTTACAAGTAATAGAAAAGAAATTAAAATCAGAATTATTCTTGGTAAGACTCCTTTTTCCTACTAGAAAAGAAAATGAGATAAAAAAAAAAACTATCAATATTTACATCCTCTCAGGACAGTTGTCGGGTCGGTCCAGGAACCCTCCATCCATAACGAACTTCAGAACCTGCTCGTTGGACAAACCCTGGTACGGCTGCTCCGCTAACGTGCTGATTTCCCACAGCACAACCCCAAAAGACCTGCAAACAAACACACAAGCGACAAAAAAAAATACGATTAAAGGTTTGTTTTCAGGACAGGTTCGATGCGGGAGCCGAGGCGCGGCGTACCAGCAGTCAGAGTGGGCCGTGAACACTCCGTCCTTCAGAGACTCCGGAGCCATCCACCTGACAGGAAGCAGGCCCTTTCCTCCTTTGCGGTAGTAGTCCGTCTCATAAATATCCCGCGTCATTCCAAAGTCTGCAAGGCGGTGGGAGCAAATAATGAGTCAGCATATAGGAAAATCCACTCACACACATTGGGCTTCCTGTGTGAAAAACATGGAAACTAAAATAAGCACGGACCTCCGATCTTGACAGTGAAGTCCTCTGCCACCATGCAGTTTCTGGCCGCCAGGTCTCTGTGCACAAACTTCTTGGCGTTGAGGTAGGCCATGCCGTCTGCAATTTCTGCTGCCATCTGGAGCATGTCTTTCAGAGTGGGTGGCGGGCAGCCCAATGGATTGTTCTAGAAAGATAAACACACACAAAACGACAAAAATCTTCATGTTTTATCCATACTTATTACTCAGTAATCCCAACGGGCTGAAGGAACATTTCATTTCCCCTTTACTGATAATAAAAAGGATGATGTGGAGGTAGAAGAGAAACAGAAGAACAAACCTCAGAGTCTGGCCTCAGACTCCGCAGGTAGCTCTTCAGGTCACCATGAGTCATCAGCTCCATCACCACCAGCGTGGGCTGACCTTTGGACACGACTCCCAGCAGACGAACCTAAGCACAAATTCAAAACATGTTCATACATATCAAATAAGCATACAAATAATTTGAATCATTTCTTAAACCTTTCTTAATTATAATTTGGATTTTTTTTTTTTTTTATTAGCAAGTTTTTCGCAGAAATGTTGTTAAATATGTTCAAATTGAACAAAATCTGCTCTAAACACAGGCATATGAATAAATATCATTATGTTCTATATATAATGTGCTGGAAAAAAGACAAGACGCATAAAAATAGACAATAACTTGCATCTTATTCATAGACATTCGAGTACATTAAACAAAAATGCTTTCCAGGACCTGTGTGAGTCCTTACTATGCAGACAAGTTACAACATTCATAAATCCTTGTTTTAATGTGGACTCTCTTCTCCTCCCCAGGTAAATAATAAAATTCTTCCCCTACATCCCAACATGAGTTTGCTTTCAGCTGACAGCGCAGACACACGGCGGTTTAAATTGCTGCTCCACAGGTTGTGTAATGAAATAGTAATGGCAGGCACGACCGCTCACAGAGTGTGAACATTTGTTCTGGAGTCTAACTGTGTGTCAATATGGCAGCTTCAGCACAACAAGCGAGTCATGATTCTGTGAGTCACATGTGCTCATGCTGCTTTCAACAACATGATAAAACGCTGTGAGTCAGCAAGCTGCCTCAGCATGCTGGACGCTGATGGTTTTTGTTAAAAGAGGCGAGGCCGTACCACGTGGTGACAGCTGAAGGCCTTCATGACCGAAGCTTCGTTCAGGAACTCGATCCTCTCTCTCAGGCTGGCCAATTCGTTGACGGTCTTGACGGCTACGCGCGTCTCTGGTTCTCCTTTGACGATGTCCTGAGCGATTCCCTCGTACACCATTCCGAAGGAGCCCTGACCCAGCTCCTTGAGCAGCGTGATCTTCTCCCGGGGAACCTCCCACTCATCGGGAACATACACTAAACAAAAAAAAAAACAAACAAACACACAGACGACTACATGAACCCTTCACAGATCTAAAGTTGACTTCCTCTTTTCTGTGCTAACATAGTTAGGAAAACAGAAAGAGCAAAACAGGATACAGGTTGGTCTTACTGTCATTGGCGCTGAAGTATTCAGGATTCGGTGAGGTGATGAGCTCTCCTAACGGGCCTTCGGTTTGCCTGTAACACAACCACAGAAAGCATCTGAAACGCTGCTAGCTTAACCCTCAAATCATAACAGTTTTCAGATTGTCTTGAAAAACGACGCCTACTTTCAAGTTTCTAAGGTTTTGTGCTTATAGTGGCTTGCAAAAGTATTCAGACCACTCGAACTTTTTCACATTTTGTCAAATTAAAATTACTAAATTCAAAGCATTTCATTGGTATTACAAAGTATAGTGCTCAACTCTGAAGTGGAAAGAAAATCATTCTTTTTCAAATTTTTGGAATGAAGTTCAGCCTCCCGGAGTCAATATTTTGTAGAATGGCCTCTCTCTGCAACTACAGCTGCAACTATTTACCAGTTTTGCACATTTGATGACTGATTTTTTTAGCCTTTCCTTCTTGCAAAGTAGATCAACTCAATCAGGTTGGATGGAGAGTTTTGGCAGAAAATCTCAGCTGGATTTAGATCTGGGCTTTGACTGGACCATTGCAGCACATCGATATGCTTTGATTTAAAGCTACCATATTTTGTAGCTCTGGCTGGATGTTTAGAGTTGTTCTCCTGCTGGAAGGTGAGCCTCCACCCCAGTCTAAAACCTTTTGCAGCTTCTAATAGATATTCCTCCAGTTTTGCTCTGTACTTGGTTCCATCCATCTTGACATCAACTCTAACCAGTTTCCCTGTCCCTGTTAAAAAGACACATCTCCACAGCATGACGCTGCCACCACCATGTTTCACTGCAGGGATGGTGTGGTCAGGGCGTTTTGCATATAAGCCAAAAAATTTCCCTTTTTGGTCTCGTCTGACCAGAGCATCTTCTACCATGTTTGCTGTGTCACTGTATGTTTCCAGATTGTCCCACCTGAGCTGTGACTCCATGCAGGTGCTCCACAGTTCCTCTTGGCTACTTCCCTGAATAAATCTCTCCTTACCCGACCAGTCGGTTTCGGTGAACTGCTAAGTTTTGGTAGGTTTGTGGTTGTTTCATACTCTTTATTTTCACATCTTTCTCCATGTGTTCCTTGGTCTTCATGATAATGTTTGTTCACTCATGTTCTCGAATAAACCTCTGAGGCCTTCACAGAACATCTGGATTAATACTGAGATTAAATCACACACAAGTTGACTCCACTTACTAATTAGGTGACTTCTGAAGGCAAGGCAGCGGGTTACAGTGGATTTTATTTAGGGACATCAGAGCAAAGGGGCTGAATCCAAATAAACACCACACTTGAAAAGCATGCATTATTTTTCTTCCACTTTATAATTATGCACTACTTTGTGTAGGTCTATCACCTAAAATCCCTATAAAATACACTGAGGTTTGTGGTTGTACTGTTGCAAATTACCTTTTCTTGATGACAAAAAAGACAACGCCTCCCACGAACAGCAGCAAGATGGAGCAAATGACTGGACCAATTACAATCCAAACTAAACCTGTATCAGCTGCAGGGAGAAAGAAGTCTTTGAGTATGAAAACTTAAAATCAGCTTCCATAATGTTTCACAGTAAACGAGTCAATCTAGCAAACACTGAATCGCATTATAAAGAAAAGGGAACTATAAAGATCTAGCGAAGCTTGACGCCATCTTATCTTACGGCTAGGCATGAAGAAGTATGTGGTTTCTGTAAAAGATCCATTTCCAGCCAAGGACGTAGCCCGGACAATCACACTGTAGTTCCCAGGTTGTAAGAGTGTGAGCTTTGTGCCACCCGTCTTTTGGTAGGTCAGCCGTGACACACAAATCGAGTGGGCCTGGATAACAGTGAGAAAAAGTATGAGTTAGTGTAAGAAACACTGACAAGTACGGTAACAGGAAAGAAATACTGGATAAAAGTTTGATTTTTCACCTTTGATGTTCTAATATTTTTCCGTAAAAGCCTCAAACCAAATATTCCTGGACTGAATCTGTGTTTAAATTGAGTTTTTAGGAAAGTAAATAAGTCTATGTTTAAATGCAGGTGAGAAACTTCCAACGCAGATGGTTATGGAGTCACATAAAGTAGACTTTCTACCAAAACTACCCAAAACTTCTGCTCCTAGGAAGTTTATTTAAGATTCTAAGAGTTTCAGGGGAAAAATAAAGGTTTTCTGCATTTTCATGATTTACAGACATGTAACATTTCAGAAAACACATTTAATAATGTGTGATGTTTTTAACGATGTCACTCTTTAAAAGCTGGGTTAAGAGACTGGTGGACTAGATCCATCACAAATTTACTGTGCAATGCCCCTGCACTCAAACTTTCAACATATTCATACTACTCCTCTCAGTGGGAACTACTTAGCTTAAAAAATAACAGCTAAACATAATCATTGAATGTTTCATTTCAACGATGTTTTTTAATAGCCCTGACGATGTAATAATTACTGTATAAACAACAAATTCTCAATAAAATGTCTTGAAATTTGGTTTTGCTTCAGGCAACCACAAAGAAACAGCCTAATTAATTAATGAGAGCCTGCAAACAAGCTCTGAAAAGTGTTTCTAATAAAATGTAGATCAGTATGTTTAGACTGAAGTGCATGACTTAATTGCTTCCAGTGCAGTGCAGACGGGGTCTGAGATGCTGCATCTGAAACCTTCCTTCCTGCTTCTGTCACTTTGGCAACGGAGCTGTTGCTGCTGCTGGCTTCGAATCGCACATTTGCAGCAAGTAACCTGCCAGACTTAAGCTTGCACACTGTCACAGATGTGCAGCTATCCATCAGAATCAGAATCCAATTTTGATTTGCACAAAAAATACGTAAGTTCACACCGAGGTAAATCAAGAACTTTGTAAACAAATGCCTTTTTTTTTTCCTTTCCAGGGATGAATGGATGGATAGAATAGGGATAAGGGATAAAACCTAACAACAGAAATCCTTTTCCAATCCGTTTAATGTTTTTGGTGCAAGAACCATGTTTGTAAACCTTTATCAGCCACACAGGTTTACCTCTGGGTCTCCAACCTTCTGGTAGAACACCTCATAAAGGATGATGAGGCCATTAGGCGAGGGAGGCTCGTTCCATCGAACAAACACATAGGGAGGCTCAGTGTTCACGATCTCATGAGTCACCTGGCCTGGGATGTCATCTGCTTTTACTGGACATTAAAAACAGCATCTCAGCATCTAATTTCATTTCCGACAGCAATATATTCTGTGGTTTTAGTTGTAAGTGTGCCATACAAACACACTGGTGGTGGCGGTAAGTATTATCTATCCATTCAACATGCAGAGATTTATGAATTGATATCAGAGGATCCTTACACTCCGGCATGGTCCGGGCACTGACATAGGTAGCCATGCTGCAGCGTTTGATGTCTGTGGCATGGTTGCAGGCTATGATCTCTATCTTATAGCTGGTGAAGTGGTGCAGGTTGGATATGACTGCTGACTCCTTAAACGCATCTTCCTCCACCTGATGAGAAATAAGGAGAAGAATTACTGTGTTAATAGATGCAGTAAAATAATGCGATGGAACTTATTATTGGTTTTTATTCTTATGAAGCAGGTTTCGCAGTGCAGTTACTGCAGTTACTGGTTTTCTCTTGAACATAAATGGTCCTAATTTTTCATTTTCTGTAATTAACCTGCTTCCCTAATCATTCAAAACCCAACAAAACACTGAATGAGAATTTCACAGGTAAAACAGAAACAGCGTTTGAGACCTTGGATCCCTCTTCCTTCTCGTCTTCTTCCTCAGATGAGGCAGTGGTGGGTTCGATCTGCATACTGGAAATTGTGGAATCAAAGAGGGTGGACCCGGTGGGCTCAGGATTGCCCACTGAGCGTCGTGGACGACTTTGTCTGGGAAAACAGGCCAAGGAGACGTTACAAAAAGCAAAAACAATCTTGGCCTCACACTAGGTTTTCCAGGAATCGGTCTGACATCATGACTTTAGTAACACATACTCTCTCCAGCCCTGTTTAAGGCGCCAGCAGCCGTTTCCATGTGTTGGATGCGTTTCCTATGTGTTGCCACTGAGAGAAGCTTCCTTCACTTCCAGCGGCTCTAATTATCTGGCACAATCCACAAATGTTGGCAAGTCTTGCAAAGACGCGTAAACAGCTTCAAAATAAGCTCAACTTTTATTGAAGAAGCAGAATTTCTTATATATTTTTTGAGAAACATGAAACTTTTAATTTGAGAACATTTTGAGTGGGAAAGAAAATCTAATTTTGAGAATTTATTTCTTTTAATCAAAACCACTGGTGTCACATTTATTGGCAACCTGCTGTCAATCTCTTTGTACAACCCCCTTTAGCCAACAGAGCAACACTTTCTTTCTACTATAACACAAGGTTGGAACAGAGAGAGGGGTCTTTGCACAACCTCTCTAGATCAGGGATGTCCAAACTGAGGCCCAGGGGCCATTTATAGCCCTCAGAATGATTTTGTTTGGCCTGTGATCACAACTTAAAGTCACAACATATCAGGCCTAGCATCTAACAGAACAATTTTTAGGGTGAAATATTCACTGCGTCACTAATTGCGAAGGGTGCAAAGAAACTGGGCTCGGGCACATCTGAGCCTGCTTTTAATGATGGCATCATAATTTAAAATGATGATTCCATGTAGTATTTTTCAGATGTTCAAATAAATTTATTTCCAGCATGTTCAGATATTGATGAATTTAACATTTCATCATTTTTAGAGATTACATTTCCTAGATAAACAGCCCCACAGCATCACAAATCCTCCACCGTACTGATCAGTAAGCATTACGTTCTCAACGTATTCATCCTCTGTTTCAGCCCCTCTCAAGAGTTGGACCGTCTGTCCAAAAGCTCAATCTTAGTCTCATCTGACCAAAGTAAACTCCACCTGTTTACATTTGCGATGGAAGGGCAAAAAAGGCTTGGCATGTAGACCGCATTTAATGGTTGTTATGCAGACCATTAGTGACCCAAAAATGCCACTCTTTGCTGCATTTTTCCAATACTGAGCAATGGAGGTATTTTTTCACCTCCCTTACCATCCACCTCACTGTGCATGGTGGCAAGATAAATATGGGTTCTGGTCCAGCCAAGAGGTCAGTGGCGAAAGAAATGTAGATATATCTTGATCACCATGGAAACAAGTCATGGATTATTAATTAAAAGTCACTGGAAACTTTGATCAACATAAAAAAAGTTAAGCATACATTTAAAAATGCTTCAGCTGTGTTTACTTTTAAAGGAATAGCAGGATTTTGTAAAAACAATTGCTATTTTTTCCCCTCACAGAATAAATGTTAGAGTAAAGGTTTGATTTCTTTTCCAGTGTGAGATTACATAGTGATTCATTTGGTTTAAGGATTTTTACACATTTTTACCAAAGCTGACAATAAATGTGGAGGGAACTATATTTGCCGTGACCACAAAGCACAGAAGGAAACTTTTTCACTTACAAAAATGACACAATTAGTGTCTTAAATCAGAGCGGCGGTTGCCTTGTTTATTCTTAAGTTCTGCTGAGTAGATTCTCACTCAAGTGGAAGAAAAACACCCATGTCTCCCTCTGGTTGATGGACTTAGAGAGCACGAGGATTGTTGTTTGTACCGTACCAAGAGCTCGACCTGTCCAGAGTCATGAGTTGAAACTGCATCTGAGGAGCGTGCGAGGCTGGGTGTTTGTGTGTTTCCAAATGGCAGTGTGCATGATTGCACCTCTGACTGGCATGAATGATAATGGGCACAGCAATCACTCCCTTGGAGAAGTGTGTGTGTGTTTGAGGGAGAAGGAAGGGTCAGTGAAGTCCAGACACTCAGCACCTCCCACCTTAAGCCTCCCCATAAATCGCTGCTCCGCACAAAAACAAGAGTCTAAAAAAGCCTCACTAACAGACAAAAGGATGTGAGCTGCTTCCACATGCACATCACAGCGTCTGGGATAAAAAAAAATAAATCGCTTTGTTGAAGCTGTTGTAAACTGTTGTGATGTAGCTGAATACTGTGTAAAAATGGTGGCTCAAATTGTTTCGTGTTTTTTTGGCTTGACACCTCTAATAAAAACTACGGAAGCTTAGTTGACTAGAGTAAGTTAAGTTATTGGAAGTGATGTTATCTGTTCATTTATTTTATTTATTTTCGATCTCTATAACT
Source organism: Anableps anableps (assembly GCA_014839685.1). Taxonomy (NCBI): domain Eukaryota; kingdom Metazoa; phylum Chordata; class Actinopteri; order Cyprinodontiformes; family Anablepidae; genus Anableps; species Anableps anableps. Next base: position 19,907,807 of record CM026070.1, on the reverse strand, counting down.
TTTTTCTAGTATAAAGTTTTTTTAGACCACTACTATTTTGTTACTCGGGGTTCCTGGAATTTAGATGTTTTCCAGGCCAGGATTAGGATGGAAAAAGAAAATGATATGAAGGAAAAATATTTGTATCTCAGTCTTTATTCTTGACTTCTTCCTGCCTACCATTGGTGTCCTTTCGTATTTTCTTCCCTTCTGTTTTCTTTCTTCATTCTCTTTCTTTTCCTAATTTTTCCCCTTGTTCTCGTCCTTCCTTCCTTGTGTCCTTTCCTTCTATTCTTCCATCACTTTCTTTCTTCTCACTATGTCTCATGTTGTATCTTTCCTCTCTTTATTCCTTTTTTGTGTCCTTCCTTTGTTTCTTCCTCCCTTGTGCCCTTCCTGTCTCTCTGTCGCTTTCAGAATTTTGCAGGATCCATATATAAATTTTGCCATGAGTAGAAATTTATAGGATATTTTGGGGCTTATAATTTAAAATGGGTGAAATGGAATTATACATCTGGAAATGTGAGTCTGGAATTTTAACTAAAACTCATTTGAACATTTTCTGAGAAAAACAAAAATAGGTTTAGGAAAATATATAACACAACCTTTTTTTTTTTTGGAAAGTGCCTTAAAATGACGTATGCTGTGAACTGGCGCTATATGAATAAACTGAACTGACTGCCAGACTGAGACGAGTCAAAGCAGCGTTCAGAGGTTTTGGTCAGGAAGGGCTCACCTGCTCTCAAAGACAACATTATGGAGGTAATCCTCAAAGGTCTTGCGGTATGCTATCTCCTTCTGCTGCTTCTCTATTTCCAGTTTTGTCTTTGGGCAAGTGCAACATCGGCCCCCCGAGTTCGGCTCTTCTGTTTGGTTCCACTTCTGCTCGTCTTCGCTGTTGAAGTGGGTCGGGGTGCGGGATGGCAGCTTCATTCCTAGGGAGGACGGAGCGTTGTGAGGTGAAGTCAGATGGAAAGGGACCAGCTAACGGCTTCGGTTTTTACTGACCTTGCAAGCAGTAGTCAAACTTGTACAGGTCACTGTCCTCTGGCTGCTTGTGACAGATGACCCGGTAGTGGGTGATGTTGCCGTTGGGACTGGTGGGAGGCTTCCACTTCAGGATGATCTGAGATGAGGAGTTTGAGGATGAAATCGGGTCCAGAGGTACAGAAGGCTCTGAAAGAAATAAATTACGATATTTAGTCAAAATTAAAAAACAAAACACAGTGCAGCCTTGAACTAGAACTGTTTGCTAGACTTGCATGGATGCAAATGCACAGATCCAGAGAAATAACAAAAATAGGACCGACATCAGCATTACATAGCTCAGATGGTTCATCTGAATATTCTCATACAACAGACATGTAAAATAGGTTCCGAAATGTTAGTTTGACTGCATTAACAAATGAGAGGTTTTACTGTTATTGCTTTGCAAGAAAGGAAGGAAGAAAGAAGAATGTAATTAAGTAATCCTGCATGCACGCAGTTCCAAGTGTAAACATGCAAAACATGCTGTGAATTATTTTTAGGAGGGGAAAGTATGCAGTCAGGGGTGGGGGATATAGTTTCTTACAGCAGAATCATGATCATGATTTTGTTACCATTTTCTATAGAATTTAAATTTAATAACAACAATTAAAGTAGACTCTGAATAAGCAATCACAACCAAACTGAAGCAATATTTGGTCTTGGTACAGTAAGATGTTTCATGAAGGAAATGGTAATGGAAGAAAAAAACTGGTCGACACAAAAGCACAGATCAGCACTTGTCAGAAATGCTCCAAATAGGGTGCAGTGATTTATTTATTTATTTTTTATTCCCATGTTTCACTGAATAAATACTGAGAAAGGTTTCAGCTGTTAAATAAATAAGCTAAATTTACAGGGATGGGTCAATAATTACCTTTTTCTTAAAACTGATAAAAATCAGTAATTCATGAAGTACTTTTGTAGAAAAAGAAGAAAAACGTAGCAACTGTTTCATATAAAGGTGGAGAAAGAGTCCTTTTGAGTAAAATAAAAACTCCTCAGACAGGAAAATAAACTTCTGTAATGTTCTAACAATACTTTGTAGTTTATTTATTTATCATCATAACTACTACTGTTTCATAAACTAAGCACTTTTCTTTAAAAGCTGTAACTGTTGATGTTTAGTGTTACATCAGCATGTAGTTCTGGGCTCTCCCACCCGACTCTGAGCCAGATGGAGAGAGGGTCAAAAGGAAGGGCTCTTCTTACACTTACTATCACCATCTCTCTGCTTTAGCCGATGAATATTATTATCTAATCCTTTACAATTTATTATCATATCACAGAACCACTCATGCAGCACAACTGCTATGCCACAACAGTGTGTGCAACATATTTAAACATGAAACACTCGTTGAAACTTTGCTCTAAAGGAAGTTCAGCTAAAGTCCAGCGGTTCTGCCAATGATGGGATCTGGACCCAGTTGATAAGACAAATATATTTAAAAATCATCTAAACACTCCAAAATGAACATTAAGCAAAATTTTACTTACTTGAGGCGTTCGTGCGAACATAAATGATGTTACTCTTGGCTCCATGAACCTGATGCTCGTCAGACGCAGACAGCTGGGATCTCACCATGATTGCGTACTGGGTCCAGGGTTTCAACGACCGGATGAGGTAACCTGGTTGTTCTTCCTTGTTAGTGTCGCGAGGCGGTGGGTCAACATCAGCAATCACCCAACTGTTTGAGCCACACGCGTCCTGTCCATCAAACTCCGTCACATTCTTGTACGGGCTGCGTTTGGCGTGGAAAAAAAAAAAAAAAGAAGGTAAAAAAACACTTCAGGAAAAAAAAAATAAAAAAATCAATGAATGCAGATTGAATTAGGATTCAATCATCCGTGAAAAAAACAAATAAGAGTCCTGCAAAGGATAGTGAGGGTAGCTGCTTTTTGCCTCAAGCTGTTAAACTGCTGAACGATGGCAATAATGCACTTTATATTATTACACATAAGTTTATATTCCTAAATGATTTTGTGGTTTTATCATTTTAGTAATTTTCCACACTAATAAACAATCAGGTTAAAACAATCAGTTATAACCAGATTAGTTTAGCAGTTTTTAATCTGGTGCATTGGAATTACTAGTTAAAATCCCCTGTTGAACTCTGTGGAAGGTAGTGATCAATAAATCACATTTATGTCATTATGTCTTTCTGGATATAAAAACCTCCCACTTACGCCTCTTTGTAGAGCACCATAAATCCCAGCAGGTCTCTGTAGTCCGATGGCCAAAACGCTTCCCACTTCAGAATGATCATGTTAAACGTGACCTTGATCTCAGTGAAGTTCAGCACCCGCATCTCACCTAAAAGACAAAAGAGGCAGGGATCAGCACGCCTCATCACAGAGTTCGATTAGACTTTTTTTGGGAAAAAAAAAAAAAAAAAAAAAAGTTAGATTTACAGTGCATTGTGTGAGTCCTCGTTGATTTTTTATAAACATTTTATTACATTAAATTTAGAAACTTGAAGGGATATTACTGAGATGTTATTGACCTACACAAAGTGCTGCATATTTGGAAAGTGGAGACAAAAGGATTAACGGTTCTTACAAAAAAATCTGAAAGGTGCCATTCAAATCTGTTAAAAAACGAAAACCGATGTTAACAGATGCCATCCATTAAACCTGAGCTATTTTACTAATGTCTTTGAATGTGTTTGTGTTGAATCATCACATAAAACCCCAGCAAAAATACATTAAAGTTTACGATTGTAATGTGATCAAATGTGAAAAAGTTTAAGAGTTATAAATATATTTGCAAGGAAATGTGAGAGTTTGTTTTCATCTGGTTCAGCAGGTAGTAAAGTTTTCTGTTTGCAAAACTGCATAATCCAAAATTAAACTCTCAATGAGAAAACCCTGCTTTGTTTACCAAGCCTTAGTTCCTAGACTTGGTGACATCATTAGGAAAGATTCAAACATCGGTGCACTTTTCTTCTCTAACCCCTATCGACATTATTCACAAGAGAAAGAACCTCGTATTTTCATGAAAAATGTGAAAACAACATTAAGTAGGTTAACGTGGAAACAGCAGTTCGGTAAGCCTGTTTTAGTGTCTGAAACATAAAGACTCTTACAGGATGCTTGGTCTCCGTTGGTGCGAGCAGCGATGTCGTTCTTCTGGTTACGCTCCTTGGTTCCTGTTACCTCCTCCAGCTTTCTGATTTCGGACATGCAAAGTTTAGAGTTGAAGTGGAAGAACGTGCGACCTCGCTCGATTGTCAGGTTGTGCTTCGACCAATCCCACAGCTGCCGGAGGTTCTGGTTGTCCAGCGCGTAAAAGGCGTAGTGACTGATGGAGAAGCGCAGAGATAAGCAGTGAAGGGGTTAATTCAATTCAATTCAAAAATAGTTTATTATTCCCAAAAGGAAATTAAATTAATTAATTTTAAAATTTTAAAATTAATCCTAGCATTAAACAATAAATATGAGATGAGAGGTGGAAGAAGGAGTGCTTACTCTGTTTCAAGTTGCTCTCCTTTAATGACACGTAGTTTTCGCAGGAAGGAGAGGGAGACCAATGCGTAGGCTCTGCGAATGCTCAGGTAGCCTGTGATGACCTCGATATGTCCTAGACTGGCCTCCAGCTCAGCCGCTATATTAGCTGTAAGCAGGAGGACAGTTGAGGGTGCAACCAGGCAGTGGCGATGGTACAAACTAAAGAACAACAGAACGTGGAGCTGCTATAGCAGGCTCAGCGGGGGTACTACGGGTATAGCTACTTACTCCCTCCTCGAATCTTGATGACCATGTTGCCCTCAATGACTGTGCATCCTCGTAAGGCCTGGGCTGACGTTACAGAGTCAATCGTCTTATTTCCCTGGCATGCTTTAGGACAGAGGCCCGCACAAGGTTCGCAGGTCAACCTAAACAGACACAAGAATCGAGATTAAACCACTTCGTTAGCTCTGCAAATGAACAGCAATGTCTGAAATGATGATTAATGAGTCAGATTTTCTTTAAGGTGTATGAGCGTAAGGGTGGGATGAATATTAATGCACAGCACACTTTTTAAATGTAAAAACCTTCCATCATTTTCCTTTTACGTCACAATCTTGCTCTAGCACATAAAACCCCAGGAAAATACATTAAAACTGGAGGGTGTAACATGTCAAAAGCTGGATCTAGGTGGTGGATGTACAAAAAAAATTAACTTGGGGTTCAAATGAAACAGTTTTCGATGGTGTCTGCTGTTTGCAAAAATCCAATCACAATTCAGAGCTGAATTTTTCTCTTAATCAGATAACTCCCATAATGAGCCCGTAAATGCAGATCATACTCGCTCTCATTCACATCTGCGCCTCCTTGATGTTTATTTGCACTGAGGCGAGCGACGTGAACGATCAAAGAGAGCGTAATCACTGACAAACCCAAACAACACAGCCGCAGTTCCCAAAGGGGCTCTCGCCTGTTGCTTTGTCTCTGTTCACTCGGTGACGTCTTCTCCCTTCAAGCATGCGTTTCTGCACGAAATCACAAACACAGGCAGGATTTCACAGCGCAAAGAGGCCTTGATGGTGCCTTTTAGGAAATTCATTCACAAACAAGCACCACATCCTTCAAAATCCCCTCGAAAAATTCCTAAAGAGCATAATCCATCTTTTTATTCCATTTACAGCCAACACCTTTCAAACCGCAGAAGCTTCGCTTGGAGATGACTTTAAAAAGTGTCCCAAGAAAAGCTGCAAATATATCTTTTCAGAAAGATAACAAATAATCCTTCAACAGAAAGAAAAAAAGTTGACTTCAAAAGTGTGAGAAATCCTAACAAAAACCCAGAGGTCAGATAAAAATAGATCTGATTTCAAGAAATGTGTGTTTAAATGAAGATAATATTATTTTATCTTTTTTTCTATTAACAAACGTACACTGACAATAAAAACACAGCTGGATAATGAACCATGGATTACCACGGCAACACATTGTGTTAATGACATCACAAGAATCAAGCTGATCAGCTGACATCAGTGAACAAGCAGGGGTTTGACCGTACATCCAGGAGAAGATTGAAGTTATGGGTTCATGATAACATGATGACAATATTTTTTGGGAAAACTCATAATCCCTTTTTTCCTTGCATAAAAAAGGATCCACCAATGAAAAGCTGGGTTTTAAAGAATTTGCAAATAGTGGAGGATAATTTAATCCAGGTTTGACTTATTTTAATTTTAAGTGGTCCTAATACCAGAAGTGTTGAAAATTCCCTCTTTTCTGTTTTAACAAAAGGTATTATTTATATAAAACTGTTTTACATAAATACAAAAAAATGCCTCATGTGATGTCACTGGAGGCAGGAGAAGCTTGTTTTTGGATGTTTTCTTAATTATTTTATAACAAAATAGCAACAACAACAAAAAAAAACTGAAATAAAAACTGGAAAAACTGACTATGACATGTTATATAGTTGACAAACCATATTGTAAGATTTTATGGAAAATTCTGGCTGGTAGTTTTAAAAAATTGACAAGAGTTACATCAGGTAGAAGATGATGCAGTCACTTTTTTAAAGTCCCTGTACATGGGGAACTAACCTTACAAAGGATGCTGTTGTTTGTTGAGGGAAACATGTAAGCTATGCATAAACTGCTGTTTGCAATCTCTTCATGCTTTAAATTCTGTTTATGCAACTCCTATTATAATCCCCTCTCCAGGACCGTGCCCTGACTGTCTCCCTCTTGCTGCTATGCTGTCCTCACAATGGCATTTAGGATTAAGACAAGAAAACCTCCCAGTTTCAGCCCCGATGATCTTTGTTTACAATTTATCAAACTCTTAACAATTGCTACCAATTAAAGACTAACTAAATGTTTGTCGCTTTATGATTTTGAGCGAGTGGAAACACAGTAACAAGCGCTCCAAAACAATGAATAATAAGAAAAATTCAAGGACGTGTTGTCTTTCTCTGTCTCCCACACATGGAAAAAAAAACATATATTCTGCCTCTCCAGTGTAACGCTCTAGTTGCAGCGCAGAAAAGGGAGAATGTTTTGGGCTGTTGTACCGAAAACACAGACACACAGGCAGACAGGCCGGGGCTCCGAGGGCAGCTCTTAAAGGGACAGTGTTTATCTGAACCCTGTGACTCGGACTCCGGGCTCTGTTGGAACCATCTAGAGCGGAGGCCTGCAGCTGACGCTCAGGTTTTGGTTTCGGCCCAACCCTGACAGAACCACACCAAATGTGGGACTGTGTGCTTGCTGTCACGTTGTCCAAAAAAAGATGAGCAAACTCCTTTCACACAGCAGACAGAAGCAGATGCTTTTTGAGCGCAGCAGATGTGGTGAAATAAAATTATGTGGCAAAAAGGAAACAGTTTAGAAGAGAATTACTAGTTATAATAAATTGAAGAACATTAAGCATATTCAACGTAATTTCTAAATGTATAAAGTATGATGTAATTATACATAATGAGTTTTGATGTGTAACATCTTGAGTGATGTTATAGATTTTTGAAATGTCTACATTTAAGGACATTAAGACTAAGAGCTGGACTGAAATATCCAACGATGAGGGACATTTTTCATGTCCAAATTCTATCGTTTTCCAGAATAAACTAAGCAGAGTTCACTTTTCACCCTTTTGCATGAATTAAAAATTTCACTATGAAAGACAAAACTTTCATCCATGCAAACAAAACTTGAATAAATGAATGGATAGATGGATGGATGAATAGAAAAAACAAATCGATGGATGGCTGGCTGGATGAAAAACAATGCAAACCTTTGAGCAGTGCCTATTAGTATGGATGGATGCGTAATATCCAATAATGCAAACGTTTGATTCATGTCAGTGGTTATTAGTGCGAGTGGCTTTAAATGGGGCCCTAAGGGAGACACAGAGGCAGCCCTCACATGATCATTACATGTTTTTCTGACTCACCAATTTAAGACAAGCAGCAGTTATGGTGAAAGCTGCCGTAGACCTTCATGAATACAATGTAAGTCAGGAATACATCCCATAATGGTGTAGTTTGTGACAGGCTACGCCACTGTGATGACGTTTGTTCTTGATTTAACCAAAACACACAGAGGCTGCGATGTTGCAACAGGGTCCTGATGGAAACGTCTTGTTTATTACATGATATCTACGGGCACACAGGCAAACGCGGACTCAGGTTCCGATCCAATGAGCAGCAGTAAAGGTGAGCTATGAGACTGGTTCAAACTCAGTAGCATCACAACCCCGTCAAACATTTTCCCAGAGCAGAATGGAGGTATGAAAGAGAGGAAAGTCTCCCACAGAGCCCTCAACATGTGCTGAGAACCTTAATACTCTGCAGCCAGAAGAGTTGGAGCTGTTTTAATGAAACGAGATTTGTAAACCATACAGCTGGTTCAATTTGATCTGCATACTGCATTCTGAATGTAAAACCAAGAATTTTATTGTGTTGTAGGTCTTCCTCTAAGTGCCCAGAAGCATTGCATATTTAGAGAACTCAATAGGAAAGCTTTTTAATAAAGAAAGAGCCTGTTAACAGTGCTATGTACATGGGTCTAGGTACCTTGCATAAGGTGCAGTTTAATAAATAGGTGTTCCATTTATTAACATAGATTTTGATAGGAGAATATCATAAAACAATTTGAAAACCAGTTAGCAGTGAACATAAAGCTGCATTTTAGATTTCATTACGAAGAGTTTTAGTTTGTTAAACTTTGCTTGGACATTTTGTTTCAGTGTTAAAATATTTAGACCATGTGCAAACCATAACTCACATTTTGCGAAGCCAGCTTTTCTTGCTGAGTACGTATATCTCATCCACTTGAAAACTGTGTTTTTGGTAAGAAACAAAAAGCTGGGAAGACATCATAACCTATTTCCTGTTGTTTTACTGAATCTCAGTGTTGCATTCGACACACTTAAGCCTGTCACGATAAGCGATAAATCAATTAATCGCATGATAAATTAAAATGAGCTCAATAACTTCCACTTGGACAACAGTCGTTAAAGAGAAGCTCCGTTACTGAATCGGTCTAAAACATTTCCAGAATAAAGGTTTTTCTGTGAAGGCAGGACACAGAGAAACAGGTGCATGCTTTTATTTTCAGTAGGTTGGATTATTGTAAGACCAGAACTAAACAATGGGAGGCAGCATTTCAATTTTATGCTCCTCAGATCTGGAACAAGCTCAGTGAGAACCAGAGATGTGCAGAAGCTGTTCCTTTAAATCAGGATGGCAATATTGTTTACTGTCGATTTCCCAGAGATTGATTTATAAGTTCATTTTTATCATGTCTCAGTTAGTTGTTTTAGATTCACATTTTAACGTTGCCCCTATTTTATACAATACTTACATTTCACTTTATTCTTTTAATGTTTTTCTCCTTTTCAATGCAATTTCCTTTCCATCCAGTTGCTCATTTTCCCTGTAAAGCACTTTAAATTATTTTGTGTATGAATGGTCAAATCAATTCGTCTTGTCTTTTTGAGTCATGAATATTAAGAATATCGCCACCTACTGGTCCGGTGAGGGTCTCTATGTTTTTTTTTTTTGTGTGTGTGTGTTTGTTCTAAATACCAGTTATAGAGTCTATTATGCCATGAGGAAATATGAAGCAGAAAAAAACTCTCACTAATTTCACTATGGATAGCTGATATGCTGTTGAGCAAGACACCTTCCTCGCCCTTCAGTCCAGGGTGTGTAGTTCTACTTTGCCTCTTATGCGTGATCTCTGCGCTGATCTTAAAGACGCAGAGGTCAGCTTCCCAAGTGTATAGTTTGGTGAGCAATATTCACAAAACTCACACACAAGGTCTATCTAATCCAAGTTTACAATGTTACAAACATAAGTGCAGACTTCATCTGAAAAATACATGCAAAAAACATCAGCGCAAACTGTACTGAGATATATGAAGAGCATGAATAAATCTCGTCAGATGTGGCTTCAAGTGTTACAGACAAAAAGGCTTTGTGCAACGCAAACCTGTCCCCGTCTTTTTGTATTGATCTCCAGTCTTCTTCTTTAGTTGGTGTGACTGTCGCCTTCTGCAATAGCTTGCATTAATGATTTAGTCACATGAATATTTCATTCCTCCTGCTGGAAAGTATGTTATACTCGTTACTCAAGCCTCATGTATGCATTTAGTGTGCGTGTAAACAGGAGTGGTTTCCAAAACACATACTTGGCTTCAAAACAAACATGCGTCTCCCTGGTTTAGCAAGAGCCACTGAGGCTAAATAAGTACGACAGTGATTTTCCTCTGTGGTCCTTTGCAACAAGTAAGAATGCCAAAAGAGGTCGTGCTCTTGGTTATTGGCATGCAGATGAAACTTTGAGCTAAAAAGGAGCAGGTATAACAGATGTTTAGGTTGATTTTGCATGATGAAGGCCCCACAATGTGGCTTTTTATCAGGAACCATTCCTTCAATCTTCAACCTCTTTGACATATTCTACTCTAACCACCTCAAACACAGAGATAATCTTTTCCGGTAGGGTAAAATGTGTTTATGACCCTTTAAACTGATCCTCCAAATCCCTATAATAAACCATGCCAGATGAAACAACCTTGTGAAACACCCAATCAGACTAAATAAACAGCTCCTGCACAGATTATTAAAGTTGACTCAGTTTTACAACACAAGTATCCTTTCATCGGGAAAAATAAATAATGTTAAACTCATCACACATTCTGGCACAAATAAACTAGTTGAACAGATGTGATCTGCATACAAGGATACAAGAACACTTTTATAAAATGGCAGCTTTTTGTTCTTTGAGATCAGATTTTAGAAGATTTGACCCCTCCACAGCACAGAGATTGTTTATCAGGATAACAAATTACCTTCTCGTTACATCATACAATAAGTCCTTGCTAGTTCTGCTGGTCCTAAGTGTGGCTGTTTATCACTCTGAGTTTCATCAAAAGTTTGAAAAGTGGGAAGAAATTAAATAAATTGCAAATAATTGAATTAGGACTTAATTAACCTTTGTAACCACTGAGAATGAAACATACTGGAAACTGCGAGAACAAAAGGGGCTTATTTGAAGCAGATAGACAACTTACTGGGATATAAAGTCATGACTAGGAACTCCATATTGGGTGCTTCCAGTCCAGAATTACAGTTTGTTAAGTCAAATGGTATGCTGCTTATTTTATGACTCATAAAACTGAACTTTTCGCTGGAATGCGAACGCTATGAGCCATTTTCTTTGATGCAAGATGCAGTTTTCAAGGAGATGGCTAGTTAGTACTAAGCAATATGAAATCGCAGACAGACATTTACCATATAAATAATTATAAGATTTTTTTTGGTTTTATAGATTAAAGACTTGAAGATTCATTTTACTGATAAGTGGAAGAAAAAAAAGAGAAATAAATTATTAAAATGTCCAAAAAGGGTAGAAAATCAAGCCCTGCCGCATCCTTTACTCATATAGTAGATCTCAACTCAACAGCGTCCGTGCACATTTGTGTACAAATGTTATTGTATTCACTAACCACTCCATATTTGTTTTTCTTGTGTTGATGGCGGCCTTTGACCATGTGTGTTCCTGGTGAGCCAGACTTACGTAGTGGAATTGCTGCTGTACCCAGAAGGACACTCCTGAATGCAGGCCCCGTTGTGGATGACGTACTCATGGCAGTTGGCATCCATGTTTTTAGATTTCTTACACTGGTTGTGAAGATCCTGCAAGACAAAACCCCCCCAAAAAAAACCATTAGCCTACCTAATCTATATTTGTGGCTAAAGAGATTTTCTATTTTGTTGTTTTTTTAAGGTATGATTGTGTGAATTGAGTAGATTGTCCACAGCGGAAAGACATGTCTTTCTCTACAAGACAAGCAGTCAAAGAAGTCAGAAGGTGGCCATAAGTAGAAAATCGAAATCAAGACAAACCTAGAATGTCTCAGCAACTTGAAGAGTCATGGGAAAAAATTAGGACACCCTTATAAATAAAGGGTTTTTATTATAAAATATTCAAATATTTAAGTCTAATCTCATTTTCTATCTCTAGAATGGCAGGTGGTTTAATGGCAGGTAAACAGCAGAAATCTACCGTGTTTTACTCATTAAACAAAATACATCAACAAAGTGTGTTTCCTGAGAAGAAAAAGTTAAGACACCATACCCCTCTTATAAATAGTATATTGAATGTCTGAGTCGGGCACAGGTGTGTTTGCGGGGTTTATTGCATGTTCAGCATGTTAAGTCACCTCACAGCATCTCAGTAAGTACAAGATCTGGACTTTTACTCGGCCCTGGATTCTCCACTTCTTAATTTTTCCCAGCCAGTCCTCGGTGGATTTACCTCTGTGTTTTGGGTCATAGCCATGTTGCAGTGTCCAGTTCTAATTTAGCTACATTTATTTATTTACTTTACAGATGCTGGATGCTGTGACGGTGAGCTGCTCAGGACCAGCTGCAGCAAAGCGTTCTCAAACCATGACACTTCCACCTCCATCCTTAATAGCTGGCAATGAAGTTCGTTTCCTGGAATGTTGTATTTGTTTTAAGCAAACATGTCCTCTGTTCTGGTGTCCAAATAATTCACTTTTAGACTCATATGTCAAGAGAACATCATTCCACAAATCCAGGACTTTTTCTATGTTCACTCTGGCAAACTTCAAGCATGCACTTTAATGTCAGCAGTAACAAGAGCCTGCTGTAGGGCCTGTGATGACATGTTGGGGTTTTTTTGAGACTTCTTAAAGCATCATGCGGTCTGCGTTCAGGGTGAACTCGTTAGGACAGACAGACCTGGGCACACTGCTGTTTTAAATGTCTACCAATTGTAGAATATATTACAGAAACATTTAAAAGGTCTTTCCTTTAGCTTTTATTGTTTATATCAATATTTCCCAACCCTTGTCCTAAAGGCACACTGCCCTGCATGTTTTAAATGTTCCCCTGCTTTAACAAACCTGATTCAGATGATTGCAGGGAAACGCCTAAAACGTGTGTCTCGAGGACCAGGGTTAGGAAACACTGGTTTATTTTATATTACTAAAATTTCTATATGTCCAAATATGTTAGAAAAACACCCAGGGTGTGATAGAGTGGCACCTTTTATTTTAATCCAAAGATAAAAATGCTGCTTTAATTTAAGAAAGGAAGTACTTCTCCAGTTGCCCTGTTATGTGGACAGGGTTGGCAAATAAGAACTTCTCATTGGTCCAAAAAACACTCAGCTATATATATATTTAAAAAAGCAATGAAGAACCTCCATCACTTTCAAATCATTCAGCAACATTTTGGGTACTTGATAGAAAAAGGTAATGGGAACAAAGCTTAGGAAAAAGATATAAACAATTTGTGTATTCTGGGAGAATACGGCAATTGATTGGTAGCCACTAACATCGCTAAAGCTGGTATCTGCTTCGGCGCTTCCAAACTAAAAAGCTATTTCACAGATTTTTCAATAATCTAGACTACATCTAATCATCTTTATCTTAATATTTGAAATACTTAGACTGATAAAACATGAACTAGATAATTCAATGATGAAAATAAATTCTTTAAAATTCAAAAATTCAACCTTGAATTTTTTTAGTGAAAATGCAATATAGGCGTTTTTGCTGCTTTTTGTCATTAAAGCCACCTTTAATGAATATGACAAGCATAAACTCTAATAAGTGGACTGGTCAAAACTGGACTGAAACCTGATACACTGAATTCTTTAAAATAGTTTCTGATCTCTGAAAAACTATGGTAATTCTTCATCTTGTCTAGATGTATAGTTTCATCCCTCTTAACACAGTGACACTTTTACATGAGACAGTTACTAAGACCAGATTAGATCTGATAAAACACGTGGTCTTCAGCGCTGACTAGTGACTGCTTAAAAGTACTTCACACAAGCTCTCTTCAAACAAATCAGAATATCTCAATAATGGGATTTGGTGAAATAAATTTCAGCTGTTACGAACCTGACAGAAAGAGAAGCTGACACAGCGCCAGCCTTGGAAGACATAGTATCCAGGAGGGCATTTTTCCACGCAGATGTTTCCATGCTGGAGGTTCCTGCAGGCCACACAGCTGCTGGCGTTCCCCGGCTCCGAACAGCCACCCAGGCACTGATCGTGGCAGCACTGGCCCTGGCGGCTGCATGCGCCAGTTTTACAGTTATTGCATGCTGAGGAAAAGCAGAAGAGGAAGAAGTCAGTTAATATCAAGCCACATGGACAGACCTACATCATTTTTATTGTAGTTGGAGGAAACTGTGGGAGAAACAGACGCATATTTTATATTTATGCACAAATACGCACTGTTTACAGCTCACCTCTCAGAAATCCCACAGATCCCACTGCTCCACGGGATTGATATTGTGCTCCAATGAAAGCTCTCATTAGCCCATATTTACATATCTTCCCACACTAACAGGACCTTGATATGTAAACAGGACTTCAGTGGTAAAAGCAACGCTCCCTGAATGGGTTAAAACCTCACAGATGGATTATTGGGGTTTAGATTAAATTGCACTGAAGCTCACAATTTGACAACTAAGCACTAATCAGCGTTTTTTAAAAAAAAAAATAACAACAGAAATGCTGCAGAAGTCAAGAGGTTCAAAGATTTCACCACACAAACACCGCTGCTGTTCTGACATCCGCGGAGAGATTTGGTGACCACAGTTTACATTCAGCAGTCAACAGCAGCAGTCTGCAGCGCCATGGAAACAACCTGAGCAGCTGAAAGCCTGAAGATTGTGTGTTGCTAGCTAATGTCAGCTTTCATTTCACCAAGGAGAATTTGGTCAGAGAGGCTGATTGTCAAACTATCAGTCAGGCCCGACATGTGCAGTGCGTCTGTCTCCTCTGGGAGGGAACTGAGCTTCAAAAGTCAGATTTTTGAGGTTTTTTTAATCAACCACAAAGACAAGCTGCATACAAACAGATGCAGACATACTAAGACATAATTTTGAACTGCAAAAAAAACGATGCATGGTTTTTCATAACCTTTTACAGTTAGCCCTCTGAAAACTGTGGTGTGCATTTGTACTCGGACCGTCTGAGTCCTTTCCTTGTACAGCAACCTGTCACATCAGTTACAGCTGCTAGTCTGCTGGGGTACATTTCTAAAAACTTAGCATTTTCTTCTTTGCAAGAAACACTGAAGATCAATCAGATTGTAACACGAGTTACCAAACTAAAAGGTCTGGACTTTGACTGGACCATTCTAACATGAGTACGTGCTCTAAATCATCCCACTGTAGCTCTCACTGGATTGCCCTGTGGGGCCGCCCCACAGCATGATGTTGCCGGCATCATGTTTTACCATGGGGATGGTGTGTTCAGGGAGCAAAATGCAATGTTAGTTTTCTGTCACATAGTTTTAAATAAAAGTGGGGAAAAAAAAAGTTCAGTTTTGGTCTAATCTGAACAAAACACCTTCTTGTTTGCCAAAAAAGAACCTCTTTTGGCTTTCCTTCAATAATTGATTTCTTCTTGCCACTTTCCATTAAGGCCAAATTTGTGAATTGCATTAATAGTTATCTTAGCACTCATGTCAATCTCACTACCAATCCCATGATGCACTGCAATGGCTACTCACAGCTCTCGGCATGTGCTTTGTTCCATTTACTTTGAAAGTTGGAACTTGGAGTGAAACTGAGGTAACAGCGTTTTAGTTAACATAGTCGGAGAAGTTGGTATTTCAACATGGCAACGCTCAAACAGCCATTGTTCGCTGTACCTTTTATGAACATTAAGTTGTGCAGTCCATAAGCAAACACCACTTTTATTTGTTCAGTTTAGAGCTGCAGGCGCTATACTGATTTCAGACGCACTGTTACAAGTGTATCTTGTAAAAACACAGATCACTACTGTTGATGCGAGGAGCGGCCATATTGAAACGCAAAGTCGGCCTTAAAAAACTTAACCGGAGGTAAGTCTGAGTTTCTCCCGCTTTCCTTGCTTTTACAAGGTAATGTAGATTGGTCAATCTTACTCTAAGGTTTAATATTAAATTCAGGGAGGAATATCTGAGCAAAACCTCCAAATATTTTAAAGCAAATGTTATTTTTGTTCAGGTCTGATCTCCAGCTGAGCTTCCTGTCCATGACTGTGTGTTAATCACCAGCTCTCACACCATACTGCCTGCCAGCTTTGATATCATATAACAACAGAACCAGAGTGTGTCACAGCAGAAATTAGACCCAGGTCAAACAGCAATAAAGAATCATTTGAAGACATAAATTATATGTTGTAATAAAATCCTTTTATAATTGAATTGAAATTATAACCCCCCCCACGCCTATGAGGAGTTGAAAATAGCAGTAGGAGCCACTGTTTGTGAAGACTTGACATGTTCCTTCATTGCCAAAGACATGGTTAGGACCCCCTCTTTCTGCTTGGAAGGATGCCCATTGTACTGCCTGAGTAAAGAAGCAGACAGGGTTGTTGCAGACAGGGGGGTAGGGAGTTGGTGGGATAATAAGGGTAAAGAAGAGCAGCAATGAGTAGAGGGAAAATGACTAATGTAAAATAGAAAACAACACAATGTTGAGCCTTTGGCGTAGTTCATGCGGGGGTCGCTCCTCTTCTATTCCTTTACTACGAGCTGTAAACCCAGCACAGCACACAGCCCTCTCCGCCACACAGAGAAAAATGCATCGCTCCCTCAGCCAGCCCATCCCCTCGCTCATCTGTTGGTTGTTTGTATGCGTACGTGCCGCGACCACGGCGTAACAGAGCGGGGAGGGGCCTTCCTGGTCTGGCTCCAGATCCAGCATCCGTACCGGAGAGCCGCTCCAGCTCCAGATCCACCCTCAGCTTCAGCCAATGTGTTTGCTGGCTGGGGGAGGCAACTGTTCTGTGGCCTCTTCCATGTTGGGGTGGAGAGCCGCCCAGGTTTAACCCTGCCCCTGCTGGGGCAGAGGGCGAGGAGCAAGTAGACGCAGCTAAGGAGCACAAACATGTCAGGAAAGATGAATCCACAGTCGCTGCTTCAGAGGAATAACAGCAGGAGCATGGATATATGAGATGCTCGTGTGTTTGAATATATAGGAATAAATATAACAAAATCTGAATTTGCCTGTCTGATTGGACTGGTTCAATCTAATTATACATGACCGGATCTGTTTATTATGTCAAACAGCTTGTTAATTGTACTTAATTGACCTTATATAAATATACTGAATAATGTTAAAATGAACTAAAATATACTTATCCTATAAAGCAAGATTTAAATTCAAATATAATTTATTTCAGTGCTATTCAGTAATTATTTTTAAAGATAGAAAAACATAACTGAATGCCAGTGAGTGGCACCAAATGAACAACTAGGAAATGTTTTTTTGACCTGTACCATCATGTAAAGCAATCTTGCTCATCTTTTTGCTGAAATGTGCTACACAAATAATCGTCCCTTGCGTTGCTGGATTTTGGTGAGTAAAATGTTTTGTCATATAATTTTGGTCGGCACAGCTGCATTTTCAAAAAGATAAAGTGGAACAGTCTTCTTAAGCCCCTTTGGGAGGTGAAAGCCCCTAGATATATGGGCAGGCTTTTACTTTCATATAACTGGGAACAAAATCTGGCCAGACACCAGCTCTTACGAGCTAGATGTAGATTTAGTTTTAGAGGATGGGATTAGAATAAGGTAATGTACAGGTTAGAGCAATAATTCAAGGCCAGGGAATGTACTGTGTTGGAAGAACGGGCCAGAATGAGATTCTTACAGTGCGCTAACGTTGAGTACAGATACCATGATTTCAAAGCATCAGTATGTATTTGTACAGAAACGTTTAACACAAATGTCAATTATTATTTTATTTCTATTCTCATAATTGTTTATTCTAATCAAAACAAAAAGGTGCAATGATTAGTGCAGATGCTATATAAACAGATTATTTCAATGATATAATAATAATAATAATAATAATAATAATAATAATAATAATAATAATAATTTATTTCTTATTATGACTGGCATGAAAAAGTCGGATATGGGTTGTATTTGCCTGGTGTGTGTGTGTGTGAAGGTTCCACCAGATACTGCATCCAAGTGGTGCAATTACGAAATGGCAACACATTGATATTTAGATTCAATATTTTAGCAGCCAGAAGGTAATACTTGTTTCTGTCTTTCATAAATTAAAACCATTAGATGATGCTACACATTCATTATAAATGTTGGTGTTATTTCTCTGACATCATGGTTCTGTTACCCTACCTATCCCAAACACCACGTAAGCTATGAACCACTTTTCAGCATAATTTGATCATTACTTCATTATTGTTAATACTTAGCTGTATTTGTAGCTTTAGTATAAAACACAAATTACATAATGTTGTTGAAGTTAGGTGCCATTGTTTTAAACTTTTTCTTAGCTATTTTTTTTTGTCTTTAATAGAAAAAAAAGCTACTTTTCAAAAAGCTGTAATCTCATTACTATTGTGTATTACTATTACATTGTGAAGTTAAGATTAACAAACCCTGGCCTAATAAACCCACTGCTGCTGCAAGATTATTCCCAATTCTGCTCACGCTTGCATCAGGCTACACAAGCTAGCTGCTGTGCCAAACATGCTCCAGTCAGCTCACTCGTTCATTCATCCCCTCCTCCTCCTCTTCTTTACCACCGCCTCTCCCTGCCCTGCACCACTATCTGCTGCTCTATCTGCCTGCCTTTCTAGGCCACTCAGCCCCTCCCACTTTCATTCATACAACGCCTTGTTTTGTTTTCATGCAGGCCGGCAGCATTAAAGAGGGAGGCAGGTATGGATGGATGGATGGATGGATGGATGCAGGAGGAATTTCAGCTGCACTTCAACAGCAAGAGGAGGAGGTGGCAGCAGCAGCATCCTGGATAGATTTTCTTTCCTTAAGCACACACACACACACACACACACATGCATGGTAAACCTCAGTGTGTCATTTCATAATTTACTCACCTTTTCTCCTACAAACATACACAGTCTGTTCCAGGAAGGGCTTTAAATGCAAGGCCCGATCAAAGGTGTGTTGTGTTTACCTTTCATTTGACCGTGGCAGTAAAGAACCCTGGCTGCTCTCTACCAGGGAAGGAACGTGGGAGGCGTCAAGCAGCCAATCACACACTGTCACACACGGCAACACTTTCTGCTCTTACGCATAAAACCTCCTCTTTAATTGTCAGCGCTGTCTAAAGGCAAAAGTGCCGAGAACAATAACAAACACGCTTTTTTTTTTTTAATTTGTTTTTACCCCAGAGCCATTTACTCAGGAGAACACATGCACGTACATGTTCATCCAACCCTCCCACCCCCCCCCCTCAGTTTCTTTCTTTTTTTAAACACACACACAGCTGGATTCACATTTACTATATTTGGCCACGGTGGGAGTCCTCAGCTTCAAAAGCTTTGCTATAAATGCTCAGAGTGATCTGATGTAAGACATTTGCCCTGAGATGGTTGAGGAGAGAAACGGAGGAGGAGTGTAAACAGAAGCACACGGATCGCCGGGAGGCGGAGAGTGATACCAGAAACACCTTTATGGATGCAAACATGAATCAACACACACGCTTAGGGAAAGGATTCTTTGTGCCAGCTGTGATGGGAAATACACAAAACAGCTGAAGACAGAGGGAAATTAAACAGGTCTGGTAAGACCTGAATGAAGGGTGAAAGGGAGTGACAGGAATATACAGATCTCATACGTTTTAAAGTGAAAGTGACATCAGCTCCTTTATTAAAGAATGTTCCGTCTTTTTCTCGCCGCTGACTCTCAAATGGAGCTGCACGGTTTCACCACAAACCAGAGCTGTACGGTATATCGGAACGCAACAGGCATCACAACATCAGCGTGTACATCACAGTCCCCAAAGACAAGCAGAAAATACACAAACTGCACAGTTAGTAACGTGACTTGAGTAACCATTTTGTGTTGGTTTTAAAATATTAGTAAAACCTTAGTTAAACTGAGTCCTCTCTCACACACACAGTGTGGCGTCGCATCTGCCGCAGATATAAATATCTTCTTACCACAAGGGGTGTGTGATATGACAGATTTTTACTTTCACAGTAAAAGCACAATCACAATTAAAAAAGTCACAACAAAGTTACTAAATATACTTTAAGAAGTTTTTTTTTCAAATAATAATATTAATTATACTAATACTACTACCACTGCAACCATTAAAACCAGTAACAATTTCATCCAAGCTACATAAAAGCTTTTTTTGAAGTTGTCGGAAGAGAAAGAAAACAAATGTATATACTGAGCATGAGCATAGACCTGCAATACATAGAATGTATCTAAAAGATGATCTAACGGACTCTCTGCTTTGGCAGCTTGTAAACATTTTCAAACCCTTCACGATCGAAGATTGTTCTTCTGCCAACCCTGCTTACCACTCATAGCAGGAGGGCTACAAAATAAGATTTTCAGTGCTGTTCTTATATCTTCATATATTATACTTCTTAAAGAGAAATATGAATGGCTAAAAATCTATATCAACAGGTCAATGCTGCAAGTTGCAAATTCTGCAGAGGATTCACGTCTGTTCATAATAACCTTGATGCTACAGGGAAATTTAGCAGCAAGTGGAGCCTTCAAAAATGATATTATTCCCATCTACTGGCCAACTTTCTGACTCAAATGCAGCGTCAAAAACAGAAAAGGATAGATTCCTTCTGTATTTTCAAAGGTTTATTCCACATAAAAACTTCACTTTGCTAAAGGCAGATTTAGTTCAATTTAAGTATCTGGACCAAAGAAGTAGTAGAAACTTTGCCATGAATGAAAACAATTACTTATTGGAAGCTAAAGTGGGCAATTTTACACAAATAAAAGGTAGACATCATAACAAGGTAATACGTCTTATTTCAGATATTATTAAATTGAGATAAAATAAAGTAGAAGTAAAAAGATCCTTGGATGATTTTCCAGAGTTGGTGCAGAGGAATGTAAAAACAGAGGTCTTAGATTAGCCTAAGACCTCTTAAGGTAATCTAAGAAAAAAAAAAAAGCCATGATGTGGAAATAAATTCTCGGGAACTGAAAAGCGTTTCCTTAGAAGCAGCGTTGCATCACTGGTAATAAACTGAGAGGTGAGTGTTTCCTATTTAACCAGCTTCATTTATATCCTACTGTATTTCTGTCATCAACACACTGACA
The DNA here is from genome assembly GCA_014839685.1 of Anableps anableps. Classification (NCBI taxonomy): domain Eukaryota; kingdom Metazoa; phylum Chordata; class Actinopteri; order Cyprinodontiformes; family Anablepidae; genus Anableps; species Anableps anableps. The sequence continues at coordinate 19,886,755 of CM026070.1, read as the reverse complement.
ACGATGGCACTCTGCGACCTCTCTTTCTGAGGAGTGTATGAGTCACACCGAATCCCAACAGGCAAATGTTTGGACAGCACGTTTATCCAGCTGAAACAGCTTTACTGACCGTGACGTATGTAGCTGATGATTGTATGCAGACATGGGCATGTAGCACTGAATCTCTGCTGAGAAAGCAAAAAAAAGGGTCGCATTCCCCGCATTCATTCAAAAACGTGATCATGAGTTATGAAAGGAAAGGACAGAACATCTTGACATGAGGTTTAGTGTTGTTTTAAACTGTTTCTTTCCCACTGCCTGAATGGATAAGACTTTAACTAGTAACGACACTTAAAATGGGTCGGTACTGAACATAACTCGGCTCTTTTATACTTCACGAATCAAGTAAACGAAAAAGATCAGAGGACAGATCCCCCCCTCACTCATAACAGTGCAAGTAATCACACCCATCTCCGTATCTTCACACCTGCATCAACATGTCCTGTAGCTCTCCAACATAAACAGTAACATTCTGTCCATCTCTGCACCTTATCAGGGATTAGGCGAGTAAGCAGTCTAGAAGGAAAGTTAGATATGTGACAGTTTGTGGTTTCCAGAAACCACGAGTTTAAAAACCACAAGAATCTGTTATCGTCACTCCCTGTCATTTAAACTCCTTTCAGCTGGATGCGAGAAACAAGAGTGGAGTTTCTTCTGGTTGCACTGATCGAAGAAGCACTCCGCTTCCCTAACCTGTTCCTGTGTGCTGTCAGTCAGCTGTGTATGATGACCAGAGGAGGGCAAACCCCTTAGTTTTTACACCAAGGGAAAGTTTAAAGACGAGATTTGCTCTTTGGTGCCAAAACTGTTTTGAAGCAAATATGGCAAAGGAGTTATGAGAGCAGGACTGTTGATAAAATAAACAGCAACCAGGGCAACTAACTTACAAGTCATCAATATTTATCACAATATATATATATTTTTTATTATTAGAACTACTATTAAATTTAGCCAGTGTTATGATATAACTTTGTTTGTATCTTAAAAAATGTTTGCATTGATTAAAAAAAAATCCTAATAAAAATGTAATATTTAAAATAGTCTGGTAAGTTTATTTTATTTTGTAGCTGGCACAAGTTTATCGTTAATAAAAGACCTGGAAAAAAGATGGAACTTAATTTGAAACAAAAAAAATAAATAAATATACAACATAAGTTAGACCTTGTCCTAGAAATTCAGTATTTTTTTAATTAAATATAATATTTCTATCCAGATTTGACTGACAAATAATATGTAGACATGCAGATGAGCCATATTTTGTTTCATGTCTCAATCCCTTGTTGTAAAAACCACCAACAGGAAGGATTTCATAGTTTATTAGTATATCATACCAAAGATTAGGTTAAGGGTTCAACCTTTTTAATCAAAATATGTAGAAATGATACCAATTTTAAATCAGTGTCATTAAAACATGAAAAAGCTGACAGTTTCTGACTGCTGCATACAACAGATACAGGTGTAGGAAAAACAAAATAAAGTGGGGCAGCAAAGACAACCGAGGTCTTTAAAAGCAAACCTATGACTTATCTTTTAAATGTGGCTTTTAGCTAGGTAATTATTCCTATCTTAACGTTCAGTTGATTATATCTGTAATTTTGGTTTAGCACTATTTTAATATCAAATATTTTTACTGTATTTTAATACTTTATTTTGTATTATTACTGTTATTAATACACCTTTATACCAGTTGTTTAAATTAAATGTATATGTCATCTAATTCTACTTTATTCGAACATTTACCAATTTTTTTTTTTTTGGATTCTTCATGTTATTTTCATCTTTGTTTAGCGGATGAATAATGCTATAGCTATAACAACATATTTTATGGTATTGTTAATATTAGTTGCATTTCTAATTTTAATACTCCGACATTGAAAGAATATCATCATACAAAATCTCTACAACATTGCTTACTAAGCTATCCGATTATTTTGCACAGCTTAAAAAACAAAGGATGCAAAATAATACAAAATGAGATGTTAGTCTCTTTGTTAGGTGACGCATATATGAACACATGACGTATAAAATAAACAGAATCAAAGAATGAACCTGGCTTAATAAAGTTAGCCCTGCTCCCTGCTTTGTGTTTCTGTTCATTGATTTCCCCGTCTGTCTTCTTCTGCACTGGCCAGGCCTGCTGGCCCATCCTGTTACCATGGAAATGAGTCCAGACATGGACCATCCGCAGTAATTAGCTGAATGTTCCCCACCAAGCATTTTTTCAGATTCCCTCGTCATCATTTGTGTCTTGGATTTCATCATAAAGAAACAGTCTAGCTCTTCATCCTATCTGACTTGTTCTAACCTGTGATATGCCCTGCTGAACCTCCTCGAATGCTTCCCCTTACTTCCTAAAACCCTCCATACAGCATCGCCCTTTTTCCTGCAAGCTCCCTCCATTCACCATCAGTGTTCCTCACCAACCAGCCCATCCTCTCCCACTCTCCGTCTCGTCTTTAATTTTGTGACACCACCACCAGTCTCAGCTTTATCACTGCTTGCTAACTTTTTCTGATATCCAGAATGGAGGCATGAAACGCACAAACAAACGAGCAGAAACCGAGTCTGCAGGACTTGATGCAGATTTTTTTTTCTCCTTCGGACACGCACACACGGCCAGGTCCAACACGTTTCGCTGATTGGACAGTTTATTGACAGTAAAGGAATGAAGGCGGGAGGCAGCAAGTGGACATCCATCTGCAGAGAGAGGCACCTGCATCACCGTCTTCATGATTCTTCTGCACATGGCATGAAAACCATCGATCACACACTCACAGACAGAAGAGAACGCCTTGTTTAGATTAGAAAACTCAGCATCATGTGGAGGCTGTCATCAGGCCCAGGTAGATATGATTTATCAGGCCTTGAAGACATCAAATAGCTTCATTAGGACATAATGAGAGACAGTCGGTTTCCAGTCTTATACCTGACTGATGGAACTGGGATTCATACTGCTGATGGATCCTCACCGTTTTGCCCAAGTACCACCATGTACTGAGCTGTCAGTCAAAATGCAAACTAGTCCTGCAAATGTATCCATCTACTTCTACTTGTTGCTCAGTTTATTTATTTATTTAGGTGGGAAACGATTATTTTTTTCCCTAATTTTCCATAAATATGAAGCAACCCATCCAAGGAAAATTATTTAATTCGTCCAGTCCCTCTAAAAACTGAACTTTTTTCTTGTTTTGTTTAAAAACCTAAAATAAAAGGCTGGAAGACTGATTTTGCTAAATTTCAACTTAAAAACAAACAAACTGCACAAAGCAGGAATTTATTTTATTAATTTATTTAAAACTAAAAATATATATTTTTAAATGGTTGTTTAGGTTTTGTGGCTCGAGAGAAATCATCTTTATTGGGGAGGAAATGAGCCTTTGGACTGAAAAGGCTGCTGACCCCTCTAATAGCCACAAACAACATTTGACAGTACTGTACATTCACATTGATGCATTGTGCTTGTTCTTAAACAGCTTTCCAAACATTTTGAGGCAGATTAACAAACTCCAAATCTGACCTGCATGTTTCAGTTCCTCTTCAGCAACTATTATATAGATCAAGGTCATTATGTGAAAACGGAGGCTAAACGCTCAGAGGAATAAAACAGAGCAAGTTTGCTGTACTTTGTTCAGCCTTCATGTTATCAGCTGAAAGTATTGGTCTCGCTCGCTCTTCAGCAGCAGCGACTGAATCACTGACATGTCATAGAAAATAAAGTATTATTTTAAATCACTTTTTACACCTAATCATGATTCGGGTGTGTTCAAGGTGTTTTTTTGTTCCATCTTTTTAAATGCTCTATTATTTCTTCATGTTCACACAAAGAATAAGGCAAAAAAAAAAAAAAAAGAGCAAACACAGCTTTTTCTGTCCTTGTATTACACAGAGGAAATGCTTAGCAGAGGAATGATTGTCATAGATTCCCTCTTTCCTTACTCCATCTATCCTCCTCTCCGTCCTTCCTGACTGTCTTACATGTCAGGGGCTTTAAGTTCACTCGGTTCTGAGGACTCAGGGATACCACACTGGCTGTTAATGCGGCGCTATTTTGATTAACCTATAAAAAGACACACTGCAGCTTTTCTTGACATTAGAGCTTGAATACCATGTCAACTGGGCTACTAAGGGATCTAACAGAAATATAACAGGAAATAGTCAAATTATGTAAAGATGTGTTTAAATAAACTGTCAGAAACAAGGGTGCTGCGAAGAAAAATGGAAAAAGAAAGAACAAATTTTGGAATATATATGAGTAAAAGCATCAATACAACATCAAATGAATTAATTTAATTAAATCAAACTAAGTTAAAATAAAATGAACAGATTTAAATACTGTAATAAACAAGAATGTGCATACATACATTTTTGAGCTAAATATCAAATCTTTTGTGTGTATTATTATCATCAATGTAAGACAGAGAGAAAACCTTGAGAATAAAAAAAAAAATGCAACTTATAATTTTGTGATCAACACACTGTTCTGCTTTAATTCAAACAGAAATAAGAGAGATACATGTGAACAGAGCTGTTAATGTTTGGCCAAACTGAAAGATCAGCGATTTAGAAAACTAACATGGATGCCGGAGGCACAATATCAGGAAAACACACCTGATATTGTGCATCACTGCCTAATGTTGCAGTGATGCTATGTTAGCAATAAATAAAGAAAAAACATATGTATACATATTAATGTCTTTCTGCTGTAGGTTCACTGCAAACACAAATCTCAGAGAGTGACTCGGCTTTGCAGAAACTGAAAGAATGAAATGCAATGTTTTTATTCCAACAACATGAATTTGGAAGAAAACCTGCATTTGGTTACAGCTGCAATTTTGGCAATGAAACAAGTTCCACAATTACGGAAAAAGAAATACTGAAACCAAGAATATTTGTCACAATAACTCACTGAGTTTGAAAACAAACTGTGTTTGTTCCACAAAAAACAAAATGTATGCTTCTCCACATTAATTTTTTTCAGTAAATATCCACTCATACTCAATAAATTAGAATATGTGTGCTGATAAAGCTCTTAAAAGATTAAAAGTAGCACTTCATTAAATATCAACCTTTAAGCAGGTATTAAACCTACTTTTCTTTCAGGTCCACATTTCTGTATTGAACATTTTTTGTTTACTTTTTTTTTTTTTTTTTTGGTGTGATGTAGTATTTAACATCTTAAATGTTGTGTTTTCATCAGCTGCAAGAGGGAAACAATCATAATTAACAGAAATAAAGGATTGAAAACATCAGTCTGTGTGTAATTAAACTATATAACATGTTTCAGTTTATGAATTGAGATACTGAAATAAATTAACTTTCAATAATGTTCTAATGTAGTGAATGGGTCTGTAGATCTCAAATCCATATTTTACAAATCCATTTTTTGTCCATTCAGGAACTGATTAATCACATTGTTTATATAACAATCCAGCAGGAAATATCTCATCTTTATTGTAAATCAATTTTAATGAAGAAAATGTGTTTTGGTGGCAATATACTGTCAGGATGTAGTGGGAAAGATCTCTTTTTTGTTTGTCGTCAATAACAATTTGAGTAATTAAAGATCAAATATTACCTGATACCAAATATCAGGCTAATAAGTGCGTTTGTACAGTGCAGATTAACAACCAACACCATGTGTGTTTCACATCTCTGCAGCACTGTGGCATTTTCATTTCCAGCTGCTGAGTAAAACCGAAAGCAGAGGAAACAAGAAAATGACAGAATAACAGGATACATACTCATAAACACACAAGACAGCCGTTTCTCTGCTGTGTTTCTGCAGGCTGACAGCCGTACTGTGCAGCGGGGCACAGGGCGTGAGGCCTGGGCGGGACGGCTGCAGTGCAGATGCTAGCTGTCTTATTTCATATTCAAAGCGCCACACAGAGCAGAGCTACAGTACACAGGCAGACACACACGCATACTGGAGAATAGACACACATGGTCAAAGAGCGATGATACAGAGGAGAGGGAAGAAATCAGAAGGTCAGAGCAAAAAAAGCTCAGAGTAGGCAAATAGGTTTTTGTCCGCAAAGCTTCTCCTAAATATTGTCTCCTTAAATAGATTTATAAACCCAAGAACAACTATTCTGCTTTTGTGTACAAAAGGTTCAAGTAAAATTTTCAGATTTTGGCAAAACATGTTTCATCTTGATGTGATTAGGAAGCTGACGTTGCTTTCTCGAGCCAGCGGTCATCATTCTGACCAAGCAGAAAGGATCCTCGCCCCCAACAGGGAGCAGCTTCCAGAGAAAACAGCCCGATGACTGACTAGGCGTGATTATAAAGGGCTTTAACCATCAGCAAAACATGTTAAATTTAGATTATCACTTAAATGGTGGTAGGGAATTCCTGGAAAACTGGAAGATTACTTCATATTTTGAGCACTTATTGCTTTGGCTGTTCATTTGTCCAATCAACTTCTCTTTTTTCCCCCATCAGTAGAAATGTGTGACATCAGTGGAAAACATGAGAGCTGAAAGATTTACAAGTGTAAATGGAGCAAAAATACTCAGATATCATTTTTTTCAAAAAGCAACGTGAATAAGATCTTTGTTCTCTAAAAATCAGTCTGATTGGGATTGCCTGATGAAATGAATAACACTGCAACACACAAGGATGCGACTTTCCAAAAGAATTTCATTTAAAATCAAATTATAATCTGAGCCCATTTGACAGGCAGCGGCATGAATCCATCAATCATCCCGCCACCTCATTTTTGGGACAGGAGTTATTTCTGGAAATAAGTAGTAGCCCCAAAAAAGCAGGAAGAAAAACACAATACAGTATGGACGGACAGAAACATCATCATACATGCGGAAACAGAGATTACATTGCTCTGTATTTACCACAGCTGGTATGTCAGACGGTTAAGATGATGGCTCAGCATCCGCATGTGAATGCAGCCCTCAAACACACCCCTGTTGTAATGCTAATGCAGCGTGCGCCACTCTAAAACCTCCCCTAATTAAAATCTTAGTTCCAATAACCAGCAGACTAAAGAGATTTGCCATAAGCGCTCGCTATTAGCCGCCGAGTGCAGAATAAGAGATTATGCCAGTGCGTGGATATGTGTGCCAGCTGTAAGCATATGGGATGAGATGAGGTAGACTTTTGCAATAGATATTATCTTTCCATGAAAAACCAACTGCAGAGACCATAAACAGAGGCCACGTCGGTCATATACTGAGGTGTCTGCAACCATGATGGGAGGGGAGGAACCGGAGTGAGGACTGATGCAGTACGTGACAGTCAATTGAACGCAGTAATACACATGCAGAAAAGAAGTGAGCAGTGCACTGAATGAGGAAGGGGGGGCCACAGGCATGAGGGGTGAAGAAATGCAAAGAAGGGGCTGAAAGGGAGAAGCAGAGAAGAACTGTCGGTGCAAGGGGCAATGCACAAAGGATAAAACAAGAGCAGACAGTGCAGGCGCATGGTCACCACGAGGAAAACAATGAGCTAGAATGTCCAGGTTAGCCCAAAAAAACATCCAATTCTGCAATTTAATGCATGAAATAAACACTTAGATAATTTATTTACTAGAAAAACACTTCAATAAGGCTCATTTCCTTTCCTCTGTCTTCCTTAGTTTCACACATGAAGCATGTGAGCAGATTATTCTCAGCAACTCTGATCTCTCGCCTCCATCACAAGGAAAAAACATCAAATTAACACCCGTTTATGCTGCTTGCACCCTCTCGCTCTGTCACTGCTGAACATAAACATGTTGATTTTAAACACACAGAATAAGTTACACAAGTTTAAAACAAGTAACTGTAATAATTTAGCAGGAATCTCTCTCCACAGAAGCGCCTTCCACAGCTTCTCGCTCTTTTTTTTCTTTCGCTGCGTGTTTCTGTCTGCAACGCTGCAAAGTGTGAGACGGCGAGTAACAGGGAGGAGCTGCCATTTCACTGGAAAGGCCCTAAGGAGCAAAAAAAAAAAAAAAAAAAAAAAAAAGAAAGAAAAAAAAAATCGAGCTTGTGCACATGAACAGCCTTCCCTGTTTTGTTCTTCCTTTGATTTCCACTGAATCATGCAGAAATTACTATTTTCCCAGTTGATTCACATTTCCACTTCAGATGTAAGACTCACAGCATGCACAAATAATTGATGTGTATGGTGGGAGGGATGGACGGATGGATGGATGGACAGACCTTTACATACAGAATAAAGTCTGGAATTCCAAACATTTTTCCACAGTTTGAGAGAGCTAGGGCACCACAATCCAAGAAAATATTTGATTGTATTGTTGATTAAAATGGAGATTTTTTTTTTGGACAGTTTTCTTTCTTTGCAAATCTGTAATGATCCAACCACCCTCCATGAGCTTTCGCATTTCAGCTACGAAAGATATACCACGAAAGCCAATCTAACTAATCAAACATATTACAAATATGCAGAGCCTGAAGGCCTGACACTTAAAATATACAGTAATAATCTACCAAATACTGTATCCAAGCTGTCCTTTGCAATTGCGATATTGCAAACAATTGTACTGCATAGATGATTGTAGAATAGAAATATCCCTTATTGTCCCATGATGGGGAAATTTCTGTGCAACAGCAGCAAAGTGGCAGTGCCAGGCAATAACAGAAAACAGACTCACACACAGAATATAAAACATATATAAAAAAACAGAATAGAGAATCAAAAAACACTGTAAATAAGGCAAAATTTCAACATGAATACTGTGTAGTTGTAAAAAATACTTTAGACTGTGCTTCAATATATTCTGCAGCTCTAGAAAATACATAAACCTCTTAATTTGTTTTCAAGGTAAAGTTTCCAAAGCACCCCAATCTATTTAGCTCTTTGTTCTTGGTTGTTGCTCAGGAAACAACTTAAACTGCGCTCTTGTCAACCATTCAGAAGAGTTCAGTACAGATTTCTTTCCTTCCACTTGAAACACTGTAGGTGATGAAATAACAGTAAAAATCATCTCCACTCTGCCTCCGATGCTGAAAAACATCAATCAGGGGCTTCCATGATGTAAGATGTACTGGATGTTGTTATATCTACTCAAACTGTGTGGATGTACAGCTTGGCCTGACTGCATTTCCCAAGCCAACCAGTTCCTATAGAATATATCCAAGGATTTACATTCATTTAAAAAAAACAAAAAAAACAAAAAAAACACAAAATCTCTTCTGTTAGAACACAACATGATGCTGGCAGCTTCTTTTAACCTATATATAAGACTGAATTTTTTGTAAATCTGTAATTAATTTGATTTGTAAAGTCCCATAATTTGGCAAGGGCATAAAGAGTAAATAAGCTCCTTTAGTTCCCACCAGTGGCAGCCCGTTCTCGTGTTTTACTTCTCCCCGCATCCAAAGCAGCGGGCAAAACAAAGTCAGGGGTGCCGACTCATTTTGACAACATTCACACTCTGTTACAGCTGTAGGTCTGGCACAACGTGATCAAAGCAGAGACAGTAGAAAAGATCCTGGGTTCTCAGCCAAATTCAGTTCAGTGACAGGTTCAGGCACATGGCGTCCCTTTAGGGGCTGCCTGGAAAACAAACCCAGGGTGAGGGATTTGCACAGCAGGTGACGGTTGGATAAGAATGGTACACCCACGAATGTGTATCCGTCAGTTTACCGTCAACGCATCTGTGTGTGTGTGTGTGTGTGTGTGTGTATGCACATGCATAATACATGTACATAAGTGTGTAGGACAAATGAATAAGAAATAAGGAGTGCATATACATTAAAAGAGAAAGAAGGCATCAGGGGCCTCAAGGAAGAACTGCTTTTTCTTGGGGACGCAGGTGTTGTGTCAGCGGAGCCCCACGAACAGCCAGTCGGATCAAGTTCTGGAGAAAAGTTCACCGTCGGACCCTCATTTCTGATTAAAGCCTGACTTCTGCACTGTGATGCTGACAAAGCCACCAGTACAATTACTTAAATCAATAAGGAGAAACGTTACTAATAAATCCATCCAAACTCACAAGCTTTAGTAGCAACTCAGTTCTCATCAAGGGGAGGAATAAAACCAAACTGTGGCGTGTGCAGATGACTCATTTTCTCCGTTCAGACTGCACTCAGACAGGATAAAACTTATCCGAATATGATGATACCACCTTAAATCAGGCAGAACTGAAGCACAAGACAGTTTACCATGACATATCTGAAGTAAACGGATCATGTCACCAGTGCTCTGAAATATATGTTTTGTTTGTAGTCGGGTTTAATAACTTAGTGAAGATGTGACATCACTAAAATTATTAATCTGAGGCAAACTGGGAAAAAAAAAAAAAAAAAAAAAAAAAAAAAAAAACAGAGAGCTCTCTGATACATAGATTTCAAACATTGAAAGCAGTGGAGGCACCAAACAAGGGAAACAGCCACCTTTATAAAGCTGCTGTTTCCTGCTTTTACCACTAGTCCTACATGCATATTTTATGAATATCAATTTAAGATGGAAGATGAAAATCATCAGTGAATTACATTTGTTTATTTGTTGTGATTTTTTTTCCTTGTTCTGTTCATCGTATCACTTTTAGATGTCCGTCTTACAATCCAGACCCCGCCCACTCCGGCCCTTATATGACAACATCAAAAAACTTCTGATATTTTGTCAAGCCTTTTGTTCTGTTCTGCCACGAGTATGAATATGATTAGGGAGTTTTTTTTGTTTGTTTTTTTTGTTTGTTGTATGATGTTCTTCTGTTTCCTGCTGTACGATATTCTGTTGTATGATGTTTTGACGTTTCCTGAACAGGTCGTTGTTGGAAATGGGAATTTGTTCTCAAACAACTTACCTGGTAAAATATATTAAAATAATAATAATAAAAACGATTATAAGAGATCTGCCTGCAGGTCTGTTCCCCATTCTGACGCTTTTCAGAGGCAGAAGAATAATTTTGTTTTTTAACCTGCTGTCAGTGGCATTGCGAGTGCTGTCCATCTATTATACTAAAATAATAAATAAATAAATTAGCAACTTTTGAGATGGGAAAAAGAAATGTCACACATAAGCACTTAAAAAGTCTCTGTTTGACACTAAAGTTTAAATACACAAGTGGGAAACAGTTATTCTACGAGCAAAATATAAAGATGAACCTATAAATCCACTAGTCACTGGAATTGGTGGATTTTCAGCATGTCTGGCCTGACCAGTGATTGGCCAGTCAGAATCTCAAAAAGCACATTTTTCTTTCCATTCAGCGTACATGTTCATGCTACCAGGTCACACTGATCACGCTTTTTGGGGTTGAAGTTGTTAGTCCCGGAACAAGACACAAACCTAGCTCTTTTCAGGTGTCTAAAAATGAAGTCAGAGGACGTACAGAAATCTAAGTGGTGATATGAAAGGAAACAGTATTATCTACAGAGGCATGTCGGGTGTTCATTAGGGCTGCTGCAGCAGAAAGCTAGAATCTGCAGCTGCTGGTTAAATCACCATTTACTAGTTTCATACTCAACTCTTTAAGTTATGAAAACAAGTCGTCTGCCATTGAAAGTTTTTGAGGAAGTTTCAGCGAATTGACCCAGACCTTACTCAACAGATACCAGGAAGACTAAATTTAATACAGCAAAGGCTTCCTGTTTTATTCTTTTGGGCTTTCAACCTCTTTCTAATATGAAATATGCTGAACTTGGAAATGTTGGTAGCCTTTTGGAAACCTTAGATAACTGTTTCCAGTTGCTAATGCTAACCCTGCTAAAGATCATTTCAAACATTTACTCCAAATCATGTTTTCTTTTCTTTTTTGAACGAGTAAAACAATTTTACAATGACAGAAGAGCTGCAAAGAAACGTCATGCCAAAGCTAAGTAAAGTTTTTAAAGGGAAATAAGCTAAATCTAGTATCAGCAGGTCAGATCTCTAGATTGGAAATCGGCGACAAAATTCTGATTGGAGGATCTCTAGCATAAATAATGTCTTGATAGGTCACAGCTTGTTACAATGCAACATTCTGCAGGAAAATGTTTGGTCCGAGCACTCGCAAGATACAAGCAAAGAGCCCAGGGCCTCAAAATATTTAAACCGTAAACCTTAAATATAAACAAGCAAAGACCTTTTACTGCTATGTGGGTAGTTGTGCAGCATAACAGTCTTCTTCAGAAGACAATATGAGCAAATGTCAACAACGAGACAAGTCTGATCTGTACAGGTGCTAACTAGAGTTAAAAAAGGACTATGATTGTCCGTTCCCTGGCAGACAGTAGCTTGGCACTGCTTAGCAGCTTCATTGAGATCTCCACAACATTAGGAAGAAGGTTTTAAGTTGTGGCTTGATGAAACGCTAACTGTAAGCCTAAAAGAGAAAACTTTATGATTGAGGTACATTTAACTTCCATAGATATCAATTACTTTAACTTACTAAATTACAGAATCACAAAACATACAGGAAGAAATTACTTTGACTTCCTATTGTGGATCGTCTTTCTGCCTCTGGCGTCTAAACGTGACACTTCAGCGAAACTCTGTAACTGATGTGCTTCTCTACCTCAGAACATTGGCTCGGCAGAGGTAAACAGTCCTGTGTGTGTCTAGATAATAAGATTGTGAAAAGTAAAATGAGGACTAAATTGAATCACTGTAAAAGAACAGAGTCCCAGGGTGGTGAACAGAAGGGCAGCTAACATGAAGTAAACAGGCGCTGCCGATTAATGCCATCAGTAGCTGACGGACCTGTTGACTGGGATGGAGCAAACACAATAAGGGTAAATAATGTCAACCTTTGTAAGTGCTGCAACTTGATTACATTAGTTAAGAGCAAAATGAGAAACTATAACATCTGGCAGCAACATTACTGATCAAAACAGCATAAGCTTAATCTATAAAATCAAGCTTTGTTCACACTAGCAAGTATTAGACAGAAGCACCAAGGAATCCTATCTTCACCTGAATCAACCCCGAAACTCAAATATCATATATCGTATCTTTTTTTAATCATTAAATGCACCATACTAATCACTGATCATTCAGAAAGCAACACGTTTCTGAGTGGATGCTGTTGCAGCAGGAAGAAGCCTAAATGTTTTATTTGATTTTTTGCTATTATCAGTTTTAGTAAGGTACCTAAAAGGTTGTGAAAGGAAGTACAAAACTGTACTTATAAAGAGATGGAAAGATTGTAAAAAGGGATGAAAGAGAGAGCAAGACTTTCAGCAAATAACAGGAAAGTTGTATGGAATTCAGCAAAGGTGCTCTGGTTTATCCTTTTAAGGTTTCAGGTTCTGGTTGTCATGGAAAATGGATCTGGACATGTCAGTCTTATGGAAAAATGAGAGTTAAGAAAAGGATCTGTATTCTCTGGAATACAAAATGAGAAAACCATTTCAGTATTACTACCCGACATCCTTTAAAACACAAAATACTAAAGATAATTTAAGATGTCAACTCTGTAATGATTTTGAAATTGTTTTAAAATGTTAGCAAAAACCTGTTTTACAGCAGCTGCTCTCCCACACACACACTGTGACATTGCCTCTGCTCGTAGTACAAATAGCTATTGATCACTAACAGCTAGAAGGCTAGGAAAAATACTTTTTAGAATGCTGTTATATCTTTTCATATTAAAGCTCTTTAATGGGGAGATCTTATATCATGTTATTCTCCCATCAAAAACATATCCAGAGTTTCAGAATCCTTAAATCTCCCCTGGCAGCCATTCAGGAATGCCTAAACACCTAAACGCTTGCTCTCACAAAGTGTTGCCTATTTACACAAAGCTCTTCATCGGAGCTGCAGTCCACTACCAAGCTTACGCCCCTTCAGCACACAGCTCCCCCAGACTAGCGGCAGCAGCAATTAGTAAACACCTGGTGGAACTGCGTGTCATACGAATTACTTGTCAGTCCAACGCTCCTAAGATTGGTTGTAAACGGCATAATGGACGTACATTGGTGTGGATGACGTGCTGAAGGCAGAGTGTCGAAGAGGAGGAGCTTCTTAAAGAGACAGAGGCTAATTTCAAGGCGTTAACTTATGAAGTCAAATTTCTTTTAAGTAATGTTTGATATATACAGTATTTTTTATAACTGAAGGTAACATTGTTACTTTATTGTGCTATAAAATGGCACTATGTGCTTGGAAAATACATAATGCCCCCCTTTTAAAAGCAATCCGAATTTTTTAAAATCCATTTTGGCAGGCCAAAATGTGAAAAAACTTCAACTTTTTAGTATGGTTGACACATGGATGAACATGCATCATGCACCACCTCAGCTATTTTTCTCCAATCTGCTTAAGTGCTATTGGCTAATTTGTCTCTTTCCCTGCTACAGATGAGACTAAGATTCTCTAGCATCTGTCTGTCTGTCCCAATCTACACATACTGTCCAGAATATGGAGTTATGGTGTGCCAGACAGTTTCTCCTACACACTGACGTTCTGTCAGAGCAGACTAAGAACAGAGCTTGTTGTCCAAGCTGTTATCTGCATCCATCTTTCCACTGCTGCAGTTCAATCTGGAGAGAGTCGTCACACAACGTGCAAAGCATAACTGCACTCTCAAGGACAGTTCAAGTTGGTCAAAAGAGCATTGCTGTGTGTTTACATTGTGATTCAAAAATTCCTTCTTACATCAAGTTAGGTCCATTGATTCACACATCATTCTATAAATTAGTGGCATATTTGACTCTGCAGTCATTTTCCTGCCTCAGTGAGAAAGTATTTTTTTAAAGAACCCCCTTTCAACACACATCTCTATAGACGGTCTACAATTAAGTTGAATGAACACAGTGAACGCTGCTGCAAGTTGCTAGGCCTTGATATTTTTTCTACATTTTTTCCATATTTTTTCTTTATTCAAATTGCTTCATATTTTTAAAGACAAATTAAGAATTTATAGTTACACAGCCAACATTTTTTCTGATGTTAACAGATATTGTGAATGCAGATGCTTGTGTACAACCAATAAACACGTTTTGATAGAAAAGTTTGCAACAGGCTCTCACCGTTACTGCGATATGCCCTTCTGTTGCCCACTATTCAACCAAAGCCTCCCCCAACAAAGGTTCCTGCTCCAAAAACACATATAACTTATCAGAAACAAACCAAAATACATAAACTTTATATCAATTGATATAGACGGATGGATGTTATAAGGTACTCATGGCACCCCCAGTGGTGTGCCACCCTGGGCAGAACATCCCACTGGAAATATCAAGAACTGTCAATGGTCACATTATAGCTAACCAAATTTGTTTAAAGTTAGCTCAGTATTCTTGGCATAGGCTTTCAACCATTCAGCAGATTTTAAAAGGTAACTGCTGGGTCTCTACGGTTTCACTGGAGACTTCCTGCACACTCAAATTAACTACAAGCATATCTAAAAAACATATCTGCGATAATAATACAGCAATTTATTATGTTTACCAGCAATAAAAGTAGTTGGAAGTAAAAGGAATATTAGATTATGACGTAATTTTACAAATTTATTTTGAATTTGAACACATCTATGATGATCTATCCTACTCTTTGATTAAAATTAGACAGATACACAGATATTCTGCCTCCAAATCACCATCAATCTAATAATCATCACCACCAATTAGTGAAATTAGCCAGAGGGACACCCTGCTGCTTTCTGTTTTGCTTGTACTAGAGGAGAAAGACAGCAGCAAGTGATATTCAGTGATAAGAGAACATCAATCAGCACTTCTGCTGCAGGCTTAAATTTTATGTGGTTGACCACCAAAGGCATTTATGAGAGAAGAGCTCTAACCATTTGAGTTACATTGGAATGTATGTATAACTGAATTGAAATGACTTTTTTGGCAAAGTGCCTTGTGATGACATTTGTTGTGAATTGGTCCAATATAAATAAACTGAACTGAATTGAATTGAGTTTTGTGCTTATGCACTACCTTCTTGCC
Organism: Anableps anableps; assembly: GCA_014839685.1. NCBI lineage: Eukaryota > Metazoa > Chordata > Actinopteri > Cyprinodontiformes > Anablepidae > Anableps > Anableps anableps. Next base: position 19,870,877 of record CM026070.1, on the reverse strand, counting down.
AGATAATGTAAAAGAAAAAATAGGTCTTGTGAGTTGATAAAAATTCACTAGGAAGTATTTTTCTTGGTGTCATATTTCTAAGGCAATCACATGGAGAGGAAACAGTAACTCCATCATGGTTTGTGTTGTGGGTTAGACGGCTGGAAGCCTTGAGTATTCTCTAATGTTCACCATCCCTCCTTCATGATTGACTGAACTGCAATGGATTACATGCAAGCTGTCCACACAAGAAATACTGTTACTCCAATTGATCTCATTAGCCTTAATTCAAATTTGGACTCCTCAGTTGTTGCCACTGCACACACAGAACAACCAAAAAGGGGAAAACTGACAGCACGTGATGGCAAGATCCTCAGGGTAAAAGCCCTCTATCCACTGTATTAACATCACACACGAGGTCAGATGACCTATGGGCCTTCAATCTGTAAACACACACAAAACAGGTGCATTGCAAGCGTCATCTGTGTCTTGTGAGTGCATAATGTGAAGTGCAGCAGATCCAGCCAAGTTATGAGCAGAAGTACAGAGCGAGACTTTATTTTAGGTGCAACAATGCCATCACAAGACCCGGAGCAGCAGACACTGTGGATGTCAGGGCAACAGCTAAGGCATACCAAACATGCACCGGGTTGGACGTCATTCTGCCTGGTGATACACAACCAAACGCAAGCAATCGTAGGAGACTAACTCACTAGATCAGAGTCTATTTTAAGAAGAAGTTATGGGTCCAAATCAATGTCCTTTTTGATGGTAGCTTTTCCTTTAAACTGCTATCAATACGTAATACCAAAATATTCTGCCTAGTGCATTACATAGCAACTTGCTTAATGGCAACCTTTATTACACCAAATGATGGAAAGCTTAAAAGGGGTTAAATGCATCTATATGTTTACTTTAATTACTAATGAACTCAGAGATGTTAATCGCCACAGTTAATCCTTGTTTAAGCACCAAATTCCAGTTTATTATCATGCACACCATAAATGTCCCATCACATGCCTTACGGATGTTAGTAAGTGCTGACAAAAAGAAACCATGTGTGGTTTGAGCTGCTACTAACAATTGGTGGGAAACCTGTAGATGTGCTGCAGTTTTAAGCAGCTCTATGACTAACATTGTGACACAGCCTTCAAAAATGTTAATCCGGTACAATGATGTCATTGACACAATAAAAGGTATACATTTCACGTATTGCACAAAACAAAACGTGCAGATATCTTGATAACACAGGACCCTTGTCATGCTACTAGATGTCAGTCATTATTGACCCACCCTTACAATAATATTCCTCTCATCAGTGCAATTCTTTTAAAACTATTTATGGCCAGTAACTCTTATTAGTGTCTGATTTTAAATTACCACTAATAACATGCCAGTGTAAACTTAACCAGGAAGTACAGCAGGTGAGAGCAATCTGTAATCTATTTGTGTCACGTCAAAGTTGGTTTTCAGTTCAATCTAACTATGGTTTTTGCCACAATCACAGCTTTCTTAAATATGACAAAAATAGCAAAGAAGTAAAAGACATTTCAAATATGTTTCTCCAGATCAAGCTTCAGGTCTTTAGGGATGGATGTGAGATCATTTTTAAACAAAAAGAACATGTCACTTTATAGAAAAGGATTATTTGTTGGAAACACATTTATATATGTTTACAATAAAACATGCAGATGTTTTCAATGCAGTTACAGACTGAATGATAATGAAATCATTCATCTTTTTAACTAACTCAGACAAAAATGTATCAAATTATACAAAAGCAACGTGTTCCCATTACAATTATTTTTTGTAATAATGTACCGTCAAGTAAAATACTGGTGTTATGATTGTCATTGTATCTACCATTTTCACTGAGGAAATTATCATCCTGGAGTATGAATAATAATTCCTGACAAGCCTTCACTGGTCACCTATAAGGGATTCATTTTGACATTTAAAGTCAATGTTACAGAAAAACAGGGTAAAAGCCTAAGCAAATGTAAAGTCTGAATTACTAACTAAGGTTCTGACACGGAGCCATCGACCCCCCAGGCTATGTCAAACCCTAGACACCGAACCCTAGACCAGCTCCCTTGGCTAAGATACAGTAAAGTCAAGAATACCATGCACTGCATTTACTGTAAAGAGTGCGAGAAGCCCATGTATTCATGACTGGTTCTGATACATTTCAAACTGAAACGCTGAAAAAGCTCAGTGCATCTTGGTAGCATGTTACGTCACGATAAACGCACCACCCAGATGTCCCCTCTCTCTGCTGCCTTTCAGGAGCAGGCAGCAGCAAACAGATGATCAAAGAGGCCGAGATGATGATCAAGTTTAACGTAGCCTACAAAATTGCAAAAGAAGAACTTTCTTCATTAAGTTCAAGTTCGAAATGTTTCTTCATAAGAAAAATGGCTTGAACATAATGAAATGTTCAGTTTGAGATGTTCACAGGACGTTTCACCATTTACACTTATGATTTAATTTCATTTTACACTTTATTTTGAGATGTTTTTAAGTTTAAATTTCAGCTCACTGAAGCACTTTAAACACTTTTTCAGGAAGTTACCTGTTGTACAATTCTGCTTCAAATAAAGAACTTCATTTACAACCCTGCAAATAAAAGTTTCAATGCTTCATAGGTTAGATTATTCCAAAGATTATGTAGATTATTCTACATTACTAATGGACAAAAACTAGACTAAAAACGTGTTTACCTTCCAAAGTAAAGCACATGGATGACCCTCAAATTAAGAGACTCAGTTTTATATAATGCGGTGATTTTCAACATCTGACAAAGATAATCTGGGTAAATACAAAAAAACCAGTTTTCAATTGATGACATCATGTATTAAGACAACAGCTTCTGAGCCCAACCAGGCCTTACATAAAAAGGATTAGGAGGAAATTATTATTTCCAGTTTGGTTTGGACAGCTTTTTCCCCCAATAAATGAAACCATTATTTGAATCAGCCTTGTGTGTTTACTCAGGTTCTCTTTGTCTGATATCAAAATTAGTTTAATGATCAGAAAACAGTTTTAATATCTTTATAACTCAAGACTGTTATTTATAGAGTTATTATATTCCTCTGCAGCTACGCAATCTCCAAAACAGTTTCTCTTTATTTTGTGCAATTGTGGTTTAAATATCTCCAGACACTGCAAGCGACCTCAAGGTTTAACATCTATTAGTAGTAGGTGAGCAGCATCCATATTTAGAAACTACAGAAAACATGGACTATCAAGGATATATGATCCTAAACTTATGCTTCTGCCAACAACATTAAGTGTGGACAAACATTTTATGATCAATCACATAAGTAGCAACTGTGATCTGCTCCAATCACAGGCACACACACTGTCAAAGCGGCCATCTTTGGTAACTGGAGCCAGGACCGTCAAGTTTGGTCTATCATTTTGAGGCCCAGAAATTCCTGCATGTCTGCATACCACAGCATGCAAAGAGGGGGGAGGAAGAGAAGGAGAGCACAAAGGACAAAAACAGAGGAGAAGAGAAGAAAGTGAAAAAGGGAGGACCTTTCAGATGAGGAGGAGCATCAGGAGCAGAGAGAAAAAGAGAGAAATTAAAAAAAAACAAACATTTTTCCTCCTTTTCATTATTTTGTTTTAATGAAGACTGTTTGCTTTCTAGGCTCTTCATCACATGACCAGACATCCTAACTATGTTGGTAAAACTATGAACTGGAAATGAGAAAAAAAAAAAAAAAACAAAACAAAAAACATCTTCTAATATCAGTATAGACTGTCAGGGTTGATAACTGTGAATGATCAATAGACATTCTTACTGAGCTTTTAACTATGAACAGGGAACCCATTTCGGCAGCAACAGCAGAGTTACTGGAGCATTTTCATATGGCAAAACAACATATTATTACCTTTCTATCTTCCAGGGGGACGGTCCATATGGCTGCTGAGTGACTTTATAGGTTAAACACCTTTACAGGATCGTTTTGCTCCATAGGATCTTGATGGCATAATCAGAACACACAAAATAAAACAGATGTAGGAACAAGGTCAGGAAAGTACCTTTCAGGATCCAACATGGAGAGAGTGAGAAAACAGACTTCATCCTTTAACCTTGTGCTCTAGTTCACTACATAAACCAAACCTCATACCTTTAGATCCTTCTTTATCAGAGCATAACGTCAACTCGCACACTGCTGGCACCTTCTTACATGTTTACTCATGTGAATGTTGCATATCACCTCTCCTTTTTTTTTTTTTTATTTATTTTTTTTTTTTTTAATTCAGCTTCCAGGTAAACATTTCTTATCCGATTTCTTCTTCCAGAGATCTGGAAGATTTTTTCCAAAAAAAGCTCCAGAGAAACAGTACAAGTCTCGACAGAAACGTAACAGGTCAGAGGAAAGCACCAGGTTTTTTTTTTTTGCAAACTGAAACTATGCCAGTCTGTTTACATGTGGCAACAGCTTTATAGTCTGTTTATGAGTTAGTGTATTTATGAACTGTTTCATAGTCCTGTGAAAAAGTATTTTCTCACTAACAGATTTCCTCTACCGATGACTTCATTTATTAAGGGAAAATATCATCCAAACCAACTTGGCCCTACGTAAAAAAGTAATTACCCCCAAACCCAGCATCTGGTTTTACCTTCCTTGGTGGCATCAACCATCTGCAATAACTGGAAAAGAGTCTTTTACATCGCTGTGTAGGGCGTTGGGTCCCCTCTTTGCAGAATCGTTTTGGTTCAGTCATATCGGATGGTTTTCAACCATAAATAGCCTGTTTAAGGTCATGCCATGACTTCAGGATGTAACAAGGGGACGTGATTACTTTTTCCATTAAGGGCAAGGTTGGTTTTGATTACTTTCCTTCATGAAATAATGAAACAATCATTTGAAAACTGTAAATTGTATTTACTCTGGTTATTTTTAATGAGCCTCTAAAGTCCATTTATGTGTTTATGTGCTAAACTCCTATATATTCCCCCTCATTCTGTACTGGTTAAACTCTAACCTGAACTAGGTGTTTCTTCTATCCCAGGTTCACAGTCACCTAAAATTGTTTCCAAACATTCGACTTCCCTGATGTCAGGTGTCACAAGTATTACCATAAATAGGAAAAGGGTTCTCTGTACTGCACCACTGCAGCCTTCAGCTGGAGCTTTGTGGTCCTCCCCATCAACCACCATCAAAGATCCATCTTACTGAAAATTATGCTCTTTTCCCAGAAACACAACACATTCTCGGTAAGCCACGATTCCATGGAAGATACCAAAAATATTTTGGCCCTTAGGGAGACTTGTTAAATATTTCAGGGAAAAAAGTTGTTGTTGAAAGTCAAGGGCCTAATATTCAGTGAAGTGAACGTCTGGGTGAAACTCCTGGGAAGTACGTGGCTTTTGGAAGCAGGTACAACTGGAAGGTCACGGAACAATGACTTCAGTCAGGCATATTCAGAAGACAAAATTATCCTCAGTAATAATTTTTGAGGGAAACCCGTTTTTCAAATCAATGAAATCAGTGAATACCTGACAGAAAAAACTTCTTGAAAAGGTGAGGCAAAACTCCCCACCCCCCCTCCCTCAGCACTACCTCAAATACTTTGAAACCTGAGGGAAACAATGTTTTTCAAAGAAGGTAGCTGTAGCGCCACAAAGCCATAACTTTCCCAGGATTTCATGCATCACAACTTTCATCTTTTCGAATTACTTAACAGCAGCTGTGGTGACAAGCGACATTAAGCCGCTAACATGTGCTTCTGAGGTCATATACGCATGACTATGAACAGATCTCCACTGAAGCAGCAGCTTTACAGTGGAGTTAATGACACACGTTACATTCACTTTACATAATACATCTGTGCAGATGTTATGGGCACCAACTATGAATCTGAGGGTACGATTTTTTTCTATATAAATTCTTCCTCAATTGACTTGAAGTAACTTTAACCTTCAACAAAATGCCTTCACATGCATACCGCCATCTACTGTAAACCGTTTCAGTTTCATACACGCATTTAGGGCAGCTAAGCCACATTGACTGTGTCATTAGTCATTAGTTCATAATGTATTACTCCAGTCCATTAGGTGGTGAGAATGAGCTGGAAGAAAGAAAACAGTCTGGGAAATCTAGCTAGGAATTTCTACATAACATTTTTAAGGCTTTTCTTTTTTTCCAATTGTTTTGGTCATATGTTTTGAATTATTACTCTCAGAATAACCGAATAACCCAATCTTGACCCACTCTGTGTTTTCTGGCAGACGGCACCAGATTTTTACTTAAAATGTCCTGGTATTTCAAAGCGTTCAAGATGCAACACATTCTAACCAGACAAAATGAAGAGGAAAAAGCCCTCAGCATCACAGACTCGCCACCTAACTCACCAGTGGGCATGAGCTCCTTCTCTAATTATTCTAATTATTAGTCGCAGTACTTTTTTTAGCAAAGACCACACATTTCTGTCTGTGATGGTGGGATAGAAAATGCTTTTTACCAGTAATCACCCCCAAACAACCAGCTGACAAGCAGATATCATGTACTGGTTTTTATGGAGATTTGGTGACCCCACGATGACAGGAGATATGATAAATATGTCTTTCTCGAATAGCATGTTCTCGTCTTTCCCACCTTGAAGAGAAGACGTGAAAATAGCTCACTGTGTATTATATTAACATCCCAGTTAAACAGGAAGTAATAAATTACAGATGTAATATTCCTAGACACAAAAAGTTTAAATTATGTTATGTAGCACCTGCACGAGTTCTGGTGATGAGATTTTTCTTCCCATTGAATAAATGTACTCAAAATAAAAGTTCTCTCCTTAGAGTCTCAGATGCTTGAGATTAATGAGCTCAGTCCACCTTGTGCTGAACTTCCATGCATGTGCTACCGACCTACCTGGTTTAAGATACAAGAAGTGTTTGAGGGTTTACAAACGTTTTTAGGAAAGAATTTACCTTTTGCCTTTATTAAGCAGAGACGATATTTAGCTCGGCTGTACAGATGCAGAGATTGGAGCCACAGAATTAGTGAACATCTTCACAAAAACATAAAAATCAACCATGTTAACGTTAACATCGATGTTAATGTCAGACTAAGAGGCAGGCTGTTATCTGATAAACCCAAACACCTGAAAATAATCCCCTGCCCTCAACCCAAGGGAGGGTCTTGTTATTTTCCTACCTCTTTCACATACACACAGCTAAATCCTCCTCACCCCTGGTCTAACCTGGCTGTATTCTCATTTCTGACATTCTGGTTCACAACTTGGTGGTTTGCATTAGTCAGATAGCATATCTGGTCATGAATTAAATCTCCAAGCTTGCTTAATAGTTTGGGATACCTCCATCTAACTTTTATTTCATTTTGTTTTTATTCCGTACATAAAAATAAGCCTCCGTTAAATTCTCTCCCCAGGGCTCAGTCATGGCGCTCAGCGGTGGGAAGTAGTTTAGACAAAGCCAGGAAGTAATGAGGAAGTCCTTACAGAGAGCTCAGGATGTGAAAATGAAGTGCCTGCCAACATGATTTCCAACAAAACTCCACAGAGAGAAAAACATTTTACGCTACACGCATACAGACACAGACAAATTTATTGGGTAAGGATCTTTAAAGCTTTACAACCTTTAATTTGAGTGGGTGGGTGGATGGATAGATGGATGGATATTCCAGCAGAAATGTTTGCAATTAAAAATAAACAATACAGGCTGTTTAAAAATAAGGAAAGCTGCAGATTGAAAGAGTAGCTACACCTCCTGTTAGGAAACGAGAGCAACTTTTTCCATGAATGCATTCTGTGCTTGCTGTGTGTGAATGTCTGTCATCTGGTACGTGTGCTTCCTACGAGTGTGTACGGAGCAGGATGCGGGAGAGCAAGCCCATTGATGAAATGGAGGAGAGAGGAGAGACGGTTTCCCAGATCCCCCGGGGCGCTCGGCTAGCTCCGCCTGCTCCACTCTGAATCAGGCTGAGTGAATTCAGCGCACTCGCACACGTACACGCATAACCAGTGCCAGTTCATCAAAGTTCATTCAGATTTGTAAACCATGATCCAAGCTGGAGGAGAAGGAAAGCACGAGAGCATAATTAATACCTCTCCCCCTAAAGCTGTCTTTTTCTTTTATCTTCCTCCTTTCCCTCATTCAGTTTATGCCTCCTTCTTTCACCCCTCGTCTCTTTTACGATATTCGTGGTGACTGAAACAGCAGTGATTGAGAGCATGTGTGCTGATGTAAGGCGAGTAATCGCGGGGAAAAGCTCCAACTATTGTAATTTGACGGCATCAAAGAGGAGCTCGTCTGGGTCTATAGCAATAAAAGAGAGAACGATGAGAACAAAATGTGTGCAGCTCTTTGTTCTTGATGTGAGAGTCTCTCACTTCAGCTGCAGCTGACGGAAAAGGAAAACTGGAAGCTATTCTGAACTGGCATATGATTCCAGCTGAAGCAAACTAAACATTTCTTATCTTTGGAAAAGACCAACTTTTGAATCTGCAAACTGTAATCTATTCCTGATGTTTTTAAAGGGACTTACTTTTACTAATTAGTACGATCTTACAAATCTAAGGAAGCGGCAAATGAACCATAAAATCAGAGTTCAAACGGCCCCAGAGCTACACTCTAAAATGCAATTCAGATGGTTAGTTAAACTGTTTATTTCAACAAAAAGGTAATTTTGCTGCATAAGCACATTATTAAGTCAACTACTTACAGTATTTTAAGAAGTCAACTGAAAAAAACCCCAACTCCTACTTAAAAATGTTTAAGACTTTAAACATGATTTTATAAACAAGAAAATAACAGGTTTATTGAACTTGATAGATAACGTGTGTGTTGACTTTGAGACTGAACGCTTTTTTGTTGCTCATTTTACCTATATTTTAAGATTCGTTTTTTTCACTAAATGTATTGTAAAAGACGCTAAACAAAAACCTCTATGTGGAGGCTTGTTTGCTGACTTAGGGCATCGTTTAGCACATGAAAACATTCCAAAGGTTGTTGCCTCGCTGATCAGATTTACCAAAACGTTTTCGTATCAATTCTGCTGAAAGCGCATGTGGAGATTTAAGGTTTAGAGCATACAGTTAGGCCCAAAATTATTCACACCCCAGGCAAATGTAGATTTAAAATTTTCATTCAAAAAAGATGATTTTCTTCTTATAGGAAGTGGGACAGACATCTCTCGAGATAATAAAACAATGCAAAATTTCTCCACTTTTATTTACAGTTTTTTAGAGATAGGATGTCAAAAAGTATTTACAACCCTTCTCAGTAATCAGTGAAAAAAATCTTTGACAATACAGCAATGAAAGCCTTCTTATAAATTGCTGAGCATGTTTTTTTTTGCATTTTTTTTGCATACATACATTCCAATTGATCCTAGTTATCAAACAGTACATTAAGCTCAGTTAATTATTCAAATTAGTTTAAAAAGTTTAAACTAATATTACTTTAAACCTTTATCTGTGAGGGTGTGCTGCTGCTTAACTGTAGGCCCTTACAGTATGAACACCTTCTGGGAGAATACCACAGCGTCACCATGTTAATACAAAAATGCAAAATAAACAGTGTTTCTAAGGGAGGAGAGAGAAAATGTCTATGAGCCTTTGTTCGACCTACAACCAGCTCTCCACAGCAACAAGTAGGGGAGGGGCCAGTGTTGTGCTATTTAGAATACTGTGGCACCAACACTTTAAAACTTTAGGTAAACAACAATAAAAAGCCTAAATTTTACTTTAGGAGGGCAGTGGACTCCATCCAACCGTAGTCATCTAAAACCCGGTCATGAAGACAATTTCAGGCAGGAAACCCAGACATCCCTCTCCTCTCTGCAGCTCATTCTGCAGAACTCCAAAGCATTCCTACTCCAGAATAGACATATATACTTCCTTCAGCAAGATCTGGGTATTCTCTACAGGGATGTGCTTAGAGAACCTCTAAAGGATGGTGCCCCTGAGGCATGCCCAAACCTCATCCGTTGATTCCTTTCAATGTGGAGGAGCAGAAGCTGTACTTAGAGCTCCCATCACCTTCCCTTCTTGCCACAGAGAAAGATCATTTCAGTCGCTTTTGTCCAGGATCTCGTACTTTCATTTGTGATCTGTATCCCATGACCATAAAGGAGGGACGGAAGGCAGAAGGGCAGGCAGCTGAAAGCTTCATTGCTGCAGAAAAGGACCCAGTTCCCTCCATGCAGTCTGCCAGCCCATCCTACATTTACCCCAAAATGCCGGAACGCCTCCACCAGCTAGATGTCATCGGTATGCAATCATAATACTATTTTAGACCACTCAGTGTGTAGAAAAATGTCTCGAAATAAAATATATATACAGTATATAAGAACAGTCTATGTTATACAATGTGAAATCAGTGGTCCACAATAATAGGGGAACTCAAGGGCCTTTTACAAATGAGCCATCTAGAAAGCTAATTTGTTGAAGTTCACATAACTAAAGGGTTATTTCAGATTAAGAGCCTCTTTAAAACACCTATTTAGCTCTCAATACAAACCACTGTGGAGACTAAACGAGGAGAAGGTTTAGGGAAAGACCTGAAGAGGAGTGAGTGTGGAAGAAGACCAATCAGAAACACTTTTAAAGCCCAATTAAGAAGCAGGGCCAGGCGAGTGTTTGTTGTTGGCTTGTGGGCGACGGGCAACAGGACGCCTCACTGAGCACTACCATCCTAAAAACAATCCTTTTCTTTCTTTCACTCCTCCGTCGCCTCTAACTTGGCCGCTTGCCACACTGGCAAAAGGCTTATGTGAGTGTGTGTGTGTGTGTGTTTTTTTTTTTTTTTTTTTTTTTTCTGTGTGTACCTGGGATCCGCACTTGAAATGCCCCGCCATGTTTGTTTTGCACTGTTTATTTTTGCTAAGCCCGACCCTCGCCGTCCCCTCCGGGCCTCCTCGTCTTATCCTCACTGAGGGGTTCAGAGGTTGATAGCATGAGAAATCAAACACTGATGGAAATGTCACCAATGAAAGTTTCCATCAGCGAAGCTCGTAGATCCCAGCTGAGACAACACCAGCTTAAGATATGTTACACAAACCTTTGTTGTTTCATAAGAGGTTACAGGGAAAAACTTTTTTTTTTTTTTTTTTTTTTTTTTTTTTTTTTTTTTTTTTTTTTTGCATAATGGTTTTTGAAACCTCAAGTACAAGACTTCACCTTCACGTCTTCAGAGTGTTTTTTTCCTGGGATGTGTTGGAGGGATTTGTTGTGTTACTGTTGCTGGGACACAACCCTGGCAATACACCTACACGAATAGTAGCACAAAGTTAGCAACTGGTGCTTCTGGGTGCTTTTAATGGCCTTCATTTTTGCACAACACATACCTGAGGTATACTGGTATCACTTTTTAACAAATGCTCAAGCTTCTTTTCTAATGCTTTCACAGACTGCTTTCATTTGCTGAAGGCTAACAACTATCCTTCCAGCAAAGAGTTACATTCATCCAATGCTGTGTTAATGTATATTTTCTCTTTCACTTCTCTTCATGCTTTGGTGCTAATACCTTCTGATTTTTCTGCTGTTCCGATTTTTTTTTTTTTTTTGAAAAGCCCTGTGATTTCACCTCTTCAAGATCCCCACTCCCCACATACCCGTTCTGCTCTGCTATATCAGGATTTCAGGTGTTATATAATTGTGTTTACTTGGTGATGGCGATAGGCAACAGAAGTGAAGCCTGAACTTAAAAAAAAGAGGTGCTTTAGGGACTTGTTAAGAACTGTGGGAGTGGAAACACTCCCTTTGTTGTGTACTGTGGGTTTTGTAAGTTTGCAGAAGGTTTATATTAAGAAAATGCATTACAACAGACTGAAAGGTAAAATCCAACCAGTACTGGGCTGTTGTGGCATCTGAACCCTCTTTCAGTTTTAAGGCGGTATGTATCAGAGCCCTAATAACGCAACAACAACTCATGATGACACATTACTTTGTTTCATGAGTCACTATACAAAGAATTAGGTCAAAAAACACACAACAAAACAGCTGTAGTGGAAGAACCTTGGCACACATTTCCTTGCTGTGCTCCTTTAAAAGAAGTAACTTGTGCACTGATTCGTTCCTCCTTTTTTATTTCTGTCAGGTTGAGGCTGGACTTTGACTGTTCCCTTTCAGCAGCGCCCCTTCTTTTTCAGTTGTTCATTTATAGGTTTACTGATGTGTCCATTTACGGAAGGATGGATGGAAAATAGATGGACAGATGGAAGGATGGGCAAATGGACAGATGTATAAATGGATGGACAAATTGAATGACAACTCCAAGAAAGGACAAATGGATCGAAGGCTAAAGATGGACTGGCAGATGTTTGGAATGAGGGGCAAACAGATGGACAGAAGAAAGGACAAATGGACAAACACACGGATGAACGGAAGAAACATTTAGGCATTCAGGCCAGGAAATAATACAAATAGTTTTCCATACTTTCTTTTGACATACTTATCCAGAACTGGAAAATCTTTCAATCAAATTCTAGGCTTTTTCAGACAGCATAAGAATGCTGCAGGGATGGTTGTCCTGCTGCATGGCCCACCGAGAGACCAGCTTCAGCTGCCAGGCTGCTAGCTTTACTTTTGACTGTAGAGAACTTTGGAGAAACTCACCGACTGAAGAGGCCTCAGATCCTTTATACTACCAGCCTTCATTTTAGAAGGAGAGATGCTTTTTATAAGCAACTTTACCAAATAAGTCATGGAAGTTCTTTCTTTTTCTAACAAGTTACCACATGAGAGAGTATAAGAAGAAACCTTCTTTTCTTCAAGGGTTTTATTTTATTCGGTCCTTACAAATATAAACTACAATCTTGAATTAAAAGTAGGTGTCCTTACTTTTCACCATCATCGTGTGACCTATTAAACGTCTTTAGAGCCCATGTTGACAGAGTCACATGGACCTTCCACTGAAAATTGCTCACTACAGCTGGCTGAGGTCCAATTTAAATTCACCTCTGGTCGAGAGGATCACAGAGCGCTGTCTGATGACGCATGAAGTCCTGTTTGGATCTGCAACAACCTGAGAGGAGCACCATGAGCGGCTGCGTTGGCCTCAGAGTGGGTACGAGCAGTTCATTAGTTATCTCCCCTCTGCCAGTTCTGCCTTTAGGATTCGAAGCAGACACCTTGTGTGCTGGAAAACAGCTACAGCGCACAATAAAGCACGTAGGCAAAGCCAATGTGAACTTTAGCCTGAAAAGCTTTTGTCCTCCACATTATGTGTATGTTTATGTGTGCATGAGTTGTGCAAGCTGAGTACTGGCTGCTGTGTGAGTCCAAAAACAGCAGAAAGGGACTTTGTTTGCTCCCATTCAGTCTTTTGGTCTTTGTATAATCCTTCCAATTTTGCAGTCTCCTACTATTTTATTTAAAAGTTACCCTGAATGAAAAGCACTTCTTTTTAAAACTCATTAACACAAAACTGCACCATACAATAGAAAAGTTTTAAACTATCCTTAATTTCTTTATATTATCTAAACTTGTCAAATTGGTTCTTTGCCTAGTTGTTATTTTTAGCTACAACACTCATTCAGTGCCTGAGTTTTAGGATATTTTTATGCCCTGATAATGAACAGGACAGTGTTAGGTGGACTAAAAAACTAAATTAATAATTAATTCTTCTGAACATGGTCAGAGGTTGGGCAGAACAAGAGTGAAAAAAAGCCAAAACACCTTTAAAACATAAAATACACAAACTTAAAGGGAAAATGGGTTGACTCAAGACTTTCTCACAGTATTACATACATAATATAAATTACATTTAATAAGTATAGGCTAAAAACACAACATTAACTTCAAATTTATGTTTGAACAGCTCACAATCTCAATTACAGTTTTAAAAAAAACTTCTGTTGGATCACTATATTGATCCGGTTTATTAAACACCAGGAAGTATTTTCCAAATGTATTGCCACAAATTGATTGTCCAAATTATGTGTGCAATCATACTGCCACACGTATTGTCATGCCTAAACACTCTCCACCTCCCGCCCCTCTCCTGGCTTCATGCTTTATTTGCAATTGTTGAATCCATTACTTTTGTGTACTCTTGTTTTTTCTTTCCTATAAAACATTTTCCCAGCTCAGTTCTTCTGTGTTTAGCTTTGTGACTTTTCCTAGACTTTGGTATTGATGGAATCATTGCTACCATTACTCATGTGTCTCTCTCGTCTTTCTTTCCTGTAGAAAGTACTCCTCGCCCTGATCTTATGTGCAGAGAGCAGCCGAACTAATTCTACTTGAGAGTTCTTCCGCTCCACTGTCGCCATGTGCTTGCTCTGGATGGCAGCTCGATGCATTCAGCTGGGCTCACATAGATGGCTTTATACTAACGAACATTACATGATTATTGAATAGTTCATTTGAATTGGATACAATGTAATTTGATATGAGCTGAACCTGTTTTGTATTACGCACGTTTTAAAAAAAAATCCATTTTCGTGCTGAGATGCTAAAACATAAGTACCCGACATTATTCAGACTTTCAGAGCTATGCTGAGAAACGTTACCTACATTTGGTGTAGGTCTCTGTACGGTCCTCTTAGTACAGATAAACCCAAATAATGGAAGGTGTAGGATTAGGAGGAATTTGCTTCAAAAATATAATTTTACTGTGCTACACAGCATTAATGAGTTGACAGAAATAAGTTTATCTCGAGAAAAATATTCTCAATTCTGGAACATTAGTTAGACTGAACTACTTTTGACAGAAACTAATGTAACTGGATCGCCACATCTGAATGGCAACCTGGACATAGTTGCAAATATGCAGCATAAACACTCAAGCAAACATATATATAAACCAAGAAAAACAAATATACAAAAGTGACGAAATAGTGCTGGGACATGAATGTCAGTTCTTATTCTCTGTTTGGATTGCTGATGAGTTACAGCCTTATTGTACACACACACACACACACACACACACACACACACACACACACACACACACACACACAAACAAACAAAGGTGCGTATTCACACACATCTGTACACTGGTTTTCCTGTATAGAAGGAGCAGTGTAGGATCAGAGGAGTACATGCCCCCGCCTCCTCCTGCTTTCACCTAACATAAATGAAACCTTGTAAAAACACAAAAACACCACAGTTTCCAGTCCCATATAAACTTTAATGCCGCGTCTAATCTTTCTTCCCCCGTGCACCCACATCTGAGTGCATGCAAGTTTGTAAACTGTGACAGAAGCTAAAAAAAATACATAAATAAAACATCCTATAACTTCCTTTATTCAACTGACTGTGCACAGCTATATAGCTGCATCAAAATAATCAAAACTTAAAGAGAAATCCTTCCTGCTAATCTATTAACAAGTGCATAAATAAACTGTGTGCATTTCCTTTTTTATGTAAAACAAACATCTGGTTTTTTTTTATGTGAAAGTGTAGCTCTCTCTCTCTCTCCTACAGGCCCATATTTATACATACAGCAGGAATAACTAAGACTCACACACTCCCCTCGCTGCAGTGCAGGCAGCATTGCGTCATGTTCCAGAAACGGCTCCTGCTCTGGCACTCGGACCCTGACTAACGGTGTAACTATGGCATTATGCAGAGTGTGGCGTCATAACTGCTACACCGGGCCTATCCCACGCAAAAGGAGACTCGCAAACATGGCCTGTGACGCACCGCGTGCAGCCGCTTCTGTTGATCAGTCAACACTCTTCTTCACTCCGTTAATGTTCAGCTCTGAATAGGCTCAGGAGTAAAACTGTATTATTATATTTGGGTCATGTTGAGGATGATTCATTGGATAGTTTTTAAGTTGCGTTCAAAATATAATCAGAAGCTTCTGACTTTTGACATTTAAGATCTATTTTATTTAAACTGTGAAGCCTTTTAAGTGATTATTATTTAAAATTTAGTTTAAAAACTTAAAGAACTGGTATAAATTATATTTCTGAAATGACTGTTTGTCAAAGTTTCACGTATTTATTTTTTTTTCTGCTTGATGAATCAGGCTTTTCAATATGAATCATATGTTTTGTGTTGTGAGTGAAGAAATTATTCAAAAACATTTAAGAAATCTGAAAGTGATAAAAACCCCCTTAGAACATCACTTACATACGGACCACAATAAAAACATAACGTGCTTGGGATATTTGAATGGCTGAATGTGCAAAATAACCACATTGCAGAACTGTTTGTTCCACTGGCACAAGGCAGAGGCTTTAAATTTATGTATTTTGTTAGTACTATAAAGTCAGACCTTTTCAAAGTCATTTGAAATGTAGAGTTTCATACAGCATATAGCTCAGTAACTATACCAGACTGCACATAATACAACTAAACATTTCAACGAGAAAATGAAATGTTATCGCTATAGCTATTTCCTGTAAAAGACGGTTGATTTCAAAGGGATATATGCATCCAGCACCCGACTAAAGTGTTTATACCTCTTAAACGTTTCCAAATCACTAACCCAGTCTCAAATCTTTTACAGCCTCTCCATGGTTTTCTTCCACTGTAGCTCTGCAGTTAGCGCCATAATCCCATCAACTGTGACCAGCTTCCATGTCCTACTGCAGAAAAGGATCCCCACAGCATGATGCTGCCACGACCATATTCCACTGGGAGGATGGTCTCACCTGACTGGACGGTTAGACCAAAATACATTTTTCCATGTTTGCTGCGTCCTCTACATGCACACTTTATTCTTCCTACTCTTCCCTCAAGACTAGATTTTTGGAGTGCGCTACTTATAGTTGCCAGATTCCCCCACATATGAATGCACATTAAACAAGACTTTTTATCGTAGGAAATGTTGAAAATCATGTTTTCTTTTTCTTTTATGTCACAATTATGCTTTACATTGTGTTAGGCAAAGTAATTATTGGCTGTTTTGAGACAAAATATGGAATAGTTCATGGCCTGTGAATTCTTTTGCAAGGCACTGTATATTTGTCCTTGTGTCCATAAAGAGGTAAGAAAGAGAATTCAAGAGAGATCCCTTTCCTCTACAGCGCCAAGCGCTGGCAAATCAAGTAGCCAACAGTGAATGCTGATGTATAAACAGGGCTGATCTCGTCATATTTAGCCTCTCTGACTGAGAAACAGACAATAAAAAAAAATAGTCAAGCTGTAATCTCCTAGAAAAAGATTAATTTAACTTAATTTTTTGCCAAATGACAGAGTGATTATCAAATAAACTTGCAGAGGAGATCCAGCACCGACCAAACATAAAGCTTGTTTTCACAAAGAAAAACAAAATAAAGCTGTTAAATCCACACAGGTTTTGACACCTCTGCCCCCCATACCCTGTCTCTTATTCCAACATTTCATTTCGCTGTAATTCCCCAACTCAACGATGCATTTGACTCCTTTTACCTACCAGCCTTTAATTACAGCTCTTACGGCCCACACATATCCAGTCAATGAATGCTAATAGGAGGGCACGGTCTGTCCATAACTCCTGCCTTCCACATTACAGACGTCATTAAACACATCACCGGGGATGAAAACAATCGATCTCTGAGCAAATATTCCCCAGTGACTTTTCCTCAACATGTCACCATGAACCACATGGTATCAGCATGAAACAGCCCGCTACTGTGAATGTTTCAGTCCATTTTCCACGCTGTCATCGTTTCCGGAGCTGCCAGATATCAGACCGGTTCAAAACTGGTTAGAGGCGAACCAGAAGTAGTAAAGGAAGGAGGGAAAAAAGAAGATTTGCACTTACTTGTCTGACAATAGTTCTGCGACCAGCATCTCCCCCTAAAGTGGCCGTTGATGGTGTTCTGAGTGCAGAGGGTCTGGCCTTGCGCTGTGCCAGGACACACGTCTCCACACTCCCGCTCGTTCTTATTGGCCACGATGTAGTTGTCCTCCACCGAGTCCAGGATCATGGACCAGTCCAGGGTGGCCAGGTAGCACAGGTCTGGATTCTTCTCGATCCTCACGGCGCCCCGAGTGATATTCATGAGGCTGTGTAAGCCCACCTCCTTCAGCTGCAGCATTTCATAAATCACCAGGGCATAGTTGAAGAAGAGGTTGTTGCCACGGATCACCGTCAGGTTTGGGAAGAGGTCGCTGAGGGTCTCCAGGCCGTAGACCCTGAACAGCAGCACGTAGTCGGTGACCACTCGCAGCTTGGGGAAGCTGAGGCTCCTGAAGTCCTCGGTCTTGGCCCCAAACATGAGCAGGATCTTCAGGTGGCCCTCGATGATGGTGCAGTTCTCCAGTGACCGGAGGTTGGTCACGTTGTTTCGGATGTTCTTGCTCTGACAAACTGGAAGGAGAGAAAAGAAGAAAAAGAAAAAGATGTCAACCACGTTATACTTCGTTGACACATTTTCAAGCAAAGCCATCAAGCTCCATTCATAAACAAAAAAATATCTCCAGCATCCCTAGAAAACAATTTATCAAATTTATTTTTTTCTGGAAATGCAATCAATTATTCAGGGGTCCTACAAAATTCTCTTATTAAAACCTCAATTTTCCAGACTTAAAGCTGCAGTATGTAACTTTTATGAAAAATGATTTTTACATACATTTTCATCTGCATAGCTGTGCAGGTTTTGATGTGTGAGGCTTTTGATTTGTACTGTTGTTATATCAAGTGCATAATGTTATTTCTAACATTTATCATTCTCACTTCCAACATAGGGTTGGTTTTGAGCAAACAGGCAAAGAAAAATTGTTATTTTACAAAGCAGGTAAACCTGAACTTAGCATTGACAATAAAACAGAAAAATAAAGAGCGCAACAAGACATTTTTGGGCTTTAGTAACTTTAACATGTTTAGCCTGTGCTTCTGAGTTTGACATAAACTAGTTTTTAATTTCTCTACAGAACATCTTATTTAATCTAAACTATAGATTACACATGAGAAGCTCACCAAACAATTATAAACTAAACTTAAAAGTGCCACAACTGAATATAAACACCAGCATTTTTTTTTTTTTTTTTTTGGCCGTTTCAATCTGATTGGCTTTGAGAGAAGCAAAATCCATCTGACTGGTCATCTTCATCTCTCCCAACAAACCAACACAGTCTCTTCTTTCTGCAGAGAGGAAGTGACTGCACTGCTCTGTCTGATCCGAATAAAGCAGACATGAGCAGGTTAACAGAAATGAAGCCTTGAAGCAAAGTGCTTATCCTAGCTCATTCATATTCAACCGTCAGACCCTACTGAACTGGGATCCCACTGAACTAAGCTCACTCCAATCTAGTGTGAGATCAATGATTAGGAAGTTTAAAGTAACTGAAGCTGTGATAAAAAAAAAAAAAAAAAATATGCTGGACAAGGAACCAAGCTTATTTTACCACCACAGACAGTGAGGATGGTGCGAGAGCTAGAAAACTCAAGCTCACAGTTAAGAGGGCTGCAGCAAAATGTTTTAGAGTGAGATCATACTACTGCAATAAAAGATGAGTTTTTAAGGCTTTCAACAAATCCTTGCTATGAACACTTTCTGTTATTGTCCCTTGGAAACAAAGACATTTATTTTTCTTGAAGCTGTTCTTTATGGAGGCTGTCAAATGAGCTAAATAACTAAAGCTCTCCTATATTAACACATCACATTTCTGTAAGGATTCCCATTAGTTTTCCAAGAATGCAATGGCTGTTTCAAACGACAGTGGTGGATTTCACAGCAAAGGTTTCAAGCTCTACGTTGGTTTTCCTTTGAAGAGGACCCAAAACAGCGGTCGTCTCATCCATTTAGATCCCCTTATATGACTCACATGTTCACCATGTCATGATCAACTATTTTTTCTATTCATATTTAATGCAGGATTACGATTCCTGTTTGGAGAGAATAAAAATATTAACAGAGTATAAACACATTCAGGTTCAGATGGTGCACACAAAAAAACAGAAAATGTTGCTGATTCTATTAAATAAAACGATTTAAAAAAAAGATTAGACTATATTGCTATTCTTTTGAGTATTTTAAACATGCTACTGTTATCTTGCAGCTCTGTGTGAAGACTATCCTTCAACTTGACTGCTGCAGCCAAAGTCATTCGTATCACTCTGTCCAACAAAGTCAGTTTGTGACTGTACAGGCAATGCATGTCTAAAAGATACAAATAAACGTTAGAAACCCCACCTGCAAAATTACACTACCCCCTCTCTGAGTGGTGCACGCATGACAAATATTAAAAATTAATCCGAAGAAATTGATAAACGCCAGATTGAAAAGTGTGTGTGTGTGCAGAGCTGTTACTGCCATTGATCGTTTCCAGGTTGAAGCTAGCTTTTCTCTTCCTCATTCTGTGAATGATTAGCCAGACATACACAACAATCCAGGTACAAAACTCAAACCAGTAAAGGGTCAATGAAAGACTTTAATTACTTCCTGTGATGGCAAGAAGCCCGTAATCCCAACAATCTTTACTACGACTACATGTTGGCAAGTCGGGTCAGTAATCGCTCTGCTCAGACTGGAAAAAAACAAAACTTCAATAAGGTTACAATATAGTTTATACATTTAACCAACACTGCCCATGATAAGACAAAACTTTAGAACCAGGTCTACATTTTTATAGGAAAACATGATATTGCAATGACTTTTATATTAAAATGACCCCACGTTTTCCTCATCATTGTCTTTCTTTGACATTTTCATCAAGGTCCTATCCCTCTCCCTGAGCTTTTAACATTTTGCTCACCAAGATCCACATCAGGTGTGGTTTAAATGCACCTGAAATACTGCCGTCTAGCCTAATATGTAGTCAGAGCCAACATTTTTAAATATATAAAGAACACAGCTGAGACCAGCTCGACAAGCTTGAATAAATTTCAAAGATTGTCAGTGTTAATGTGCTAAACATCCAATACAGAAGGAGCACCAAATAATCAATTATTATTATTCTTGTTAATAACTAAAATCTTCCCATGATTGGCTAGGACTGATTATCAGCAAGTTGTCTTTATCCCTTTCATTAAACACATCAAAACCTAAACTCCTACTTCTTTTAGTCTGTCAATAATAAATAGAATGCGCTCTGATAAACATTTCTTTTGAGTTTAGTGGAACTCAGATATAACTCAGGCAAATATGCTTTGGTGTTTAGCTGTGGACACTCTTGTATGCCTTTCATTTTCTGCTTATGCATTAGACTTTGTATTTCATATATTCGTCAGTAAGAGATGCGTCAATCAATGGGCTGGAATCGGCCTGAGATCAGCTCTGTGTTAAATTCTGTTAGACCTGTTACAGTCTGGACTGGATTATCCTAAACTAAAAGTATAAAACGCAATTTTATAAAATTTGATTCAAAAAGTGCTGGATTTTTATCATTTTGAAAATGGGATAAAATCTGTAAACTCAAAACATTTTTCTAAACTCGTTTTTTCATACTTATCCAACTCTGGAAAATGATAAGAGAAAGGCCAAGACTTGTCGAGACTGTGTGACTCCTGCAGGTCAGACCTCAAAGGAAATCAGTATCTGGCAGAAAATGCCTGATCGGTGCATCAAATCATTTAGAAATGTTGAGGGAAAAACATGAACCATCCCGACCATCACTGTAATTTCTTTCAGTCGCTATCAATCTGACAAAGTTAGGAAGTGCACAACAAGGTTAAGTTCAGTAGATTTCTTTAAATCTGTTCAACTCTGAAAACCTCCCTTAGCAGCCAGCAGGCAAAAGCTAAATTATCTGTTTCTGCTGATGAGCATCGCATAACATCTGAAACAGCAACAGCGGCTTGCGCTGACAGAGCCTGCCTCGGCCACGCCTTCCTTTCTTGGACACTAACCGTATCAGCAACCAAAACACAAGAACACACTTCCACTGCGTGGCAGCTGCCGTTATTACCGGTGATAACAGCAACCTTACACCTCTTTCTATTCCTCCTGCCTTATCAGCTGGACACATCAAACAGGGCTGCAGGCCTCCGGCTCGCTGTCAGCCACCGGCACTAACTGGATACCTATTGTGAAACATGACAACTAAACAAAAAAGGGGTTACACAACAGCCAGCGGGGCCAGGGTGCAAGATGGGCCACCTCAAGACGCACCAAGCGGACACAAACATAACCTTTTACGAATCGCGTCCTTTGTGCAGGACAGGTTGGCGTATGTCACATCTCCTGTTGGAGAGCTTTGTGACATAAAGACACATTAGTGAGCCGTGAGGAGGAGCAGAAGGCTGAGCTCAGTCAAAACGTAAAATGGAGTCTTCTTGTTGACTGACAGGAGCAAAAAAAAAAAAAAAAAAAAAAAAAAAAAGTGGAGGGAGGAAGGGGGTGGTCATCAGAGGGTAGATGTGAAAGAGGCGAGGTGGAGGGAGGGAGTAGGAACCCCTGTGTCTTTAAAATAATGAGCAATCTCCTTCCTCTCTGCTCTGTAGACGGGTAGCTAGAACACACAGGACAAACAGCAGAAAAAGAGGGGAAAACGTGAGTCGTTGAGGAGGGAACGGGGTCGCAAGGGGGAAGTTAAAAAAAAAAAAAAAAAAAAATAGTAGGAGAAGGAAAGGGGCAGGGGGAGAAAGTGTAACTTAAGCCCAATCAGGAACGCAGAGTGACGTAACGGACCTACAGAGCGGTTGGTGATCACATGCATGAATGGAGAGTCGCTATGGACCACAGGGACATGACATGCAGCAGTCTGAAAGGGTGGAGGGAGAGGAAAGCAGAGGATTAACTGATCTTCACTGACAACGTGCATCAGATACATATGAATTTAGTTAGAACATAAAAGAAGCCTATGACTGTTATTATGGAGGAAGCAGAGAGAAGTGACAAAAAAATAGCACAATACATAGCATAAAAAAGACAGCCACCTGCTGCTTCAGCATACACTAGGAATATTATCTCTATTTTAATATAAGATTTTACTTCAGTGAAAAACCACATGAACTCGTGAAGTGGACAGTGAGTGTGATCCCTGCGGCCCACCCTGCTGCTCCGGACCACCCGGAAGCAGACAGCTCGGTGTTCTCACGGGATGTACAGGATCTCCTAATTACAATAACAACCCAATCAGCCACTAATGAGCCCGGGTGGGTGGCTGAGATAGCAGGGACCAGGCTGGAACGTACTGCACCCCACTGTAGACCTTTAGAAAAGTGGGCCATCAGCCTGCCTTCTCTGTCTGTTTGACACTTAATTTGGCACCAGGAATGAGGAGGAGGAGGAGGAATAGAGGGGTGTCAGGCAAACAGAAAAAAAGGGCCACAAATATGATAACTTCTCAGTGACACAGGATATGCAGGACTGTACTTTATTTCAACTTTCTATAACATGCAGGAGAACAGCTCTCCGAACGCCGTCTGCAACAATACCTTCAGACATGCCAGCACTTTTACTCTGTTCGGCAACACATAAGATTTTGATCTGCGGGTGAAAAAAAAAAAAAAAAAAAACATGATAAATGCTTGTATCAAGTTCAAATATTTCCTGGCTCACGTTCTGTAGAAAGGGATCATGGCGTGGAAACAATCCAACCAGAATGTGAAGAAACAAAATGTTCCTACCCTCTGCTTTTGCTTCTTTCCTATAGTCTGTTAAATTTCTGATTCACTGCCTTTAAATCATGAGCAAGGGTGCGATAGGAAAAATATCAAGTTTAGACTTATTTTTAAAATGACGAAGTTAGAGGTAAAATTATTTAAAGACATTAAAGGCAAATGACACATTATTCACTTGAAGACCACGGTGGACTTTAGCCTTAAAACAACTCCAATCGCAAAATCATCATACTTTATGCAAAGACCATTTTATGAGCATTTAAACTATTACAATATTTATATTGTGATTATTTATAGAGATTATTTACACTGGTAATGGAGGCAGGGGGAGGCAATGCACCATCAATAATCTTCCAAAATGAAGCATAAACTAAAAACAAGAGACTCAGCAACAACTTTGCTAGAGATTGGAATTGGCCACTTCTCAGCTTGATTCTTAGCAGTAATCGACTGGTTGGAAGCTCAAAGATTTCCGATCAGTGAACGCATCAAACTAACTGCACCGGGTTTCGCTGAAACAGCAGACTTTGGTGTGAAGGCTTGTTACTGAGGGAAGACTCAAAGTTATCCAAAAGGAAACTGTATGTCATGTCAAGACATGGCTGCCGTTCGTTCAGGCTGTGAAAGAGAGCGAGATTTTCAGCAGGCAACAGGAAGCCTCAAGCGAACAGTCTTCTGTGTTACCATTTTCAGCTTTGAAACTTTCTGTTATGGAACATGCAGAATTCAAAAACGATTGCATCTCAGTGGATCCACATACTCGAGAATACACTCACAGAAACTACAGTTCAAGACCACTAGCTCTGTTAGATACTAATAATAATGGTAAAATCCTGTTTAACATTACATTTTGTTCACAGTACATTTTGTTTGCACCACCATTACTACCTAACAGAGAGTAAGGCAGAGTCGTTTATGTAAACCACTATATTCTTTTTGCATGTGGCACTTCGGATTTTATACGAGACAGTTATTGCCAGGCAGCATTTGCACGTTCCGTTTCCCATATGCGTTTTACACAGGAAGGTCATTGGTGACGCACCACCTCCACCTTGCATTTCCCACAAGAATAATCACTGGCTTCCTTGAAAATAACCGCCCAATGTAGCTGTGACAGTGGTTTAGAGGCTCATAAAAATTTTTATAATGTTTTTCGATTTGTAGCTGTTTTAAGATCATAGAAGTCCACTTTTGTCTTGACCCCTCTTGGACTAGCCATCAGCTTCAGCTTATAGGAACTAAAATTAATCCAGGGCCCTATGAAATCCATTTTATTATTTTTAAAATTTTTCCATTTTTATTTTTCTGAATTCCATTTTTTCCATTTTAACCATGTTTATTAACACAAAAAGTAAGTAGTTATGGTGTGAATGACAAAAACTGAACAAATGAAGAGCGAGAGGTCCATATTTACTGTTATTCTGTTTCACAAACGAAACAAACTCCTGTGTCAACAGAATATTGGTTTTACAAGATGTTAAAAAGTGTTTCCCCCTCATTTTCTTTAAAGAACCCAAACATTATGTGCAAAATTAAGAATCTTGTTAACGTGAAGGAAAATCTCAAAATCTCCCTTTTTAAAAATACTTTAGAATTGAACTGATCACCAAAATATCTGTCACATAAAAAACCCTGTAAAAAGTAAACGCTTGTGCACGCTTCCATAACAAACAGGACCTTCCTTCATTTTTATTTCTTCCATCTGTCACAGACATCCCCAAACCCTCCCCATAACCACCTTCAGCTCTCGCTTTTACTGATTTATTTAAATGTTCCAGAGTTAGCAGATGTGACGGCTTCTGGCAGCTAGCTAGCTTCTTCACTACGTTTCTGAGTTGTCGTCGTTGTCGTGTCCCTGCGTCTCCAATCAATAGGGTGTCGACGACACGTACAGAAATGTTTTTCCCCCGTTTCATAAAACTAGCTGACCCTGAACCTTGCGCTAAGCTTCGAGGTATTTATTGATTTATTTCTTTTTTTTTGGGAAGACGTCTGTGTTTTAGAGGGTTTTCTCTCACCATGGCTGACCGGTTCATTCTGTCTGCCTGGAGAGGAGAGCTGAGCCCTGCCTAACCAGGTAACAGCGGGTATGGGAGCTGCAGTGGCCAAAACACGACAGAAACTACTGTATATCCTTCCCTTCTCGCAGATATCAGCTAATTCTGTGAAATTCCGTGTTTTGTGGTGGATTCCGTCCACGTTTTCCACATCGCGAAACTCATAGGGCCCTACTAATCTAGATTCATACAAAATTAAGACACCAAGCATTATTTACTTGAGGTAAGATATTAACTGCTTGTAAACATCCCTTTAACATTTGTTCTCAGGCAGAATGAATCCATTTTTTTCAGCAAAAAATTTTTCGTTCAAGTGAGGTCATTCCCACATCAGCTGACTCTTCTCTGTTCTGTGAGCATTCACAGCTGCAACCTCAGTTTTTGTATAGCTACAATTTCAGACAGATCCTTCTCTTATTTTTAGAGTTGTATTCCCTGCAGAGAATTTAATATGCGTCAACTAATGATAGCCGGCTGGCAGCGATGAAGCACACTACGGTAGCGGTTTGGGAAGGGGCAGGGGCGAGAGTCCTTTACGGGGCGTGGAGCAGCTTGACTCTGCTGCACATTAGCTCAGCGTGAAATCAGACCTGTCCTGCATGAGACCAGGTGCTGGCTAACTATGGACTGTGAGAAGTCTCCTCTCTCCCTGACAGTTACCCCCTCTCCTGCTCCCCGATGAGGTGATCTGCTGATTATAGATTTGTCAACAGTTCAGTTGCTGAGAGGGAGGATGTGTGGCTGAGGTGCCAGGTGGACCACTGGTGGAAAAATGTATTTGTTAATATGAATGTGGAAAGTCCTGAGACGTGAAGCCAGCCTGCTTGTGCACCCGCTGCCAATCTCTGGTTTCTGTAGTGAGGGGGAAAAAAAAAAACACCAAGAAACTGCATGAGAGGCATTTTTAGTAACAAGTGCCAGCATGTACCTCCAAAACAAAGAGATACGAGGACATGAGCCAGGAAAAGACACAGAAAGGGGTGTTTTAAATATGAATAAGCTCAAAGCAGACTGGTAGGTGAAAATTATGGAAACGTTTGAAGAAGTTTTGGTTTCAAAAGAGCTAAAACTTTCCATTATACTGCTCCAACATTTTAAGCTCCTCTGTGCTCCAAACAGACAGTTTTCTCTAGCTGAATGAAGCACAGAGTAACACTGCCCCGGCCCTACCTGCTGCTGCGCAGTGCAAGTCAGCTGGCTGAAAGAAGCCCACTACCACAGTTTTTCCATGTATTTATAAACAGTATAAGGAGACAATCAGTGAGGCGACTGCGCCGAAGACATCAGATAGCGGTGGTAGGAAGGTGGAGAGGAGGAGCGTGTGGGTTGGAGCACCTGTTCCTCCATTGCCTCAGTCTCCCATTGAGGAGCATGGCAAATCAAGATGGCTCAGCCTATTTATATACAACACTGGGTCCAGTTACAGCTGTGGCAAAGAGCCAGCTGGTGGCAGATTGGAGCAGCTAGGAAAGAGCAGCATGCAAGCCCCGCCTGTGCTGTCAGGTGGCTCGCTGAGTAAGAAGAGGAACCTAAATCAGATCACTCTGGTGACTTTGGCTCGTTTCCCTCTTCCTACCTTCTGGCGCTGGCAAGGTAGGGACGGGGGGGTATGAGTGCAGACAAGAGGGCGACGAGGAGACGAAATATAAACAGGAAAAAAAAAGAGGTGAGGGGGAAGTAGAAAGGTCTCGTCTCACTGCTGCTTGTTTATAAAAACAATGACTCACCGTATTCTAGTTTCAACAAGCCGAGCCGACCTTGGACTCAAGGCCTTGAGGCGGCGGTGAGGGGTGCGTGGGGGAAAAAACGACAGGTGTGTAAGGAAGTGAGGGACAAGACATGAAAGAAAACAACAGGTTTTCAGAGTAAAACTGTGGAAAATTGTTCTCCATGTCGGTGGGCTGTGGAGCGCTGGGTGGGTTTCGAAGTGTGGTTAAAGATGGAGAGTGAGGCACAAACTAGGAGACCATAATGTAACAACGCTGCGGTGAACTCTGGATTAAATGACACGTCTGTTCTCCGATTTCATTCCTACGCACTGCCATATCATACCTCCGTATATGAGCTTATTTTTACTTACTTTCATGAATAAGTACGGAAGCCGAGAGCGGTCGTACTCGCACGTTTGCTTTCCTGATGATTAGCTCGAGATAGCGAGATAATTATGTCGTTACCACGAAATAACGACGACCGTTTTCTCGAGATAACAAGTTAATTTCCCGATGGTTTAATCATAGGACCAACGACGTGGCATCATTATGGTTTACCTATCACTTATTCACAGAATTATTCACAGAATTACACATGCATGCCATGACTTACACTTATAAGTCGTCTCCCGCTGGTGTGGCATGCGTTGGAATGATGGAATCAGGTTTAACACACACACACCAATCATTTCGTTATCTCGAGAAAACCATCAGAAAAAAAGTTCAAGCGTAACACGTCCGCTCTCGACTTCCATAAATAAGAAAGATAAAAAATACTAATATATTAAGATTAGAGGTCATTTAATAATAAAATATTTTCTGAAAACTTTATATTGCCTCCTATTTCCTTTTATCTTGGCTATCGTCCACATTTGGGCCAACTGACTCTTTCACTGTCAACGACTTTTTAACAGGTGAAAAACTTTGATTATCAAGGCACATTTGTTAGATTAACAAACTTTCCAAATTTCACACACAAAAACAGGCAGGGATTTCTGAACAATGGCCACACACACATCGCTAACGCCACTTAAAATGCAACCCCTTGTATGCAGCTAACATGAAATCACAGACAGTACCCTAACAACAGGGAAAAGTAGTTGAGTTTAATCAGAGACTCATTTAAAAAGTCTCGACTGGGAGCCCGTCATGATACCTGATAAACAGAAAAGTGTGTGCAAGTTTAAGCCCAGGCCAGAGGACACAGAGAGATGCATGTGACCCCAGCTCAGCGCACTCAACACATGCATGCTACTGACAACAGGAAGAGCTTTAATTCACCTGTCGGCAACAAAACCATCCTGACGCAAAAATGTGACTTCTGAAAAAGAGACATCTGAGCAACAGTTGCATAGATATTTACTGCATGTGTATATATTATCACCACGTTTGATTTATTTCCCCTCAGTTTAAATTCTGCTTTAATGATCAAGTAAAGCCAAAAGGACCCCAGCAAAACTTTTAAAAGGACAGCTGGAAAAACATCAGTCCCATCAAGTCAAAAGAAAAATCTGAAAAATTCAAGCCACGCCTAACAGAACAGCTAAACCAGGTGGTGCTGAGAACAAGGCTGGGGGGGGGGTGAGTGGTGGCTGGGAAACAGCAGCAGGTAATCAACAGCAGGCCGGGAGGCTGAGAGGATAAACAGCAAAGCAGACACAACCACAGACTCAGAGTGAGTAATCCCAAAGACATCTGATGTTACTTTTCATCTTTCCACGTTAGTGAGTGGAGCACGGTGCGGTGAGCGGAGGCCTGAGAGCGAGGAGGCTGGGACTACGTTACCCCACTTGACTCGCCGCCACGCAGCAGCAGCTGCAGGGACTGGCTCCAACCAACGCTCTGACCCACAAACCAGAGCTACGCACGAGTCTGGAGGAGCTACGCCTGCTCTGCTAAAACCTACTTCTTCCTCTCCATCCATACAGATCTCTTTCCTTCTTCTTCTCTGCCAAGCTATACTCTAAGAGAGTAACTCGATATCCTTTGCTTCTTTTCCACAACGCAGGTTAATTTTGTCCCACTTTTTAAGGGAGATCAACCCATGCATGACAAATCCCACAGATTTTTACTGAACAAGGCTGCCGACAGACGCAGAGAAAAACGACAAATTTATTTTATTCAAGCCGGCTTACTTGCATGTACATCCCGCATGAAGGACTCCATGTGTGTTAGTGGAAAAGATTCAAACAACGAAGAGACGTCAGGGGATGGAAAAACGAGGAGGGACGAGGAAAAGGGGGTGTGTGTGTGTGGGGGGGGTCAGGTAGAATTTCACAGGAGAAAGTAAAGAAGCACGGGAGCAAACAGCATGACAGAAGTTGAGGGGATGGAGAGCTGAGGGTCAGGTCAGTTTAATGGCCCGTTTGTCTGCACCGTGAGACCACCAGCTCTCACTGGCTGCTGTAGGAAAACCGCACACACACCAACTCTGGCTCTCTCCTTCCTTCTTTCCACATCTCTCCCTCCCTTTACCTTTTCCACTGCTCAGGCTTGTGCCCACGCCTTCAACAGCCCGCTCTCCGACCCGCAGGCATGTCAGAAATCAGCGTCTTTCACGTTCGCTTGATGCACATAAATAACAAGCGGCAAGTGGCGCTACAATCAGATATGTAAAAAAAATAAATTAATAAAATACTGTACAACATATCCACAAGTCTGGACGGGTGACTGACGTTACGCGAACATGCAAACGCCCCCCACGGCCAATAAAAATAAAATTCCTCGGCGTTACATCTGACAGTCAGGTCCCTGGAGTGGAAGGTCTGTGGCCACAGTGGTATTGTAAAATGACGTTCATTTATTATGCTGCCATTTAACAGCAAGGCATAATTCAATATGGGATCCATTTAACTATAATAGAATTAGGGGAACACTTGATGTGGTCTCATAAACTGGCTGCAGGAGCCTCGAGTCCTTGTCCTTTTCCACCATGACTCCCCATCATGCCCCTTTACTCTAATTTGTATCCATTTGTCTGCTTTCTTTTCTTTTCAGTCAACAAGTGAACCACCTAATTAGTAATTATACACATTAGAGACACAATATATTGGTTCTTTCAGCCATAAATCTATGGAGTGTCCCCAACAGGGATCCTGACAGTGGCTCTCAAGGGTCCACGCCGTTAAACTAGTACTTTATTGAAGCATATTTTCATTGAAGCTTTTTGGTTCCACGCCCAACGTCAGTCACGGTGTGGTGTATCTGCTCAACCTTTAGCTGAAGCCATAGTTTGTAGAGAGGTGAAAAGGGATCAAAAGGATATCATGTAAAGATGTACCAGTCAGGAGCAGGGTGCAGAATCCCAACAGCCTTTTATCTAAACCAAACCACAGCAAGGTGGCATCGACTGGAGAAAGCATGGAGCCGTGCCGACGTAGCAAAACTGAATGTTTTTCTACAAAATAAGGAGAAAGCAAGACAGAAACTAAAGTCTTGTGATGCCAAGAGGGCCAAAACACTGGAAGAGCTTCAGGAATCTCCAACAAGTTCTGCTTGTGAACAACATCGACAAAAATCTGCTGTATTTTTTATTTGTCTGGACTAAAGACTGCAATTACAAGACAAAAGCATTTTTTTCTCAACAACGTATCCCAGCATGGCTATAATCTACCAAAGCTGTTACACTGTAATGCAACCAGATCTAAATTTTGAGTTAATGTTCTCCAAAAATATGTTTGCCACAAAACCAGTGTGCACCATACCAAAGAATAAAAATACACACAGTAAAACACGGTGGAGACCGCGGCATGCTCTGGGGCAGTGTTGTGTTACCTTTATAGAGAACAGTTCAGCTCACACTGGTAAAACTGAACTTGGTCGTTTTCATAGTTCCCAATCCGAACTAGTTCTTGTTTATTTAAACTGCTTTTCTTCATATTTTCATGTTTTAGTTGCAAAAAAAAAAAAAAAAAAAATCCTGAACACGTGAAATTTTGAATTGAACAGAAATTCCAGGTAAAACAATGTTTTTATTTGCAACCACCACAACCCTGCCATAAGAGATCCAGATTCTGTTAAAACACATCAACACCTTCATGTAATTTTAAGTCTTCTGTCTCCAGCTTAGCTCTGGGGTCATTTTTCTGGATCTGGGGCTTTTGTAAAAATGGTTACAACTATAAAAAGTCAAAATAATCATTTGACCCCTCATGTTAAAAGCATCTGTAAGAAATCCAAAGATGAAGGTTGATTTTGCTTTTCAGGATCACAGCATCTCTCCAAATCAGACCCACCGTATGTTTGTGCATTCGCACCAATCGACAATAAATTGACAGGTTAAGAAAACATACAAGTGTGTAATAAAAGAACACATCACCACTGAAACAAATCAGTGCTAACCTTTCCATGCTGTTTATTTAAAATATTGCTCAGCATTGTTTTAATCTTTAACATGCTTCACGTGACCACCAGCGCTCTACCGAGCTCTTAAAGTCTTTTAATCTTCCGGTCCAAATTATTCTTGCATGCTCACGCAGGGACTTTGGTCCTTGCTAATCATTTTCAAAACTGGAACATATAGCAGCTGTTTTGCAAAAGACACCCCGACTTCCGCCGAATGCTTTCATAAAGTATTATCAGTTTTACAGCCACAGAATCAGGGGCAAGAAGCCATGTTGTATCTGCAATGTTTAGTTAATGTGGTTTTGAACAGCAGCTCCTTACAGTGCGCATAATGTCAGAGGATTTCAATCATTTTACTGATTGAACCAGTTCCATTAGACAAACTGCAGACCAACTATCCTGGCTTTCATGTTACATGAACAGAGGAAACAAGTGTCTTTTCCACATTACTCAGTCCCACCTGAATAGATCGTTTGTAAAACCGCTTTTGCTGCAATTAATGCTGCAAGCTTTGAGGGATCTCGTTATATGCGTTTTGCTCCATTCGGCTAAAGTTCAATCAGATTTTAGGGAGCGCGTCGGTGAACGTTAACTTCAGCACGTTAACGCGCTTCGATCTGAACATTGTCGCTCTGGCTGAATGTTTAGGGTTGTTGTCTTGCTGGAGGGCGAACTTCCACCCCAGTCTAGGTTTTCTTCAAGGATTCTCCTGTATTTGTCGCCATCCATCATCGCAACACCTCTGACCAGCTTCCTTGTCTTTGCAGAAGCATCCTTACATCATGATGCTGCCACGTCCATGTTTCACCATGGGAATAATGTGCTCAGGGTGAAACATTTTAGTTTTGATCTCATCTGACCAGAGCACCTTCCTCCACGTGTCTGCCACGTCCTTTATATGGCGTGTGGCAACCTTAAAATGGGACTTCTCATCCGATCTTTCAACAATGTCTTTCTTCTTTGACTTAATTTGATTTCAAAGAGGATGCAAACCACTTAGCTGGAGGTGAGGAGCTGGACCGAGAGATATGCACTGCAGTCAGTGCATATCTCTCGGCCCAACATAGATCACTGTAAAAACAACTCCGAGCTCTGCCAGTGCAGTTAGGTTAGGACTGAAATCTGAATCTAATCAACAGCAAACAGACTGATTGGGTTAAAGGACACATGCTGATTGGCTAAAAGTCCTAC
Source organism: Anableps anableps (assembly GCA_014839685.1). Lineage (NCBI taxonomy): Eukaryota > Metazoa > Chordata > Actinopteri > Cyprinodontiformes > Anablepidae > Anableps > Anableps anableps. The sequence continues at coordinate 19,838,175 of CM026070.1, read as the reverse complement.
ATGGCTCTGGGTTGTAAAGTGAGTTTTTCTAATCAGGCAACAAGAAGAAATTTAAAGACAGATTTAGGATCTGTTCACAGTGAATGCCAATCTCGACACTCTAGAAACAAGGATTCGCCAAATAGGGGCTGTTAGTCTACTGTCAGCACAGCTCCTGTCACCATAGTAATCCATCTCAGGCTGCTCTATCAGGACAAAAACAGAGCCCTGTCAAACATAATCACAGAAGGCCATGTGACCAGGGGCTGTTGTTCAGGACGTGCAGGTGGATGTGTTCAGCATCACTTAGGCTCTAATAAGACAGGATGAAACAAAAACAAGCAGGAGAGAGAGGGGTGGGGAGTGGAATGGAAACGTTGAACGAAGGAGGTTTTCTCACACCATAAAGGCCAGATTAGCAGGTGCACACCTGTGTGTGTGTGTGTGTGTGTGTGTGTGTGTGTGTGTGTGTGTGTGTGTGTGTGTGTGTGTGTGTGTGTGTGGGGAGGACGAGTCTGCATCTGAAGGCTGTGCACATCTGCTGTGTGAAAGGAAAACATAGCAGCGGATGACAGTGAACTCGTTTACCCCTCAACGCAACAGCACATGAAGGGAGGGAGAAGGATACACAAAAGAAAAACAAGAAAACACTTGTGAGGCGTGGACCCAGGAGGGATGGGGGGAGTAAAGGCTGCTCTGGAGTAAGCACAAAAATATCGTCAAATATCGCTTCATTTGATAAATCCTAAAAGAAAATTAAACCTGTTTGACTTTCAGGCAAAAAAAATAATAATTTACATGCTGCTGTGCTTGTCCAGTGCCAACCCAACTAAGAGTGAGCACCATGGAGGGCTAGGGCCCCTGGGCTACAGCCAGTTTTGGTGCCCTCTACCCAGATTTCTTTTATAGATGTGAATTACAACAGATAGCTACCAGCTATCAGTTGTCAGTAGTATTAGATAACAAAAATCTATAGAACATCCCTAATAAAACATTGGAGGACGTCCCATAATGTCTGAGTTTAAACATGTCCACACATACCTTCATCCTGAACATGCTCACTAATTTAAATTCAATTAAGACTAGCTATTGTTGAAATGAACGCGGCAAGTTACTCTTTATATCAGCCCTTACTGCTCTCTCATGCGTTCACATTTTCCATCATTGCTTGGTTCTTAACATGTTTTTCTACACACGTGTGAAAAGTGTGCCTTTGTGCACGTTGTCAGTATTCCAGAGAGTATTTGATAGTGATTTAGAAATACTACGAATACATTCAAAAGCACATTGATACAGCTGTGGCTCGACTGCTGACCCAACACATACACTAAGCCACATACTAGGAAACATTTGAATACTGTTTTAGTCAGACAAATTTTAAATTTGGAATTTTAATTCACTACAACTTTATGTGAATTTCAAAGAACAGCCGACTCCTGAGTACACTTAAACTGAGATTTAAGAAGTAATTTTCATATTTTCTGTCTTCCGAGCAGCAAAATTTATATTATATATATATATATATATATATATATATATATATATATATATATATATATATATATATATATATATATATTTTTGTCAACTTTATTCCTAGGTCTCCATTTTATTTTCAGGCGTGTTTATTTGGAATAAAGCAGAAGGATGAAAAATCTTCAAAACCAATTTAAATTATACTACTCCTAGGGTTTAAAATCCTTTTCATGAGATGTATGAACCATAAACCAATGTAGCACGTCCCCTCCCCCGCCTGTTGCTGCACACAGCTGGTCAGCTGGCTGAAAAAACATAACGAATGTTTTTCCTCATTTACTGCACTGCAAACACACAAAATCTTACAAAGTATTTTTGGTCTAGTTTCTAGCGGAAATATCTCGAATACACTTGAAATAAGACTAAACTAACTTACAAGTAACTTTTCAACAGATATAGGAGCTTGTTTTAAGTCAATAATTTCTTAATATTAATGACAAAGTTCTAGTTATAAGGGAAATAATCTTCCATTGGAATAAGACATTTTTACAATATTATAAGTTAAAATATCTTGTTCCACTGTCTTACTTCAAGTGTATTTAAGATATTTGCACTAGAAACTAGACCAAAAATACTTGGTAAGGTTTGGTGTTTTTGGAGTGTGCAAAGCATTTGGCTTTTTACAGATGTTTCTGGCTGCACAAACAGAGCCATGGTGTGGAAACTAATTACCTTCACTCTTATGAAGGAAACACTGTTTTTAAACTACAGTTTACAAGTTACAAACTGCATGTCTGTTAAGAGGAATATCAGCTTTTGTACTTCGATTTTAGAGACCATTAAGTCTATCAAACTAACAAATTAATGTCATAGATAACCTTAAATATAACTTTAATAATTCGCGCTATTTGAGCAGCATTAGGATTAAATCAAGTTTTTCTGTTCTAAATCAAAGTAAGATCTCGCTAAAAATACTTTGTCACACTCCTCAAAATTTCCATTCAGAAGTAACAAAAGCTATTCTCTTTAACCACAGACAAATGTCATGTAATATATTAACTGTAAACTTTTTTTCTTTTTGTTTTGATGCTGAATCCTTCCCTCCTTATAAATCGACAGCAAGAATTACGACTCTGTTTGTGTGCAGGTAACGAACTGCAGAGAGCCTCTCCGGGCACTCTGTCAGATGGCCACTTCTCAGTCATATGACTGTCCCCAAAATAAATGTAACCCATCAGGTTCAGTCAGACGGCCTCTTGAGCCCACTGTACACCACACACGCACCCGCTGCCCTCTTACACTCAACACATGATACGGATACAAAGGACGCGTCTGTCCTTTGCGCAGCGCTGCGCGCGTGAGCTGGTATGTTAAAAATGTGGAAATCCTCTGAATTTTGACTCAGCGGAGGAAGCAGTAAGACGAAGATAGTTGATTATTTTTGCTGTGTAAACATTTATTTGGTAAATCCAAAACTTTATTTGAAATTAACAAGTGTTGACTTGTTTTGCTGAATAAAAGGCTTTCTTTTAAGATGAGCTCTCACATACACGTGTGCTTGCATGAACGCAGCCAGGCGCAGTCAGAAAGACGACCCCGAAACAGGGTTATGGATCAGTTTCAGACAAAGACGGACATGTTGACTTCTCAACGAGAGAGCCTCAAATTCCTGAAGGGTTTTTTACAAGCTTTGACCACCAGAGTCTGAACTCAGAATCCCACAAAGGACAAACATCTTCTTGGATTTGGAAAAGATCTGCAAAAAATACTCAAAAAAATATATGACCAGAGTTCCTTCACTTTTGTCATGTAGAAGTGCGTTACAAAGTTCTCATCCTTTATGGACATATATGAATAAAATGCCGAAGTTCACTATGAATATATGGCAGACACTGAATGAATGAATGAAATGATTCAGCTTTTATGCAAAGGGATAGTCAACAGACTCTGGAAATATGAATATTTTTCTATACTTTTCATCCCATACTTGTCAGACCTAGAAAACATATTAAATTCCAGACTGGGTAGGAACAGTGTTGGTGTTGTACATATTAAGCCATGCCGACATAAAAAAATCTAGGCCTCCTGATAAAAAAAAAAAAAAAAAAATGCATCCCTTGAGGTCAGATTTTATCTTTTATTCATGATGTTAAAAATTTTTACCGATTTACAGATAGGCTGGTTGCTGGCATATACTTAGACTTTAAAATGTTACAGTTTCAGAACTCATAACATTTTCCATCATACTGTTCATGAAGTTTAAATTGCTTTTTCAATGCACTGTTAATTTTTGCCAAATTCAGGGTTTTTATGAATATTTCTCTGAATTCCATAGTTTCTAATGTGGCTAATTTCTTTTCTACCCAAGAGGTGTCTTAAGATATCCCTGTGTGAGGGAGACCAGGGCCTCAGCTGAGCGAGTCTCAATACGAAAACAGATTAAAACTTGGTCTCGCTGGTACTGTTCTTTCAATGTAAACGTCAGTGCAAAACGTTGGAAAACCTCCTGCAATTTGTCAGGACAACCATGGTCTCATGACATCATATCCCATTATTATTTCATAAAGCTTCATGGAAGAAGAATCTGGCAAAATTATTTTATATAAACTTTTTTGCATTAAAACTGAAGTCCTGCAGCTGAAAATTTTAAATGATAAGTTTAGCAGGTGTTAACTGTGTTTTCTTCTAGTTGAACTGGGATTCCTAGACTAACAAATGTTACACATATAACTACAACAATCAATAAGCCATTATTTTTAGCAGTCGGAATACATGAGTTTCTGCTTTAAATGAAAGAAATGAGACTTTGTTAAAGATTTGGGGGAAACATTTTTGTGCAAATACTGTAAATGCCATGAAGCTGTGCTATTTTCACTAAAGATACAGACCCATTCCTACACTGATCTGCTGAGCTGGTGGTAAAACCGTCTGCAAAGTCTGATTCCACGCTATTAACAGTCAGTATATATTTAGATTTCCAAAAGAAACATTTGTTTTACTATACAAGTCTTATCAAAAAATACATTTACCTAAATTATCAAGAGCAAACGTGCTCATGTAAATATTGCACAAAACAAAGATCCTTTAACTGATGCCTGTGTTACCGATGGTTTAAATAAGCCAGACGCAAACTGTTAAATCAGATTGTTGCAGCATGGCGTAACAGCACAGTCTGTGTTTCTTTGTGTCTCCCACTCCCCACCCGTCCCCCCTCTCTCCACTCGACCACATTTCTGTGCGGTGAGCAGAGTTTTAGATAAACAGTCTCGGTCCTCTATCGAAGAACGGGAGACAGAGGCGATGACATCAGAGGAAAAAGAAATAACCATCACTAGGAATCTATTTCAGGCTGACTCAGGACTGTGTTTCGGGCCGGAGAACGACGATCGCTACATTTTCCTCTTTACACCCAAAAACATCACCGTTACTGACAGCTTGTCTTTTGTAGAAGCTGCTGGAGCATTATTTAAAATCCTTAAATTTCTTATTAAGGTTAAAGCGAGTATCCTTGAACATGAGCAGTTCTGTGACAGGCTTTAGTAACGTGTGCGTCCCTATAGCTTGTTTAATTATAGTTGAATTAACTGCGCAGCCCTCCAGCAGAAGATAGATGTATAACGTTCAACTTGTAATCCAGCAGTTACAGCTGATGGAAATGCATTCCTCGAACATCTTGCGTCAAACTGGAAGAAAGCGTCAGTCTCAGACATAAACTGTATGAAAAAGAAGGACCCAGCCATCCCTATACGGTATCTCATTTATGAAGCCTTGGGCTCATCATTAGGTCATCAGCATCTCGATACTCTGAGAAAACCAGAGGGGTGGAGCCAGGTCGTCAAACTGATCGAGAAAAACTACTCAGATGCATCTCTGCGATGTGGTTTATATTCAAATCAATGGAACAAACCTATCCAGAACATAAAAAGACCTGCTATGAAAAACTGCTTCTTAACTTTCTATTAAGCTTGTCGCCAGCAACTCCAAAACGTTTTAGGTTTTAGCAGCTTATGCAGATTGGCTCTTATTCTGACGAGATTAATTCTGTTCCTATAATGAAGAAATAAGAAAATAAAGTAATAATTATATAGATGTGTAAAAGCAGCATATAGTCCAATTAAAGTTGTCAGTCCTGATCTCTTTTGTGTTATTTCTAATATGTTCAAAGGGTTGAGAGCCGCTGAACTAGGTATCATCTTTGTTGCATAAGCAGTTGGAAGACCGAGCGGCGGGGAAGTACTGGCTGGATCAGACCTCAAAATGATTAAAAATGATACCATTACATATCAATAGCCTCTATAGATTATCACTACTTTCCCTCTTTTTTGTTTTTTGTAGACCTCGTAAACATCATCTCCACCTGGCCAGAATGATTACAGGGAACTGTGTCTCTCTTTGGAACAGTTTTAACAATTACGTTAACATTTTCATTTGTGTCTTTTAAGATAATTTCTTAGAGCACAGAACGTAACACTTGACCTGACCTGGATCATCCTGTCCACGCTGCAGTTGAAATCAGCAACAATATTGCAAGTTTTGACCCGTTCTGCCGATCAGCAATTATAAGAAGGCTCTGACTGCTGTAATGCCAATTAAGGTTTTTCCATTGACTGTTGAGGATATACTGTATACATTTTCAAAATGACACTGTTTTATAAAATGTAAACAAAAACAGACATTTTTAAACTGATATTCCTTTTACATCGTTTTATTTTCCTCCTGAGAGACACCTCTCTCATTTCCTGTCAGAAACAAACTTCTTGGCTGAACTAAAGTCATTTTTCCTCTAAATATGCATGAGGCAAGATGTTGTCATTTGGAAGATTGCTCTGATTTAAAGATGCATCAATCAGGTTTCTCCTGGCAGATACGTTTTTTCCTCCTTTCTCTTTTTTAGTTGTAGGCTGACAATCTCAGATTTCCTTGGTCATAAGAGAGAAAAAATGTGCAGCAGATATAGTTAGAATGCAACAAAAAAAGCAACCAACCAATATTGTATTGTGACTGAAAACAATTACATTGATGCATAGTTTATTTACCGAGCATTTCTAAATTATTAGATACAGATGCAGCAATTATATTTTCCAACCCTATACCAGCTTCATGTTTCTGCTACATAAGGACTATAAAAGATTAAAGAAACGTAATGCACCGCAGGTTCCTTCATAGAGAAATTAGTTTCATACCCAACGGAAAATAGCAGAATTACAAGGTAATCCCAGTAAGTGCAGCAAAGCATAAGTCCCTGGCCCTTATTAGGTTTTTCAGTATTTTACCTCGTATTTTACCAAGTGGAGACAATCAAGGAAAGCTTAGCAAATTACGATCTCTGGCTGAGTATTTGGTGCATCTTTACTTTTTTTTAAAATCATTTTCTTGTTACGAGTTGAAAAATTGATCACTTGTGCTGCTCAGCAGCATAAATATGATTGTTGACATAATTCCATGACAATTCTTTCACTTAGCTGCAGCTTATGACAGATTTTTCCTCTGTCCTGTAAAAAACAGTCGGTTAATTGACAGCTCTTAGGACAAACAGGTGATTTTTCTAGTCTAACTTCTTTTTTTTTTTTTTTTTTTAAATCATCAATTAACTGTCTGAGAATCTGGTTCTTGGTTTTCAGAGCGTTATCACAAGTGTAATAATCCCTTTTGAGATGCTCTTAAATAAATAAATGGGTTCAGCTGAATATAAGCAGCTCTGCTTCACATCATGTCCTCCTTCACCTCGGTTACTGTCGCCCTCCTTTAAAACAGTTTCTCTGATGAATTGGACCTATGGTGGGTTCCATGGAGCCTCCTGAAGGTGCAGTAGATGCTAAATAAGAGCCTAAATGCCTTATACATATTGTTCTCATGCATGGCCCCCTCATCTGGACGCACACAAAACTTACACTGTGCAGAAGTGGGCCAGTCAGAAGCTGAGATCCTGCAGAAAGCACTGAGAGGCCAGGGTGCAAAGCACTACACACACACCTACATGGTGGGCCACTTCAAAGGCATTCCACAACATGCACAGCATTGTCGGAAAATGCCAATGTGCACTTTAGTGAAGAGTGCCTGTGAATCCAAACAGGCTACAGACAAACACACAAACGGAGGGCAGCTGTGATAGTCCAGGTCTTTTGATTTGCACCATTTCTTCTGAATAAAAGACGCCACTCTGGACATTTTATTCACAGTATCAGAAAAATGAGCAAGAGCGTGTAGAAAGCATGTACGAATAAATGCATATACACTCCTGAAAGAGCTGAACTCATAGGCTTCAAAGGAGCCGGGGGGGGGGGTTGCTTCCAGTTGCACAACTTGTTTTTCAAGAGTTAAACTAAGACAATTCAGCAGTTGCTTCAGGAAACTATTCACTGATAAGTATGACTTAGATAGCTGTCCACTCATCAAGAAGCTGGTAAACAGAGCATTTATGAGACTTTTTGGAAGTGCAGTCAGCACATCACAGCCGCTGCCCTGCACAATAATCCCTGCATGTGGATTCAGAATGAAATATTTTAGGCATTTTGCTTGTTGTCCCCACCCCCACGTTTGGTGCAAACATCTTGAGACCCAAATATGGACACTTCCCAGAGTACTCATGAGCAGCCAATGAGATATACCCCATTCTCTGAGAGACGCAGAGCAGGAGGAAAAAAAAAAAAAAAAAAAAAAAAAGCAAAATGGAAAGAGCTCTGTATCACATAAGCACAAGACACCCCCTTCAGGGGCCTCTGCTCTGTCTGCAGACATGACCTGTGAAAAGTAGTCAGATCACTTCCTCTCCAACCTGCCCACGGAGAGCCACTTTACTGGAACACAACCAGTCCCTGCCATTACTAAACTACAGACAAGGAGAGGCAATTGGTTCATAATGAGTAGCTTCTTTAAGGTGATTTGTCATGTTAGATCGTTGCCTGCTCACTCGCTCTGGTATGAGCTCATGTTGGGAGACACTTAGCAGACTTGTGCAACACATCATCCAACAACACTAAAAGCAAATCTCCCAAGGAGACATGATGTAGGGCAAAGGTTAAAGCCCTGACAAACACTGAAAATGTTTATTAATCTCAGAGCAGTCATCATTCACTCTGAACAACTTCTTTGTTTTAAACGTGCACATAAAAACCCGAAAAAGCAGAATATTTGCATGAGATAAAATGGTTTTAGGTATGTCACAGAGGGGGGGACAAAAAAAACCCACCATCCTCATATCGCACTGACTCTCATTTCTGCTTCCTTCAGTAGATCTCAGCAGTATGTAATAAACGGACTACCGGAAAACAACAACAAAAAGCTGCTGTTCAGCCTGATGTTCCTAAAACAAGGTCATTAAACAATCTGAAATGGGACCATTATCTCCAGCTCACTCAGTCTCTCTGACAACGTTTAACAGGGCTGTTTAATTTATGCTGCGTTAGATCATTTCTGTAAAACCTCAGCTCATTAATAAAAACAACAACAAAAAAGCAGCAGAGGCGTCTTCCAGAGAAGAGAACGGCTTCACTTTGCCAAGATCTGGAGATAAGGAGCAGTGAGGGTTAATCCACCAACTATGAAGAGACTTTTTAGTGTCAGTGGATAATTTGTTTACATTCAAGCTGCGGCAAAGCCGCGTGTGTGCTGTATGGAAAGCCCATTTAGCATAAAATACAAAAACACATTTAAAAGCATTTTTAGTTTGTCATCAAAATAAACATTTCAGCAGTCCAGAATAAAAATCATTTTAGCCACTGCTCAAATTTAGATAGGAATGCTCTAAAGCTAATCATGCATGCGGCTGCAATAAGATCACTGAATACTGCACTAGCAGCATCTGTTGGGATGAAATCCCCACTTATGAGCTTCAGCATCTTGGTTACTAAAATCTACAAAAAGTATGGACATCAGGGACAGAAAATACAACCAGATGGTCAAGATGTATAGGACTTAAAATCGCACACTCCGACAGAATCTATAGAGGGAGCTAAAGATTAGGGTGATGGCAAGGAGGCCTTCAAACCTCAAGAACTTGGAGTTTATCACCAAAGACAGCTAATCAAAATGCCAGTGGAAACATACAAACAGCTGAGTTTTTCCACTGATTACTGAGAAGGGTATCAATATCATTTTCAACATACGATTTTTAACAAACTGGCATTAAAAAAAAGACATTGTTTACATATATATATATATATATATATATATATATATATATAAAAATATATACACACACCTTTTGAAAGATGGCAGATTTCCCATTGGTAACAAACCCATTAGCTGAATGAAAATAAATTAAAATCTACCAGGGGTATGAATAATTAGGGGAGCAATTGTAGCTTCAGTGCAATTACAGCATTTCTATGTATTTTAGGCATAATTAGTTTTAATCCTGATTAGCAAGAATACCAAGTCGGCTTTAAGACATATTTAGGAGTGTAATTTGATGATATGGCACAACTTCCTGCCATACCCGCGGCTGTCTAGTGTCGCCATGAGAGGCCTCTCTGCTGCTCCCAGGGCTACTAATCAATCCTGCTGTTTGGGCTCGCTGCCGCAGACCACCCTGGTCCAGCAGCAAACCCTGGGGTCGGAGCTATAAGCTCAGGCCGCCGAAACACACCCGGGACGGCTGGGGCGGGTGAGGGGGCGCATAACGGTCCTCCACCACGTAACTGGAGATGATCAATTATTATTACGCAGCCGCATTAACCAGCTGCAACAATTAGAGACGTAGGAAGAGTCTGGGCATGCGCGAAACTGTAGGCGAGGGTCTCGTGACAAGAAAAGAAAAACAAAATAATTTATTCAGTGATACGAAAAGGATTATGTTAACTTTATCTCTAAATATTCACACTGCAAGGTTTCTCCCAAAAGCAAGAATTTAAAATAAAATAATTATAAAATAATATGAATAATACTTACTTTCACCGTTTATTAGCCCACACTTGCATATAATACAGGTACAGAGGATAAAAAACACCATTTGTGCTCGCAGCTTTAGCGTCAACCGCCTCATTTTGATTGAAGTTGTTGCTCCCTCTTCCTATGAAGGTGTTAAAGAAACTCCAATTCTCAGGGGGGGAAATGTTTATATCTGGGCAGATATCAAGTTATTTTTCCTCAGGCAAGTTTTTGATGTGCGCCCTGGTATATATGTGTAAAGAAACAACTAAATTATGTGATCTTGGGTTCTGGCAACACATGTGCGAGTGAAAATCATTTTCCATAAGTGAAGGCGACAGTCCCCGTTCATCTGTTTGATGTTGATGCTCCAATAAATATAAAGAAAAATAAAATTATCCCTTAGTTTGGAGGTCCCCTAGTTAGGTCCACTATCATGTGTATCTTCCACTGAGGTAAAAGGGAGTATTTTCCTGGTGAAGTTAAAAGTCTTCAGGATCACCGCTGCAGCTTCTTCCTTCTCGTCTTGTCTCGTTTTAAGACCAATGGAGGTACATCCCAGGAAACTCCCAGCAGGAAAAACGTGCAGTTCTCTTCTCTCTCTCTCCAACACTACGACCTTCCTCTGAACTCCTTCACCCCCGCTGACCACCGCGCCGCAAACGAATCAACACCCATAAAAGCCACCAAACAGGGGGAAACGTAGCAGACGAGGCGAGCGTCGCCTTTTTAATCAGAAACCTTGAAGATTCAGGTGGAGGAAAGAAGGAAAAAATGTCCTTGTTTAGCCCAGTGAAGAGAGAAGAGTCTCCACCACGCCGCTCCGATGCTTTTTCCTCTCAACGATGGAGTGCGGGGGGGGGGGGAGGCAGCTAACGTTAGCTGGCTAATCCAAAACAAACGAGGTTTCAGCGTCGGCGGTAGAGTTGGAGATAATTTTAAAAAGCGCACAAACACACTAAGTGAGTATCCCGTCTCAGAGAGTCCACAAAAAAGGAGGTAAAGCCGAGTAAAAAGACTCGAAAATACGGGGACAAGTGGAAAAACTTGGATTCCCGTTGCGTTTGGAGCTCGCTCTCCCTCAGGTTCCCCCTTTCCGTCTCTCTTTCTGCGAGTCTCTCCACCAGTAAACAAGTCCTGCCAGTCACCTCAGCTGGGCCACGCACGGTATGCGGGAAAACACGGAGCGCGGGCCCGCCTCCTCATCCAGCAGACCCTGGATCCGGATCGACTGTCTGTCCGCCAGGTGGCAGGGGAACGAGACAACAAGAGCAGCCCTGCCTGTCACCGAAACAACGCCGCCTGCAAACTGCAGCGCAACTACACGTTTTTGTAAACAAAATACAACTTTAGGGTTGAAAGACCCAATTTAATAGCATTTTTAGGAAGAAATAAATGAGAAACAAATAATGTTTATTAAAATAAAATATTATATATATATATATATATATATATATATATATATATATATATATATATATATATATATATATATATATATATATATACATATATATATATATATATATAATTTGTCTTTAACTGGTAGACTCAAAATTATTTTTTTTTCTTAATCAATATGTTACATGCTAATTTCAAAGTTATTCATACCCTCGGCAGATTTAGACTTAAAACTTTTTTCTAACGTTTGTTTTAGGTAGGAAATGAGACAGACATCTTTCAATTTCAAAGAGATAATAAGACAATGTTAAAGGACTATTAATTTATTAAAGAGACCAGTTTTATGTTTTTATTTATATTTTAATGAAAAAAAAACGTGTGAGAAGTTATTTATACCCTTCTCAATAATCTGTGGAAACTCTCAACCCTCTCTTATAATTACAGACCATCTTTTTTCCATGTTTCCACCAGTATTTTGATAATTTATCTTTGATGATGAGCTCCAAGTTTTTGAGGTTGGAAGGCCTCCTTGCCCTCACCCTAATCTTTAGCTTCCCTTTACAGATTTTCTACTAGTACTAATATTACTTCCAGTCAGACCAGTCAGTCATTTGGTAAAAATCAAAAGGTTCCTTTAAACCAAAGGTTGCTGGGCATATGAATTTGTCCCTAACTGTATTAAAAGAAAAGCATAAAATTTCTTCATTTGGGGTGGTTAATTGTTTTCTCTTTTCCAGGTTTAGAAAACAGCTTTAGTCTATTCTCAGCAACAAAACTAAATAAGGGTTCTTCTTTCCTCAAAGTCATTTGCTGTGTTTTGCTAAGATTGATGGATGAGTATGCCAAAGTGTGCTTTTGAGCAAAAGTCAAGCTTAAAAATGAGAGCAAAAAGGGTAATAAAAGATTAATACTTTGTGTCATATCTGAAAAAAAGTTAAGATTTCTTTTCAAAGATTTTATTTGTCAGTGAAAATCTTGCCCTGAAAAGCTTTTAAAACAGTGTCTATTTGCATCAGTCGCCTGTACTGGCGGGCCAATTTAGTAACATTCTTGAGTTGCAGTTGTTGCCTCAAAAACTCTCTATGAGGACCTCAAATGGATGCAGAGACCCTTCATTTAGTCAGATTAAGTTACCTCCAGTCAAATTCTATCCTAGTTCTAAAGAAATAATAATAAACAAAACATATAAAGAGTTATCTATCTCACGAAGCCCAGCTGATTGCATCAAGTCATTTAAGCATGTGGTGACAGAAAAAAAAAAAAAACTCTTTTTAACCAAAAGAAACCTTCAGCACATCCAGGCTCAGTATGAGTAGCAATCTCTCACAACTCACTGGGGGTTCCCAATGTGAAAAATAATAATAACAAAAGCTGAAATCCAATTAAGTATATTTAAAAAAAAAAAAAACATTATCTGGAAATTTTGCTTTTAAAATGTTTATTTATCTAAATATTGTTCATAAGTTTGTGTCAAGCTTTTTCATTTAGGTTTAAGTTTTTAGTGAACAAATAATGAGTCTAGAATCTGTTGCATGTGTTTTTGTAAACTTGAGGTAAAAATTGAGAATCTAGAATTGAAAGAGGTTGTACAGCAAGCGAGTCCTCCCCCATAGCTGCTCCTTCATAACAAAAGGAAAAGTTAACTTTGAACAAAGCACAAAGTTGTGGGCAGAGCCTTTTAGCCATTTTGTGCAAGAGACAGCATAACAATGTCCTGCTATCACCTCCAAACTTCACAATAGTTTTTTCATTACTTGTTCCACCAATATAATAATGGCTGTCATGGCCAAACTCTTCAATTTTAGTTTAGTCAGATCACAGAACATATCTCCTAACTCAAGGCCTTTATGTCTGTCTGTATTTTTAAAACTGTAATCTGGCTTTTTGAGGAATGGCCTTTCAGCACGTGTCAATACAGAACTGATTTCAACATGGATGCTGACACACATTTATCTGCACATTTTGGTCTTACTGACCTAAAACAGGAAACAAATCATTAGATTTAATGTCAAACATTGTGATAAAAAGATTGTGTCATTTTGTACAGTGTATTTAAACATCTGGCTTTACCTATATCGAGAGCAGATGTTGAAGGATATAGATACAAACTGTCCTCAAAGACGATAATCAAATCAGTTTTTAAAGCCTGAGAAAGGAAAAGTCACATCTGTTACATACAGATTTCTCCAACTCATTGAAATTGTAAATTTAGTTTTCGTTTAACTTTTACCAAACTGATTGTGAATCATGTAATTAAAATTAAAAAAACAACACTTTTATAATGTAATTCTTTTCATAAAATTAAAATCAGTTATTTGTCTAACAATAGATATCGTTTTGGGTTGCTTTTTTTTTTTTTTAAGGAGGATACCAACTTCTCGGGGACTTTCTTTGGAACACCGTTAATTTCCAAGACCAATCAGGGTTTTCTTAGAGGGCAGTTATGGTAACAATCTGACATTTCTGATAAACAGGCACGGGATTTTAAAGCTGTGCCCTGAACAACTTGCAGCACATTACAACATTAAAGCCTTTGATGAGAAAACACGAGCCATACTGAAACAAGCATTTAATAAGCAACTGTTTTCTGATCATTGTATGATGAATGGATTTTATGATCGCAGAAATCAGTGAGATCATGTATTTCAAAGTCACACTGAAGGCTAAATACTACAAACTTTTTTAGCCGTTCAACCAAAATGTAAAATACCTGTCTTCAGTCAGGAAGGCACATAAAGTTCTGCCAGCTTTGCATAACAAATATCCCCCTAATAAAGCATGCCCCATTGATGGATTTTAACTGCAAACAGAACCTGAGAATTTTCTTCCTACCACTGCAGTGCTGCCACCTGTACTGTTGCTTCAGAATGGAAAAATAAATAGATTATTTATCACACAAGAGTGCAGGTTTTTCGCCTGGATAGGTGCATGTTGCTCTGTGGGGCTACGGGAGCTTGCAGAGCAGGCTTGTTGTTAATCTGAGGAATGTTGTTGCCCAGTGAACGGAGTAAATGTGTTCCTACTGAGATTAAATGTCACAGGTCTGAAGGACTAAGGGTTGGGGAATCTAGTCAAAACAGATCTTTGTGGCAGTCATGCTGTCTGACACCTATTGGAGGCGTGCACATGTCTCTCCTCCTCCCTCTTCACACTTGTCCCACTTCCTCTCAGGTGCTGAATATCGCTCCGATCTCTTTCCCTTTTCTGTGGGTGTAGAGGAGGTCGGATGAAGAGCTTTCTATCCCACTAACCTACCTAGAGAGCTGCTGTATGAGTGCGTGCATGCAGCACTTGTGCACCACTTCAGTCCTGTTCCTGCTCAATTGTACTACAGCTTCAATTCAGTAGGTGGCACCAAAAATAACAACCAATTCACTCATTCCAAATGTCAAACAGGGACCCAGGGATACAATGTTGAGGGTAAATAGGATTAAATTCCACCAAAGAGGCAACTGAGGGGAGCTTTGCACCCTGTCAAATGAACATAATGTGATTTTATCAGCAATGTGTGGCTGTAGGAATTCTTAAGCTTGCAAATGAGGAATTTAAAACCTTTAGGGTGTTTGAAATTCCCGTAGTTTCTCCAAAGAAGTCACTTCTAACATTCACAAAGACGCTATTTTCCACATGGATATCGTTAAGCAGCAGTGCCCGCCAATAACTGAAGGCAGGGCTATATTGTTTGATTGAATTCGTAGCGATGTGAATAACACAGAGTGGGAAGTAATTTTGGAAGCATCAGAATCTCTTAACAACCCAAGTCTTGCAGGTTTCGGGTTTTGTGTGTTTTTAATTCTTCCTAAAAATAAGGCACAGATTAATTTCTCCCATCAAGTTCTGTTTTTCTTTTAACAGTTTAACATTTTTGTAAATAGAGAGAATTTTCTTTCTTTGATAATATTTGGTAGTCTGAGTTCCTTAGAATTTGAGAAAGGTATATTGCTGGAATTATTTGCAAAAGTATTTAAACCCTTTGAGTTTTAATTTTTATTTTACTGAGCTTTAAAATGGCTCTTTGGATTGTAAATGCTCTTGACCTCTGGTTTAGATCAAAGCATGTAAAAGTGTTCAAAAGGTCCAGTCCAGACCCAAATCTAACTGAGAATATGCAAATCTCTCCATCTATTAAAATCTATTTTTGCAAAGAAAAGTGGACAAAACCTTCAGTCACTGGATGTGTAAAACTGACTGAGACATATACTGAAAGACTTGAAGCTGTTGTTATCACAGTGAACTACACTGAACTCTATGAATGTAAAATGATAAAATATAAAAAAGATCGAGGGTGCAAATATTTTTTTCCATGAATTTAAGTCATGAAGTATTTAAAATTCACAACAAACTTACTTTTGTCTTGCAGTTATCATCATCAAGTGACTGAATATCTGCGAGACATTCCGTCTTTTCCTTCATTGCATTGGGTGGTTTTTAAATGATTCACTGATGCGTTATTTTCAGCCCTAGCAGGACTTCTTCCATTACTCAGATTTTCCCACATCCTAGATTTTTTGTTTAAAATAAAGTCCAGAAACTGTTGTGGCTGGAAATACTGAGTCTCTGATTTTTATAAAATAAAGAAGCTCAGTTGTTCACTTTGTGGTAACAAACTGGTCGGTCTCATTTATGATGAATATGAAATTATTAATTCAGACAACAAGGGCTGAACACCAGGGGAGCTTCAACAATAAAGATCTGTGGAAAACAAATGCAATTCCTTTATAATTTGTCAAACTTGATGTGTTTGTATTTTTATACTGAAGCTCTAATGGCATATTGGTTGGAGACCAGCAGCAGAGTCTATGCACATTAACTGTAAAATAAAAGGAGCAGATGCGTGCATTTACATTCTCTTCATGCCTTTAATCCAATACGTCTGTAAGACTGCATCTCTCACACTCACACAGATGACGGTTAAAAAGATTTCCACTTGCTCTCTCTGCTGCAGCCAGTAAACAGAAGGATTAAGACATTTCTGGGGAAAGAGCATCTTTCCTTTGTCCAAGTGGAAACCTCTGTAATTAGCTGTCAGGGGAACGCAGGAGGTTGGGTTCTGCCTGTGTGTGTGTGTGTGTGTGTGTGTGTGTCTGTGCATGTGTGTGTGTCCACCAAGGAGAGGGTCATGGGTTTAGAGAGACAAAACATGCAGGGATTATCCTCTTCAGCCCACTCCCTGTGTTGTTGATTCGCTCCTTTGTGCTCTCTGTTCCTGCACTTCAAACCCTCCTGTTTATGGTTCAGGAAAAACAAAAGGATCTCTGTTTGACTCCACAACGGACATTAAATCACAGAACTAGTATGTCATCATATGTATGATATAGTGTGAATACATTTTAATATTTTTCCTTTATTAGTCTTCATGTATGAAAAAGTCTTTTCAGTTTGCTTTTTCAGGTTCAAACTTTAAAACATGGAGTGCCTTGCAAGTGCCCTTGAATTTTTCAGTTTTCTATATTACAACCACTAACTTCAACGTATTTTATTGGGATTTTATGTGATAAATCAACACAAAGCAGCGCATAATTGGAAAGGATAATGAAAATGATACATGATTTTCAACACTTGAAAACTTTGGTATGTATTTGTATTCAGTCCACTTAGCCAGAACTTTGTGGAACCACATTTTAGCTAAAAAACTAAGAAACTTTGTACATCAAGAGAAAGAAATCCTTGCCAATTCTTCAATTCAAAACAGCTCAGTCTGCTCCAAATAGCTCAGTCTGAATGGATGAAGATCTTGCCACAGATTTTTTTTTTAATTAGATATTGGTCTGGACTTTGACTGGGACACATTTAACACATCTTTTGATCTAAACCTTTGTAGCCCTGGTGGCATGTTTAGGGTTGTTCTCCAGCTGGAGGGTGAACTTCCATCTCTGTCTAAAGTTTTTTGTCTCTGTCTAATAGGTTTTCTTCCTCCATCTGTCACCCCATTAACTCTGACAATCTTC
This sequence comes from Anableps anableps, assembly GCA_014839685.1. NCBI lineage: Eukaryota > Metazoa > Chordata > Actinopteri > Cyprinodontiformes > Anablepidae > Anableps > Anableps anableps. Next base: position 19,820,503 of record CM026070.1, on the reverse strand, counting down.
ATTGCCCCTGTGGAAAAATGCTTCCCCTCAGCATGATGCTGTTACCACCATGTTTCAGTGTAGGATTAAGGTGTTCAGAGTTAGGGGTAGTAAGAGGTAAGGGGTTTACTGTCACCCATAACCTTTAGTATAGGCTAAAAACTTCAATTTTAGTCTCAACTGATGAGACAATCTTCTTCAACGTTTGCTGTGTCCCCTACATGACTCATGGAAAACTACAAATTGAATTTGTATTGCCACTTTTTCAAAAGGTTATTTGCTGTTTTGTCATGAACTCTTCCACCTGAACTGTGAATCTCTGCAGCCTATTCCAGAGTTACCATAGGCCTCTTGGCTGCTTCTCTGAATATTACTCTCCTTACAGGCCTATAGGTGGAAAGCTTTTGGTGTTATTTTATAGCCTAACCTTGCATTAAACACAAATTTATCCCTCATCCATCTGCTGTTTTCATTCCTAATGATGCTGTTTGTTCGTGTATGTTGTCTGTCAAACCTCTGAGGCCTTCACAGAGCATGGATGGATGGATAGATGGATGGCCTTCTGCTCTGCATCTGTTTAAACAGAAAAGGAATCTGCAACAACTGAACATGCTTTAGTTTTAAATTTTTTTATTTAAATGCAATAATGTTTTTAAAATTATGTAGTACAAGATAAAAAACAAATACTGTATTCACAGTTTGTTTAGCTGCTTCATGTGAGGCTCATTTTGTCTTGTGTATACAAATACATATGTATTTAATGAAAGGGAAAAAGTAAAAGTTCATGGCTTCTGTCCTGGTCACTTCATTTAGTAATCTGGTTTGGCAGTAGCTGAATTTAACTTAAATAATTAAAACTGAAGTTACTTTGTGCATTAAATATATAATTAATACATATACAATTGTCACATGTCACATTCTAGCAGTATATAAATCCTTTAATTGTTAAAAATTATGATGCTGAACTGAGAAACACTGAATATGTTCACTTTTCATGCTTCACTGCATCCTCCTCATGCCACAGAGCTTCTTCTCATCATTTTGTTCAGGCACTGAAGCATCTTTTGAGCCCATTATGTCTTCAACAAAAGGTGCGTCATTCCACCACTGGTCTGGATGATGACCGCATTCTTCTAATAAACAGTTTCTGTGTCAAACTGGAGGATGTTCTTTGTGAGAAACATATCTGCAGTGATTTTGAACTGGATCATTTTTACCAGATACGACAGTCTAACCTTCATTGGTTTTACTGAATATGTCATTCTAAGGAAGTGGATTCTCCACACTCCCTGAGGATAAGATGTTCAGAAAATCAGGACATTTGTTTCTTTAAAGCAAAGACATCCTGTTCAGGACAGTTTCATCTCTTAAGCAATGTCCAGAAATGTAGAAGTCTGCCTTCACCCATGCTCTTTCCTTCTCCATTATGTATTTTTAATGTGACGTTTAATGGACAAAATGCCATGGTTTACCCCACCTCTGCTACACTTATCTAAAACTGCCACGGTCAACTACTTGTCCTCTCCTCCCTGTTTTATCTCAAGCATGACCTTCCACCCAACCTTCTGTACTTTTGTCCACTTCATTTTCACTTTGTGTGTGAAATAAAATATTCCCTTTTCTCACACTGATGTGCTCCTCAGGGCCCCAGAAGTCAGAGTGCAAGGTTCCAGGACCCGTTTTATCCCAGATAAGAAGGGAAGGAAGGCCTCTCCATCTGAATATGCTTCCTAAGAGGATATGTCACTGACAGCTTCATCCACATATTGTAAGAGCAGCAACAGAAAGCAATACATCCAGCAGCAGAAGCTCCCAAAATACAAGGTCAGGGTCAGGTTTACATCACGGGTCTTGGGTCGTGGAAAGGACTTCAGGAAGAAGGAGTGGACTGGACAATATCAGAAGACGGCTCTCCTGTTTCCTCTAAAGTTGAGATTGTACAGACACTGTTGTTTTGTTGCTTCTTTTCCCATGTGTAAATGTACATGTGCAATCATGCATGCACTTGGCTGGGTTGAAAAGGTGTTAATATGATGGAATTTTTGGTTTTCGGCAGGACCGTGTGGTGGGACACAGTATGTTTAGGTGCTGCAGTGCTTCACAGTTTCCCATTGGAGGAAGAGATCTGAAGGGTGATTTTGTGGGGCAATAGCCAGTAGTTAGTAGCTTCATTGATTATTACTCAGCATTATTTTTGATCCAAAGGGTTATCTGACTCAAGGCTTATTGACTCAGTGCAATAAGCACATTTAATTTTAAAGGAGCAGTATTATGTAAAATTGACTTTTTTGAGCTTTAGATCATGTTATAATGTTATTCCCTCATCAAAAACATACCAAACATACCTGGAGTGTTGCCTTGATTCTTTCATGCATGTTTGAGAAATCCTTTAATCTCCCGTAGCAGCTGTTCAGCTGTGCAAAATGCTTCGGTGGAGACCAAGGCACAGCTCCTCCTCTTTTCGAGGCACGGTTCCTCCTCAGAGCTGCAGTTTTTAAGTTTCTGAGCTTCCACCTCACAGAGTACCTCTCCTCACAACTTCCCCACTCAGCTCCTCCAGACTAGTCAACAGCAAGTAGCAAACACCCTGTGGAACTGCGCATCAGCTGAGCTCATTATATTAGCTACTTCTTAGTTCAACGCTGGTAAAAACATAGTTTAAGGGTTAGCTGTTGTGATGACTTCCTGAAGGTAGAGTTTCAGAAAGAGCAGGACTTTCTTAAAGAGACAGAGGCCCAATTTCAAGGCGTTAAATTACGAAGTCAAATTTCTTTTAAGTCATATTTGATATATACAGCATTTTTGTATCAACTGAAGGTAACATAGTTACTTGATTGTTCTATAAAATGATTCCATGTGTCCGGAAAACACATAATACTGACCCTTTAAGGTCCACAAGCCAACATAATCTTTACTTCAAATGAATAGCAGATCATCCTTGACCCCTGGGAAAAAGAAGGTGCAGGAACTTGAGGAGGAAGGCTTTGACCCACCTCAGGGAGCGGGAAAAGGTACTTGATGAAGTGGATCGGCCTGGAAATTCTTGGGGAGAGCAGGAACAAGAACTTTGGGAACAGTACCTTGAAGAGGTGGGCCTGCTGTGACTCCCCAGGGGAGCTCAGGAACAGGGTAGCGTATCAGAGCAAAGCTAATGCAGCATAACCACTGTGGACATTTGACAGTCACATATGGAGTCCATTATTCAGCCCATTTACTACCCACTAAAGCCTCCCATACGCATGTTGGTGGGGATGGGACAGCTCACTCAGTGGGGACACAAGGTGGAGTTTTTGTTAGAGTTTGAGGAGAAGTGTGATTTAGGAGGCTAAAGGTCAAACAATTATTAGTCACCCAGAAAACAGAGAAATCAAAGAAAATTGAAAAGCATGTAGTCAGTGTTTGGAAATGACTTTAATTTTAAATAGCAGCAGTAGTTTTGTGGTTTTTCATGTTGTTACCTGAGAGGTTTGTTGCTTATTGAGCCGAGCAGGACTATACTATCCAGTGTTTAGCTCTTATATATGTATGTAACATATGATATGTATGGCTGGATTGAATTCCACTCATGGTTTTTAACAAACAAAAGTATGCTTATCTGTTAGGTACATTCACAAAGTAAACCTTTGTAACCACACACGGATTGACTGGAGCTAAATAGGAGAAAGGGGAAAACACTTAATGACTTCCTGAGAGCGAGGCAAGGTTATGGGATAAATGCAGCAGCATTGTATTAGTGTTTACAGAGGAAACAGACCTAGCTCCATACCACCCATCCTGGACACTGCAAACGCCACATCCAAGGTGAGAACTGCTTCTTCTTAGCGGATCAAAGACGGATTGCGATTTTAGTAGCTGCATCAATTACAGGGGAGCGGAGGAAGAACTGCTACTCTTGATGGTAACTTGGCCTCAGGTCTGCAGAGCTATTTCCTCCTCCTCAAACAAAATTACAAGTAACAAGGCGTCCAAACAAACTGCCAAAGGACTTGATTAGTTTCTTCCACAATGTACCTTTTACTCTTGTTATCGGCCTGGTGGAAGGAGGGCTGAGCACGAGTTGTTTGTCACTTGTTTGGCCTTAAAGTTATAGGTGTGTGCTCATGTTTGAGTGTGGGCTGTTCTTTTCCGTCTCCAAGTTGCAGGAACAAGGCTACAACCGTTTGTTCTTCTCACATCCTATTTCTAGCCATAGCCCCAAGGCAATGTACTTCAACATCCTGCAGCTCAGGCCTGACTGACCACAGCACTCCCCTTTGACCTCCGGGAGGCCCACTCCCTGCAAGCTGAGAATGGGAAGAGGAACTGGGGGGCTGCGTTGTGTCTCAAGACTTCCCAAAATGACAATAATAAAAACAGTGTTTGTTTATGTTCTCACATGGAGACAGACGAGGAAGGAGGGATCAGGGGAAGTGGGTTGGGAGTAAAAGTTCAGCAAGAAGTTTACAAAATATGGCTTTTAGAGTTATGCACGTTGCAAGTATTGTAATGTGGTGGCATTTATACTTCATGCAGTACCAGAGTGTGTTCTTCTGCATGTGTGTGTGTGTGTGTGTGTGTGTGTGTGTGTGTGTGTGTGTGTGTGTGTGTGTGTGGTGGTTGCATGCCTGACAGAGGCCATCTTTGAGAGTACAGTGTGTCTGCTCTCTTTAAATAAGCCCCAGTTTAAAAACACTGGAGAAAAAAATAACCTAAATTAGAACATAAATATTCAGAGTGCAGAAATAACCAACCTCATCAAAGATGCAGGGAAAGATTAGACAGGTGGTGACTGTTACGACATCAGAGTGACATGTTGCTGCATTTCTTTAAATACTGATCTGTTTGGTGAGTTTAATTTTAAACAGCTGCGGTAGGTTGTTTGCCTTTAAGGCATTTTGGGGGTTTCAGCTATTCCTGAAATTTGGGAAGCTTTCCAAACACATTGCCGGTGGCTTTTACAAATTGATGCAAAACTTGTTTTCATTTGTATGAGTCACGGGTGTCAGTGTCTGACAGTGACATATTGTTAAACTTTCCACATCTCCAGTCACATAATTTCAATTTGAAGTTATTTATTATTAATCCCTTAAAAAGTCAGAGTTTGGATATATATTTCGTTTGCAATATTTCCAAGAGCTACCCGAGAAATAATAACATTTGAAAGGAAGTTAAGGGGGAAAAGTTACAACATCACCTACTGGCCTACAGTGCTATGAAGAAGTATTGGGCTCCTTTCAGATTCCTTCTCTTTTTGCTCTAATCTCTCATTTAAATGTTTCATATCTTCAAACCAATTTTAATGTCAATGACAATCTGAGTAAACAAAAATCAGTTCAATCATTTGAATTAACTTTTAAGGAGTTCTTTAATGCTGTGAAAGAATTTTGTTCCACCCTTCTTTGATGAGTTGTTTTAATTCAGCTACTTTTGAGGGTTTTTAAACATGAACGTGTGTTTAAGGTCATTCCACAGCACCTCAATCCAAATTCATTCTTGACTCTGTCTTATTTGAGCCATTCAGAGGTGGACTTGCTGGTGTGATTGGATAACATTGGTTCATCACTGCTGCAAAACTCAAATGCTTTTGAGGTTAAGGTCACAAACTGGTGATCATACTTTCTTTTTTAGGAGTTTTTTGTAGACAGCAGAGTTCACGGTTCTATCATTTACGGCAAATTGCTCGGCTTCTGAGGCAGCAACGCAGCCCAGATCATCACACTACCACTACTATGGTTGACTGTTTTTGTGATATTCTATTTCTAAAATGCTTTGTTAGTTTTTCAGCAGATGCAAAAAAACACACACCTTCCATTTAAGTTTTTTTTTTTTTTTGTCTCTTCCAAATGTTTTCCAATTAAGATGTTTTAATCCTCAAATGAGAGACAGGTCTTGGTGTTCTTTTTGTTCAGCAGAGGTTTTCACCATGGAGGACTATGATAAAATGCAGTTACTGCCCAATCTCTTTCTTATTGTTGAACCATTAACACTAACCTTAACTGGGTGACGCTTGATTCCTCCTGGATTAGTCGGTGATGCACTCCTGAAGGAATTTTGGTTGGCTGGCCACTCCTGGGAAGGTTCACCACTGTTCCATGTTTTCTCCAATTGTAGATAATAGTTACAAAGCTATTACATGCTGAGTAATAGCTTTGTAATAATATTAACAGACTGGGAGAGGCCATCTGTACTTTACATCAGGGTAAGATGTGTTGCTTTTGTGCAGACAAATCTGCATGTTTGCATATTCAGGAATTAAGGATCTTTCAAGACTTAAAGGTTGTTTACAAAAGGTGTTTTTAATCTGACAAACGAGCCTCTTCAGAACCCATATTCTAATTTATTGAGCATTACTGTAAATGTTAATATGAGATGGAGGTTATTCATACAGCATGGCGCTAATATTAATACAATAACCAGGTCATGAAGGTGTTTAACTTTACCTGGGACATTCATGGCAGGAGACGCTGTGCCGGAAGCTCCCCCCCTTAAGAGTCACCGCTGTCGCTAAGCAACATATCAAAAACTTTACCTTCGTAGAAATCAGCTGCCTGCTGTGTGTTCAGCTGTTTGAAGATGTTGGAGGTATTTCATCCTTTTATTATGATTAAAGCTCTGCACATGTTGCAACCGGCCTTAGTATCGTCTGTTTGTAACCATACTTTGGAGCACTTTTGCCGCGACGCCATCTTGGATATTTTCTAATAATATGTCATCACGCAAATACATCACACGTTACTGGAACCGAAAAGCGGATTCGTTTCAAGTAATTGAACTACTGAGGCCCTGTTTACACGACAATGTTTTCTGGTGAAAAAAGTTTTGTTACATTTGTACTGTTCATTTACATGACAACGGCACAATTTGAGAACGGGTTTCAGAGTGCAGTGGCTTGAAAACGCCTCAGTCTCCATTGTCGTGAAAACAGAAAAACTAGATTTTTTTTTTCTTACAGGGAATCCCCGGCTCATGCACAATATGACAGATATCAGAAGATGCACATCAACACAACAAAATGGCTGCCTACAATTTTAAAAACCACAGAAGTAGAAATGATCAACAATGGCAAATGGCTTGAAATTTGGTGGTTTTATAATTCAAAGTCACCTTAAGCAACAGTTGAACTTCGTCATCTGTCCATAGAAGCACTTTGTTCTCTGCCATCTCAAACGGTTCTTAGTTGTGCCGGCTTTTAGGCAGAGAGTTTTCAAAGAACATAGCACTAGCTTGTGGCATGGCGAGAGAATTACACCATTTTCATGTCTCTGCTGTTGCCGTGTAAACGGAGATTGTAATTAAAATATTGGTATGTAAATGTATTAACAGAAATGGGGGGAAAAATTGTCGTATTCAATGGATCGTTGTCGTGTAAACAGGGTCTGAGATTTCTTGATTTCCATCCCTAGCAGTGATTCATGAATTAACAAGTGGAAGCCGTTACTTTTTTGAATAAAATAGATAGCTTTTTTCCATTAAGAAATAAAAGTGTCATTTGAAAACTACCTTTGTGTATTAAAATTTTTTTGATAATTTGAGGAATCTAAATGTCAAAAAAAGCAAAAGCAGAATAAAGCTAAACGGGAAAGGCTACATATTTATTTTAGTCCCACTTTTACAGTCGTTCTCTTTCCATCTGCTTCTTTCCTCGGTTATATGGATTTCCTGTGTTTTAAGATGCCCTGCTGATAAGTTCAGTTTGCTCTGCTCAACTATTATCAATAGCCCTGCAGGTGTTTTTCCATTCTCTATCACAGGTGTGATGTAAGGTCTTTACTTTGCTGTCTGTCACAGGCAGGTGAAACTTGTATTGCGAAAGTGCATCCAGAAATACCTTCAACCCTATGTCAGATTATCATCGAGCTTTGGGAACAGGTCAGTTAGTGATCACTGGCTCAGCTGACTTGCAAACAAAGAGAAGAGGAAAGCATACTTTACATGGACAATGTGTCTCAGTTGATTCTCTGATGTTTGTTCAGCTAAAACAATCCCACTCCTAATGTGTCGCATCGATTGATGGAGACAAACAGGAGATGGAGGGAAGAACTGCATGCTGAGGTGAACAGGTAAAACTGAGAAAAGATGAAGAGACGAGAGAAGAAGACAGCAGCAGTGATTAGAGTTAGGTTGACATCTACAGAGAAGTTTCACACCGGTGTGAGAGGAAGCCTTAAAAACAACAGTTGCGATAATATAAATGTATTTAAATTCTAACACAATGTACCACAGGATGTTCTCACTAAAAAGCTATCTTTTACAGTGCCTTGAGAAAGTTTTCATGGTCTTGAAATATTTTAGTTTTTCTCTTGTAGCAGTCACAAATATGAATGTCTACTTTCCAGATTTTATTGATAGGCTCTCACAAAGTAGTGTTTCATTTTGAAGTGAAAGAGAAATGATTCTTAGTGAAAGATGTGGCGTTCATTTTTTTTTTTTTTTTTTTTTTTTTTTTTTTTTTTTTTTTTTTTTTTTTAAATCCCTGGAGTCAATACTTTTTAAAAACAACTGTTAACCAGAATCAGTGGCTATTCTATGAATGGAGCCCTGGGTGAGCCCCCACTTCTTCTGCCTCCCAACCAATCAAAATGCTGCAAATCATCAGAAATTCTGGGTTGGAATGAAATGTAGTAACCTAGTTTTCCAATTCTTAGCAGTATGTAGGTGATGCCAATGCCCCACTGAATGCACATGCAGAAAAGTGAAAGAAAACGTAACAAAATTCGACAGTGACCCCAATTACAGCTCCAGGTTTTTCTTTGCAGTTTTTGCCCATACAGAAGCAGTTAGTGCTGTAACTCTTTGCAGCATAACTCAAGGTCAGTCAGTATGGAAGGTAACTGTCTGTAAACATTGGTTATCTAGTCTTGACACACATTCCTCACTGGGTTTACATCTTGACTTTGACTGGACCATTCTAACAGATGAATGTGCTCTAGTCTATCATTGAATCTCAATCAATGTTTTGGTTTGTTGTCTTGCTTGAAGATGATCTTTACCCCAGTCTCAAGTCTTTAAAGCCTCCAACAGGTTTTCATCCAGGTTTCCCTTGCATTTATCTCCATCCATCTTCCCATTAACTGACCAGCTGCCCTGTCCTTCCTGAAGCAAAGCATCCCAAAAACTTGATGCTTTCACCATCATGTTTCATAATGAGGATGGTGTGTTCAGGGTGATGTTCAGTTTAAGGTTTCTGGCCAAAAACATCATCTCCTCAGACCAGAGCAGTTTCTACCAAATGTTCACAAACTTTTAAAATGGCTTCTTTTAGAAGTGTGTGATATTGTTTTACAGTAGAAACCAGCTTTAAATTTCTTTACAACTTTACCTCTGTGTTCTGTGGTCTCCATGATGCTGTTTCTTCACTAATGTTCTCTAACCTCTGAGACCTTCAGAGAAGAGCTGGACATATAATTACATTAAGTGAAAACAGACAGACTGTGTACTTCAGAAGACAGTTGGTTGAACGTGACTTTATTTAGGGGTATCAGTGTAAAGGGAGTTAACTGCAAACACATGCCGCACGTTTTAGATATTATTTGTGAACATTAAAAACTATTTTGCACTACTTTTTGTCAGTTTATCAAATAAGTTGCATTGAAACTTGAGGCTGTAATGAGACAAAATGTAAAACAAGTGAGGGGAGTGAATGCCCCTTTGACCCGGTTCCAGATGGTGGGAGACAGGAGGAATTTAAAATAACATCAGTGTTGGACAAAGTCTCCCACCACATGAATGAAGCTGCAGCTGAACTTGAGAGCTCCTTCAGAGACAGTTTGCTGCATCCTACGTACACAAAGTAGTGTTATCGTAGATCCTTCCTCCTGGCAGCCGTAAGAGTTTATAACCATCACTGCGCACAACAAACTCAAACTCATTAAGCGTTTATATTCCTGCTGTTCTCTGTTGTTTGCAGTATTTTTTCACATCTTATAAATAGTCTGATTTTTTCACTGTTTTAAATGATCCCACTCAGTGGGATGTCTTTGAATCAGTGTATGCTACTTTTAATAACAGCAAAGTATTTTCCTATGCTATAAATTTTGTCCTAACTGTAGAAGTTTGTTATTATCTATTATTGGTGTTTATTGTTATCTTTTTTGTATTTTTTATCTTTGTTTAAATAAACATGCTCTGACTTACTGTCACCTTGCTGCTGATACACCTACATTTTCCCACTGAGGGACACTAATGGTTAGTTCTATTCTATTCTATTCTATTCTATTCTATTCTATTCTATGCTTCCATTTTCACATCTTCCCCTTATTCATTTTGCTGTTGTGTATCTTACCTGCTCAAGGGTTAAGAAATATAGACAGAACAATGATAAGCAGCAAAAAGTAGCATCAGTACAAACCTGGATTAATCTACTTCTACTCTCCAGTATAAAGATATGATAACAACAATAATTTTTTTTTCATGTAGTGCCTCCAGTCAAACTTTTGTACATAACAATAAAAAGCTATTAGAGGGTTGGACATAAAACTGAAGATTTTAAAACAAGAAAGAAAATCAATAAAATGAACAAAAACAACATAACATTCAAATTTAAGGATCACAATGCAGTTAAAAAAAAGTTAAACTTAAAAAAAGAGATCAGCACACAATAAAAAAAAACAAACATGACAAGTCTTTATAGGACAAAACAGTTAAATTGCTTTTGAATTGAAAACAGAAGCCATGGTTTGGGTTGCACTGTCCTGAAGGCTGTACTCAGAAAGCAACAAGTTTTTAAAAACCTCAGATTTTCAGCAAAATGTTGCACTTCTTGCATTTGCAGGTTGCCACCAACCATCTGGCTGGCCTTGACATACTACCTCTGTGTTCAAAACGATGTGCTGAATGTCGCTCAAGCAACCATTTGGTCTCAAATGCTCTCACAACCCGTAGCCCAACCCTTTATCAACCCCATGTTGGCCTAATTATGATCAAATTTGTGTCTAGTTTGAGCATTTCTTAATGTACTTTTCTAAACGTTGTGTAAAGGAACGAGAGAGAATGAGAGACATCCTTGAAGGCTGGCAGCCCTGATCTGTTATCCCGTTGTTTGGAGGAGGTGACCTCCACCTGCTGTCGTGATGAGGCTAGCAGTGAAACAAACTGGGAGAGGAGCTCCTAGTTCCAAGACGTATTGAATAACATGATATTGTCGTTTTCAACCACTGCTCCTTACCTATATTCCAGCGACAACAGTTTCATTCCCAGCTTCCATTCATGCTGTCTGCTCAAGATTTGACAGATGTCACCCTCAAGGCCTCCTCTCTGTCTGGGCAGCACTTCCAAGCCCAAGGCTTAGACTGCACTGGGAAAAATATGCACTGCATCCTCGTCACCTACAAGTTTTCCTTTTAAAGGAGCAGTTCAACATTTTAGGAAGCGGGGTCTCTAATTTCCAGCCAGAGAACTAAAGAGAAGAATACACTCTCACGACTGTAAAGTCCGTTTGAAGCTACTCCCAGAGCTGGGAAGTTGTACGTTTTGTTTGTAAAAATTTAGTGGGCTCTGAGTTGTGATGTGGTTTCTGTTTTGTCTTTCCAATTTTATAAGAATTGTTGGCAGTGGGACACAGAATAAATGTACACAAATTATATTTTTCTTATACTTAAATAAAATATTCATTTTATTTTTGTTTTTATTTCACTCTAGTTTCAATAAACATAAAGAACACTGTCTGTAAAACAGGGAAAGAATTAAATAATACATTTTTAATTCATTTGCTGAAGTTGAGCAAAATCAAGCAGGCAGTTTCCACTAAGATTATACCTACACTGCAAGCAGGAAACCAGGTATATTTCCTAACTCTGATCCTTAAATCTGCCGTCTCATGTTTGACCAGCTTGTCCTCGCAGCATCAAGCCTCAAAGCTTCCAGTAATTCAGCTGCAGCCGTGAGTCCTGCCTGCTGGGAGGTTCTGAAGTACTGAAAGGTGAAAGACCAAAGAACCACAAAATAAAGCCTCCCAGCAGCGACATCTCTACCTGTGCTTTGTACATCAAAAGACTGAGCAGAAACCAGCGGGGGGCGGGGGGGAGGTTACAGACCTGGGCTTGCTTGCTAAATAGTTTGAAAGGTTCAACACATAAATCCACATGCTGGCATGAGTCTGTGCGAAAGATGAAGAGGCAATCGGTAGCTGAAGGGAATGACATGAGGCTCGGTCAAATATTTGGGTGTAGTTAACAAACAGTGCTTTGCCAAAAGTGTTTTATTGAGATTTTATGAGATAAACCAAAATGAAGAAGCCCATAATCGTGAAGTGGAAGGAACTGATGCATGTTTTCCAAAATGTTTCACAAATAAATATCAGATGTGTGTGTTTGTATTCACGCTGCTTTATTCTGACACCCCTAAATAAAATCCAGCGCAGCCAAATCTCTCCAGAAGTCAACTAATTTGTTCATAGAGTCGACCTGTGTCTTCTTAATCTTGAGATAAATCCAACTGTTTGGTGAAGGCCTCAGATGCTTGTTAGAGAATATTAGTGAAGACAATCCACCTAAACTGACAGGCCCGGCAAGGAGTGAGAGAATCTGTTCACAAGACAAGTCGTGGTAGTGCCTCCACAAATCTGGCCTTGAGTGACAAGAGTGACAAGAAGAAAGTCATTGTTGAAAGACAACCATAAGAGGTCCAGTTTGGAGTTTTCCCTTAAACCATGTAAGAGACACGGCAAACGTGAAAGAAGGTGGTCTGGTCAGAGGAGAACAAAACTGGACTTTTCTGAAAAACTAACATCTCACATCACCCCAAACATACCGTCCCCATTGTGAAACATACTGGTGGCAGCATCATGATGTGGGGATGCCATTCTTCAGGCTGGACAAAGATGCTGGTCACAGTTGATGGGAAGACGGATAAATACAACACAGTACTGGAAGGAAACCTGTTAGAGGAAACAAAAGACCTGAGGCTGGGGAGGAGGCTCACCTTCTCAGAGGAAAATAATGATAAAGTTGCAGCTAGAACTACCATAGAATGGCCTAGACAAAGTCCAGGCCTAAATACAATTCAGAATCTATGGCAGGAGTTGAAAATTGAAGCTTACAAATGCTTTCCATCCAATTTGAGTGAGCTTGAACCATTTTTTAACAAATAATCTATTATAATAAAACACAATAAAACAGTGAAACTTGTGACACTAGTTTGACAAAATGTTAATAATATAGTTCAAGGGGTATGAATGCTTTCACAAGACAAAATATACATAAAGGAGCTGCTTGTAATGATTGAATGGGATCACAGATACTGTGAGAGAGTCCTATCGGAGACCTGCTGCAGCACAGGTGCATATGTGTGTTTATAAGCCTTTAGAGGAGTTTCCATCACCGCTTGTAGAACGATGTATGGCCACAACACAACCACACAGACCAAGGGATGCACAGAAACTCTGTCACAGGGAGGCTGCTGAGGGGAAACCTAACGGCAAAGTGACACCTGTTTCAGATGAACACTCAGGAGATTGAAATCAGCAGAGGTGCCACACCGATCACACGGGCATCAACGTTCAAGTCATTTTAAAACTTACTCTTTAAAAAATTGAAGATTTCAAATTTTCTGTGATGTTTTGTTTTTGCATTTGACAGAAGAAATACAGATAAAACTAAGAATCAATGTCAGGAAAATACAACTGGAAAAGGAAATGATGAAATAAAGGTGGAATTGATGTGTTTGTGCAAACTGAGGCAAAACTGAAATTGACACAATTTGCAGATGCAGAACCAAAGGTGACGGTATACTTCTCATTAAAAGCTTACAAAGTGCATAATCTCTACTTAATCTCCACTTTCCCACTGAAACTCATTCAAATTGATGGCAGAAAGAAGGCGATGTGAAAAAGAGAAAGAGCCATTCACCTCTTATGCTCTCTGAAGAAAGTAGATGAAAAAAAAAAATCAGAATAAAAACAAAATCTCTTTCATCTCTGTGGGCAACCCAAATCCTCAGTGCTGCTGCTGCTGCCAAATTTCAAATTAAAAAGGTGGAGCATTGGGATGCTTAAGCAACACAGTAATATGTTGTGAGCAGACAGATGCTCGCTCATGCCTGAACATTTGTTCCAGAGCCTTTTTGCCTTTTGGATGGATCAAACTAATGAAAAACAGTGTTAAACACACAGGACCAAACATCAGCAGTAACAATAACTAATGGGAATCCTTTGACAAGTGTTGTGTGGTTACAAGAAATGAGCAGAACTTAGGCACCTTTTTATCCAAAAGTTACTGATTTTTTTCTGCAGGAATCTACCATAATAACAATATATTAATGTATTGTAATGGCCTGGTCAAAGCCCAGTTCTATGTCTTAACTTGAAACTGATGTTCACAGATGTTCTCCATCCAATCAGACTGAGCTTGAGTTATGTTGTAAAGAAGAACAAACAAATATTTCAGATGGACTAAGCTGGCAGACATACTGTAGCACAAAGCACTTGCAGCTGTAACTGCAGGAAAAGGTGATTCCACAAAGCATTGCCTCAGAAGGGTTGTAGGAAACCAACATTTTTTTCTTCTACTTTATAATGTTGTGATACTTTGTGCTGGTCTGTCGCGTAACCCCCCCCCCCCCCCCCGCCAAACAATACACTATAGTTTGCAGTGGTAACATGACAAAATGTGAAAATGACATGTATCCAGTCATATCAGCAGCATGCTGAGATCTGAAGATGAGCTTATTCAAAGTCCAGCAGACAGATCCTTGTAAATGTAAGTCTACTTCATGCCAGAATAAACACCAGGAAGTCACAACTTTAATATATCAAAGGTAAGATGTGTGTTCTGGTGAAGCCTTCATTTCCTGATCTTCAAGGAAGAATTCAGAAACAAACAGCCCCCAACAGTCCATAACATATCCACACTTTGACAACAATCAAGGGATAAAGACAGAAACACTCTAAATTACTTTGTTGTTATTATTATTATTATTATTATACAATTTAGGTTTTCAGTTGTATTTTTACCAGATGAACACTGAGTCAGGAAACAAAACAATATTTTCTTTTCTAACTTTTAATCTGTGGCACAACTGGCCATAAACTAAAGCATGTTTAATGGTTTTGTTTTGGCCTTATTTTACACCTCAGATTATAACATTGTCGCATCTTGTCATGGGGCCTTATTAGAAGGGGTCTTTAAAAATTACGGCACAGGAATTTTGTGCAGATGAACCGACACAACTTTCAGGACAGGAAGGAACTTATTCAGGTTTCTGGTGTAAGAACACTTAATGAGCCTCAAAGTGGTATTTTCTGAGTACAGAGAACTCACGCTTATCACTACATCTCAGACTCTGGAGGCTACTTTGGAAACTAAAAGTCGCCTTCAGCTTAATGGGATAATAAAACCATAATGGACCCTAGAAACCACACCATGAATGAAGTCATGTTGGTGCTGCAGCCTCAGAGAGAGGATCACAGAGTTGGAGCATTAAGGAGGCACAAGCAGCTGTGATTAAACCAAGGGATGATGATGATGATCCTTTGCTTTGACACGGCCTCATTTGGCCTCGTGGTTGCCTGCATACTTTGGCTTCCAGCAGGCAAAATACCCCCAGGGCTCCTAAAATACACAGCAGGCTGATCCAGTCAGCGAGCAGAGACGAGGCCAAGCTGCAAGCCTGAACAAGCTGGTCAGCAGCACAGGACTCAGATAGCAGTCAGGCTGGGAGTAATGTTAGCAGCTTCTTGTTTTGCAAATAAAACAAACAAATCCTCATTTACTGATGATGATGATTATTTATTCATGATGATGTATTTCTATTAAAATGAATAAAGGATAGAACATAAATTGGCAAACACTTAAACACAGTAGGACTATCTTGGAGCATTTTCTGCACTCGACTGTCTTTATTTAGCTGTACCTGAATCCTCAGAGCACTTCTAAATGAGTATCGGAGTTAATTTAGAAATCAAGGTTGATCAGGCCACCAGGGTCAGTGAGGTTGAGGAATGCTGAGACTGAAAATGTCACGACTGACACCTAGTGGTCACATGCAGTCACTGCACTAACTGATCCAGGATCAAAGAACAGCAAAAAAATAAAACAAAAATTAGAAATGCATCGCCAAAACTTTATTTCAGTTATTTCAGTTCTGATGTACAGATTCATTATCCACAGGCTGATGCATTTCCTGCATTTATTCATTCTCGATGAGAATTGTGCATAGCTAAAAAAAAAAAAAACAAAAAAAAAAAAAAAAAAAGAAAACAAAAAAGCAGGCACTATTTTGCAAGAAGAGAGAACAGAAATGTTCTGTTGTGGCCATGTTATTGTCTCTACAATCATGGGGAAGGCTGCTGATTTCATAGTTGTCCAGCAGACAGTTACTGACACCCTGCACAAGGAGTGAACCCACAAGACATCTGATGTTCACAATGTGCGTTGTCCAAGTATAGCAAGAGAAAGTTGGATAAAGGGAAAAAGTCTGGTTCAAAGAAAAAACAAGCACCCAAGCAACAGGGATATTTAGATTGTTGAGACTGGATAGGAGAGTTGTCAGGCGCAAGAGTAAGGACGCACAGAATCCAAGTTGCTTAAAGTCCAGTGTGAAGTTTCCACACTGGTGATTTTAAGCACCACCTCTGGAAGAATACAAAGCTACCTAGATGACTAGCTCCTCAGTCACTTATTTAGAGGTTGAAGGAGCATGTGTTGGGTTCAAATTGGGTTTTTAATGAATAGGGTTTTTTTTATTTTATATTATTAAATATCTGTTAATCCTTGTATTTATTTTTGTGATGCTATGGAAGAGTCCAATGTGTCTGTGCAGTGTAACCCCTCTGTCCGAGGCAAATTTCTCCCAAGGGAGACAAACAGAGAGTGGCTTTGATGTCATCTGCAGGTGTTATCAAAGTCAAAGTCAGCGCAGATGTCTGCAAGAGAAATGTAGAGCACTTCATGCTTCAAGCCCACTTTCTGAACGACTGAATTAAACCCACTCTAACTTATTATGATGCACCTGTAAAGGCAAACTAAACGTTATACCAAAGAAAGGACTAGTCACAGATGTGTCTGGATGGCAGCAAATCTTTAATATCAAAAACTGACTTCATCAACAGCTACACATCAAAAGTCCTCACTAACCAGACACAAACAGTAATCATTCCATCGTTATGTCTGAATAACTCTTCGCTACCGCGCATCATCCACCAGTTACTAAGAGTCTAGAAGGCAGTAAACACTAAACTGCGGGGTCACAGAGCTGAGATATCTATAAATAAGAATCTTTTCAACCTCATGTTCATTAAATGATGCAACATTTGGGTCTAATAGCTTCAACATCCAGAGGGCGCCTCAGGGGGAAATGGGTTGATCCAGCACAGCTGAGAGCGGATGGCTGATGGCTGCTCCTCCACCTTCAAGTGTTCAGATATTCCTGTCAGTTTAACTGGCTTGTTTCAGTCCTGCTCACAGCTGCTCTGCGTCACAGACACCGGAAGGATCAGCCAGGGAAAACAGAAGAGCGTGACCGGACTGAGTTCAAGGCTGTGCCCGGCTGCTCATCATCTGAGTCTGGGGAAGATTCTGATGAAAAGGATCATGCTGATAAAAGTGAAGGAGACCAGGATGAGCATCAGCCACAGCAGCCAGTTCACGGACTTCTTGGTGTGCTGCTCCAACCGCTCTGACTCGGTCTTCAGCTTCTCAAAGTTCAGGTCGGCTTGACGCATGGACTGACTCAGAGTCTGGAAGGCAGAGATGAATCTGACATCAAAATCCATTTAAATGATAAATACAGCAATATGACATGGTGTTTTATATACCTTCTTTGTTAGGGGCTGGTTGTAAACGTGTACTGCTCTATACTGCCCACTTGTGGCCAAAATAAGTTAAAAAAAAAAAAAAAAAAAAAAAAAAAAAAAAAATCAGGCTGAACCAATTCAACTGAAAAATCAAACACTATATTTTCAGTCAAGCCCTGCTAGAAATAGGTTTTGGGGATGGTTTTGATTAAAAAGTAGGACTGAGAGAAACCTAAACTCAAGGTTGTATTCTACTGAAGCTTTGAACTAATTCAGAGTGGTTCTAGGTGTACTGGCGAGCTCCCTCTCCAGTCGTCTTCTTGCCTGGCAACTCAATTTCTGTAAACTGGACCTCTGGTGTTATTTAGCCCCCACTTTGAAGGGGCTAAATAATTATGAAATCATTAACTTTCTATAACAATCAGCTCACTTTAGTTTGGAAAAACATATTTTTACTTTAACAGTAAAAAGTATTTTGTTAAAGATTTTTAGCGAAAACAAGGTTTGAATCTATTTTAATCAGCATTGTTGATGAATTTGCTATTCTCTGCAAAAATTGTGACAAATTTAGTTTGTTATATTGCAAAGCCCTAATTTGCTGATAATTAATCCTGATATGTTTCAGGGAAGCAGCCCTCTTTGCCTGTGTAGCTACCTGATTGTCTTGTTTGATGATGTTTTGAGCTGCCAGAGTGTTGTTCTTGAGATTTCTGGCCAAGTTGAGCATGTCTTCTGCCAGCTTCTCCTGCAAGTTGTGGTGGTGTTGCAGGACGGCGTCCAGCTCAGCTGCAGACTGACGCTCGTCCAAAGGAAGACATCTTCAAGATTTTTAAAATGTTAAGTTGAGTCAACAGGAGAATTGTGGAAGCATTTGTTTGGTCAACCAGTAATGGTTTGAGTTTACCTTCTATTTCTCAAGTCTCCATCTGCTGTGGATGAAAATACCAGATTCTTAGAAACTGCTGCAAGTAAAGATGCTGAAAACTAGAGGTCCTACAGTTTAAAAGATTTCTTACCTTTGCCAGACAACCGCTGCAGAGTAACAACATAAAAACATGAGTTAAACACATTATAGCACTTTAAATACATTCTTTCATAAGGTGAAATGAGGTACACACTTTTAAAGAAGGTGAGAAAGGAATAACTTTAAAGAAAAGTTGCCAAGAAATATATCATTATAGCAATACAAAATCTTCAAATCCAGTCTACTTAAACTGTTAGTTAAACAGCATAAATCCCATCTTACCGTGCCGAGCAGCTCGTCTCTCATCTCCCCTGTACATCGCGCCTTCGACTGAATGTGAACTGTTTTAGTGGCTGGCATCCTCTCATTGGCTATTGTGGGCGTACGGCCCGGAGCGAGGAACTGATTGGCTAAAGCCTTTTCTGTTGGCGATGCCTGCAGAAGACCAGAAGAGGTAACGGTTATCACAGAAGAGAAACACAACATCAGAGGAACAACTTCTAAAAACCTTCTTCAGTTTGCAGTTTTTTAATCATCCACAATTTCCTTCATCTGAATTGTTGAATTCTCAGACTTCTTGCCTGATTTAGTGATTAAAAAAAATACATATCAATAAAGCCATTATAGTGGAGGACATTAACGTTCATGTACACACTAAAAGGGATGGCCTAAATGTAGCCTTTAATGGCATCTTGGAACGCAAGTGGCTTCTCTCAAAACGTTTAATGTCCTACTCACTCCTGTCACCATACTCTTGATCTTGGTCATCCGTAAGTGAGGCAGCCTAAAAAAATAACCACAGAACCTGGTGTGTGTTTACACTCTTTAGATCCAGTTTAGGTTTCCGAGTGATAAAAGTTATTACCTTCATTCAAACCTTCAACTTGCATGTTCGACACCATGTCAGCCACAGATATTTAGGGAACTTTTCCCTTTGATGATCACCTCCATTTTAAATATGAAAAACTTTTCCTTAGTAATCTGATACATACCACTGGCTTTTAAGGTTGATGTAATTAAACCTTTACTTAAGAAACCTCTCAATCAAGATACCCTAATAAAATACAGATCTGTATCTAATCTTCCCTTATCATCTAAAATTCTTTAAAAAAAATAGTTGCTAATCAGTTGTGTGAGCATTTATACAGCGATGGCCTTTTTGAAGAGTCAGGTTTCATTTTCATTATAGGACTAAAAAGGCACAGGTGAAAGTCACTAATCAAATGATCATAGCTTAAGATTATAAACTTTAGCTCATTTTGTGTTTTTTATAAATTTCTTTTGTTATGGCGACGATAGTTTTATTGATCAATAAAGTCTAATAAATCCAATCAGTAAATTAAACTACGATCTTGTCTTTCAGACGTAAGGAGACTAAATGACTCCTAAGTTTAACATTTAAAGTCAAACAAACTACTTAGTCAGCCTTTTACTCCTGACGGTATTGATTTAACCCTCCTGTAATAATGTACACAACCTTACTGTAATCTTTGAGCAAACCTTGTCATTTAAATCCCAGATTAAATTAAATGTCAAGGACTTACTTCTTTTCCCTGCATTGTATTCCAAAAAAAAATAAATAAATTAATCAAATATCCAATCCCAGAGTGATGCAGATAAACAAGTCAATGCATGTTATATTCTAAGGCTGGACTATTGTAACTCTTTACCATCAGGAAGTCGAAAACCTCAGTAAGATGCTGCAGTTGGAAATGTGATCTCTTCTTTTCTTTATTTATATTTTTGGTTTCTATCCACTAGCCCCCTGTTAAATCCAGATTTTGTTTTTCTAAATCCCTAAGATTTTCTTTGCAAATGCAGGAATCAAGGCCTATAGTATATCAGAGATCTCATTGGTCCATATGTTCACAACAGAGCCAGAGGTTTTGACCTATTAAAATAAAGTGATTCCTCTCCACTGTTGTTACATACTTGCTCAGAATGAGGACAACAGGTTGATGGAATTGGTTGAGTTAAATTCGAGAGATTAGTTTTTACCAAATGGCATTAAATGGTGAGGCAAATTTGATTATACTTGATTATACGGTTTTATATGTTAAGTAAAACCGGACTGTATTAAATTATGCCTGAATCCCTTATATTGTTGGATTGTACTGCAAAAAATAACCATGATTTGAATTGTTGCGAACTGCCACTATATGTATAAATAAAATGAACAATCTCAAATCTTACCAGCTTCTCTGCCTCCAGAAGTCCTTTTAGAAAATCTACTTTTCTTGTGTATTCAGTCAGGACCTCTTGTGTTGGTTTGCTGCAAGAAGACAAATACTGAGGCATCAGAATGTAACTGTAAAAAGACAGCAGCTGTGTGTGCAGGGGCAGATCTACTTCTGTCCAAATTAATAGCAAATGTTCAAACATGTTCCAAGAAAGGAAACATTCTCAATATTTTGTCATTTACTAGACAGTGTGTTTACTAAATGTATACAGTGTAATAAACAGTATTAAAAAAATTAAATAACTGAGATTTAAAAAGAAAAAAAAAATATATATATATATATCAAGGAGGTGTAACCTTGGGCTTTTCCTCAGAGCCACCAACATGTCCTCCAGAGCTGCAACATACTACAGAAAAACAAACAAAAATGATGAATCCACATGTTTGCAGAAACCTATTGTGTACAGTCATTATAAGAATCTTGAAATGCATCTGTTATCTCAAGCAAGAGTAACATGGTTGTGGCTGATTTTAGCCCCCATAAATAACTGTATGAAGGTCTTTTTTGTTCATTTTTAAACTAATTGAAGAGACAAGGAGAAACAACTAAATGTATCTACCTTTCAGAAAAAGATCAGAATTTTTAAAGGGGCAGTATTATGTGTTTTCTAGGCACATAGAATCATTTTATAGAACAATCAAGCAACTATGTTACCTTCAGTTGTTACTGAAGGTAACATAGTTACCTGCTATATATCAGAATATGACTTAAAAGAAATTTAATTTTGTAATTTAATGCCTTGAAATTAGGCCTCTGTCTCTTTAAGAAAGTTCTGCTCTGTCTGAAACTCTGCCTTCAGGAAGTCATCACAACAGCTAACCCTGTAACAACATTTAACAACGTTTTTAACCAGATTTGCACTGAGAAGTAGCTTGTATAATGAGCTCAGCAGATGCGCAGTTCCACCAGGTGTTTGCTAATTGCTGCTGGCTAGTGGGGAAGTAGCGGGGGAGAGGTGCTCCGTGAAGCACAGCTGAGTCAACCCAGGCGTTTTGCAGAGCTGAATGGCTGCCACAAGAGATTAAATAATTTCTCTAATATGCATGAAAGAATGAAAGCAACACTCCAGGTATGTTTCTGATGAGGGACTATATAGCTCAAAAAAGTCAATTTTACATAATACTGCCCCTATAAGAACATTAGATTAAATAAATAAATAAAAAACAATTATTACTTGGAGGCAGAGGACATACATCCAAGATGATGTTATTAAAAGGATGCAACTGCTATCAATCCTCCCAAGGAGTGAAAAAAAAATTGCAGAAAAAAAAATTATATCAGTTTACAATGCCCCAGATGATAATATGCATCATATTCTTCTATCTTTTAATTAAAGCAGCATCAAGTATCTAACAAATTTAAGCTCCTCTGTGAAAGCACATAATACTGGGGAAGCTTAAATGGATGCCAATTAGTTCAACCATTTGCCATTTAGGTTTTTTTTGGGGAGGTTACATTCCTACTTTGACAAGTAAGAAATAAAAACAATTTTCTATAATCTACTCAGTGTCTATTTTAAGAAAAAAAAGGCGTTTAATTATTATCTAGACATTACAATTAGACATTTTTATCTGTGACATTTCCTAAAAGCTTAATACCCCAAACTGAGATCAGAATCACAATCAATAAATAAAGCATGAAATTTAACTTTTTCATAAAATATACACAATGAAACAAAGTTATGTTTAAGACAAAGAATTTTGTGATCATTTGTCTCTATGTTACAAACAATCAAGAAAAATAAATAGTACTAGCGAAGCACACAGTAACAAGATATAAGTATGTTGAAACAAAATGGGAGAACTGGTAAACTTGTTTACAGCCTCTCAAAGATAGTCATTAGTTATACTGTAATAATAATAAAAAGCGTTATACGATTACTTTTATAAATATCAGAAGCTGCTAGAGTGGTCGGACTTTTACTCATAAAACACGTTATTTTCTGCTGTTTCCATGGGAGCATAATGGAATGCTGGATTTATGTATCAAAACACAGTCATCAATGTTCATTAGGCAGTGGCTGCTACTGGTATGAAAAAAATACTGAGCTTTGAAAAAGTTAGTTTCAGAACCGCTGACATTTTCTGTCAAATGGTTTTCTTTTAATGAGAGGACCAAGTGTTCTCCAGCATACAGTAGTCCAGTGGATAACTCCTCCACCCGTAGATGCATACAGCTGGCTCAAAGATCGCTGCAATGCTTTTCACATACTTTCACTGAAATATAGATGGTCACGAAAATGACAGTAAATGGCGCATTAGAAAGTATTTAACTTGTTCTTTTAATGACAAAGTAGCAACAGGAAAATATGTAGTTAGTTAATATCAGACTTCCAATCATTCATTGAAAAGTAAAGGAACATAAAAACAAGCTTAAAAGCTTAAAGCACAGCTCCGGCTTTCTGACGACGTGGCTAACAGAGCAGCTAACAGCTGTTGAGCTAACAACAACAAGAGTAAATTTGCAGCTCAGACAAACATGACTCTTTAAGCGCAGCTCTGTTTTACCTTCTCCAGCCTCCATTCCGCTTCTCCTCGTTTTTCCGACGCCATAGATTCACAGCGGGACAATAATCTAATAAAATTGATCTCTAGTCTCGAAGCCATGTTGGAGTCGCACACTGTCGCAGATGTATGACGCTAACCAGCTGACGCAGCCACAACAAGGGACGCCTTCCTGTATGGCAGGCCATTTTAACATAAAATCGATGTCACCACACTTACTTTCCAGATATCTGACATTGGTTTAGACATACTAATAATTTAAGATATCTCTAATTATATTTCGACTAGACAAAATACCTATTTGAGATATCTCTGATTACATTCTGAACAGTATAAATGATGTCAGATTTACCATTAATTTCTATGGGAGCATTTGAATTGAATTTGCATAACTCAAGATATCTGCAATTAATTACAATCTGAAACATATATTTCAGATATCAAAAATTATATCAGATATCTAATTAAAAGATACCTTGAATGATCACAATTCAAGATATCTTAAATTTATTTTTAGTTTGGAGATAAATAGATTCCACTAGTGCAAATCACATTGCAGCTATCTTGAGAGCAAATAACGACGAGGCAAAACTAACTAAGAGATATCTAGAACTGTAATTCTGAATAGTCAAAATTCCTTTTAAAATATGTCCAATGAATTAGAGATATCTTGAACATTTTTTAATCAAGACAGCTTGTCTATTTCAGATATCTTTACTGATATCTTGAATAATTTTTCTTTTTAGTGAAAAGGTCCCAGATTTATGTAGCATTTTGAAAATGTAAATTAAAAATGAAAAAATATTTTTGAAAACGCTCCATTTTCAGCTAGGGAATGGGTTGACATTTGCACTTTCTGCTCTTCAAAGTCGAGTGCAATATTGTGTCGTGTCAGAATACATTGGAAATTCTTTGCAGTCTTCAAGTTTATGAAGTTGGCGTTCTTTGCTCCGTATATCTATGAATCTGAGCTGCTTCTACATTGTGACATTTTCTGACAATTTAGTGCAGGAAACCCAAAATTCTGCAGACGGTTGTTTGGACAGCACAAGGGGGCTTATGCACAATTTCCTTATTCAGAAATCTAAAAATGTAATTTTGACTAGTCATAATTACATTCGAGATATCTTGAATTGTAATTGCAGATGTGTGACACTTCAAATGACGAGTCCGATGATGTCATTTGCGATATCTTGAAAGGAATTTTGACTCCTCACAATGTAATTGAAGATATCATATTGAGAAACGGCCCTTGAATTGTTCTTCTTACTAGCATATCTTAAACAGGCAGTACTATGTATTTTCCAGGCACATAGTGCCATTTTTTAAGCACAATCAAGTAACTATGTTACCTTCAGTTGTTACAAAAATGCTGTATATATCAAATATGTCTTAAAAGAAATTTGACTTCGTAATTTAAAGCCTCTGTCTCTTTAAGAAAGTCCTGCTCTTTCTGAAACTCTGCATTTAGGAAGTCACCATACCAGCACTCTTCTATTAACCCTTTAATAAATTTTTATTAGCGTTTCACTGCGAAGTAGCTCATATAATGAGCTCAGCAGGTGCACAGTTCCACTAGGTTTTTGCTAATTGCTGCTGGCTAGTCTGAAGGAGATGAGTGTGGAAGTCGCAGGGGAGGGCTGCTCTGTGATGCGGAAGCTCAGAAGCTTAGAAACTGCAGCTCCGAGAAGGAGCTGGGTCTTGAAGGTGGAGCTAGATCGATCCAGGTATTTTGCACAGCTGGATGGTTGCCATGGGAGATTAAAGAATTTCTCAAACATGCATGAAGGAATCAAAGCAACACTCCAGGTATGCTTTTGGTGAGGGAATAACATTATAACATGATGTAAAGCTAAAAAAAAGTCGATTTTACATAATACTTCCCCTTTAAATAACCATGCGGGATAGTCAAAATTAAAATTTTATGTTTGAAAGCCTGCCATACCTCCTAATCCATGTTGATGTTGGATTGGACAACACGCCAGCCTGCATCAATGGCTGCGGAGCAGAAGGAAGATGGGGATGGCAGTTCAGGGTGGACTTCTACACGTTGTTTTAAATGCTAACATTACTTTTAATTCTTAAACTCTGGGAAAAGTTTTGGAAGATGTGAAGCCGTATGATTTTTATTTTTCAAAGCCACCAGACTCTATTCTCAGAAACCGTAGCCTTATTACTGTTATTACATTTCTTTAACCACACTGAAAATGGAGCAAAACTGTTCTGTGGCGTCTTTCACTGTGGAAAGAAACCCTTAACTTAATACATCGTGTTTGATATGAAAATCACTTACGTTTTTCAAGTTTGTTTTAAGCGTGGTTTACAGTTACAAAATACATTTCTGCAAATGGAGGTTGCTTTTGGAAGGGCTTTTTCTGGCTAACAAAAAGAGATCCCATTAACTTAAAGATCGATTACATGCATATTTCAAATTAAATAGCTTTGTATTTTGTGCTTTATTACCTTATGAATCTAAAACCTAGTGGAGCCAAGTATTCAGGTGTATGTAATTATGTAAGCAGGGAGGGTTTAAAATGAGGTTTGGGTTGAGTCTAGGAGGTGATACCTATGCTGTATGCCATGTAGTTTTAGCCTTTAGCATTGTGTTGTGTTAAATATGGAAATATGGAGGTATGTCTATCGATATAACTAGAAATTGGAATTAATAAGATTTTAATTATGCCAATACTATGATAAAATAATTACACTCACCCTAACCCAGTATTGGTTCCCCTTATTGAGATGTTCTTTCTGTGCGTGTGGCAGACGTGCCTCCTGCTCTCAGGGCGTAAAAAACAACTGGACTTTTGATTATTTTGAGACCCAAGTTCATATATTTGGGATTGTTTTCAATCCTTCAAATTTGTAGTTAAGAACATGTTTCTGTGAAGTGACAAACTCCGAAGACAAAATGATTATTGCTTTACTCTGACTTTTAAGTTGTTGGACAATGTTTAGACCTACGTCTCTTCCAGACAGAAAATTGATAAGGAACTGGACACTCATCAAAACCCCAGGGATCACAGCAAAACACTATCTACAGTCTGTGTGTGTTGGAATGTGATAATAATGATAGTTAAATGTATATAAATTTGTATGACCTTTACAAGGTAATAAAAATATGAAAATATTTAAAATTTAATCTCATTGAGTTTTATATTAAAAAATTGTATCATCTGAGATGCATAAATGTGTAGATTGCTGGGTTCGCTTGGGAATTAACAAGGTTGGATATAAAGAAGCTTTAACTACAAGTCTTATCAGTTTTATTTGGTATAGTTTATTGTTGTTTATGGTTGATGCCTTTTTTTGTTTTATGAGCAAATATTTCTAAGTAATCTCACATTGTGTATCTAGGCCCTTCACTTGATGGAGCTGGAGTCTGCATGAGTCCGTGAATCCAACGATTTGACTAATATTGCCCAGTACAAGAACACAGAGAGTCAAGGCTTCATTTTTACTTGATTACAAGGCAGAGGCTGGAACTCACAAAAATGATAAAAAAAAACCCAAACAAAATAAAAACTGATGCTGCTCGCAGGACCACCAGTCAGGCTAAATAAAATATGTTGTTCAGTGCACCAGTCCCTCTTGCAGCAAAACAGCCCTACAACACGATGCTTCACAGTTGGGATGGTCCTCTCAGGTTTGCAAGATTTCCCCCTCTTCCTCCTAAACGTAATCATGGTCATTATAACAGTTTACTTCTTTTTTTTCCCATCACACTTAAGAGCATGTCTTTAAAAAAAAAAAAAAATAAGATTCTTGTTCCCAAGTGCATTAGCTTACTTCAGTCTGGCTTTTTTTAATGTTCCTTTTAGAGTAATGTCCTCTTCATCTCAGAGTGGCCTTTCAGATGAAGTCCGTCTAGCACTTGTTTCACTGTGGATAATGACACTTTTGCATTTGTTCTGGGGCTGATGTGCACACTTCACATGTTCATGTCTAGAACACAGAGCCAGTTCTCCTCCCTAAACAATAGGATGTCTGTAAATTCCTGTGGTGTTTGAATATAACCTAATATTTTGGCTGATCTCTTGATTTTTTTTCATGACGTCATGCAAGAAAACAGTTTGAGATGCTGCCTTCAATTGCATCCATAAGTTAGCCTCCATTTAAGTGATGCTATAAACTAGTAATCAGACGCCATGTCATGAGCATCTGGGTTTTCTGAAATAGTTTTAAGTCATAAAAATAATATTGGTAATCCTAACTGACCTAAAATTGAAATGGTTTAGTCTGATTTAATGAGAGACGGTAAGAAAAAAAACATCTAGAAGTCTTTTTATATACAGTGTATGTAAACATCTGGCATCAGGTGTGTATCAGTTGTATATTTTCCTCAGTGGCTTACAATGTTCAATAATGCATCAGAGTCAAGCACACAGAAGCAGCTGCTACAAGCATCATGTCCTGTATTTTTATGTTAATACTAATAACCATTACAGCTCTTGACATTCAGTCCCAAACATACCCTCAGTTACACATCAGAACAATCTTCCTCATAAACCAGACAGACTAACAAACATTCAGCAGTCACAGAGAAACATTAGTATTTATCTCAATCAGCATCGACGGCAGCTGCGCTTGTCGTCGGGACTGTCCACATCCGAGTGAAGTGGCGTTCCTTCAAACGAGGGCGTGACTTGGGGAAGTCGTGGCATGGTCGGGCTTGGGTTCTTCTCTTTCTTTCTTTCTTTTCCATTGAAGAAAGTGGCTTGTGCTGCTCCCATTTCCCTTTGCAAACTGAAAGCAGTGACTTCCTATCTGGTGTTACTTTGTGTGACGGGTAAAAGCATGGTTAGGTCCTTGTTCTGAACCCGTTTTGTTCCATTCAGGGCATTACACACGGAAAACTAAGACTAACGTCCCCTCTTTATTCTAGATACCCCTCCTCCCCCTCTCCTGTTAGCACTGTTCAGGTATTATGGCGTGAAAAACGAGTTATCATTATAAAGGCACTAGCTAGCAATTCTCAGCATTAGGAAAGAAGCGTGGCTAGAACCTGCAATATTTTATTTTACTAGCCCAAATAATAATAATAAAAAAAAAGAAAACAAAAAACCCCCAAAACACGAGGCTACAGAAGATGAAGCCTGTAGTCAAACTGTGCTCACCAACAGTAACCACAGTATTATAAAAATGTTTGAAAAAGGTGCTTGGCAACAACTTGTCCAGTTATTTCTACTGATGAACAGCACAACGCAAGTCTTTTGACACGGTTTTAGCGCCTTAATGAGTTTCTGCTGTAACAGCCACTGTTCAAAGTCACTTCAGTCTACAGCACATTCACACTCCATTACATTCTCTCACAGCCATTCTTCTCCTCTGAGTGAATCCGTAGGTTCTGGCCTGGTCAGACATCGTCGTCCATGTAGGGTATGTCTGGGTCAGAAAAGCGTCTGTGACCCTTGGGGGCTCCTGTATCTTTTTGCTGGAGCATAGCCGTGGCGATAGAAGACGAAGAGGAGGAAGCAGAAGGCGGGCAGGAGGAGAAATGCAGCAGCAGGCCACACTCTGGGTTGTCGAGGTACAAAGACTGGGTGCTGTCTTTACGACGGCCGGGCTGCTCCCGTTTCCGGACGAGGTATGCAAACTCTCGATTTCCAGGAGGAGGGAACGTCTGAGAAGAACTGGTGGCCGCTTGCTGGGGAAGGACACCCGGGGGCAGCTTGATGGTGTCTGGGATGATGGGGTTGCGGCGTTGCAGGGGATGCCTGAGGGAGGCGTTCGACGTTTCGGATGCTGTGGAGGCGCAGCTGGACAGAGAGGAGGTGGAGCTGGCAGGGGTGAGGTTTGCCAGAGATGGTCGTCCACCAGAGGCTTTAGCTCGCTGAACCAGATCTGGAGGTTTAACAGGGAAAACTGGCCTGTGTCTTCTCAGCTGGACGCCACTGTATCCTGGAAGAGAGGGAAAGATGAGGAATGATGCAAGAGTAAGAAAACATTATGATTTATCAAGAGAGTTCCCACAACAGGCTCAGGAAGGTGAAGGAAAATGGAAGATCATGCAACCATGTTATCCAAAATGAAATACAGTCATGTGAAAAAAATAAAAAAATAAAAAAATAAAAAAATAGGACACGCTTTTGGACATGTGTACAATTAATTTATATTAATTTTAACAATACTAAGAAATTCAAGCAATATAAAATAAATAATAAACCCTGAAGACCTTTTAAATTTTTCTGAAAAATCTAAATTGAGCTAAAAAAAAAAACAAAAAAAAAAACAAAAAAAAAACAAGCATTTCTGGTGAGAAATAAATTTGGACGTTCACACATTTATTCCCTAATAAAATAGCAAAATGAATTTCAAATACATGTAGGTGTAAAACAGGATAAGAGCACATGACATTGAAGAAGGTATGCCTTCTTTAAACCTCAGACATATAGCTTGGTTTGCTGTAGAAGAGAGAATAAACACCATGATAGCATCCAAAAAGCTGACAGAGGCATTCAGAAAGATGACTGCAACATCTGCTGAGTCAGGTAAGGAATTTAAAGAGGTCTCAAAAAAAAATTTAAATCAGCTAAATCAGCTTTTCCACTGAACAGAAAACAGCCAACAAGTGGGGGACATTCAAAACAACAGCAAACGTGTTCAGGGCTGGCTGCCCAAGCAGGTTCACCCTAAGAGCAGACTGAAAGATGCTAAAAAAAAACTCCAAGAAAATGAAATGTCATCACAGGACCTGCAGCAGACTGTTGCTACTGTTGACATGCAAGTATATCCCTGTACAGTCAGAAAGAGGCGACACGGGGCGCTGGGTGGATCAGTTGGTCGAGCCTGAGCACCATGCAGAGGCTTTAGTTCTCAACGCGGTGTCCTGGGTTTGATCCTCGGTCTCAGGCTACTTCCTGCATCTTCTCGTCATCATCATCTCTCTATGTACTATTCAATAAAAAAATCTTTGAAAAAATCTTTAACTTTCATGAGAGTTGGAGGAGGAGGATTCTTTCCTCTCCAAGAAGAACATGGTGGCCAGACTGAAGTTTACCAAAGAGAGCACAGAAAGAGACCAGATCTCCTGGGCTTAGATTCTTTGGACAGATGAGTCTAAAACTGAATTATTTGGACACCAGAACAGAGAACATGTTGATTATGAATCAAATACAGCATTCCAGGTAGATATCTCATACCAACTGTGAAGCATGGAGGTGGAAGTGTCATGGTTTGGGGTTTTGGGTGCTGAAC
Organism: Anableps anableps; assembly: GCA_014839685.1. Classification (NCBI taxonomy): domain Eukaryota; kingdom Metazoa; phylum Chordata; class Actinopteri; order Cyprinodontiformes; family Anablepidae; genus Anableps; species Anableps anableps. The sequence goes on along the minus strand of CM026070.1, from coordinate 19,789,912 downwards.
ATACAAGAAACCGTCAAACATCTCAGCTGAAACCGAGGAGTGGGGCAAGCTTTCCTCAGGCGACGTCAGAGACTGCTAGAAGTGTCACTGAAGTTATGTTAGGGGGGAGGGGAGGGTGTCCCAACATTTTCCTCTGTTAGAAAACACATTTCGGTTGTTTCATGATTAAAAACATGGTTCATTTTTTGTGCTTAGCTTTAATTAAATCACTTCATTTTTCAGCGGTAACAAGCAAAGAGATTAGACATAAACAGGTGAACGTTTCTTAAACATGAACTGAAAACCTAATGGGGTGTCCTGATTTTTTTACATGACTGTATGTTTAGGGAATTACAGTTCCATGCATTTTAGTTGATATCGTGCCAAATGTATTCATGGAGGCTGGACGACGCTTGAGCATGCATCTGTGCCACACGGGATTTTACATGCACACAAACACACAAACACGGTTGCTGTTCCTCCAACCTGCTTTGTTTACAGAGCAGACATCAGCGCCCCATCACCATCACTGGTCCAGACCTGCACCACAAAAGACAGGAAGGGCCCAACCCAGCGGCCCCGGGGTCTGGTCAGAAACCCACAGGTGTGTGAGAGGAACAGGTAGAAGGCAGGAAACACCGGACTGTACCTTAATACTGACCTTCTGGCTCGGAGCCGTGCGCGGACGAGCGCTGCTGCTGTTCGTCCAGAAGACTCTCGGAGCTCAGAGAGGCTTCAGAGTCCAGGTTCTCCTGGTCTGAACCGGGCTGCTCCATCTCTGGCAGCCGAAAAGCCAGTTCCTCTCTGAGAACAAACGAAGCAACGGTTAAAAGAAAACAAATCAATCGACTGTAAAGAAAAAAGTAAGTGAGCATCCTTACTTCTCTTGTTTGATAGATTTAATACGTTCCACCAGGTTATTCTCGGTCTCAGTGTCCGAGTCCAGCGGCTCGTTCTCGGGTACCGCGCTGAGATCAGAGCTGGCCTTCTCACGCATCTGCACAAGACACAGCATCAGACACTGATAACCTACCAACTCAGCCTGCGTGTTAAACCACGGTTACTACAGAGAGTTGCTAAAGTACCAGTTAAAACCAAAAAAAACACAGCAGATTCAAACCTTAACGGGAAACTGAGTCAAAATGGTTAGTGAGGTCAAAAGAAAAGCAGAGTGGATGTCGCCTGCGGCCTTCATGCATTTACACTTACAGCATGTTTGTGAGGAATAGTGGAAAAAATAATATCCGGTGCCAAAAATGTTGAAACCCCTTGAAGTTGCTGCCATTATGTCAGGTTACAACTACTAACTAACTGTATTTTATTGTGATTTTATGTAATAGACAAACACAAAGTAGGACGTGCTTTTTTTTTTTTTTTTTTTTTTTAAATGGAAGAGAAACAATGTTTTTGTTTACAAATTCGCAAAAATACGGTAAGCATTTAAAGTCGGCCCTAGAAGGCAACTGCAGTTACAGCTAGAGTACGTACTTACAGCTTAAGCTCATTCAGATCAGATGGAGAGCATCTGTGAACATAAATTTTAAAGCCTTGCCACAGATGTTTCATTGGATTTAGGTCTGGACTTTGACTGGGCCATTTTAACACAAAAATACTTGGTTTATTGTTCTGCTGGAAGGTGACACTCCATCTGAATCTAAAATCTTCTGTAGCTTTCTCAGGGTTTGTTTTCTTCTAGGCAGTCAGTTGAACTTGATCTCATTAAGCGGTATCAAAACATAAAATCAACATAAAATAGATCGAAGTTTGTAATTGGAACGTGACAACTTGGAAAAAACCTCAAGGAACATCAACAAAAGGCTCTGTATGTAGCAGGTTCACTCCTCTGGAAAACATCAGTCCAAAAAAGGTTTAGTTTCTAGTTAAATACGATGGCTTTCAGAGCTCTGTGGTATATTTCAATGTTGTATTAATACCATAAAGCCTTGGAAGTCACAATAGTGTTAGATCACCTTCTGATAAGGAGAGATCACAACCCAGAATCCCTTCGTACTCTTAGAACAACAAACCCCTCACATCACAAGCAGGACAAATACTGAACCAACAGCAACATGCAAACTACTCCCAGTTAGTACAAACAAACTGCATTAATACAAAATAACCAAAACCAAACAAAAAAAAAAAATTATGGTAAATGAAAAAACAAAAAAAAAGGGCTCAGCACCCGGATCTAACATGCCATGCACAGGCGCTTCGACATGGCAAACTACGGCACACTACATCTACAGGATCTACTACACCTGAGATCTGGATGATACATACCACCACTCCTTTGTAAGGAGCTGAGAACCTGAGAGGTAAATGCCGGCAGTGCTACAGAGAGACAAGGGACATTAACCGTTACCCATGTAAACCTGAGAGAGGTCACGCACTGGGATAAAGTGATAGATGATCTACATACTGTAGCTGCTGTGAGGAAATAATGAATATGGTTAATGAAAATATCAGTAGGTACATAAAACAAATACATATTCTCCGACATGGGTGAAAGGTCACCTTCCACGTCTCATGGGAAGAAGGAACTTGACCCCAAAAACTGCCATTAAGACTCATTTGGACACAAACTGGACAATAAATAAAAGGCTTACAAAAAAGATCATCTTACATAAAATATCTTTGTGTCATTTTGGATTCTTGTTAAATGTTTGGCAAACATGTCAAAAAGTTAAGCAGAGTTAAAAAATGCCGACTTGCATACTTTGAGGCTAATTAGAGGCCAAATATTTTCATGCATCCTCATTTATATGAAAAGCAGGAACTCAGAAGTTCGAACCACTGAGGACTATGTATAAGATCTTGGATTTAAAGCCTATTAGATCAGATTGCTGCCATGTTTTTAAGAAACTGAATGTTATGACAATTTGATAAGATTTTCTACTTTTGACATGCTTACAGGGTGAGGCTGCAGGGGTGCTCAGTGAGCTTTTGGATCAAACAGCCTTCTCTGTAGGACAACCTGTTGACCGAAACCTGAACACCTGACTGGGCCTCACTTCAGATTAAACTACAACAGCTTCTTGTAGATGACAGGCCATGCAGACATTAATGACTGGCAATACGTTTACTGTACTGTTGGGTCTTAATGCGTGTCATGCTTTTATAATAAACTCCAGAGTGCAGTTTGTTTTTATGAAACTAAAAGCTCAACTTGGGACAAGCCTCGCATGTGAACTTCGACCAAATGCTGCAGTTTGGTGCCTGTTGAACACTAGTCCCTGCATAAGCTAATACATAACACGACAAGATGCTGGACTCATGTGGGACTCATGCCTGTCAAAGTCCAGTTGAGCTGATCTGAAGAGGTAACGGTAAATAAGACCCCAGGAAATGTCTCGGAGGTATTTTTTCCCCCACTCACTGTGTTCTTTCTCTTGAGTTTCAGCTGGTTAACAGCCAGAGCCTCAGCGTACTCCAGCTGCTCAATCTCCTCCATCTTCTCATTGTAGCGCCTGATCTGCTCGATGAGGAGCATCTCCACACACCTACGGTCAAACGAGGAGCACCGAGTGAGTTTAGATCAAATATAAAAACAACAAGTAGGTTTTGTCTATTTTCGCTTTGCAGGACAGTCTCACGTTGTCGTCTTTGCAACGTCCTTCATGCTGAGCAGCGGGTCCGCCGTGTTGGGACAACGCAGGATACACGGTGCAAACACGATAGCCAACGAGTTGGGGGACATGCGATTGTGCGCCTCTTCCTTAGAGACCCTGCAGGAACATGATCAGAGATAAGAACCTCATTGTCTGTCAGTTCAACTTCTTTTAACACAGTTTGTGGATGTGTAACTGGAAATACACCAGTTACACCTTGTTTACCTGACAAGGTGGAAGATGAGCCGCTCTAATGTGTTGAAGTTTGCTGTGGGAAGCTCCTCCAGAACTTTGTAAATGGCTTGAAGCTGCTCCTGCTTCTCTGGCAGTTCTAACAGTGAAAGAGGAGATAAGAGTTTAGCTCATTTTTGAAGAACAGAGGTCTAAAAGACCGAATAATAAATACAACGATGCTACAAGATATTTAACCGTTTTAATTTAACTGATAGTTTATCACAGAATATTGTCATCTTAAATCTAACCGAACACCTAATCATAAGAAAATGACAAAAAAGAGGGAAAGTTTGCCTTCTGCAAACAGAAAATTTTTGTATCACTTCAATTTTTCACCTTTTCTGGTATTTTATGTGATGAAATAACACAAAGAATCATTAATATTTGTGAAGTGAAAGGAAAATTAAACATTTTCAAAATAATTTTCATAAAAAAAAAAAAAAAAAAAAAAATCCTGAAAAGTGTGACATGTATATATCTATTCACCCCACCTTTACTCAGGCTTTCCTAAATAAAATTCAAGGCAACCAATTGTCTTCTGAAGTCACCTACAAAGCAAACAGAGTCACTGTGTGTGTAATTTAACCTCCGTATGAGTGCAGCTGACCTATGAAGGCCTCAGAGGTTTATTAGAGAACAAACAACATCATGTAGATGAAGGAACCCAGCTAAAAGGACTGGGAGAACAATGATTAAATCAGAGTTAGGTTGTAAAACAATATCCAAGGATTTGAAGATCTCATGGAGCATCATCAGAAACTGAAAAGGGGGTGGCAGAAATGATAACCTATCAAAACACGGCTGTTCACCTAAACTGATAGGTCAGGCAAAGAGAGTATAAATCCAATCAAAGCAGCAGCCAAGAGGCCCATATCACTCATCCCATCCTGATACATGGAGGTGGCAACATGAAGCTGTGGGGATGATCTTCTTCAAAAGCAGGTTAGAATCAAAAGAAAGGCGCACGGACACTAAACACGGGGCGGTGCTGGAAGAAAACCTGTTTTATGCTGAAAAAGGCTTGAGATTGGCTAGGGTCACCTCCCAGAGGGACACCGACCCCAAACACAGAGCTAGGGATACAACGGGGTAATTTAGAAGGCAACTGGTTGCACTGGATTTTATTTAGGTGTATCAGACTACAACTTGTTGAATAAAAATACACACACCTTGAAGACAATTTTTTTTAAACTTTGAAAACCTTCCACCTCAGAATTATGCAATTGTTTTGGGCTGGTTTGTAGCATCAAATTCAACTAAAATATGTTGAAGTTATTGTTTGTAGCATGTGAAAAATGCAAAACGGTTCAAGGGGGATGAACACGCTTTCAAAGCACTGTACAGGAAGATGTCCCGTTTGGTGTCCACTCACCCACGGCGTGCAGGAAGTCATTGTAATGTGCGAAGGTCATGAGTGGGTCTGGCAGCTCCCTTAACCACTGCTTTACCAGGCCTGTCACTGTGTGGATGGGATAGTCCTCAAGATTGCCCAAATAAGGTTCTGAACACATGAGAAACAGAACAGCAAAACAAAAGTTATGGCTTCATTTCTCTTTGCTACACGTCTTGATGATGGTAGAAACCGGCTGAGTGAGCTGTAGTTATGACAGAAAAGGGATCGAACCCGTCTCCAGCCGCTGGTGCAGCTCTCTCATGCGGTTGGCAGCGCCCGATTTGCGGTAGATGCCCTCTGTGTAGAGGCCGTGCATCTCCACGTGCTCCAGCATCATCTCCAGCACCACTGGCACCGGGTTCTTGTCGCTCACCAGGTGACAAACACGCACCCCGAAGTTACATCCGGTGACCTCTTCGTCATTCTGAGGATCCACAAACGCAGCCGCAGGCAGAAACTTGCGTCTTTAACCAATTCAAACACGGGCATGCTTCACATCACGCATTTATTCGCAAAGAAACGAACTCAAGCATACCTTTTTGGCACAGAAGCTGGAGCAGTTGATGGCTATTTTATTAAGGCACTTCTTGTGGCATACCATTTTACAATCTGTAAGAAAAGTTCAAACGGTTTCCTCAGACACGGAGTAAAGCGCAAACATGGCCGTCTTTATTGGGGCTTATACTCACTGCTGCACATGTAGGCTTTCTCCATGCCCCAGATGTAAGAGCTGCACTGGTCACATGACTGAACGATGCTGACCTGATAGTTGATGAAACCATGGTCCAGAAGGGACTCCATCTAACAAAAAATAAAGAATTTAAAATGGACTAAAATAGAGAGGGCGGGGGAAAAAAAAAAAAAAAAAAAAAAAAAAAGGAAAATACAAACTGCAGGCTCACGATTTTATCTTTTTTCCTCCTTTTCTTTCTGGTTTTGGTCGGCTGGAAGACAGACACAGCTGTGTGAGAACATCGTTTTGTTTTCATATCCAGACCACTTATCATCCTGAATCGGAGTTTCACCTTGGCAGGCTCAGCTTCCTCTTTCTTCACCTCTCCTCTGATAAAACCATCCAGGACCGACTGGAACAGGTTGACCACTAACTGGACGTCTTCCTGCTGCTTGTCTGTGGCCAGGTGGATCACTTTATTCTTGAAGCCCGTCATCAGTGCTTTGTAGCCGATGGTAGGATTCTGTGGAGGTTTAGCGACTGTTTTAACACTGATTAACATGTTTTATAAAGTGTGCTTCAAGTCTACTTACTGAGAGAGAATACATAGATTTGATCTGCTCTCTAAACTGCATGGTGGCTGTGACAAAGATGGACTCTGTAGGCGACAGCGACTTGCCTCTGGAGCGGAAATCATTCACCTAAGAGCAGCAAAATAAAGTTACACCTTTTTTTTCTAACTCCGATTCAACAAGTCCGACGACGAGTCGACGCCTCGCTGGTTTTCACTCACCTGGTTGCCCAGGAACTCGTCGAGATTCCGCAGCTCGTTGCCGTTTGTTATCACTCGGTCCAGCGAGGCGTCCCAATGCTCCGAAACTCGGGTGGCGCGGCTGATCTTAATCGTGGGGTTCCTGCCCAAACCTTTACCTGTTCGGTCACCGTGTGGCTGAGAAATGGGACGCGCCGAGGGGCCAGAAGGAGGCGCTGTAGAGTGGAAATATATCATGTTTATGCATATTTTCCAAATGGATTAAAGCACATAAGGTGATCCTGTCAAATATTGGAAAATACTGAAATCAAATTCCAGACTTTTCCAGAGTTTGTATAAACTCTGATTTCCTGCATGTGTGCAGGAAATCAGAAAAATTTTTTTTTGAAGATTTGATCAATTCTACCTTCCCCAAGCATCAGCTTGTCATTAAGACTCTGAGCAAACATCAATTCTCCGTTGTCTGGAGTCTGGGCCTCTTTGGATCTCTTCTTCAAAATCTTGCTGAAGAAGCCGCCTGACCTGTGGGGCAGGAAAACCACAAGAAACCGTCACCTCCGAAATAAGAAAAAATGATTCATAATCAGGATAATCTGAATAGAAACGGTGGAGATGATCAGAGAGAACTCAGAGCCCCACAACAACAAGATAATAGAATAATAGAGATAGGTCAGTTTTTCATAATCATTAGTAATTCACACAGTTTTCAATTTCTAAATTACAAACTTTTTTAGACTCAAATTTAAATAGTTAACAGTTCTCTTTTAGCCCAATGTTTAGGCATCAATAAAAAAAATTAATATGAACTTGACTGAGACATGTCTAGTAGTAGTCAGGATTTAAAGATCCTGGAGCAAATTAATGGATGGATACATTTAGATAATGAAACTGAGAGTCTAATCAGGAAAAACAAATCTTTTCCATATTCTCTTTCCTTTTACACACTCACTTAGACCAGGTAACAACTTCATGCAGGAACGACCCTGAAAATCAGGGCTGATTTATCCCTAGTAATTGTGTTTGGCCTTATTTCCATTTCCAAATTTCCCTCCATTTAAATTGAAAAAAATCATGTGTAGTCTCAAAAGAAAGAGTGGGGCAAGAAAGTTCTCCCCTTCAAATGTTTAATGCATGACTTTTTTTTTTTTTTTTTTTTTTTTTTTTTTTTTTTTTTGTAAAAAATTGGATCCAGATGTTTCCACCTACCTGTCTGGCGTGGTTGCATTAGAGGGCAGTGACTCTGCTTGTCCAGAACCCTCCTGGTGTCTCTTTCTAAAGGAGCTTGATCTTGAGCTGTCCCCAAGATCATCTTGTGAAGGAGTTACCTGCAGAGTCACAAAGCCAGTGCAGAAATAAAAGACAAATCATGTCAAAATGGCAACACCAATAGGTCCCTCAGTGAGGCCGAATTAGGTCTTTGACAGACGACCAGCAATTAGACAAACTTTCCAGGTCTAAAATTATAATTTTTTTCTAAATTCTAGTTGCTGCATTTTCCAGCAGTTCTGGACATTTCAGTAAAAAATATGAACAAAGTTGTTTTTTACAGTATTGAACAAACCAGAGATAAAACACAACAGGTCAGCTTCTGATTTTGCCGTGTCCTCAAGGGCTATTTTACAGCTTTTTTTTGGCTCTAAAACAACTTAGATCAGCTCTTTTTCAAAAACTCTAATACTCCAGAAAAATATCTGTTCTGGGTTATCCTGCATTAAACACAGCTTCTTCAGATCACAGCGTGTGATCTGTGATGCATTGATTTTGAACGCCAATGCTTTGTTTGCCATCTAAACAGGAACCTCTTGAAGAACAACAGGTCCAGTGGAAAACCTCAGAAGCGAGAGGGTCAAGGGTGAGCGGGATAACACGTGCAGGAGGTTGTGAAGTGGCAGATCAAAGATAAAAGACACCATCTGAACATAAATCAATGCAGAAGCCTGCTATATATCAAACATCCATATTTTTATCTTTTAGATAATAGAATAAGGATTAGGCTCATTTTTCTATACTTAATAGTTCTTTTTTCACCCATTTTCTAAGTTGTTCCATGCGGGTTAAAGTACCTCTCTGACGGAAACCGCCCAGGCTCCCTCAGAACTTGGAGACAAACTATCGATGGACGACTGGGATACTTCCTTCCTGCAGGGCGATATTAAAGACAAACGGCTCGGGTTCAGCAGTTTAAAAGATGGAGATAGTAACAGAGGAGTGAACAGCCTGGATGTCATAGCAGACTTACAGCAGTGGTTTCTTTATAGTTTCTTGGTTGTGAAGTGGAGGAGACCCGGTGCCCTCAGAGCTCTCCCCGTTACTTCTCCTTCCCCTCCATTTCTCTGGCTTCTCCTTTATGGCTCCAGAGCGGCGCTGCAGGTTCACAGCCCCGACACCTTCCCCTAAGCCGTTTTTGTCCTGTGCAGAGTCAGCGGGCTGCAGGGCTAACGTGGAGGGACGGACGGGACCAGCAGAGGGAGGAGAGCTTTTCCCCTCCTTCTTTCCTCCTTTCTCCTCCTTCATCTTCCAGGCCACGAAGGTGTACTGGTCCAGCTCCTTGCTGTCCGAACGCTCCTTCAGCTTGGACGTCTCCTGGTTCCGGCTCTTCGCCGGGGATGTCTGATCTCTGCTAGAGGCTGACGAGGAGGAGGATGAAGCGGCTCGTTCAGACTCTCTCTGACTGTGCTCCAGGCCTCTTCGTCTCCTCTGCTCCCTCTTCTCCAGGCTCCTGGATGATGGGACCTTGTTAATGAAGCCAGGCTGCGGCCTCTTTGGTTCAGCACATGGAGATGTTGTGGAGGTAGTGCTGGACTTTTTATCCTCCTGAGGGGGGGATACGGCTGTAAGTGCGTTTGGAGTGACCTCATCTGAGGGCAGACCAGGTTCTTCCTCATCTAGCTGAGGTCCAGCCTCAGCCTCCAAATCCTCCTCTTCATCCTCCACCTCTTCATCGTTAGCCCGCTTCCTCTCTGGGACGTTTTCATCCAGCATCTCCTCCGTAACCAGCTCAATATCTGGATCTTCTCTTGTCTGAGGCTCTCTCGCTCGTCTTTGCTCCTCTTCCTCCATTTTTTTCTGGGCTTCCTGGGCTTTTCTTGCTTCTTCCTCCTCTGCCTTTCTCTTCAACTCCTCTTCTATTCTCAGTCTCTCTTCCTCCTCTGCTTTTCTCCTCGCCTCTTCCTCCTCTTCTTTCATCCTCCTCTCTTCTTCTGCTCTTTTCCTGGCCTCCTCTTCCTCTTCTTTCTTTCTTTTTTCCTCACGAATTGACCGGCACCTGAAATACACAGAAATATTCAGACATTAAGCATCTGAACACATTTGTCATGTAAAAACTTGATATTTCCAGAAAAAAAAAAAATTCCAAAATCCTTTGTCCTTTTTGCACATTTAAAATATCGATGCTAATATTCACTTTGGGCATCTTATACATGAAGCCTGCATTTACAGGACAGGAAAGGAAGTTTTCTATTCTTACCCACACCAGGAGAATGATAAATTAGAATCCGTACGTTTTAACACTTATAGGAACCCTGTAAATATGTTGACACTTGTGTGTTTTTACCTCCTACGTGCTGAGTGTCCTCTGACCAGAGCTTGTATTTTCGTGGCTCCGTGTTTTTGGCGGTGGTAGTCAGATCTCTGTCTGTGTCCTCGCCACACAGCTTGGATCACAGTAGATGCTCGTCGCCGTTGCTCCTCTCTGCAGTACCTACGCCATGAAGTCTAAGAGACAGAACAGGACATCTCACTGTAAAGAAGCAACCGGTACATTATTGCGAGCTCAACAACCTAAATAGTGCGTCGCGTTTACCTGGATCATGACAGCTGCTCTTCTCATGTCTATGAACTCGTTCCTCTGCAGGCGAGATCTGAACCAGCGCTGGAGGAAGATGATCTTCCGCATCACTTCTTTGTGCAGTGTGTCCTGCAGCTGCTGTCGCTCCAGCTCCTTTAAGAAGACCTGCAGCAAGAACAAACAAAAGTTCGAGGGAAACGTTTAATGCTGATAAAAATTATGTTTGACTTACAAAGTTCAAGACAAACTTAAAGCTTTACTATTTAGGGACAAGAATTAAAATGGAAATTTTTTCTACAATTTTCAAAGTCTTAATCAGATGCTTTCGGAAATGCTTTCATCAAAATACAATAGATTTGGGGGCAAAAGTGCTCTTATGTCACCTGCCTTCTTCATAAAATCAAAATTTATTTCTCACAAAAACTGACTCCCTGATGGGATGTAATATTATTTAGAGTCACATAACCACACGTGCCTTCATTTCCAACAGGACTTAGTTGAGATCGATGAATTTTGAACAGTTATTATTGCTAAAAAGTCTAACCTCCAGCTAATTTGAGGGCATCTGCTGGTTATAATACAGTGTTTACTGTATAACAGTAAGAAATAATTAATAATGTACATGTTGAAAAGTGTTCAACTTATCAGGTGTGATTCAATGTTTCCTTCCACATATGTTGCTAAGTGTCCCAACAAGAGGTGCTGGTTGCCATGGAGACTAGTCAATAAACCCTCCAAGCAGCAAGACAAGTACTTTTATCATGAAATATGAACCATCAGAAATGCTTATTATGATGCAAGGCTATAAAACAGCTCCTATGTGTTCTACTGAAAGATGGCCTTTTGGTTTCTGAGTTGATAGCGATTTCAGTCAACCAAATACATGTTGTGATACATTTACAAAGGTAGGTTTTCATAAGATATGCCGTTTAAATGAGACATGGTGGTACCTTAGTCTTGCCAATCTGATATGTGGTTGGGTCGAGGCCCATTTTCTTCTCCAGCAGCTCTGCAATGTCTTCTTTGGAGGCGGAGGAGTTCTTCGGCAGCAGAACCCTAAACTGCTCTAAAAACTCCTAAATGAACCATACAAGAACAGGGGGACCGGATATGAGATTAATTATGGAACTAAAGATCAGATCATAACATTTAATATTTCAGCGCTTATCATTTTCTGCATAGAATAAGGTACTCTGAATATTTCTACAACCGTTACATGTTAGAATCTCTACGTTTTAATGGATTCATGCTTTTCAACTAAATTGTTTCCCTGATGAACATGAGCAGATCTGCATTACCTGGAAGGTATATTTGGCCGGGTAGCCTGACCTCCTGATGCGAACAGTTTCCAGCATCCCTGTGTAATGCAGCTGCTGAAGCACCAACGCCTCGTCCAGATACATCTCCTTCTGCTCGTATGCACAAATGGTGACATCATAAGGAGAGTTGGTGACAGCTCCATACGTCAGGAACAACTCATCACCTGTTTGGGACCTACCTTCTCCGCATTGGAGCGGATGCAGCGGATGAAGAAAGGCTCGGCTTTGTTCAGGGTTTCTAAGAGTTTGGTCAGAGAGTTCTGAAGAAGACAAAGACAAGAGGTTTGATGCAGTTGCAGGAAAACACAGGTGTGCATGGACCCTGCAGCTGACGCTATGATTACCTGGAACTGAGCGCTGATGCTGGGCGGCTTCTTCTTCTTGTGCAGGTGGAGCAGAGACTTTGTTGTACGATCGTGCAGCGTCAGACTCACGATGAACTTCAGAGACTGCGAATCCAGCAAACTCTGCCGAGTTAGAAACCAGCTGATTAGCATCCTGACTGTAAATGTATTAATTCAAACTTGTAAAACAGCTTTTCAATGAGAGGTACGTGAGCTTTACTCAGGTTTACCTTGGGAATGGCTTGCTTCTGCTTGACACTCTTGTTTTTCCTGTGAACAGAGGGGAAAGAGGACACAGAGTGAGTTCAGAGATGAAGCCCAGAGATTCGAAGATGGAAGAGGCAAGCAGGTGGAGGTTAGTACGGCCGGGTGACTTCTTCATGCACAGTCAGTGAGTGATGGAATGAAGGCTTGCACCTAGATGGGATGAATGACGAAGATGTTTGACACTGACAAAGAACGAACGTCAAAGCTGAAGAAGAAGATTGCTGCGAGAGATGGGATATGATTCGAATCAGCCCACACGAAGACAGACATGTTCTCCTGGTTTCAGCATGATATAAATTTGCAGTGTTTTTCACACCGTCTGAGCTTCTCCATATTTTTTCCCAAGTAAAACCCACAAACTTCAGTGCACTTTACTGGAATATTGTGTGACAATGTGGAGCATAATTGTGAGGTGGAAGGAGAAGGAAAGATCGATCTGAGACGCTTTTATAAATAAAAATCTAAAAAGTTTGGTGTGCATTTGCATTCACCCCTTTTTATCCGATACCCTAAAATAAAATCCACCATAATCAATGTCCTTAAGAAATCTCCCATTTAGTAGCTGCAGAAATCCAGAGTCTGGGTGGGAAAATTTGGAGACAAGACAACTTTTAGTTGTGAACTTGTCAAATCTGGGCTTTTTGGAAGCGAGGCAAGAAGAATGTGAGTAGTAAGTCCCATTTAAAGTTTGCCACGGCCCATGAAAAAGGTGCTCAGGTCAGGTGTGACCAAAATGTAACTTCAGAGTTGATGGGAAGACAACTTGAACTAAAAGGGTAATTCTGAAGGAAGACCTGTTAGAGGCTGTGTGACTGGGGCAGCTGTTCACCTTCCAACAGGACAATAGTCCAAAGCGCACAGCCAGAGCTACAATCAAATCGTCGTGTGTTAGAATAGCCTAGTCAAAGTCCAGACCTAAACGAAATAAAGAATCTGTAGCAAGGTTTATAACTGATGTTAGCAGATTGATTACATTCGATCTGACCGAGTTCGAATTGTTTTGAAAGGAGGAATTGATAAAAATATCAGTCTCTTCATGTACACAACTGGTATGCATATACAGTAGCCCCTGGGGGACCTGTGGGGGTATTTTGCACATCACAATCATCAGATTTTTATTTATCAAAATCGTAAATCATGTTTTCTCTTCTTTCCACTTCATCATGACCCACTTTGTGTTGTGAATTGGAATGAATTGTGGTATAAACGTTTGCCAGGCACTGCCTCATTATGTTCCTCTCTGTGGGGATGGATCCCGCTGCAGAGCTTTCTACCATGCTGAAAGGCTTTTGTTGAGCTTCATGCTGCAGTGAAAGTATTCCCTGCATCTTCAGTCCTCAAGAAAAGCAGCCTCTCAAGCTCTCAGACTCAAATAAAAGCTAATCATATGATGCATGATAAAGAAGCAGCAATGACCTCAGTGTTCTGCTAAAAATAAATGTTAGAGCTTCTGATACATGAATGGGAGCATGTTCTGTCTGAGTTGATCAAGACTGGAGCGATCTGGAGAAGAGCCGACGCCAGCTCTGTCTGCAGACTCACTGGAGGACGTGACGTGGGAAGCGGAGGCGACCCCAGGATTGCAACAGCTTGCGAGGGTCCTCCCCGTCCAGTTGCAAGTTCTTTATGGAGCTGATGATCTCTGAATGCATTTCTCTGATTGCACACCAGACACACACGAGGAAAAAGGGGAAGGAGGAGAAGGGAGAGGGGAGAGGAAAACACAGAGAGACAAAATAAAAGGAAAGGACAGTTGGAAAGTACACCACTGTTAGGTCACCTCAAATGGAAACACACCAAAATGGTTACCCAAGACAAAAAACACAAAGTGCAGTACAGCTAGGGGTCGGATATCAGGAGAAACACACAGGTTTCACACGCTGCTCATCTGTGAAGCAAAATATGTTCTCCTGTTGATTATGAAACCACAAGACACATGAGACCACCCAACCATACTGTCATATCCTCTATGAGAACAGAGAGAGACCCGCAGACAAACAGAAATAGAAATGGGGTATTTAAGAGGATGTATTCACAAACACACGCACATATATACGCAGACAGACATTTTTTGGCACCCCTGCTAAAGATGTGTAAAAAGTCTTTCAATCTTTTGTCGCAGCAGAATAATCTCCTGGTGAAATATATAGAAAAATCCACCCTTTAATTTGAGCACATTTATTCAGTAAATACAAAAAAAAAAAAAAAAAAAATCCATTGTAAAATAATAATTTTGTTAAACACTCTCAATGTTGGCACTCCTAACAGTCCCTTTAAAATAAATATAATTGCTGCATTATTTATACTTTCCTTTATGTTTGTAGGAGCTTCTATGACTTTTTTGTTTCTCTGGGGCATAAATATGACATGACTGAGAGACTAATTTCTTTCTCACTAAGCGAGAAGATGTAGCCTCACAGAAGTGGTTCACCAGACACAAAAATCAACTCTTTCCGTGGCCATTTCAGTCCACAGATGTAAACCCAACAGAAAACCTGTGCGGTGGTTGAAAAGGAGAACCAGGACTCTGCAGGATCTGGAGAGGTTGTGTAAAGAGGAATGATCCCTCTCTCTTTACGCTCCAACCCTGTAAAATGTTACGGAAGACTCGGTCCTATTTGCTCGCAGAGGGCTGAACAACGTACTGACTGTAAGGATCCCAATAATTGTGCCACCAGGGATTTTATTGAAATTAAATTTCTTAAAGTGGCATTTCCCCCTCAATCCCTGGTGAATAAATGTACTGAAATTAAATGTTGGATTGTCTTAGTGCACTCAAAGATGAATTTATTTGAAGGCTTTTTACACATCTGTGTATCCCTGTCACTGTGGTGGTTAACATGCAGAGCTGAGCTGATGATCGACGTTGTTTGCTGGCTGGCTGTTTCCATGCTGCGGCTGTTACTGGCTTGTTGTTACGGGTGAAGTAGTTGTTGTATGTGCGGTCCCTTAACTGCGGCTGGTGAGGTTAATATGGAGACCTTTCCTGTGTCCCAAAGAGAGTCCATGCAGTACTTTCCTTATTCTGACCATGAAAACAGAGGTCAGGCAGGGAAGGAAACAGCCCTTCATGTTTAATGCTCCCTTAATTTAATAAATCTGCATCACATAAGCCCAACAAAACAAAACTAGTGTTCATGGTTTGATTTGGTTCTGAGAAAGCTCTCACGGTTGTGTTTGCATATTTGATCAGGCCTCTCTGTGTGTATTTGATGAACTGTGTGCTTTTAAGGCTTCACAGCTAAAAGGAGATAATCTGAGTGGCTACTCAGCGAAAGCCTGCACAAACACTTTTCTGTGCTCTACAGTTAGAATAATAAATGTGCAAATGATAGCTTTGAGGAGGGACTTTTGAAAGCACATAACAAGGAGGAGGATTACACTGTGGGAAGACTGGAAATGTAAGTGAAAGAGGAACTTTTTTAAAAAATTCTGTTTAAAATGTTACAGCTGAAATGAACTTCCTTAAACTGTTGACTTTCATATTTCAAGAAGCAGATGTTGAAATATAAAAAACCCTGCCATTTCTTTAAAAATAAATTACATCACATTAGACCTGACATAATTTAATGAGAGCAAACTCAGAAAGCAGAACAAACCAAAAAAAACAACAACAACCAATTCCTTCCTGCTTGGCCTCTTGTCTTCATTCTTCTCTGCTTTCCACCAAATTCACTTACTTCTTATTCTCATAGCTAGCAAAGATGTCTTCGAAGGCCTCTAGAGGGCGTTCCTCTGAGTGATCAAAGTAGAAATCGAGCATAGAAGCTCGTCTGTGGAGGGAAGAGGAAGAGGAGAGAACCGCATACACTGGGGTCACCAAGAGGTGGGGAGGATATGGGTGACTGAGATGAGGTGAAGGAAGATTTAAAGATGTTTTCCACATATCCATCCTCATCTCCTTTAGCACAATAGGATCAAAGTGGAGGCCCATAAAACAACAGGTTTAACACTTCCAAGCAGCATGAGAAGAGAATATTTTGTTGATTTTACATCATCTCAGTGAATCAAAAGGTATCCACCACAAAGGGTGCAAAACCACCCTGTCAGTAGGTCTCACAACGTAAAGATTTCCTCCAGAAAAAAAAAAAAAAAAAAAAAAAAAAAAAAAAAAAAAGTCAGTCAAAAAGCCCAAAGTGAGAACAAAGTCTTTTAACAATCGATGCACATGACTTACTTGTACATTCTTTCTATCGGGGCATTTGAGCGCTGAAGCTCTCCTAAAGGAGTTCTGGATGCCGGACGGATAACACCTACAAAATCAGATAAAATGCCAGTAAATGACAGCATAAGCAGGTATCAACAGAGGCTGATTTTCTGCTTTTCATTTTGACCAGTCTATTGCCAGTCTGTTGCTCTCCTTT
The DNA here is from genome assembly GCA_014839685.1 of Anableps anableps. Taxonomy (NCBI): domain Eukaryota; kingdom Metazoa; phylum Chordata; class Actinopteri; order Cyprinodontiformes; family Anablepidae; genus Anableps; species Anableps anableps. Next base: position 19,773,172 of record CM026070.1, on the reverse strand, counting down.
TAAGGACGTCAACAGACTACTTATAAAAACATTGAAAATAAGCAGAAGGATTCAGAATTTCAGAGAAAATCTCAGACGTGTGTGACCTTTATTTTTCATGCAGACCTTAAAGCTAATTACAGAGTAGGACATCTGCTGTGTGCTGAAGCTGCGGTGCAAATGCATCTGCATGACATTACCTTTCCATCTTTCTACATCAGAATAAAACGGATGTTTATAAAGGGATAGTTTTAAAGGAGAGATTTTGAAGTGAGGCTTTGCGGTGGAAGGCTAACAGCTCAGATGAACTCATCTTTTAGCTGATTTTAATCATTTAAAATTCAAGTTGAAAATGCTCCTAATCTCTGTTACAATTGATATTTAATATTCATATCTCCAAATACAGTGTGTTAGAAAAAAACAGGCTGTCGTTGGGGGTCCTAATTTATCTTTCTTTATGATGCATGTTTTCTATATTTTGTCATTTATGCAACAAGATCAAAGATGATACGTTTCAGGATTTTTCCAAGACTAATACGTTGGTTGGAAATTATCCTGGCAAACTTATAATTACCAATTCACAGAACCCCATTTCAAACAAAAAACAAACAAACAAACCAACCCTGAACTATCCCTTTAAATAACTGATTATCGGAAGGTCTACCTGCTGTTTTTGCAGCCCAGGAGCGACCCGCCTCATTGAAAGCAGCGAGGCCCCTGATGGTGGCTCTAAGGATGCCCCACCGAAACATGGCCACCGGGTCCATGCCAATGAGCTGTCGCACGAAAGCTCTGTCGCTGCTTCGCAACAGCGCCACGATGTCTGGACGCATGTGGTCTGTGTTCTTCTCCCGGAAATCCTGATGACGTTACAGATGTTGGGTCTGTTACAGGCAGAAATAACTTGTATCTGAATTTGAATGAAGCAGCTGCTGTCATACCTTGATGTGATATTTGACTTTCCCTGCAAAGTGCCGAATGACGAAGGCAGGCTCCATGACTGGGGTGGGGATGAAGTACTTGTTTCCATGGTGTTGCTGCTTGAATTTGGCCAACAAGGTCTCATCTGTTGCATGTGGAAAGCTGGGGGTGCAGGGAGGAGAAAAAAAAAAAGAATATCGGAAGAAATTAACTCTTCAATCCTATCTGCAGCTCTGCGGCACGCATGGGTGCAGCCGCTCTTACTTGCTCTCCTCATCTAGGAGGTACAACAGGCCTGTGGGTTTCTTGCTGATGAGATGGATGCAGCCCACATTGTCTGTGTAGTCAATGTTGTGCCAGGTGATTCCCTCTGATTGGTACTCCTCCTGAATGGGGAGGAAAGACCATTTTGGTCAACAAGCTCATGCCAAATGATTTTCTAAAAAGATTCACCCCGAAACACTAAATAAACATGCAAAAACATTTATAACCGTTTTTTGTTGGGGCTTTTTTGTATAATTGTGTTTTTGCTGAGCTTAACTTATTGCTGGAATAATACTCATATATCCCTAATACCTGCTCCACTGTGATTAATGCAATAAACGAGCTAAATTACTCTTCATTAGAAGGTTAGATGGGTCAGTTTAAAATCTGAATCGAAAAGGTAAATCCTGTGTTTAGGACACTTTCAGACAGTGACAGCAAAACAGAGCGATTACTCACCTGCTCCAGATTAAAAATGTGATTGTTAAAGTAATACTGCAGCTGCTCGTTTGCATAGTTGATGCAGAACTGCTCAAAGCTGTTGGTTTCAAAGTCCTCAAAGCCAAAAATGTCCAGGACACCAATGGACAAGCACTGCAAGACAATGTTGAAGTATCATTCTTTCACTTGTAGCTGGATGTTAAGCTGGTTTTACTCAATGGCAGTTTGTGAGTGCTGCCGTCTTACGGGGACAGATTCCTCCATGTCTTTCTTGTTGAGCAGTGCGTGGTTGATGCGCAGCACTATCCAGTCAAACAACGCGCCATACAGAGACTTGGCCATGGAGTCTCTGGCTGTGATCGCCTGAAAGTAGAAACAAAGGCCTTCATGTGATGTGGCTTTATCAGACTTCAGGGTTTTGAGGTGAAAAGAAGAAGTTTGCATCAGGTGTCTGAGCAGCAAAGAGGAAGATAAAGAAAGTTTGCAGAGACGTTGTTGTGGTTGAAGTCTACCTCAGAGTGGCTGTAGGGGAGGATCAGCTTGTCGTTGACAGTCACTGTTTTCCTCTTTGTCAGCGCCTCAACCAGCAGTTCCTCTTTGACCTGAGAGGGATAAACGCGTAGATTAAAGGTGCAACCCTGAACAGTGCTCATGAACTTGTTGATGTAGATGTAAGCTGAAGAAAACTACATTTAACCTTTCTCCAAAACAAACCACAGTTTTAAAAAAAAATCTAGATATAAAGATTTAAATTAATGTAAAAAACTCTTTTTGTACAGAAATTCTGATTTCTATATTTTAGATAACAGAATGAGGAGTAAGCTGAGGAATAACTAATATTTCGTTTTCTGTATTTTCCAGACATTGTACGAATTTAGGGTAGGTTTTTTCTGAGTTATAAACCAACAACTTATCTCAGTCACACCATAAAAAATGTAACAAAGGGTCCGTCTAGAGTATAACATGTCAAAATACGATGATATATATATATAAAAAAAAAATTACCTCAGAATCTAATGCAACACAAAGAGTTCAATGCAAATTGAGATTATTGGTCTGGAGTTATTTTTATGAATTTCAGTCATTCTTTCACTTATGTTTATTAAAAGATAGCCATAAATTTTTGCTCAGTTTGTATGTGCTGCCAATTCAGATTTTACTTCTCTTTACTTTGTTTTCAAACAACTCAAACAGTTTAAATATTATCAGGGGTCTTTCTGTCTCTTATTTGAGCATAAGCATCTTAGACTGCACTGCAAGCCATAGGTGACACAAAGTGAAATCATCAGGTTACCTTCAGCAGGTCAGAGAGGGTAGCCAGAACTTCAGGTGGGCCTACATCCAGTCCTTCATCCCGACCCGACGACTTCCTTCTGTACGTCACGTTGCCAAGATACAGGATAGCAGAAAGCACAGAAAAGATCCTGCAACACATTTATAAATGATGACAGACTGAAAACCACAAGATAGTCATATGGCAGATGTTACGACTGTGCTTCACTCTAAACATCTGTTTGAGGTCAGAGAAATGAGGCATTGTGTAGGAGATTTAACAACACACTGTCTCCATTGAACTGCTCCAATCGGCCATCTATTTGTAGCAGATGACAGTTTTTACATCTCTGGTCATGTGACTCAATAAATTTAAAAAATACTTTGGTTCTGAGAATATGATGCAGAATGTATTTACAGCACATCTTTAAACATATTAGGAAAAAAACAGAGAGCCTTCCTACAATAAATATTTGTTTCCAGATGAGGTTTCAGCATTTCTACACATTTTTCACAAAACAGTCTCCAATTCTTAGAGCTATCGGTCCCTTTAAGTCATTTCAAAACATAAATACAACAGTGGTCAGGATTTAAATATATTTATGGGTGGATGTAAGGAGTGATGGATGGATACATGGATGGATGGATGGATGAACATACTGAAGAATGGATGGATACGCTGTATGGAAAACAAATGGATGGACAGACTCATACAACTTTAAAATAAAGAGATTAGAAATAAAATCTGGGAATGAAAACAATTTTCATAAGCTACATTTTCATTTTCCACGCTTCTGCAGACCTAAGAATAACTCAAATCCAATTCCATGCTTTTCCAGACTGTAGGAACCCTAAACTGATCACTGCTTAACTCACTGTTTCTTTGTGGCTGGAAGGAAGCCAACCATCTGCATCGCCTGCTGCAGCCTCTCAAAATCGTGACGCAAGTCTTCCTCATCTTCAATCTTAAAATTTTCCTGCAAAGAAACAAAAAGGGGAACCAGTTGGTTTGAAGGAACACAAAAAGCATGAGATCACAAAACCTAAAATGGCCAACCTTGAGGGGAAAAGGATCAGTGAACAGAGGGCTGAGAAAAGAAAGACACAACAAAGGCGGCCTTATTAACATGCAAAGCACATGTGTGGAGCGAGCTCAGAGTGTACACAACAGCTTATTCAGACGCTTGGCAGCTTTCATGAGCAGCAGATCCTTTCAAAGTCCTTTTTAGAGACCAAATGACTAATTTTACCAGCTTGTGGCTAATTAAAACATTGCAGGCCGAGTTTATCGAACAGAAGTGGGAAAAACTAAATTAAATGAAGTTTACAGCATTTTGTACCTGCTTGAGGTAGAAGTACTCTTCAGGCGGCAGCAATTTAAACTCTGTTCTTTCCTCCTCTGAAGCACCCAGCAGCAGGTAGTAAAACACGTGGTAGTTCCTGGAAAAACAAAAGCAAAACATGACACCTACTTTACAGATACTATATTTAGAAAGATAGAAAAAAGCCAAACAAATCTGGCTGCCAAATATGGTGAACTGATAAATTCTTGAGATTTTCAATTATGTTGCCATTATCTGATCGGTCAGGGTGGTTTTACACATTGGTGGTTATACACAGAGATTAAAAACACATTGTAAAACGCTAATATATGGAAGGCAATATCAGGGTCTCAGTGAAGTCCATATCAGTTTTCCACTTGTGCCATCAGCTGAGAGGTAAATGGGTGACATGAGCTTTGTTGTAAAAGCTCACTGGATTAATGAGTTTCCATGCTTATCGCGAAAAAACAACAACATCATACAGCAGACTCCCTCTCCCCGACTAGATGGGCAGGATATTCAGTCAACAGCAACTGTAGGAGAGGAGATTAGCTGAACTGAGAGCAGACTGTAAGTAGGCGGAGGGTTACGTAGAGCAACCTGTCAGAGGAGGTTGAAAAGATTTTCCAAAACTAGACAGGAAACTTATGAATGAGTAATGCTCCCCTTACTCAAAAGAAACTACTGTTGTTTTCTATGAGGTCTTCCTGAAACTCAGCTGAAAAACTCTGGTTTATAATGTAAATTCAAACCTTTATAGTTAGGAACGGACTTACAGTCACAGGAAATAATAAATGCTCGTCTCGTTTTGCTTTCAGTAAAGATGTAATTTAGTCAAAATCTGTCGACTTCTTTCTTCTTCTCAGGGTTCCTCCACATCCTTTATTTCAAAATCCCAGACCTAAATTTCCAGATTTATTTTTCTGTAATAATTCAATTTATTATTCAGTTCAGTTTATTTATATGGCACCAATTCATGTCATCTCAAGGGACTTGACAAAAATATTCTATGGATTTGATTATAAAATATTAGCCATTAGCTGCTTTAATAGAAGTTGGGCCTTATTAGTTGTAGGCTTAATAAATAATGAAAAAAAAAACAAACAAAAAAAACAATACTAAAATTGGTTTCCAATATGATATAGAGCCATTTCAGCCATTTTTTCCCATCTGGACAAAAACAATTCAGCCCTTTTTCAAAATCAATAAATTTTGGACTTGTGAGGATTGGAGTAGCCTACACTAAACGCACATCCCTTAAAGCGTAGCTTAGGAATACTGGTACCTTAATGCCATTGTGGAAAAAAAAAACAAACAAAAAAAACATTTCTTAAAGAATAGTGTGCTTAGTCCATTGTTTAACAGTTTAACCAGACAGTTTAGGAACAAAAGGTCCAGTTCAACATAAAGAATTGAATTAGCCTTCTTTTGAATTTTCATTGAGAGTAAATTCAGTCAATAAGTCAAAAATGACAACACTGAATGATACTAAAAGTTGCAACAAGACAAAGCATGTCATTTAAACATAACTTCAGGTAAAACCTATAGCTGTTGTTCTCAAGACTGAGTAGATGTGGTCCTGAAAAGACTGAGGTGTCTTCACTGAAGCCGCTAACAATCTGACTCTATTTTCCAATAATAACCATAGAATGAATAGTTGCCAATTAGTCACACAGATAACAACAGACCAGAAGTCTAGTGTGAGTAACAGCAGTGTGGATGGTATGCGGAGTGACATATCGAGTGAGCCAGCCTTTCGGAAGTGCAGACAGAGTAGTCATCCTGTCAACACCCATTATCTTATTTGAAGTAAGGCTATTATCATTATGTGTTCATGCTGCCATCAAACAGTGAAATTTGCGAGTCGAATGGGGATATACAGCCCCACCCCACCCCCCCACACACACCCCCAACAAAAACACTTACATTCATTTTTTTATTGCAGCAGCATTATCTCACATTGAAAATGTTTGAAAAATCCAACTTTTAATTTGACTACATTTATCCAGAGGGTAAAAATAACCCCATGTTACGAAGTAATTGCTTTTGTTAATATAATCACCACTGGTAAAGTTTCAGTTTCTATGAAATAAATGTAACTGAAATATTTTTTACATTTGTTGTTCAGTTTTTTAGGTCGATCATTTTCGACAAACCTCTAATCAGTAATTCATGGCTTTGTTTTCCTGGGCTATAAATATAATGAGATAACAGAGACCCATTTCTAGGCTGGACGAGGACCCATATCATCTTACCCCACACACAGAGAAGAAGATGGTAAGGGAGCTTAAAAAAAATAATATATCGAAAACCTATTGCTAGAGAACTGCAGCAAAGATAGGTTGCCAAATACTGAATTGGGAGGCATTCCAGGCATTGGACGGTTCTACACAGGGGCCCAATTGGGGCCAGTGCTCCTGGCTCCTGCACTGAAGAAATACTAAATCAATTTCTTATGATGATGCACTGGGACAGAAACTACAGCTAATTGGTCCCTTGGACCAATTTCATTTTTACCGTCACAATTTCACTTTAACAATGAATTTAAAATTAAGGTGTTGCACTTTTAGCTTCAGTCGTATTGAGATGGGATCACAGATTTCCATCTAGATCAGGGGTCTGCAACCTGCAGATCTGGAGCTGCAAGTGGTTCTTTGGCTCATTTAACATATTAAAGGATGAAATATTGCCCTGTTTTTTTTTTTGTTTTGTTTTGTTTTGTTTGTTTGTTTGTTTCATTCTTTTGTTCTGTGCCCCCATCCTGGTCCCCTCGGTAAATCTGGTCTAGAATTGCCACTGATCCCACTGTCCTACCATCAAAAATGTCAACATGAAGTTTGCTAGGCTGTACTGGAACTAAAAGATGAGACAAGACTAACACTGAGAGATGTTATGTTAAGTTTCAGGTGGGTTCAGGATGAAAGAAAAGATGAATATGTATTAAGTCATCTCATACCCACTGTTAAGCATGGTGAAGGATCTGTCATGCTGTGGGTTTGCTTCTCTTCGAAAGGAGGAGGGAACTTTGTTCGAGTGAACGGCATCATAAACTCTTTGAAATTCCAGGGACATTTTGCATATAAATCTGTTGGCTTCTACCACTACACTGAAAACTGCTTGTTATTGAGTGTTTAAGGAGGATTATGATCCAAAACCATAAAGCTATATCAATAAAAATAAAGAAAACCTGAGGAGTGAACTTTGGATGAGAAACGACCCAGGACTGTGGATGACCCAGAGCAGTGGTTCCTCCCAAACCTTCAGCTTCTGACCCACAGAATAACTAATAAATCAATATACACATTTACAGTGACCACCACTGACAGTCATTTGCTTCTATCTAATCTGAGAAATCTTTTCAAATAAATGTCATCTTGATAATAGATTAATAAGTGAATAATTTTGAGTATTTGATTCCTGGTTCTGAACATTTTTATTCTTTACTATCATTATTCAACTTATTTTTTTAACATAAATGTATGTCTCATGTTTTACTCTTCAGTGTTTCCACATTACAATATGCTGTTAGTATTTTCTCCTCTCCAGCTGTGCTCCAGTAGTTCAATAAAAATTATTTTAATTGCGTTTAATGATGAGTACAATGGTCTTTGTTGTGTTTGCATTGCAGTTTCTATGAAAAGTATAATATAAAGTTTGACAGATTGACGAATTGATTTACCACATAAATTCGCTTTATCATTTTGTTTGATTTCTGAAGATCATGTCAAGCCCTTACACTTCCCATTAGTGAGGTCCTGACCCCAACTTTGGAAGATTGTGCAAAAAGGGGAATTACTAAAGTGCTGTCCTACAGGCAAGAGCAGGTTTTACCAGGAATTGAAAGCAGGGGTGCTAAAGCTCATGGAGAGCATTCGGGACTCAGGTTTGGTTTGAGATTATGCTGCAGCAATAAGAGCAGGATTTATTTCTAGGCTTTTTACACATCTTTCCCAGGTGTGCCAATAAGTGTGGTGAAAGCACATTGAGCGAGTAGAAGAGTGTGTGGGAGTGTAAGTGTTTCTGCAGATGAATATCTGAAGACTCCATCTGAACTTCATATTTAACCATCAGGGTCTGCTGAGGGATAAAACTTCTCATGTTTATCCAGACGGCCTGATGAAGCGCGGTGGGGGTGAAGGGTCAAGACCACCCCCGGGTCAATCCATACCTCTCGTTCTTTTCTCTGGAGACCAGGCGAGACTTTTCCAGGAGGTACTTCTCAACCACAGCCCTGAAAGACAGTGAAAGAGGGGATCCACAGCATGAGGATAGGTAACTCAACAATATGAATATTTTAGCTTGGTGTGTGTGCGTGAGTCAAAGTCAGCTTGTAAGAATGAGTGGACGTGAGGACAAATGGTTGGAACAATTAGTGGACAAAGACAGTCACACACACGTCGAATCTCATTATAAGCTATAAAATAGCATCCACCAACACATGAAAATGCCATACGGACGCTGTCAGGAGGTCTGTAGATTTAAAAGCAGTGGTATTTACCAAACAGACCAACCCGAGGCCATAAAGCCTTCTAAATCAGATTTTATATGTCTAACTTGTTTTCTCTATACCCAAGTAAAAACAACACTGACGCCAGTCCCCATGACACACTAAGAATAGAGCTTTGCTGTGAGAAACTCGGTCGTGTCCATCCACCAAAAATGCAGCCTTAAACACAGACAACACGAAAAGTTTACACATCGAATATTTCTAACTCCCAGTTCATAATCACCGCTCTGTTGGGGAGTGCTGTGCTGCAAGTTTCATGGCTTCAGACACACAAGCAGAACTTTTTAACAACACGAGAATGACATTATTATTCCAAGCTCAAGATATAGATAAAAGATAAAATATCAAACATTTTTGGAGAACGCATTCCCTGACAGGAATTCAGAATAGGCTGAACTCACAAACACCTCTGAAGCTAATTGATCGAGACCTGTTACAACTAAAGAAAAAAAATATATGAAAAATAACATTTGAATTCCTCCTCGATACATCTGACAGTATCAGTGTATTCAGATGTACAAAAATGCTGATAAAAAATGTAAATAAATCAAAAACACATTGGCTACAAGCAGAACGAGGAGAAACTGAAGGAAAAACAGTAGTTTTAGTGTTCGCCTGCATCCCACTAAGAATTGTATTGTATGCTAGTGTGACAGTGCCCTCCCTCACTTATGAGGCACAATAAGAGGATGACTATGACCGTACTTTTAAACTGCAAGCAGCTGAAACATTTTACCATAAACACCTGGATTATATTTTGTGGATGTTGGTCTGTGACTGGTTTCCTTCTCCCTGAACGTTTCCACATTCTTTTCTGGTTACAACACAAACTTGGATGCATCTTATTTGGATTTTAACACCAAGCAGCGCATTATTGTGAAGTAGTAGGAAAAGTTTTCAAAATGTTTTAGAAATAAATATTGTGGGGTGCATCTATATTCAGGTCCCAGAACAATGATGCTGCCGCCATGACGTGTTTGGTCGTTGTATTTTTCATCACAAACGTTGCTTCAAATGTAGGCCTGGAAGACTCTCCCACCCGAGCTGTGGTTCTCTGCAGCTCCTCCAGAGTTAGAATGAGCCTCTTGGCTGATTCTCTCACTGATGCTCGTCTTGTTTTAACCTTCCACACAACTTTACCCCTGACCTGTCCGGGCTTTTATCATCCTGTTTGTTCACTAACGTTCTCTAGCAAACCTCTGTGGCCTTCACAGAGCAGATGGATTCTAGTTACTGATTCGGTGACTTTCTCCAACTAGTTGCAATAGATGTTGTTGGGGGTATCAGAGTAAAAGGGGACCAAAAAGCTGTTTGTATGAATGGCTACCTGGGGAAGCCCCTCCTTCTACTGCCCCCCCCCCCCCAATCACTCCAGCTCCATGCCACCCCTGCTGTGTTTCTCTACCAGCACTATATGTTCTGTTACAGAAACTTATTCAAGGTGTAACTGACAGATAAATTATTTGGTGTTTGTGTGTTTCCCTATTTAATGCTGCCCCAAAATTACCACCAGTGATCTTTACCACATAAAATCACCAAAAACACATTGAAGTTTGGTTTAGCAAAATGTGAAAAAGGCTTTTGCAAAGTTGTCAAAGCGGGTACAAAACGTTCGCAAGGCAGGTACAAGCCAACTGGTGGTTGGAACAAAATGTCCCAAGGCACGCAGCTCCTTTTTAAACTGTAAGAGTCGAAAACATATGACACTGTGAAATCCTCTGATTTCTTACATAGAAAACCAGAGAAGTGGGTAGAGGAAACTAGTGCAGCAGCCTCCTTTTATAAAGCTTCTCTATTTACTAGTCGAGGGGCTGTCACAGTGGAGACGGATACACAGACAGGCAGGCTTTGTAAAGTTTAGTGAGCAGAGCTGCTGCGATGGCCCTGAGGGTCTATTCTAATATAGTTTTCTGTCTCTTTATTGTGAAAAGTCACAGAGCCACACAAGCAGACAGCAGCTGTTAACTATCGTCTCAAAAGTTTCAGTCTGAAGCTAAGAAAAGTCTCAGCCTATTAAAATAGACTCTGCAGGCTGAGCTGCAGACATTCCTTAAACAATCTAAAAGAGCAGGAGGGCACCAGGTGCCAAGAGGGGGGACACCAAGGCTGGGGATGCCCACTTATTTGAGCTCTGAGCAGTTGTCACCATAAGCATCGTTAGCACTGATGTGAGTCTGGAAATCCCACTCAGAGCTCTCTGGTAGTTTCCAGTGGCTGTTCTCCACGGCCCCAATGAGGGAATAAGGAAGTGACCCCGCTGACTAGACTTTGATGCAGCTTCTAACCAGAGTCTGGCGGCAGAGAAAAAGGAAGAGCACGCTAATGGCTCCAAGTTTCATCCCACATGAGCACTGAGCACCACATGACCGCCCATGAAAAAGGAAAGAGGAAGGCATTTGGCAGATGTGGAGGGGGAGCAACAGGAAGTCAAACACAGAGGAGCTTTTTAAAATGTCAATTACTTACCCTCGGACTACGCCGCTCTCCAGATAATTAACCTGGATGAATTTACCGAAGCGACTGGAGTTGTTGTTGTGGGCTGTCTTAGCGTTACCAAAGGCCTGAAGAAGAGAAGACAGAAAACCAAAAATAATTGAGCAAAGCTATCAAGTAACACAATTTTCTATTCACAAAACACCATATCAAGATTATTACATCTCCATTTACTGACATTGGCTCATTTGCATCTTTAAGCTAAAGCCACAGTTTGCAGAGAGGTTGAACAAAGGCATCAATCAGGAAGACAAAGCATGGAGCAACAGTGACATGACAAAAACTGGATGTTTCTCCAAAACTGATCAAAAACAAAAACAAAAACCTCTCAGAGGCACAGCCAAGAGGCCAACACCAGCACTGAATGGGCTGCAGGAATTTTTACCAATCATTTATTTTTATAGTCCTTTATATAGCCACAATATTGGTGACCAAACTGCTTCAGGAAATCAATATATAAAAGAAAACCTAAAAACTGTCTGACCTCAAGGAAATGACGCGACTAGAGAAGCTCAAATACTCTGATAAATAATGGGGGAACAATGACGTTAAGAGGTTTAAAAACAAATAATAACATCTATCTCCCATATTCTCCATGTGTCTGACCTAAGAAGGGAGGTTACAACACAGAAGCCTTTCATTTCAAAAGAAATATCTATGCCTGGCTAAAATCTCCCAAAACCAGGTGGGAGAATATCTACTGGTCTGATGAAGAAAGATATACCCTTCCCACACTGAAACATGGTGGCAGCAACATGATCAGTGGTTGCTTTATTCAGATGGAGGTGAGGTTTTGGTTGAGCTGAATCAAAATAAGTAGAGCTCTAAACATAGGTCGGGTTTGACCCAAAACCTTCAGCTGTCGGTAGGCAGATGAGGACGAAGGGAGAGATTTCACTTTTCAGCATGAGAGTGACTTCAAACGCACATCAAAATCAGCAAAACAACAACTTCATGGGAGGAAAATGAAAGTTTTAGAAAGGCCTCTTCAGAAATATGTTTGACAGAAAATCTGTCAATGTCCTCAGAATCTGAAAGATTTGGAAAAGCTTTGCGAGGCAGAGAGGGAAGACAGCTGGGATACTAATAGACTCTGAGCAAACAAGAACGAGAGCTGAAATTGAATAAAAGAATGCTTTAACAAAGTCTAAGCCTATGTGTGTGCACACATAGGCTTATTCATTTATTTTTATTCTCCTAACAAATTTGTTTTTTTTTTTTTTTTAGTTGAACTGTGCAGGAGAAATGTCACATTATTTGTGGAAAGAGTTCATCATGGTCTCATGTTCTTACAGCACAAATATCAGACATTTTAACTGAGGTGAGAGCCACTGTTAATGATCCACTCTGCGTAGCTTTCATTAGTCTCCCCAGCACGTTTCAGCCTCTCACAGCTCATCAGTGATCTTCATCTCTGAACTGTGTTGACTTTCAGACCATATATGGAAGTGCTGCAACTGAATCTAAAGTGGAGTCTACTTCCACTTAAACACGCAACTCTATTAGCAAACTTATTTCATCAACAACAGCAAACCTCCATGACAACAAAGAGGCCAGCAATTTGAGGGCGTAACACACTGCTTTTATGCAGCGGCTGATACTGCAGAACACAGTGACTCTCCTCCTGGCCTCCTCTCACACTTTACTCGTCCATCTCTTTCCGTTTTCTCCTTCCCTAACTTTCACTCTGCTTTATCTGTGTGCATCTCTGCAGGTAGGAGAGCACACAAGGTCAGCGATGATAAATGAGTGGGGGTCTGTGCAGCATGTACAGACTCTAAGCACAGAAGCATGAGCAGGATTGTTTCCATCTAGGGGGGTGGCGTGATTTCCAACCCATCTAGAAGCTACCAGGCTTCACTGAGGGGGCCAAGACTACTCCAATGGTACGGTAACAGAGTAGCAGTACTTTTTCCTTCATGATGCGCATGTTCACATGGTTACAGAGACACACACACACACACACACACACACACACACACACACACACACACACACACACACACACACACACACACACACACACACACAACTAAAAGCCACCGCAGGGGAAGTTGACTCAGTGAATGCTAAATAGGAGTCACATTGTGTTTTCCAAAGCAACATGCAGGGTGAATTTGATACAGTTGCTCTGGTGCTGATCAGAGTATTGGGGACAAATGTTAATTTCTTTTTTGCATTCCCATTTTTCCTTCCTCCCTGTTTCACATTTGTGCAAAAAACTTCTTTTTTTTTTTTTTTTTGGGTGCAGAAAAATCATGAAGACAAGATGTCCGTAATAGTTTCAAACCTGAGGGACGTGTAAGGCAATTGTTTCTTGTTCATGTGTGATGAATGAGATGCCCTGAAGCATGACACCAGTTCCCTTGAGTCAAACCAGGACTTTTTAACACTAATCTGCAAACTCAAGCTTTGCAGAAGCATTAAATGACTTCTGAAGGTTGCACTAGATTTTATGTGGTGGTATCGGAGTAAAAAGGCACAAATACGAAAAAATATATATATTTGCTGAAAAATTTGTATGTATCATTTGCCTTTAACTTCACAATTATGTGCACTGGGATCTCCAACCCTGTAGCTCTTTAAACCCTCAACATCGGCTCTTGACAACTTTAACCGTGAAGGATCAACAACCGAGGAGCAATTTTAAATATAAAGTAGTGAGACATGATATATCAAATCGTGCCTGTCATTGCAATTTCAAAATGTGCAACACCAGAATCACAAATGGGTACTTGGATGCATTTCTGCTAGGCCAAAAGATTTTAAAAGGGCCATGAATTGTAACTCTGCATCCCAGTAATATGTTTAGTCAGTTGAACAAACTTTTACTGCCTTTTATGACAACACCTGAGATGCGGAAGCTGAAGTAGTGGTCTATTAATTGCAATCGATACTGTCTTTGCTATAGTCAATGAAATTATTGTGACTTCATGTTTTCCTAATATTCTGCAGTCCCAACATAAGGGGAACAAAAATGCTACATGCCACTTTTAACATGTTTGGTTTGAGGTTTTTCTTCATTTTAAAACATAAACAAGGAAATAAAATGACAGTTCTTGATTTTAAAAATCAAAACAGATTTCCTATATTGGATTCTTGTTAAAAAAAAAAAAAAAAAAAAAAAAGATGCAATCTAGTTTTTTTTTGGCTTCAAACAAATTTAATTCAGCTGGGACTAAGGACGAAGGCCCAAAACTGCTCTTTGGATTGTAAAGGTTGCTGAGCTCTGGTCTAGCACATAAAATACATTAGTTTGTGGTTGCAATGTAATAAAAAAAAAAATAAAATAAAATAAAAATAAAAAAAAAAAGGGGGGGGGTCTGAATACTTTTGCAAGGGACTAACCTCTAACCCTTATTCAAGCTTCAATTCCTGTGCTCACAGAGTATTGATCCTGTGGCACAACTGAGCTCAGCACTCAATGCTGCTCACTGTGCCCAGTTTTCTTCCAGACCCCTCCCTCTGCAGACCTTGCTGCCCAGGAGCACAAATACCCTGGGAAATCTCTGCACGGCGTGTACTGCTGCACCACAGAGGGAATTATAAACATCTCGCAGCTTCGTTCATATTCAAACATGCCCATGAGCATGTCCCAGTCTTTCCACCCGATTGGCTGGAACGCTCAGCAGGTATGAGGAAGGAGACCAACAGTTTGCCAGACTGTGGCCATGGAAAATAGACATGGTCTTATGAAACGGGGGTTTGCACACAAGGAGTTTAAGCTAAAAAAAAGGAGGATCAGGGAAATAAAGAAAGAGAGAAAGAGGGGACATGTGGGGCCTCAGTAGTTTGCAGCGTGTGCGATGTTCGGCACAATTGGCTCCCTGCGCGCTACGGCTTTAACTGATTTATCTCTGTTGTGAGCTTGCTTTTCTGGTAGCACCGTTCCCAGTCCGTTTCCACTCATACCGCCAGACCCACCAGCATGAAGTCTCACATCCCTATTTAGCACAAAAACTTGCACACACACACTTTTCTTGACAAATACAGCAGGAGGCGTGGATCGAGTTGTTTGCCCCAACAAGCAACAGAGACAGAGAGAGCTTTGAATACACAAAAAAAATGAACCAAAAAACTAATTCAGTC
Organism: Anableps anableps; assembly: GCA_014839685.1. NCBI lineage: Eukaryota > Metazoa > Chordata > Actinopteri > Cyprinodontiformes > Anablepidae > Anableps > Anableps anableps. The sequence goes on along the minus strand of CM026070.1, from coordinate 19,757,884 downwards.
ATAAGACGTGTGACAGATTAAAAGGTCATGAAGGCCGTTTTATCACGACTCCTTAGAGACTACTGTCAAGGATTTGATAGCTGTCATATGTTCTCAATTTATGGATAATTCCAACCAAAAGGCAAGAAAACAATTATTCCCAGTAAAAATGTGCTGCTGCTGCTAGAGCTCATCTGGATAGCTCTGGAGCTTTTGAGGAGCAAACCCCTAAATGGAGCCAAAGAGCTTCAGTTAAATGTTTCCACAGGGAGCTGCCAAGGCCCTGACAGACACCACACTACAGCATGGGTACGCTCACAAAGGGCTGTAAATAATCCAAACGACCCCACATCCACAGTGGACGACAGCAGCGCCAGGAACTCAAGCAAAAGTGATTCAAACATTCACACATTTGTGAATTTCAGGTTAAACTGGACGTACGGGGAAACTGGGAGATCAAGTATGTAATCTCTGGTAACCGACGCTAAACTCTCATAATACTCTGTGACAAAATAATCAGGTTGTTGTCGGACTGAATGAAACTTTGGTGAAATCACATGTTGCTGGCAGGGACTGAACGTGACCGCGTCGCTACACAGTTCCTCCTACACACAGCTTCTCATCTGATCATCAATTTATGATTCCACTTACACTTAGACCCTTGGAGTTTCTCTCATCTAAGCTAACAAAGACTTAATTATACAGTCGCAACGTCAGTAGCATTTGTATTGACACCCCATTTGTATGGTAACTGTTTAAATAAGTGCAATCGAGTTCTTTTTTGTCTGTCAGAAAAAGATAAATATCTGCAAACCCCTATCTCTCTTCCCCATCTCTCTTAAAGTTCGTGACAAAGAAACCCTCTAGCTGCAGAATACAAATGAGACAAAATAGCTGTAGATCTGTTGCAGTTTGGTGTTTCACAATTAAACAAAACAAGGTATTTAAAACCAAAATGATAAGGAATTATGATGGTGATCATTTTAAATACTGTTACTTGCAGACCTAGGAAAACTGTGAAAAGTATTTACCTCCCATTTACTTTTTTATTATTCAAGGAATTGATTCAGCTGTGATTGGGATCTCTCTGATTTTCCTGTTTGATAACGTGTTCCTATTCTTCACAATCTAATATCTTCACATTATCCATCGTTCTTTGGAGCGGTCTGAAAACTGACTTTATTTCTGTAATCCTGCATTCGTCTCTCTTCAAGGGACATGGTTTTACACCGAGAAATTGTATCACGAATACCCAACTGCTCCCAAGGGCTGCGTTGAATGCCAGCATGATGGAAATAAAATGGTGGTTAAAGAAAGAAAAAAAATTAATTGCTTCAAGATGCAATGGCTGACACTGGCTTAGAAATTGATCATATTCTTAGGAGTAAATGAAAAACAAAGAACATAAATCTGTTTTGTTTTTTTTTGTTTTTTTTTTTGCTCAACAAGATGATGTAAACACACCATTATCAACTACTGAGATAAGTTATCTTTAGATTAACACCAAAAACCAACAAACATTTGCAGGGTACACTCTTTTGGTTTTATAACACACCACATATTTAAAATGATTGACATGCACACAGAAGGAAGGATGAGCTGAAATATGCCATCAGGAACAGCTGTCACAAATGGAGCAAATCAAGTTATGAGGGGTCTTTGTGTCCGCCACAAAGAGATCATAATCTAAATATGGGGGAAACAGGAACAGACAGCTTCTCTTCCTCATTTAGCCAGCACAAAAATTTAGTCATCTTTAATGCATAATTAGTAACATCGTAAACAACGCTAAACTTTTAGGCTCACATGTGCTGCTTGTGAAATATTTATTGTGTAAATGTGTATCAGTCAAGAAGTCAAATTAGATTTTTACCCCCTAACATATTAATATAATTTTAAACCAAACCAAAAAAAAACAAACAAACAAAACAAACAAAAAAAAAAACTCAACAAATCTATTCCTATTTGCTCTTGACTCGATACAGTAAAATGATAAAAATCAATGTGTTACTGTCAACCTTTTTTAAAATAAAATTTGAATTGTGTCTTTTTGATCTGGCATTTTTTCCAGTTCCTAATTGTTTAACAATCTTATGTTTCTTCACCATTTAATTTAGCTCGGATCTGAATGTTGAAGAGGTGGTCACTGTTTTGTTTTTCCAATTTCAATTATTTTTATTGGTCTTGTATCGCTCTCTCTCACTCAAGAATTTCATTGATGTGCATACACATATAGTATTACCCACATTTATGCATCAAAGGATAAATGTTTTCCTAATTTTTATTGAAGTCAGAGTAGCGCATCAAAGTACTTGCTTTTGGTTGACACATTTACAGACTGAAAAATGTAGGACTCCCTATTTTTAATGCATTAACTGAATAGGATCTTTTTTTCCTTTTGGACATTTTTGACCAGTCATTGCCAGATCAGAGTAAATTAAGGGGCTGATATTGATCTCTGACCAATTTTTCGGTGCATCTCTAGTTCCTTACAGTCACCTGAACAGTCTAAGAGGTGATCGCTCTCTCAGGAGATTAAAGGTTTAAATTTACAAGTTAAGGCACAGACACAAGACCCATGTTAAAAAGGTGCAGAGTTTTAATAGCTGGGCCAGAACGTCGAATGCCAACTTGCGGTCCGGTGTTTTACCAGATTGGAGCCATTTAAAGCTGCTCCACCCTGGCCATGATGAGCACCACATCAAACCCCAGCTTGTGGTGTGGTCACAGCACCACGAATAGATGCTGAAGAGGCCTGCAGACTGATGCGGCAAATACGCCGCATAGAGCCTGTAAAGAAAAGCATATTCTACCCTTCAGTAAGATTCTATACGGTGTGATTACAGGAAGGTTTTTGCATATAAGTATCTGTCTGGGGGTTTAGACGAAGAATCATGGGCACTGCACAGTGACTTAAACACAGTAATGCCAGCCTTTCTCAGACTTTTACACAATGCCACCCACTCTCAATAACTACTCATGCACGAGAGATAAACAATAGATCAGCAGGCAGAATGGCCAGCTTCTCCTCTGCACTTCCTGAACAACAATACAGTACTTTAGAGTGTCCACGCCCTTCTAGGCTCTGAGCTAACAGCAGAGGGAACCACTGCCTTTGCTTCCTGTGTCGTAGCCGCTTCCTGTAGAAGGGTTCCGGATGATAGGAACTTCCTGTCTGAAGCCGTGAGACGGAACGGCATGGAGCAGGCCGGCTGGGGGACTTTGAACAGGAATGTTTACTTTACTGGGACAACAAACTTAAGTTACTGGGCTACTGTAGGGGCCTCAATGAGCGGTCCCATGAGAGAGAGCAGCAATATATCCACGCCTTGTTTTGCTTCAGGTGTTTTACTAATTATCTATAATGTTTGAGATTAAGAGTATGTAAATATTATACTTCATCTGTTCAGTCAAAGTCTTTGTTTTGCCTGTTTTTCCCTCCTTAAAACTGTGATTACTAACATTATTGAGCAGGGGACAGGGTTGGCTCATTTTCATTTTTATAAGGAAAAAAAAAACAAACAAAAACATGGTGAAAGGCTAAATAAGAGTTCATTCTTATTCAGATATTACCGTAAATCCGTTTGCAGAACTATTTATCAATCTGTCTCTATTGATAGAGCATTTTTCATACAGTCGAATTCAACACAAAGTGCTTTATAAAAGGTTAAAACTGAAGAAACAAGCATCCAAACAGCAATTAAAAATTGCACCAGAAAATGAAAAATAAGGAAACAACTGAAATTGTATTTGTGAGGAAAAAACACCTGAGACAGATGTCAACTATGGATGTAACTATAACATAAATTAGAGATGCATCGATCAGGCTTTAATGGCCGACACAGATCTCCGGTATGGTCTGACCTGCTGATACAGATTTTGATTTTTTTCCCCCTTAAGGACTGTTGTGGTTTATTTTATTGTGAAAATAGAAAATGATAACAAAAAAAGCACATTCTCCCCAATAATTGGTGTCTTTAAAACATCCTTAGGTCTGAGTGTGTGCATGGATGGTTGTTTGTCCAGTGATGATGGACTGCTGTGATGAGTGCCAGAGATAACCACTAGCCCCCTTTCCCCCCCAGCAGCTTGAGTGACAGATTTTTTTTTTTTTTTTTTTTTTTTTTTTTTTTTTTTTTAAGGAATTTGTGAATTTGCCTTTTCAGGTCTGAGAATTCACTCCTGGCCTTTTCCTAATCACAATTGTCAGATATAATTATCAAAAGCAGGAAAAAAAAACAAAACACCCTAACCTACTCTGCTCTCACATATTTCTAACGTCATCCCACATATGTGCTAACTTGCTGAAACACAGGCAGCTCTAGCTGACAATGAAAGTAAGAAAGCTTCTAAGGCTGGTAAAACAATACAAGGGGTAATTACGTAACGGTGGCTCAACCAGCTGAACCAGTTTATGGAAAACACTCTTTGAGATCTGTTGGGCTGTTCTGCAGGTAGAAGTCTTAATCGTTTTTGCCTACCGAAGGTGTTGAAAACCATCTCTTCTCTACGTTAAATTCAAGACAAACCTGAACGGTTCACAGAGCAGTGAAATGAAAGCTGGACGGCCGCTTTCTCAGGAGGTCCCAGCGACAGGATATGCAATCTGCCAGCACTACAACACAAAGTCAGAATCCAGCACCACAAATGGTGATCTCATCTATTCAAAATGCGACCCAGGCTTTAAGACCTCCACTACAGCTGAAGAAACACCAACAGACTGACAGACGCACGCGCAATGTTGCGATTAGAGTAATCCGTTCAACTCCCAGAACAAAAAGGGACCAAATGAAAACCTTTTGCAAAAGTAAAACTTTACTTCTATTGTACTGATTCCCAAAATGAATGCATGGATGTTGTATACAGTGACTTTTAAAAGTATTCATACTCCTTGAATTCCTTTATTAGCTATTGGCATGTTACAACCTCAAACAACAGAGTAGTTCATTGAGATTTGACTCAAACAAAGTCATGCATATTTCAGGAAAGAAAGGAAATAATGCTTTATAGAGGGACTATTTACTGCAATTACAACTGTCAGTGTTCTGTTTGTCTCTACCATCACCGTACATAACGACAGAAATTTATGCAAAATAGCTTAAATTGTGAACAGTTTTCCAGTCCTGCCACAGATTTGCTATTGGATTTTGACTTTGACTGGGCCAGTTTTAACACATGACCTAAATCTAAAGCATTCCATTGCAGGTCTGGCTGCATATTCTGGGTCAAGGAGGTTCAAACTTTTTGCATTTTTCTTCTACACCTGCCTTGTATTTAAATCCATCCATTTTCCCATCACCTCTGACCAACTCCCCTGTTCTTGCTAACAGAAAACCCAGGGTATACAATTACAAGGCTCTATAAATATTGGCCAAGCTAAGCTGCAAAGATCCACAAAAGGTTCACTTGTTATGTGATGCTAAACTACATAGATTTAATCTGTGAAGAGGTCCCTCTTGGTAAAGATGGAGCTCTTCAAATAGTCTCCTAAAAAGTATCAACTTTTGGATAAAAATACATAATTAAATGCTATGATGAGGGCAGGAGGAAATACAAAGCTGCTCAATACCCATGATGATTGCATGACTGCTTCCAGATGCAGTTCAGTCTTAACTTCCTCCAGTGACCAGGCCAGCTAAATATGAGCCCATCTCTCTGTCTGGCCCTGCAACCACAGCTTTGGACCAGACTGACACACACTAACACACAGAAAAATAGAGAAGCAGAGTGGCAACCAGTCAGCCAAAGGGATGCAAACTGTGCTGATGGAGGGGAAAAAAAAAAAAAAAAAACATCACCACTCCACTGCCTCCCCCTCTCATCCTTGAATGTGACATCCGGAACAAGAGACTGACAGACTGAAGCACATCAAGGGACTGAAGCTGCACTCATTTACATGCATTTGAAAGCTGCAGAATGTGCAAGAGATGACAAAAATCAGACAGATGTTGGAGGGCAACAAAGTGACTCCTAACTGTTCCAGATTACTCTGTATTCTTGGTATGAGCTTCAAGCTCGGATGCTTGTGGTAAACTCTTGTATAGTTTCCAAGTATATTAAGTTCCTATAAACTTACATTTACAAAACATGGGTTTTTGCTTTTCCGCAACATCTTGTACTTTGAGTGAGCTGCATTCCACTTCAGGCTTTTCTGACTAAGGATCTATTTTTGGTCACATTATTGTGAAATAAAACTGAGAAGTATGTGGAGCAGATTTACTTCCAGATCAGCACTGAGAGTTATTAATTCCCCAAAGCGCGAGAGCCAATCAAACTAAACCCAAGTGCTGGGATTTCAACTTTTCGCATTTTTACTAAAAGTAAAAATGCGATTTTTTTTTTTTTTATCGTTTTGGGTCTATATTTGTTAAAAGATTGCAACTAAATACACAGAAAGAAAAATATCCCAAATATGGCAACACAAGCACAAAATATTTTTGTCCATTGAGCAAATATAGACCAGTTTAAAAGAATAAAACACTGGAGCTATGCTTTACAGAGATAAACCTACAGATTAATGATAGATACCTACAAGGAAAGGCAATTATCACAGCGGAGTGCTGCATTTGAGAATGCAACATGGTCGAAAGTAATGATGGAATAACGTTACAAAAATGAATGTTGTCCAAGGCTCACCTGCAAATTCTTCTGCATATTAAACAGGAGGAGTGCCTGATTATTAGTTGAGATTAGAGGAGCACGATATTAATACCAATTAAGCCGCATTTTCCTTAGTACTCTCTATTTTCCATCAACGCTGTTGCTACCACTTTAGCATCTTAGTCAGATCTAGATTAGATGTGGGCATAAATCTATTAAACTAGACAAATCCATTATTAACATGCAGAGCTTTGAATGCACAACACATAAGAAATGATCTACCAAATACTGCATTTAACCAGACCTTTGCCACTGTAAAATAGTAATGACAGAAGCGATTTAGCATACTGTGCATCTCTAAGAGATTAGAAAAAAATAGGTAAAACTCTGAGTTTATTTTTAATACATGTATCTTTGGAAAAAACTGAAGCAACAGGACTCCTAAAGGTGCAACCATTATTTGCATAAACAAAGTAGAAAGCTAACATCTGTCACTTTAGATTTGTTCCTGAATATCTTTCCTTCATATGCAGTTTCTTCATATGTAGTCTGAAGCATAAATATACCCTCTCTGGTCTTTTACATGGATGACCTAATTTAATCAAGAGTCAGCATACAGTATGTCCTTAATTGTTCAATTTCACTGATTATCTTTCTTAGATGCAAAAAAAAGACTCCTAAGTTGAACTCAACTTAACAAGAAGTAAATAAAAGTCACTGCTTGTGTAAATCTAAGAAAATATTCAGCCAGAAACTAAAGGTCCAGACATCCTGAGATAATCGGCACACATATCAAAATTTAAAATATTCCTGCAAAATTTACCCAGGCAGTCCAGATTTGGGATTGATCCACCAATAGAGTGCAGCCGTCATGTGCCCAAGTTAAAATAAACTGACTTCCTATTTGCCTTTATTATTGTCATTGCTATTCTTGTTACAATTCCCCTGCCTTGTTTATTAACAATTTAATAAATTGTTTTAAAATGATTTCAATGTAAAAAAATCCAAAATGTCTGCCTGTCTGAGCACTTTTTTGTGGAGTTTCATGGTGACTCGCCTCAAAAACCCCCAGCAGGCCGTCCCACTGCTCTCTACTCTGAAGTAATCAAAGGAGCTGTCATTGCTCAGATGCTTCTCCTTGTCTAGCTTCTGCTTTCTCCTCCTCAGCATCATCATATATGCACCAGCGCAGCTAAAACTGGTTGCTTCCTGTCTGAAAGTCCCTAAAGGCTCTAAGACTGATGTAGATCAAATATCAAAAGGATCCTGTGAATCTAAATCATCCTCCACACATGGCTTCCAGAAACTCTGACAGAGTCTGTGGGAGGTAAGACATACCCATGGATTTTATCACAGTTAGCTCTCTGCCAAACTGTCTGCTTCCTACTGAGTGAGAAGTCTGCCTGCTCAGCACGTCCTTAATTAGGAGATGTTCAAGTGGGCATGTTCAAAACTACAAGACGTGAACTTGTCATGAGTCTAATGCAAATATTCACAGGGATGTGAATGTCATGCTGCAGTGAAATATATGAACAATGGAGGAGAAAACCTGGATTTGCAGATTTGATTTCAGGACAACAATGATGAGGAGAAGGCCACTGGATGACTGAAGGGAATTACACACACGAATCACTGCCTACCTTCAATATATACTCATCAAATCAATATTAAAATATTTATGGAGGAAAATGCTTGTTGAAAAACTGTTTTTTCAGTCTATTTGAACTACTTCTAAGACGGCATCCACTTGAAGGTAGATGTGGAAAAATCTCTGCACTCTGCTTTGCAGAAACATGTGACCACAATATAAGAAGTGATCCAAATTTAGAGGGCGTGTCTGATTCGTTTTCTTTGTTGCAGCCATCATGATGTCAATCTGTGGCACAGATCACAGAGGAGCTCTGCAGCCAACCAGGACTTGAATGTTTCAAGGCTTTCAACACAGAAAAAAGAAGGTGATCCTGAAACCTGAGAAACAACACACAATAACCACCAACTCTGCAAAGCAGAAAAATATGTACAGCAATTAAAACATTTAAATAAAAGCGCTGTTGTTTCGTCTGATACTTAAATTCGGGAATCTGGATCGGTAAGAGGCCAAACAAGCTGGTTTGGTCTATTTCTGGTTGAAAAAAAAAAAGTCAGGAAAAAGCCTCTCAGGTCATGAAATTTTAACTTTTGTGTTTCAATCAAACAAGCCATCACAATCAACTGTGACTACAGACAGGTTGTTTTTAAGCATAATGCTCAAAGAACTTTTAGCTCTTTCAATGTTTTCCTTGTATAACAGATAAATTTCTTTAAAACTTTAGGGTGTCCATTTTTCTTCACTCATGCCTGTCAGCAATTAAACACAGCGAGTCAGCACAAGCGTAAACTCTCCTGAAAGAGAACCAGGAAGAGATGCAGTCACCTGACGAAAACAATTAAATGTCACTGCCTGTAAGCTAAGTTTAGAGTTGGCATGGAAAATATGACAAAAGCCTTTAGTGTTGCCTCAAAGGGAGACTAAAATAAAGAACATGTAAACAGCTTCAAGCATTTTCAGCAGCTCAAGGCAACATGAAGGGGTTAATCAAGCAACTTCCTCCATTCTTTTCATTTCTTCTTTCAGTTTAGACTATAACCTCTGTTTAAGGTTTTACACTTTAATTACTGATAACTTTAATCAGTTTTCTCCATATATAGCTTTACATACAGGATGCTGAGTGTTTGAGGAAGATATAACTTTATCAAAACGGTAAAACATTTTAATCCTGACAAGAAATAAGAACAAAACTAACGTGACATACAGTAAACTCATACAGTGTACTGCAGAAGTATTAGTATCTCTTGAACCTTTTCACATTTTGTCAAATAGAAACTACAGAGGGATTTTTTTTTTTTGTGATAAACCAATGCAAAGTTGGTCTCATCTCTAGTCTCTCTAATCAGAGAAGCTGGCAAAAGGCCCATGGTAGCTCTGGAGGAGCTACAGGGATCAACAGGTCAGGTGGTACGATGTGTCTACAGACCGGCAATGATCATGTGCTCCCCAAATCTGGCCAGCATTAAATAACTAAGAAGAAAGCAATAAGAAGTGTTGTTTATAGATTTCTGCCACGCAGAAACTATGGAGGAGCAGCTCTGGTCAGATGAGACCCAAACAGAATTGCATGTGTGTTTTGCAAAGTTACGACAGCACATCACCCTGAAAGCACCATTCTGACTTGAAACATAGTGGTGGCAGCATGATGCTATGGGGATGCTGTTCCTCATTAGGGACAGTAAAGGTGGGCAGAGTTGATTGGTTTGTACATTCAAGGGTATGCCACACTTTTACAAGTTAATTTGAAGAAAAAAAAAAGGAAAACCATTTCTTCTTTTCCTTCCACTTTACAATTATTCAACTCTTTCTGTTGTTTTATCATATAATCAAACTAATACAACAACGAAAAGTTCAAGGGGACTTACTAATCAACGAGCCATCACACTGTATTATAAAGTGCTGCAGAACTTGGTTAAGATGTACCGAAGTACTATAACTAAAAAGCAGTTACATTAATTCAGTGTGCAGCATGGAGTTGTTCCTCCAACTGTTTGCACTTCTGCTCTCACACTTGTTTCCTTCTTACCTCCAGGACGGGTCCAGCTCCCAGAATGGTCCTCTCCACCCCGCTGGCGTAGCCCTTCTGGCTGAGCGCGGTCAGACAGTGGATCAGGAAGTTGGTGCTTTGGGTCTTGCCTGAGCCGCTCTCCCCGGAGATGACAATGCACTGGTTCACCCTCTTCCTGAGCATAGCATAGTAGGCCACATCGGCAATGGCGAAAATATGAGGTTCCAGTTTGCCCAGCTGGTGGTTCTCGTACATCTTGACATATTTAGGGTTGTAGATGGGCAGGAACTTGAACGGGTTGATGGCGATGAGGATGCTGCCTGCATAGGTGTAGATTTTTTTCTTGTAGAAGCGTGTGCGTAGATTGTTCAATATGCTGTCCTCACTGAGGACGGGGAGGTTGCAGAGATCTGCAAAGTCATCCTGGGGGGGGGGAAGGAAGCCCCTTGCAGCGAGCTGCTGTACCTCTTGTTCCTTGGACGAAGGTGGGAGGTGAACATAATGAATGGAGCCATCACGGTTCCTCTCCTGGATAAAATGGAGAAAAACATTTAAATTGCCAGATTTCTGCCAAGACTGGCACAATCTGCACATTCTCACGACGCAGATACAATTTGAAAAAATATATCTACATCTGGGGCCAAGTAACACCTTCTTTTGCTATATGTCCTTTAACAATGTGTAATCTATTGCTTAAGTTTGACTACTTGTCACCACAAAGAGGAAGAAAGCAGAAGGAAGCACCGTGCAACAATCAAAAAGTGGCAGCACTTCTCTTACTGGACTACATTCGACAAGGGTGACAACAGCACAAAGACAGAGTTGTTGGTTTCACCTGTAGCAAGAAGTAAAACCCGAAGCTCTGAGGGTGTTGCTCCTGAGCTTTTCGGGGCCAAAGCAGAACCCTCTGTACGGGCAAGTCTCCGGCCTCCAGTATCCACTCCTCCCCGCCACTTTCCTTCACCTCTGCCAACACATACATACGGCCGGGGTCCAGCCCCAGCGTCGCAGCAGCATCTGAGATTACAGAGGCTGTCGTTGCATTCTTCTGCACTCTGAAGGCCAGCAAAAAAACAAACAAACAAAAAAAAAGACTTTACAGTATTCTTTTTCAATTAAATTTGATTAGAATTCATTGGAATATCCTTCTGGTATAACAAATATTACACCTCCACCAAATCATGGGGTACCCACCTAAGGTTGCAGCAGGTGGAGGACTGGGCAGCGAGCCGTGGGTAGATCTGGAGCATGTACATGCGGTCATCTGGGTCGTTACAGCCCACTCCCCCTTCTCCTCCTCCTCCACCTGCGTTTGTTGCCATGGTGGCGGCGCCATCTCTGACACTCATCCTGAGCCAGGGGGAGCGGCCTCAGCATGCCGCACATCCACCGCCTCAGTCTCACCACACAGCACCTGAAGGCGACAGGAGGACCGATTACAAACCCACACCGACAGTATAGCAACATTTGAGAACCAGACTCACTGGAGCGCCACTGTTCTTGACTTGTTTAAAACTTAACACTAAGAGGAAGAACTTGGCAAAAAAAATGGGTTTAATTAATACATTTGAAAGCAGTTATTTACAAGCTGTCACATTCGTTAGTTCAAACTAGGGCTGCACAAGGAGGAAAAGTTTCCTTTAAATACTAATGTTGAACATTATGATGATGAAATCAATTATGATCAAAAAACATTTTTCTGACTCATACTGGCAGTGAAAATTAGCCATAACTTAAATTTTATATTTTACCAAATACTGCATCCAATGATACTGCAATGGTGACTTGATATAATGTGCAGCTCTAGTTCAAACAATTCCACGGCAGTCCATCAGCACGGAGATGTTCAGCCGCTGGGCAGTTCAGGAAAGAGACACCTTCTGTGTCGAAGAAATGAACCCGTTTTAACGTGAAATGAGCAAATCAAGCCCAGAACAATGGCAAAAGAGCTTGTGAAGATGCTGACTGAAGCTGGTAAGAAAGTGTCGTCATCCACAGTGAGTCCTGTTGCCTGAAAGGCCACTCAACAAGAAAGATGCCTTTACTCCAAAAGCAACAAATGTGCAAATGCGTAAAGGGAAATTAGTCGTATTTTTTTTTATGTCCTGTGTCTGATAAAACTAAAATCAAAGGGTTTGGCCATAATGAGCATTATTACAATTGGAGGGACAAGGGGGAGCTTAAAAAACCTGAGAGAACCATCTGAACATTCAGTACAGGGGTGGAGGAATCACGTCACTGAGGTGCTTAGCTACAGGATGAGGTGATGCACTTCAGAAAAAAAGATGGCATCATGAGGAAAGGTCATCATGTGAAAATATTGACAGCCTGGAAGTTAAATGTTGACCAAAAATAAGTCTTCTGAGTAGTCAACAATTTAAAACATGCTGCTAGTTCAGCTACAAAGTGGACAACAAGGCCAGCATCACAAAGCCCTGATCTCAGTCCCATAGAAAACTTGTGGGCAGAACTGAAAAGGTTTATTTGAGCAAGGTGGCCTATAAAGCTGACTCAGACCAGTTCTGTCAGGAGGAATGGGCCAAAATTACAGCAAACTGTTGTCGCAAGTTGAAAACTGTTTAATCCAGGACACAGTTTAAAATGCAGCTCTACCAAACACTAAGGGTTTCTTGTATGAAAACTTCTGTACTGAAGAAAACAAAATGAACAGGGAGAAATCTCTCATTCTTCTAACATTTAGCAAATATAAATATTTTGCTAATCTAACTGTCCTGACAGGGAAAGTTTAGTGAGACAGTGAGGGGAAAAAGGCCATGTGTCTTTTTATAGGCTGTACCTAACCATCTGGCTTCAACTGTGCGTAATTTCAGCTCTGAGCCAAGGATGGGTAATTATCATATCGTTTATTATTAGACGAAGAAAGGTGTGATGAATTAGTCATCCTGTGATAATCACGAGAAACTAATTGATGGTATTTGCAAACCACAAGGACAGCTAGTATGACTGTTACCTTTGCAGGTTAAACCAGTTAATTAATAAATACTGGGAAATGTTTCAAAACATGATTGAAAATAAATATTTTGTGCCATTTAACAGCACAGTTCCACTACTAAATATCATGTTGTAATCAAGTTTCCTTTTTAATAATAGGTAAGTTTTTTAGAACAGTGGTGGCCATCTGCTGTTAGAGATTTGCAGCCAAAATATGATTTAGTTTTTTAAATTATATATTATCCTCACTAATGCAATCATCACAAGAAGTCCAACTGCTTATCGTGATCAAATTTTAAGACCATGTGGGTCATTCCTGCTCTGAGCATTTTTAAAAATGAAACCAGCATAACCAGCTTTCCAAGATAAATCTTAACCCGTGTGGAAAACCCTTCTGTGGTATTTGAGTCACAAGATTTCTCTTTAAACAGACACGTGGCAACAGAGTTCTCCATGTTAACCACAAAAATAAAAATACATTTAAGAGTATAAAAGGACAGAAGTTCCGAGATGAGGAATTGTGTATTAAAAATAAAATATAATGAACAATATCTTCAAATGAATCTCTTATAATTTAGGAAACACTAAAACATTTAAAATGACAAGAAAACAGTAAATTTTAACAATATTTTGACAAAAAAAAGTAAACAGACTCTATTCAGGTTAATTGTATTCACTCATCAAGGCAGACTTAATAAAACTGAACCATATTTCTACTTTCACTATGTAAACAGGCAGTATGCCTGAACGTTTAGGTCTTATTGTATTCAGATCAGATGTAGATGGTTCTGCTCCTGAAACCCAACCATAGGTTGCAGCTGCAGACCGTGCACAGAAATTCAACCCTTCCGCTCCGAGATGACGACAACACCACTTGGGTTAAACCACAAATGTTGTAATGGCAACACGTTATCACTCTTGTCAAAATATGGCAGTTCAACTTGTTGACAAGACAAGAAGAGTTCAGTTTCTCTGCACAACAAAAACTCATATCTTGGTTCACATATCTTGATTAGCTTAATTTTCTCTGCCACAAGAGTTTTTTTTTTCTTCCAAATGTGATGCTGTTTCAAAGATACACAACCTTTGTTTCAATTAAATAATCAGAAGTTTAATAGAGAGATACCAAGAATCTACTGCATAAGATTCAGTCATGCACATATCACCATCAGTAACTGGAAAAGATATTTGGAGGAAACATATAAAGGACTAAATCCAAAATCTAGCTTCGTTCTAAGAAACAAACAAAAAATGGCAGCCATAAGTAAGTACGGTGAGGACAGTGCCATTTTGTTGGCACTCCTGTGCCCTTTGCACAGGATCCCCCCCCTTTTAAACAGAATCAGCGGAGATGTCAAGCTGAGTTTACTAGTTTAGAACTAAGAAAATGATTTTGATGTAACATTTCAGATTGTGTCGAGCATTTTATATTAGCTATTGCAGACTCCGTAAGTATTTGGAAGAGAACCTGAAACCTTAATTGTGAGATTTCAGTTGTCAAACAGGGATGGAAAGCTGACAAGGACAAACAGAGCAACTTTGCTGGATGTGTTCAACCTTTCTGGTACCTACTGAAGTCTCATCTAGCTCGCTCCAGTTTTTTTAAACAAATGTAGAACAATGCAGTTATGTTTTTTCAATATTGTGCAACTCTAGTGACCCTTTAAATTTTAGGGTGAACAAAGGCGCCCGAACAACTGGACCAAGTGGCACAACTATATTGTTGCTAAATTGTAAACATTTCATCACTTGCTGCAGTCAAACAAATAAATAAGTCTCTTTTAACTTTAGATGTACTTTTTTAACTAAGACATCAGCTGAGGGCCAGTCAACTATAGGTTCAACTCCCATATTTGCACTGTAAAATGGGGCAAACTGTGTTTGAATTTAGAGGGCAACTATTTTTAATTGGTCACTGAAATATTTTTTTGAGAAAGAAAAAAAAAACATAATGAGAAACATTTAACCCTCTTATCTTCACATCTCTCTGAAGCCTTCAAAGAACAGAGATTATATGAGCAGAAATGCTGCACATCACTCAAGCATTCATGTTCGTACTACTTCAAACCACACTCAAATTACTGACGTGTCAGTTGCCGTGGTTACTGTGCCTGAGTGGCTTGATGACAGGTTTATAGTCATCAGCACAGAGCAGATGCCCACCGTCATGACTGATGGTTCACTTGAAGTCAAGTCTAGGAGCACAATGCTGCAAGATTTAGGGACTAAATTAGAGCAAAACCATGTTGGCTCACCACCAGTGTCCTAGTTCAAGGCTCTACGTTCAGTCAAAAACAGTGATCCACCATCCAGTGCCTCTCAGACAGCAGCTGGGTAAGGTTTGTCCCAGTAATGCTTTGTGTAGTCTGTCCTTGAACCAGCAATGCAAGATATGTAAACTGCAAGTCCCCCCTCGGGGAAACAAGAGCCTGGTTTAAGTCGCGGCAGGGTGGGTAAGTACCCATCAGGTACTAAACGCTCTGAGACCACAGTTTATCGCATCACTGTGTTCACTTTCTCAGAATGGCAAATATAGCAAGCAAAAATGCTCTACATAAGCACTGGCCCCCTCAGAGCTGTGTGAGTTCTGAAATCAAATTCTGAATTAAAACAGCTGAAACGATTTGCTTAATTAAAATTTGTAATGATGGATGTATTGTACGGCATTGTTATAATTCATTAGATAAGGGGAATACCTCAATTTGAATATCTGGTTGTGTAATGTTGACAAAGATAATGTTTTGTCTGTTCCTGTCAGTCATGGGAACAATAATCACAGAGACTGATCATGCTGCGTAGCTACACAACTCACTACCACATCTACTAATATAGAAGAGCTAAAAATTGCCCTCATTTATTCTTAGGAAGAATGAGGTGTTTTATTTTAGGACAAACAAACATTATTTTGGATTCTCCTTGTAATAAATTTAACAGAAAAAAAAAAAAATCAAACACAAACGTTATTCTGGAACATTTTAAATCGCTGTAGGGGAAAAAGGAAAAATAGTGCAACTTGAGACTCAGGAGCTTACGCTTTTGCCAGGCGAGCTGACCACAGTCCCAAAAGCATGCAACCTTATAAAATGCCAATGCATGCAAAACTGCAGAGACCACATAAGACTGCATTATCATTATCCTCCATCACTGGGTTTGTCTGCTTCAAAGTGGCCACTTTAATGCCCGAAATGCTCACTCTACTACTTATAAGAGAGTATATACAAAACAGGGCAGGGGATAGATGGAGGGGGAAAGGCAAACATTTACAGGAGGGGCATCGGGGGGACAGTAAGAGGAGATGGAGGCTTTGCGATAATGGAGCTTCCTCCCTGCAGAGGAGATCCTCTGTTGCGGTGCCCAGCATTCCACAGATAAGACCTGGGGTTGTCTGCTTTAGGCAGGCTTAGCCTGGCACTTTAGCTGCTTACTGGGGGCTGACAGGGAGACAGCAGAGGACAGGGCTTCAGCTGAGTGGGCTCTGTACCTGCTTACAGAGGGGGAGTCAGCAACCAACAAGCTCCTTATGCCTGACATTTCTTATTAAAAAGCAGGCCCTGCTCTTTATCCTCACTGAACCCACCAACCCCATCCCAGCCTAACCCCTTATAATCCAGGCAAGAAAACTGTCTTGGAATAAATTACTTCCACTGAATACAGGAATGTTACTCAGCTTATTTATTGCCATCCAAACATTTGACTGAAAGAATGAAATAAACTTCTTTTCTACATTTGTATGCAGTGTTTTACAAAAGCACTCAGTTTCCCACATTTTGTTTTGTTGCAACCACAAACTGACTATGCTCGTGTTAGACCAACACAAACTAGTGCAAAACTGTGAAGTGGCACGAAAATGATACATACTTTTTACTTTTTTACACATAAAGAACAAAAAAGTGTGACACATTTGTATCAAGCCCTCTTTATTTAGATACCCCAAAATACAATCCAGTGCAGCCAACTGTAAACCAGTCAGGGTATGAATTATTTGCAAGGCACTAGGGCTGCACTAATATCTCTTAAATTTGTTGTCATCGCAATATCAGTGTGCATAATTAATATTGCAAAGAACCGCTTATTGCAAGAACATGAGCTAATAATATATATAGCCATGCTGCTCACTATCTGCCGTATGTGATTTCAATAAACATTAAGGATGTGTTTCTATATTGCAAGTCTTGCCATGGAAACAGTAAATAACAATATCACATGTTTTTCAAATCTCATGTAGCACAACAAGACACTATATAAAAAAAATGAGGTTCTGTGTAATTTAAGTAGTTTCTGTATCATTCTGATACTACAAAATTGCTATTTTTGTGCAAATAGCAATGGCTTCAACTCTCACACCAGTTATAATTAATGACTAACTCCTGACAAATAAAAAAAGAAAAAAACAAAACAAAACAAAAAAAAAAAAACTGTATACAAAATTCAAGTATCCAACCTAAAAACAAAAAAAAAAATAATAATAACTGTATAATGAAGAAGGAAAGACTTCTGTGGCAAAAGTGAGCTAAACCAGCCCAGTATTACTCACCCATTTTCAAGCAAATACCAAATACTTCATTCATGAGAAGCTAGAATAGCACCATGAGAGCAGAGGGACAACTAACGCAGAGGGAAAAGAAACACTTTGCCTTTTTTGGACAGTTGATTTAGCTTGTTTCATACAAATGTATGAAAAGTTTGAGTGTTATGCTCTCATTCTGTGCTAGAGGCTGTAAATTTACCTCGTAATGGACCTCCCAAGGATGACACACACACACACACAAGCTCATAGTCATAGACTGGAGCAGCCCGTCACTGCGGAGACAACAGCTGCTGACTCAAATACTAGGCAAGAAGTCTGTGACCCAGTGACAGACACTCAAAGTTAAAGGACCTCAAACTGATTATGCAGTTGGAGTCTGTACACTGTTAACTCTTGTTCCCACATCTCGTGTCGCAACAACTCACTGTCCGAATCCCAGTCAGGGAACAAATATCCCAACAGAAGGATGGTACAGTCAGCCTTATTTGGGGAAAAAAATGTTATGACTCCCCAGACTCCATTACGGCATCACGGGAGGATCCCTGACAGATCCGTGACTCAGCATTTCCTACTTTCAACATGTATTTACTTCCTAATGTCACCTAATATCACAATTCTGTTATCAGAACTTGTGAATTCATCATATGATTTTCTAAAACTGAAACTATTAATTTAGTGTTGAGAAAAAAAAATTACCCCTTACAGATTTCTACTGGTTTTTTTTGTCACACTGTAGATAAAAAGAAAACATGTTTCAAACAATGATTTCATGTATTATTGGGGGGGGGGAATAGCTACCCAAACCAACCTGGCTCTATAGGAAAAAGTACCTGCCCCCTAAAACCTGTAAGGGTTGTACCAACCACCCGTCCATCTTTGGCTTATCCGAGATCAGGTCGTGGGGGCAACAGGTCCAAGAGGAAATCCTGACATCTTTCTTCTCAGTAACATCCTCCAGGACATTCTTGGGAATCCTAAGGCGTTCCCATGGCAGACGGGATACAAAATCCCTCCAGTGAGTTCTGGTCTTCTGCAGGGTCTCTCACAGTGGGACGTGCCTAGAAAACCTTCTGATCAGATGCTCTCCTGAATTCTTTCAATGTGGAGAAGCAGGAGCTCCACTTTGAGCTCCCTAAGGGAACTTCTCACCCCATCTCTAAGGCTGAGTCCAGCCACCCTCCGGAGGGAGGTCAATTCGACTGCTTGTATCCAGTTGTACCAAGTTGCAAAAACTGTCGTCAAACATTTGCGATAACGGACAGTGCTTTTACTCCATCACAGATTTATGCGGTGGAGGATTTTAGCCCACTCTTTATTGCAGAATTGTATTAATTCACCCACACTGGAGCGTTTATCAGCATGAACAACCTGTTTATAGTCATGATATAGCGTCTTATTCCGATTTAATAAAACATGAAGTCACTGAGAAGTGGACTTGTTGGTGTCCTTCTGGTCATTGTCCTCGTGCATGACCCAAATGAGCTTTAATTCAAGGTCAAGAAACGTCGAGCATCCTCCTTCAGGGTTTCTTGGTAGAGAGCAGAATTCATGGTTCATCAAGTCATCTGGTTCCTGAAGCAGCTTTTAGTATGATAGTCCTTTTTCAAAGCTATTTCAAGCTGTTAGTTTTAGGACAAATTTAACACGGGGACACACCTTGAAAAAACTCCCTATTTTCCTATCAGTGGATAGAATACATATAGAAAAAGTCCTGAGATGGGTCCTCTAACTAAGCACTGCCTCCATTTTCAGTCTATAAACTGATCAACCAACAGCATGATGGACTTCTTGAGTTTAACACAATCAGATAAAGCTATTGAAGATATGCTTTGATGCATGAATGGAGATAAATCTGTAATCCTTTTATTTTCTGTTGGATTTAAAAACTACTCCCTCTATCAAAGAACTTGAAACATATTTTTTTTCTCTTTTATATGATGCAGTCCGTCGGTCAGGTCAGACCACAAAACCAAACCAAAAATTTGTTCTGACGAGCAAAAGCCTGACTGGCGCATTTCTAGGGGAAAGATGTGCAGATATAGGAAGTTGTTCAAAGCAATTCCTACTCAATTTCAGCACATTTTTTTAAATTCTCAGATCATCTTACAATCTCCCATGAGTACATCCTGATGGACTTATATAGCCATCCTCCTTTCCTCTCCCAGGGGAAAAGCAGAGCTGGAGCCTCTGAAGTATCCATCACCACTACAACTCTCTGTGCCTGTCCTAATGGAGGTGAGAAGAGTTGACTCTTTTCCAAAGGAGGCAACGTTGGATGACAAAGCATACCAAAACAAGCCCCAATTTAGTTTGTATGCATCGCTAAGATGTCCACTCTGTGTTTGTTTTTTGCCTTATGTTCTCTAAGAGACTCACACATGCCCAGATGGAGTGGGGCTGCTGAGTGGTGGTAAATCAGCCTCAGGGCTGAGTTTTAATAGGAGGAGCAGTTGCTCTTAAAAAAAAGTGCTGTGAATGGTTTAGAAACCTCCCACTAGATCACTGAGCTTTTTAAATATGCAAGCATAAATATAAGAAAAAATAAAACGATTAACACGCCCAACAGGCACCAACTGAAGTGCTCATAGGCAGAGCCAATGTGAGAGGAGGAAGAAGAGGGGGCTCTAAAAGCTCACCTCCCCCCACCACTATCTTCAAGTCAATTCCCAGGCTGACCAGCCACGAACAATAAAACCAGAGCTGAGCAGCATCTGCTGTCTCTGTCTAAAGGAAAGCATAAAGGAGAGGGAAGCCACAGGGATCCCCTTTGACTTGTGGGCATCAGTCTATTCATGCTCATGGTCAAAGCAATCTCCCCAGCAACAAGTAATCTGTTAAAAAAAGGAACAAAGCAACAGGAAAATACATTATTAAACGTCATAAATTTCAACCAAGGTATGAAAGATGAACAATACTATCTGACAGTCGGCTGCTTAGCTTTCAGAAATACAGCCAAACAAGCAGACCAGCTGCCCGACCCAATAAATTACCATAACTGTGGTGGACTACGCTAATCAATTATAACACGGTGATCTGACCGCTCTGCATTGATCTACCGCTCCCAATATCATGTGTCAGAGTTGTGTATCGACAAACTAAAGAGGGCTGCTGTTCCTCTGCCATCCCTCGGAAGTGGGCATGACCCCCACAGCATGCACGAGTTAGTCAAACCAAACAGCACTGAGATGACCTCATTTCAGTCTGTGGGCTTTCCACAGAATTTTCTGTGGACAGTCCTTTCTGGCCTCCGTACAATATTACTCTCAGCTACAGGTTAATGAACTCTCACTTCATGTTCATTTCACAGTATGTGTATACACTCCAAGAAGCCAGGGAATGCCCTTACACAACACCCCCCATGTATCTCTGACCACCAGTCACAGCCCTACTGCTGTGCACTTAACTCCTTCCTCAAGGAGGAAGGAGTTAACCTGCTTCTGTTTCCATCCCACCATCTCCTTTCATATCACAGAATCTCCACCAACTCTTCCTCTTCTAACCCGCCCCACCTTAACATTTGAGACTGCTGCTTTAACACAGTCCAGATGCCAAGCTTTACCGAGTAGAGCAGAAACAAGGAGAAACATTGCAATGCAGCCAGACGGCTTACCATACCCCCCCCAGTCCTGTTTTTGATTTAAATGTAATGCTTCTTTATTATTCTGTGGCCCAGTCACTCATACTGCAGGGTCAGGCTTCACTGAGAAAAGTGGAAATCCAAAAACAGTCAAAGAACCACCAACATATAATCCAGGGTTTGAATGTACGCCCTGCGTTGACACAAGTCCCAAAGTTATTTTATTCAGAAAATAGTACGTGAAGAAAATGATGCATGAATGTCTTCAATCAGCATGATGAGCTTGAAATTTGAGATTCAAAGCAAGCAGGGTCATGTGGGACACTCCACACCAGTGAGGCTGAAGCATGTCTGACTTAATGCAAACCAGAAAACTCTGCTTCCAAAATTGGCTCATCCTGGGATCCCATACGGGTTGGTGGTGGTGACAGGAGATTCCGGAGAGAATTCCGGACCAGACATTGCAGCCGTGCTGTTGTAATAGACTTGTTTAGGTCAGCACTGGACAAACACACTTTAAAGAAAAAAAATGCATGCTCAATATGATTGGAACCCTGCTTATAGTCATTATTAACCAGTGTTATATTTTTATATAATTCCCTACAGTAAACTAGGAGTTGATTATAGGGAATTATTGGTGTCATAGAGGATATAAAGCTAAAAGGAAACATTATTATAATTTTTACTAAAGATGAGTATTAATTAATACATGGTAAGTACCAAACAACGTCCCAAAAGAGTCAGGGACAATCCCTCCCCAAAAGTATAAATACCAAGAAGCTAGAGGGAATAACAACTAATATCTGACTATCAGATTTTAAAAATAAGCAAAAAACAATTTGTTTATTAATAATATAATGACATGAATAAAAGGGAGCAGTAAACAGAAACTGGTTGAATTTTATGCCTTAAGACGATTAAGCCTGTTGTTTTTGACATCTTTCACATCCTTCAGGAGTACTACTGACCTCCCCCCATTCTCCTTTTCAGCATCAGACTCCAATGGCATCTTCCATTATGTACTTTGACAGGAGCTACTTTCATATTGAGCACTCACATTAAGGCCTATTCAAGTCCTGTAGGACTTTAGAAATTAGGCAGGGTGTCCTGGACCTATGCGCTATTTGGGGGTTATACAGCCCACTTCCATGATCAAATTTCAACCAAGTTTCAGCTGACAGACAGATGGCCTCGTATTTGACATGACAATTCCTTGGTATACAGAGGATGTTTGTGGTCAACTCAATTACTATAAGGTGTCTAGGTCCTGTGGCTGCATAGCAAGCCCAAATCATAACACTTCTGCCACCATGCTCAACATCGGGTATGAGTTGCTGCTGATATACTGCTTGGTTTTTGCCAAGCGTTCTGGTCAAACATCTTGTCTTTGGTCTAATTTGTCCAAAGGGCATTGTTCGAGATGTCCCGTGGTTTATTCAGGTTCAGTTTTGCATAATTAAATTGTGCTGTTAATTGTTCACGACTTTTCTAACTATGTAAGATTTAACATCTTAACTAAAATCTGTAGAGTATGAGACTGAACTCTTAGGAATTTTACCCTTGTCGACAATCTCTCTTTAAAACGATGCACTTTGAGTTGTATTGAAAACAGCTCTATAAAACTCCCCAGATTGATTAGCAGGGTCACTGATTATCTTTTCCCCATGCAATGTTTTAACACAGACACCGGTATGCTCCAGCAACATCCTGAAACCCTTCTTCAATAGAGGTGATCAGATCTGCTGAAGATCGGTTAACCAAGCACATCAGCTTAGCAGCATCTGGTTGTAACATTGTGTTTTAAAAGTTATGAAAGCAGTGGGATTTTTGTTTTCTTTGTTTGACTTTGTTTTCTCATGACTGTATTGACATCCATAGAAATCGTTTTCCAGGGGCTGGAATTTGTACAATTCAGGTAAATTCGGTACTGGTGACATTTCAACATTAAACCTAATGCTTGCATTAAGCCCATGTAATTTGTTTATGTCTTATAAAAGGTGCTGCCCTAAAAAGATAAGCATCTGTTTGTTCCAGGTGTGCTTGAAAGGAGGTGAAAAGCAGAAAAGCAGTTACTCAACATGAGTCCCTTTTTCAGGAAGTACTTCCTCCCCTGATTTAGCTTAATAAACCACATTGACACAAACAGAGAAACATGGCTGCAGCTGCAGGCCAAAAAAAAAAGAAAAAAGGAAATCAGGAAGAGAGGAGAGAAGGAAGCCAAGAGAAGGCGGAAGACAGAGAGAATTATTGTACATGCTCATGTGGGCTGCCCAACACCAAAAACATTTCTCAAACACATGACTCTATTGTAAGACCAGAAGAGTCATTGCATCACATACTTATTCAAGTCATAATCAGAGTCCCGTTCACATGCAAGAAGCAGACTATTCTTTGTTGAATAGAAAAGGTCCAGACAGGTGGGTGATGCTTTTCTTTTACCTCAACATTTGCATTTTTTGGAAGCATTCAATGCTGGTGATTCAATGCAGAAACAAAATGACAGTAACTAAAGTTCAGAGCAAAACATTTTACTGAAAAAATTTAAATAAGAGACCAAGAAAACCCCACCAGACTAAAGAAGTTTGAAAAGTTTGTTGTGAAAGATGAATAGGAAATGTTGCAGTGAGCTGTTCTCCAGTTGCCCTTTATGAACACCATATGTATAACAACTTTAGTGGCTGGGATCCTAAAGCTCATAGAAAAAAATGGGAGAATTGCAATTATAAAAAGAGAAAGAAAAGAGGTAGGAAAATGTGATAGAAAATGTCATTGCAATATTTAGCAATAGTAATGCTTTTTCCTGATATCTTGCAGCCCTCATTTATGCATATTAGAAACATAAATACTTCTTTATGTAAATCAAACATCAAATTTTGAGAAATACGTAGTTATTAAAGCAAACCCAGCTTGGACCAAAAGACAAGAACTTAAAAGCAGTTTTCCAAAAGGCCCAACAATTTCCTAAACTATCACCGTCTCTTCTTTTCATATGGGCCATATCACATCTCAGTCCCCCTGAACTACCTGGCCCAGTCATTCTGAGTGATTACTGTTGAATGTAATTCAACTAACATATGGAGCCATTCATCAGTGACCAGACTCAGACTGCATGGTAAAAATAGAGCGAAAACAAACAGAACAGAGGGGAGCTCAGCCAATAGTGAGCACACAGCCAAGGTCTACTGTTGCTGCTCCATTTCTTCCTCCTTCAACATTGGGCTTGTGTCTTTCTTTCCATCTATTTCCCCCCTCTGTGCCTCTCTTGTCTGACCTCTTCTGGTACTTTTTTCCTTCTCTTTCACTTCTCCTGTCACTGTTCACAGCCTTTCAGGCATCCAGTGGTCAAATACAGCTGCAGTCAGCACAATGAGAAACAGATCAAACCTTTATGTTGGAAAAAGCAACCAAAATGATCCAAAACATACTCTGCATGAGCTGATTGACATAAATCTACATGAACAGCTTACTTAAAACACCATAACATGGGTAATGTGACAAATATGGTTTCCTCATTTTGGTCCAAGTGCTGTTTTAAAAGCTATAAGAATGTCTACATCTTCAGCAAAGAATACATCACTATTTTATACCATTTGATGTGTTTGGATGTTGAGAAATGTTTTGCTGCAGAGTCCTCTTTGCCTCCAGTAATACTCTGGTTTCCTCCTGCCCTGGCACACTGAATGGGAATGGTTTGTCATCTGCACAGTCTAGCATGGCTACGTTTACATTTTCTTCCCCTTGCGTCATTTTAAAATGAGTAACGAACAGCCTTGATCTCCATTTGCTTTAAAGTTGAGCAAAACCCAGCAAAAAAAGACACCAGCAAGTTGAATCTATTTGTTACAACTCTGAGGAATTTGGTGGTGTGGCTAAGTGAGAGCTTTTTTACACATTTTCTACCTGTGAAGAAAATATGTAAAAACTTTTATACAGCACCAATTCATGAAGATTGTAACCTCAATGAACTTTACCAAACAGGTCCACTCAAATCCAACAACAGTCCAGCTCAATTTGTATCAATTTATTCACATTGTATACAGTCCAGTTCAGATCATATACATACAATCAACTACAAATATAATGCAGTACTTGACATGCGAGAGGTTTTGTAGCCAATTACCAATTCTTTATTTTATTAAGTCCTGACGATTCCGATTCCTCTTTCAGAGGAAAAAAAAACAATAAAATACTATTTTTTTCTAGTTTCTGTTCTCTGAAATGTTTCCAGTGAATTGTTTTTAGTTAAATAGCTAAAAAAAAAGAAGCTATCTCTCTGCATCACTATGAATATCTACAAATAGAATAAATATCTCCACGTAATGGTTAGAGTTAAATGGATGTTAAATAAATTAAACCAAACAAAAAAGAATCGCAACGCATCTGTCTTTATAAGACCTAATATGGCTCGCTAACATTTAAATTTTTTTGCACACCTCAAAAAGTAGAAGTACACCACCTTCCAATATATTTAGTTTCTCTACAAAATCCATTTAGAATAAATAGGAGCTGTGTCCAATTTAATATTCGAGAGGAAAAAGCTGTGATTGTTGTGTCAAATCATTTATTAATTACAACTATAAGCAAGTCTTAAATCAGCTTTTCTGTTGTAATTTTTTTATATCAGGACCAGTGAAACCATTACGGTATATATGAGAGCAGTGGGTGTTAGAAAGTTATGTAGTAAAACAGGATTTTACCAATATTAAAAAAAACAAAAAGATTTTTGCTTTAAACCTGTCTTGAAGTCGTATATGAGTGATTAGCACGGTTAGCAGAACTGGTAAACAGCAGTCTTTCTGTGTTTTTCCCAAGACAATGTAGAGCTTTACTCCTTACCTGTGAGAGACCTAAAACACGACCAGAATTTCTTAATCTAGCTTATTCCACGACAGATAGAGTTGGACTCTTTAACATGAAAACCCCCCCCAAAAAAACACAAACAGAGCATCTACATTCAGCTTCCTTATATTTGCTGAGGTCTAACTCCAAGCTGTGGCTTCCTGATTGAAGCGAAAGATGTCTCTGAAGAAAATACAATTTCCCTTCGAGAAACTCCTTAAACCTTTTGAGCTTCCTCTAACTTCATTTTAAACACCTCACTGTTCCTAAATATAGGTAAGTAATCTTCCTTCAGTAACAACATCCACACAGAAGAGTGTTGATGTCAGCACAACCTGGTAGCAGTTAAGCTTAACGACTGGAGTAAAAAAAAAAAAAAAAAAAAAAAAAAAAAAATATTGGACTTTTAGTTTCCGACCAGGGCTGGTCAAACGTTAAATTATCCAGTTTCTCTGTACATCTGTGCAGTACAATCAAAGTCAGTAGATGAAATATTTGTTAGCAGTTATCTATCTAAGGAAGCATGGCTGATTGCATGGAGTTATTTGCAGCAACTATCCTCTGGAGCACGTGGAGATATTTTATTATCTGTATGAACATGATTTCCATTTGGCATGAGTTAATGTTTTATGAAAAAAAAAAAAAAGCTTACTATAATGTTTTACAGCCACTCATATGATCAGTTTCAGATTGTAGATGTGGGTCTTATGACAAAGCAACTAGACCTGCCTTCAACCAGATAATTACGGTAGTTTTTTAAATTATTTTCCACAACAATAAAGTGACCCTATAGGTTAGCAGAAACACACAGATAAGCAAAAAGAAACCTGAAATCAAAATTAAGATCGCTCAATAGATATACACACAGAAGAGCAGATGTAACTGGCACTCATTAGCTGTGGTCTGGGGCTCATAATTACATTTTGCACTATGGTGCTGAGCAACAGCAAACAGAGCCGAAGGGCGTGCCCTCACCCGGCTTGCCCTTAATCCAGAGTCAAGGGACAAGATCGGCGACTACAGAGAGGACAGGGGGGGGAGTTAGTGTTCACCACAGCCATCAGCTAGTCAGTCTTTATCCACACATTTGTTGACATGGGTTCATAGCTAAACCTGATCATAATCCAACAAAAAGCAGACATAAAAATCATGTAATAATATCAAAACCTATTGTGGAACTGCTTTTGTGTGGACTGTTTTTATCCAGTGCCATTATGTGGTTGCTCCATATTTCCAGCTGACACGTTGCAGACTCTCATTTTAAGTTCACTGTTAGACGAACACAGTGAAAAAGTGAAGAGCCACGAGATGAAGGCTGGGTAAAAGAGTTGAGGGTCTGTAGCCAAAAAACTCCCAAAAAGACATAAAGATAAAGCATGCTGAAATAAAATCTTAAACCCACATAAAATCCCTGCAGACAAGCTGCTATAAACTGGCTTAATGTGTCTTCCATGACGCTGGCAGACCACTTTTCACATCGCTATGAAAGATTTTTAAACTGTGTATTTTTTGTTAAACTTCTGACTCATAACAGAGTCTCTAACCAGTATTTAAACATGCAGTTTTAACACAGTCATCATCGTAATCATGCTTTGCTCCGTATCAACTTGATTTGTTTGGGCACGGCAATGATAGCCGAGTGAGGGCTAAAGAACAACAAACGATTTAACTGCAAGTAAACCATCGTTTACCAGTCAGTCTGTCTTTCCTTCACTTATAGCCTTTCATTAAGACTGGCTCTATTTATAAAGGCCATAAATTCCCCTAACCACACTGAAAGAGCATTCAAAGAGAGAGTCAATCAGGAGTTTATAGAACAGAAACAATTTCACTTCCCTACTTTTAGTAATGTATTGTTTATTTAGAGTTCCTATATATTTACTAGATTCCATAATCAAAAGATGGATGGATGGATGGATGGATGGATGGATGGATGGATGGATGGATGGATGGAGTGAGTGATGGATGGATGGATGGATGGAGTGAGTGATGGATGGATGGATGGAGTGAGTGATGGATGGATGGATGGCTGGCTGGATGAATGGACTGAGTGAGTGATAGATGGATGGAGTGAGGGATGGATGGATGGATGGATGGATGGATGGATGGATGAATGGAGTGCATAATGGATGGATGGATGGATGGATGGAGTGCGTGATGAATGGATGGATGGCAGAAAGGGAATAATGACTGGACCGTTTTTCAGACTCCATTTACTTCATTCCTACTTATGGAGACCTGAAAAGCCTGTTTCTTTACTTTCTTCCCATCTGGCTCAGTTTCTACAACAAGTTAAGTCCTCACAGCAAAGCTGGGTCAAAAGTCTCTGCAGAACCTGAAGCCATTCTTCCTGAAATCTCTTGGCAGAGAAAGGTAGTCCCTGGAGCATTATGGTGGTAGAGCTAAACTAAGCCCTGACTGACACACTTTATGAACACAAAAGCACATGCATATGCATCCCGATGTCCCATTTCTTCTTTCTGGCCTTGTTCTTTCCCTTCAGTACTAGGACACAGGGCAACACTGTAGGGAATTGTCTAATTCTAATAATAACAGCCTGTTACAGTCTCCTGAAACGCCTGAAAGAGGTGGAAAAAGGTGGGAAGACTAACCCAGCAAGGCCTAAGGTTTCACAGCAGTGGAATGACAAAGACATTTTCCTAATAGATGAGCACACACAAACAGAAACACAAGCCTCAACAAGTCCGAAGTTTCTTGCCAAGCCCTTAGCAATAAGCTTTTCATTCTCATGAAGGTGGTGACGTTGACTGACTGACATCCAAAGCCAGGACCAAGAACTATTTAAATACAATCAAAAGGCATTAGGAGCCATCTTATTCAGAAGATATGCATAATGTCCCTTTTTCCTAAAGGTACGTTAGAAGAATCCTTTCAGATCAATCAAACTGAACAGTGTAAAAGTTTTAAATCAATCCCACTTACTTCAGACTCAATTCCTAGATTATTCCTGACACAATAAAACATTTATTATGCAAATCACAGTCATGATTCTGCTAAATAGGGCAATCCAGTGAGGCTCATCTTTAAAGCCATGGGACTGCAGAAGTGGACGTCATATCTCAGGTAGCCTTCATACCCAGGAGCACCAGCTGCACACAAAGACAACGCAAGCTGCAAAGGGACTCATTAGAAATCTCTGTGCAGCCACAGCTCAGTTCAGTCTGTTCCTCTGTACTCATTCTGCCTCACACTTAAAACTTCATGAAAAGGGACACTGAAAACTCCAGAATAACCTGAAACAAACTCACAAAAAGGGTTACAAACTACAACTTTAGATTAATTCAAGTAAATATTTTGTTTAAACATCACACATTCACACGCTGACATGTTACTGTTATGTTTTATCAGCATTAACTGGGAGAAACTAGTTTTCCAGTAAATAAAAAAAATACCATCACACTTCAGATAAACAACACAGGCAGAGGTGTTAAAGATTTATCCCAACCCCCACAAAGTTTAATTTGCTGCCTACATGCAAGATTAAATAAGTCCCACACCTCTTAAGTCTTAATGCAAAAACAACATGTACATCCAACCAAACTCAAGTAGTCTTGATTAGCGTTGCATTAGAGCGAAGAAAAGATGTCTTTAATGTGATTCAGGATGAGGAAGAAAACAAGCTCCACAGCCCCAGGATTACCAGGTAACCTAGATGATTAGAGTAAATAAAATAACATTTTTAAAAAGGTAAAACATAAAGTCTCCAAAATGAAAAACACATGGAATGGATAAAACTCCTTTTGAGAGATCATACTATTAGACATAACAATACTGTTCTAATAAAAGTCAAACATAATCTCCTCAAAACTAATTAGAGATAACAAACCCAGTTTCTTTGTGCCACTTATCCGTTTCTCCACAGTTTTACACAACCAGCAAGACGTGTGGACAGTTAAACTCCAAACTGAAGGTTAGCTGGTATTCTCGCCCATCCCCCCCCCTTCTTATCCTCCACCACTGTCAGATCTGTAGCAGGGCTTGCAGGGTAGAAACCATTAGCAGGGGGCCATATGGCCCCTTTCTTTCAATTGATGGCAGTGAGCCATTCTGTAGGCTGCCTGAGCATTTTCAAGCACTTTAAGGAGGTATGGGGTATAAAAATAGGGGGAGGTATTGATGGATTCTAATATCAGCATTTTCGCAATATCTGCTAAATAGATTAAAGAAGCTCAAACTATTCAATAAGTGCTTATTGGTTGATAATAAATTTGAATAATTAGTGGTATTAAAGGTATTTTATTAGAATATCATACAACACTTGTATACTGATATGTAGATATGTTATATAAATTGTTTTTTAATTGTTTATCATTTTTGTCAGATTTGTAATGTCCATTACATATTGATGGTTCAGTATCACATTACTTTGCACATTTATTTATTTTTTTTTTTAGCACTGATGTTCTTATAATTGTAAATTACATTATGTTTACATATAATTTGGGTGGCATGACATTAGCTCTCTGAGCTTTCAGTCTCTCTCCATCGCCAATGTAAGTGTTTTTGTGCATTTTATTGTGCTAAATAAACTTCTTTGAGACCTGATTCTTTGTATTTTGCATTTAAAAACACTGTGTCACAGAATATGCTAATGATTGTTTGGTTCATGTTTGTAGTTGTCAGATACTACATTTTGATTCTCAGTGCAAATGCCAAACCCGGCAGCCACATTTGCTACCCACTGTAACCTAACTAGGGATCACTTCTCTTGGACATATTTGATCCATCAATAAAATAGATAAACCAAGTAATAAGCCAGAGATCAGTCAATTTTTTCCTTGATCAGTGAGCTAAAATACTTAAAAATCTAAATTATTTTACCCATTGATTAAAAGCATCAAAACTGAGAACTCACAGCTTTATTAGTCAATAAACGCAAATAATCAGAATAAGCATTGATGTACTTTTTGTGACCTTATTAAAAATCACATAAAGGTAAAGGACATACAGGATTCATAAATAGGGATAATCTTGTGAACCCTTCGATTTCTAGTGGATTCCTAATTATTACCTTTAACAAAGAACATGGAACACATTTTTTCTCCTCTCAGTGTTAAATTTCTTGGAATAAAACATCAGCATTAATGAAAATTTGCAGGTGAAACATCAAAAGGACATTAGCAATGCCCAGCAAAAGCCTCATCACTGCATCTCGAATGCATAATACTAAAAATAGAAATCCCCACTGTAAAGTCTGGCTTTATGAATCAACTTCTGAAGATGAGGCATAAACATATGGTAGCCAGTCCGACATAAGGAAAGTTGCCTTTGAGTTTTCAGAAATCTCATGTGCATGATCTCACCAATATTCTCCACCAGTGCTAAGCATGAGGTGACATATTTAACACTGTGGCAGAGGTTTCAGTAGTTACAGCTTCTCACTGCTAATATTACTCATCAGGTCGGTTATATTTAGAAACATTAACAAGTTAAAATGCAGTTGATGAGAAAATGAATTTAGACAACATCTACCCTGCTGACCAACAGCAGCAGACCTTCACCCTGCTCGGCACACGGGTGTTTTATATAATTTTACCAATCATAGGCAATCACTTCTGCACTTAGCCATAAATTGTGCCCCATGCAGCACATAAAACATCAGTTACCATGAAGTGGTGATTGTGTTAAGCTACAGTTGCCTCTCTTCTGGACAACCCTGGCTGGGTTTCAGGGAGGCAGCAGCAGCTATAAAACCATGGACTGATTTCAATGAGGGTCCATCCAGCTCACTCAAACAAAACGGCCCACTGTCATGTGGACTGGTTAATTACAT
The DNA here is from genome assembly GCA_014839685.1 of Anableps anableps. Lineage (NCBI taxonomy): Eukaryota > Metazoa > Chordata > Actinopteri > Cyprinodontiformes > Anablepidae > Anableps > Anableps anableps. The sequence goes on along the minus strand of CM026070.1, from coordinate 19,726,019 downwards.
TATGCCTTTTGAACATGCCAAACTATATTCTCAACTCTTTTACACCTTTACACATAGAGTAAAATATGAAGCCATGTTCTTATAACTAAACACCAAAATCAGCTTTCATTTGGGTAAAAATCCCTCCAGTTTATGCTGACAGACTCGGACCAACAGAGTTAGAAGCCACTCCACAGTGACTTCCTTTAAGCACCCTGCTACTTTATTAGATAAATCCTTTAACAGCAGAAATCCAAAAGATTTCTAGATGACTCCATAAACTTCCACTTAAAAAAAAAAAAAAAAAAAAAAAAAAAAGCTGCTGGAGAGCCGCGAGTGAAATTAACACAGCATTTATTTCACGTACCTTTCCCTGCTGCTTGTCTCATCCTGACGTAATCCTCACAGCACCATTCCCCGCGAATCAACCGAGTATTTGTCTAAATTCACAAACACGGCGCTGCTTTTTTTTCCCCAGTTGTTTCTTTGTTTTCTTCTCCTCTGAAAGGAAACAAGAGTGAGTTGATTCAAGCTGGCTAACAGCAGCGGTGGATTCCTTGTCAGACAAAGCTCAGTGTTGAGGCAGTTTCAGGGTTTGAAAGGACGAAAACAGCCCGAGAAAAGGACATATCCGCATTCTCCTTCTTGACGTTTCAGTATAAACACACAATATCGTTTCAGAGAGGAAAAACAGGACCGAGAGTCTACTATATCATAACCAACGGTGTGGTTGTACTTCGGCTAACCAGCTAGCCTGTCGCTACTTCCTTTCTCCTTGACTTAATAACAGTATCAGCCAAAGCCCTGAGAAAACTTGAGGAAAAAGGCAGAATCTACACAATGAAGGAACCCTGTTGCTGCCAGGTGTTTGTTAGAGGGCAGCGCCCCCTGCAGGATTCAAGGTTCGGTGCTGCAGAGTGGAACAAAGGCTTTGAATATGATGTGTGTAGAATCAGTGGCGCCACCAAGAGGCGTTTAGGGGAATAATTTGTTGTCCCTCAGAAACGATACGTCAGCGCGTGCGCCATAATGTGAGTGGCAAGATCGCCTTGGAAACTGACAACGCTATGCAACAACTTTCAAATATCTTCCATACATCTTCACACTTATCCTTTTTTTTGTTGTTCGGTTGCCCTGCCCTGTCGTAATTGGTGCTAAAAATAAACATAATTCTTCTGGAGCAAGCAAAAATCTCTGTGGGCATTCTCAGCTTTCAAACAAGTAAGCTCATGGTCTACGAGATTGCTTATCTTTATGCTATATGTACAACTGTAGTATTCCGTTAGGCCACAAGATGTAGACCTTGTACACATTTTCATCAAAGTCTGGACTAAGTACACCTGCGGCATATGTAAGTGAAGGGTCACTACACAAATGAAGTCGACACGTGCCACCAAGGTAGTTAACACTGAATAGAATATTAATAACACAGCCTCCCTGCTCTTTTTATCAAGCACTCAGCACTGATATAGTACCATATGCAACCGATAGCAGGAAGGAAGAATTTATTAATGTTTAACATGATCCAGATTAATTTTCTTGTAACATTAATCAGCCACTGTGGCCAGTGTTGAAGAGCTGTTTTTGTTAAGTGCTCAGCACCAGAACAGGGTTTTTTTTTTTTTTATCTCAAATAAATTATAGACATAAGTCCAGTGTTTCCTCATTTATCTACATGATTGCGTTTTCACAGTTCCACATATTTTTGTCCTGTGTAACTGATTGATTTCTCACACTTTTGTTCTTCATTGTGTTATCATCAATAATTACTTGTTTTATCTGTATGTTTACTTAATTTGATCAATTTGATAATTTCATTATATGTTTGTCTATTGTTTGTCTATTTCATTAAATGTCTGTCCTTTTGTTTTTAACCTATGTAAAGTAGATTCTGTTACAGACTATGAAAAGTGCTCTATAAAGTTTTATTTGCTCTTTTTAGTCAACAGTCTGCATGGTTTGCTTATTTTTACCTAAATATTTATACTGACATCTTCCCTAAAATTGCAACCACTAACCTAATGAACCTGTTTAATGTGTTACTGTGTCCAAGTTCTGTTCTTATAACACATTAATATCAAGTCTTGTATGTACAAATTACCTAAGTTCTTAGTCAAATTTGATTTGACCTACTTTTGAAATCAAGTATTCAACACATTTTTAGCTATAAACTAAAAAAAAATGTTGCATGACGTTTTGCTGTGCAGCAGAGCATGGAATGAGCTAAAAAAAAAAAAAAAAACAACACATTAGGTTGAATGGGTTTATATTTTAAAGACAACTGATTAAATGCATTACAAGTGTCTATGACAATATTAGGGAATAATATTTCATATTACTAAAACTCATGTTGCGTTCGAGTTACTGTCATTGTGTGTTTTTGATGAGTACAGCATAAAAGTCAAGTCAATTCAAGTCAATGTTGCATTGGTATACCAAACACTTGAATTAAAGGCAAGTGGACTAACTTTCATAGCTTTTGCAAGCTTTTTACCTTGAATTTGAAAGACTTTTTTAGCTTTACTGATTGGAGGTTTTAAGCTCAGAAGCTATAGTTGGGAAAATCATATTTTCTTAACTCTTAAGATCCAACTTAAAGTGGCAGTCATATTTTTTAAAAAGTGCATATGCTCATCTAGGGACATTTGAACTTTCAAGGGCCACTTATCAAAGTTTAGCTCTGTAACAACAGGTGTTCAATAGCGGTACATACCACTCTCTCAGGCGAACTGTTGTTCCTGATGCTTGTACAAAGTGGGAGGTAATGCTGCTTTAATGTTTAGTGATAATGGCTTCTCAAAACATTTCATACGAAAGAATAATCTCTCTGAGGTCATTAAGATTAATAATGGATGTCTTCTCAGGCATGAACACAGTCATAGCAGACTAAAGACATCTTCGGACAGTATATAAAGACAAACTGAACATTTTACAGAACACCATTGCCAGCTGGTCTGCACATTCTTTTCCCAGTATACCATCTGCACTAATAAGTTTCTTGATGTTCACACCACAGGAAACTCTCTTACAGTTGCACTAACTTTAAATGTTTCACTTACTGATGTTGGTAATGTCTCCTTTATAGTCTCAGCACCATCCACCTCAGACAGAGGAAAGACATACAGGCATTCTGATTGTCTGCCAGGAATGACTCGTTATTGTTGGTGTACTCCCCTCTTTTTTGTGCTAGGCTAAGGGATGTGCTGCATTCCTTGCCATACAGCACACAGTGTATCTCCCTCACCGAGGTGTTCCTCTACCCGCTGCCTTTATTGTGAGTTGTCCCTCCTTATTCCTCCCCTGACGCTAAACCTAGCAGTGCTGTACTGATCTGAGGACAGAGTTGTGGCCCTGTGGCAAAAATTTGATGTCTTTCATCAGCCAGGCTTTAAACAGTAAAAAATAAGTAGGTGGCCCTCTTTGCCATCAGTCCAACCCCTGTCAGTGCAGCTTTGACTCTTAGGGTCAGGCAGTTTCACAACCATTCACACGTCCAATCATCAGATTTAAACACCTTATTCATTGGTTGTATATGTGAAGAACTCATAATTGGCTTCTTTTTACTTAAAAAAATATACCGGAATGTTCCCTAAAATTGCCACCAATAATGTCTAATGTGTTACTGTGTCCAACTTCTGTTCTGCTGACGCATTAATATTGTGTCTTGTGTGTACAAATGACTTAATTTTTAGTGAAATTTGATGTGACCCACTTTTAAAATTAAAAGTTTTCAACACACTTTCAGTTCAACATTTTAAAAAAATGTTTTACATGTCGTTTTGGTGTGCAACAAAGCACAGAATGAACTAAAAATATGGCTGAAGGCACATAGACTGAACAGCTGCCACAGTATCAAATGCAAGACTCCCAAAAGCCTGAAACTCACCCATCACTCACGTAGATCTATAGAGGTCTTTTGAAAAAGGGGAACCCCAGTTCTGCCCTGTTCCAGCACTTAGTATCAATATGACCAGGATGCAAATCTATGGAAACTTAGTTCATTTACCACCAGTAGTAGTTGAGGTGAAAGATGGATAGACACTTGGAAAATAGTAATGCAGCTACTTTCTGAGTTACCTTTTAAACTGTATGACTTGGTTCAACCATTTTGAGTATCCTCCCACAAGCTTCTCACTATAGTTTACTGGAATTTTGGCCCATTCCTCCTGGCAGAGCTGTTGTAACTGAGTCCGGTTTATTGTTCACCTTGCTCACACACCTTTTCAGTTTTGCCCACAGATTTTCTTTAGGATTGAAACTGGGGCTTTGTGACATTTTTCTGACTGATATCTTAGGTGATTTGTTTAGATTTTTCCATGATGGGGCGATGGTGCCAACAGTGGTAAGAGTCTGTCCTGTAACCCGTGGGTTGCTGGTTCAAACCTCTGCTTTGTTTGTCTCTGTCATTGTGTCCTTGGGCAAGACACTTCACCCACCTTGCCTGCTAGTGGTGTTCAAAGGGCCTGGTGACAACCTTGCTTCTGTCAGTGTGCCCCAGGGCAGCTGTAGCTACAGTGTAGTAGCTTACCACCATCTATGTGTGAATGACTGTTGTTTGAAGTGTTTTAGAGTGCTAAACAAGTACAGGCTGTTTACTATATCACACAAAGAAACAGTGTGTTTGAAGTTTTGCCTTAAAATATATCCACATGTGTCTTCATTTCACTGAAATGCTGTGAATTAACCCATTAGACACTTACAAAGACATGACATCGTCACCTGAATGCCCCCAACTTTTTTTAAAAGCAAAAAAGCAAAACAGTCTCTCTCATTATTCTGGCATTCAGCAAACAGAAATAATTTTCATAAATGTTTTCTGACCTGAAATAGAAACATTTGTCTGATTTTTTAGAAAGTGAAAAAAAGGGGTTGTATCTTTTTATGCATTGTGTTTAAACTTGTGGTTTGAACTGAAAACATGCAATCTTTCATTCAATTTCAAACAAACATCTTTGTGACTTTATATTTTAAAATTTCTGTCTCCTGTGTCTTATGCTTACTGGTTTAGGTTTCCTTTCAGTCCACAGATATGCAGCATCTGTTATAAAGGTGTAACCCCATCAACATAAACTGTCTACATGGGCCGCCTCCTACCTGGAGGAAGTTGTCCTCCCAGCTTTGTACTGCTAAGCAAAAATGAAGACAAGAAAACAAATTTGCTGAAAGCTTGTGAATAAAACAGCTGAAACAAACAAACAAACATATACACATACACAAAGAGAGTGTAAGCTTGAATTTCTATCCTTACTATGACATCGTAAACTTCACTGCTATTCATCCTCAGTAACTCGATGCATACCTAGCAATAACCCTAATCTTACCTAAACAGTTAGCTGTGTGCTCCTTTACCTTAGCTAAAACTAAGTTAAGCTCACACCTTTGACCCAACTGTTATCCATTATCCTAAAATTGTTGACATAGAAATTTAGGGCCAGACTTTAGCCCCCACAAGCCAATCAGTTGGTAAGTAATTTTAACAGAAAAGGTCCTAAAGAGGCAACATAAACAAGCCCCCCCCACACACACACACTTGTGGTTAGAATATCGCACCTTGTGGTTACAGTGGTGTTTGAATGCATATTTCCATAGTAAGGGCGTTTTCAACAGTCATGGGTGTTTTTTTGCACCTCGAGCTGTTGCAGGCTGTTGTCTGTTTGTTTCCTTATTTTATTTTCCGATTGTAGTTTCATGAAAAATGAATTTATTGATTCATTTCTTTTGTATCTACTTATTTTAAGTGACACATGCTATTTTTTGTTTCCCACGTCTCAACGCCAAAACGAGAAGTGGTGCTTGTGTGCATTGAGCATGAATGCACAGAAAATGGCTGGGCCTTCTCTCAGTACTGGTAGTATGTAGGTCAAGTATGTTGCACATACTTGCACATACATCCCTTAATATTGCAATTTATTAGACCAAAATTCAAACTCTGTACATTGTGCAGATACGAAGCTGGGGATGACCTGTGCGTTTAAAATCCCTTTTTAGACTTGATGTCTAAGATAATTATTTGCTCATAAAAAGAGAACTCTGCTGTTAAATATATTTAAATGTTTGGTTTTTTTAATCTGTAGGTTAAATTGGCTTTTATTAAAAAACAAAAATCATGTTGCGATGACAAGAGTTACAGTCTACTTTGTTGGGTGACTGAAATACACAATCATAGCTCTACAGGGAGAAACAAATATGTTCAACCACAAGTGATTTGTTAATTTCTGGTGATCGTGCATCTCTTTCATCCTGCAGGATGCCTCATATGTTGGATGTGAGCATGATCTGTGTTAACATTTGAGATAAAAGCAGATTTTACTCTGTATTGTTGACTTTAATTTTGTGACCTAAAAGCAGCAAAGTAACAACCACAGCTGTGCGATGAAGTTAAATGAAACCCTTTATCTGCAGGGTGGGGCACCTTTCCATCTGATGGGAGTTCCTGTTTTTCTCTTGCACCTTCTGAGAAATATCAAGTGAAAAAAAGCCCCTTTAAATTAAATGCTCTTGGAGTCCTGAAGCTGCAAGTGCAAGTGAGCAGTCTTGCCACATATCCTTCAAAAATATTGAGTCATGTTTTTTTTTTTTTTTTGCAAAACATACAACTGTTTGAGAGGGTGGCAAATGTTTTGAAAGACCCTTTCCTGCAAAAGTTATTCCAGGTCAGACTAAGGAAAATATCTGGTGCTCAGTAATAGTTTCATCTATGCATTGGAATAGAAATCCATCATAAGTAAAGTCATACTGTCATTTTTTTTTTAAAGAACAAATTAACAACATGCAAGGATTTAATTTTTAAAACTTTGAATTTGTGGGTGGAAAAGCTCATAGTTCTTTCTTTAGATGATGATGTAGAACAGAATGATACTAATCTCTCTGTTGCATGTGCATGAGCATGTGCATATGTGTGTGTGTGTGTGTGTGTGTGTGTGTGTGTGTGTGTGTGTGTGTGTGTGTGTGTGTGTGTGTGTTGGGTGGGGTGGGGTGTGTGGCCTTACTCTCACAGGCTTATTTCCCCATCAAAAATGTGCTGCAAAAATCTGTTGACGCTCACACACACTCAACATCAACATCAGCAGCAACCAGAGTAAGTACTCTCCATGCAATGCTCTTTTACATCAAGCTACAGATATTAGAAATACCTGCAGAAAATGTATAATATAAAATAAAGTTAAATGGAAGAATTGGATATAAAGTTTTGGTCAGAGAATTGTTTTTAGAGATCAAGTTTAGATTTTAACGTGAAAATAGTTTTTTTGTTTGTTTGTTTTCAGTCTTTGCTCAATTTAAAATTTAAACTACATAAATCTAATTTCAAAAAAGATCATTTATGCTGTTAAATATATTTTAATTCATTGATTCTTCTCAGTCTTTGTGAAAAGGGTTTCATGAGAAAAAAATTCAATGGTGTTTTTGCAATTTGACAATAATTTATCAGAACCTCCTACTGTTAAGAAAACCATTTTCCAGCATTCTTGATGAAAGCAGCTGGTATGTTTCCTCCATGAGGTGCTTTAAATGCCCTCATTGCTCACTCATCCTGTGTCAACCGCAGAAAGGTGGAGATTGTAGCGCACATGGTAGGCATTTAAATCATGCCTTTTAAAGTACTTAAAGCCCCTTACAAAAACATGCAGTGCCCAGAACCAGGGGAATTTTTTCTCTAACTCTCGTATGAAATAAAGTTGTTCTTACTTCTTCTTTTTTTTCCTCTCAGGTGTGTGTTGTGTGCAGATGACACACGGTTCTGCTGGTTAGAGCGAGCTGATAACCTGTTTGATCACAGGAGTTTTCCGTGCAGCTCTTACAAGCTTGGGGGTTCAGCCTCCATTTTCATCTGGCTCTCTGGTTTGTCACAATGGACGTCCTCTCCTACCTTACCTCCTCTTCCTCCTGCCCTCATGTGTACCACCTACCAACTTACCCCAGCAACAGCACTGTGCCAAACGAAACCACTACAGTCACAGGGATCAGCCAGGTGATCCTGAGGCACTACAACCACACGGGCCGCCTGCACAACAGGACGATCTCAGCCACCCAGGCCCCCATCAGCGTCTCCATGTCTGTTTTCCTCTTTTTCAGTGTGTTTATTGTCCTGGAGAACTTCCTGGTGCTGGTGGCCGTCATCTCCCGCATCCGCCACAGCCGCCGATGGGTTTACGTCTGCATTGCTAACATCACTCTGAGCGATCTGCTCACAGGTGCAGCCTATGTGGTCAACATCTGCATGTCCGGCAGCCAGACGTTCCACCTCACCCCTGCCCTCTGGCTCTTCAGGGAGGGCATGCTGTTTGTGGCCCTGGCAGCCTCCATCTTCAGTCTGCTGCTGATTGCTGTGGAGCGCTACACCACCATGATGAAACCTATGCCCCAGAAATCAACCAGGAAGACCTATTATCGAATCTATGGCCTGGTGGTGCTCTGCTGGATTTTGGCACTGGTGATTGGCTTCCTCCCCCTGATGGGCTGGAACTGTGTCTGCAGCCTGGATGGATGCTCCACTCTCCTCCCTCTCTACTCCAAGAGCTATATCTTTTTCTCTCTCATCATCTTCTTCCTCATCCTGCTGACTATTGGCGTGCTTTATGGTGCCATCTACAGCCACGTACACAAGAGTGCCCAGCTCGGCCCTCAACGCAATCGCAAACGCTCCTTGTCTCTTCTGAAAACAGTGATCACCATTGTGGGGGTCTTCTTGATCTGCTGGGGGCCACTCTTTATGCTTTTGCTGGTGGATTTCTTCTGTGCCTCCCGTCAGTGCACCTTGCTGTACAGTGCCGATTTCTGCATCTCCCTGGCCGTCCTCAACTCGGGCCTGAACCCCATAATCTACGCGTTGGGCAGCAGTGATATGAGGAAGGCCATGGCCGAGCTACTGTGCTGCTGCTGCCTGAAGTCCGGCCTCTGTCGCCCTGACAAGTTCATTTCCAAGGAGACCAGCAGCACCTCGGAGAACCGGAGGGACAGTCTGAGGAACAGCTTCAGCAAGGTCAGGAATCTGAGTGTGGCCTCGCCACCGTCAACCCCGAGCAAGCCTCGTAGAAAGCGCAGGCTGAGCACCACAACCAGCTGCCTGTCAGTTTCAAGTGGTTAAAACCACAATGTGCTCCCCTCCCAAGCAAGCAAGACCGGTGTGCACTGACACACGTCTAACTGTTTCCTCTGACTTTTGGTTTGACTGTTCACTGCATGGACAATAAAATGTTTTAAGAGAACCTGCCTGAAGTGAGACTTTAACCTAAAAAATAGGAGTTAAGCTTTAAGTATGCTAGGAAATAAAAACTTCCAGGGATTTTTCTGCTGAACAATACATTCAATTTGTCAATGCATCTCACACACATCTACTGGAAAACTCTTTTGATTGGATTATTTGGATAATATTAAATGTATATTAATGTATTTTGAATGCAGAATGTTATCTATAGAAAATCTTCTGTAATTTTGTACAAAAGATGGTAAACATTTAAATAAAGTATATTTTGTGTTAAATATGATGTCATTGAGTAGTAATACCCCTAGTTTCCTCTAGAGGGAGACACTTCATTAAAGGGATTGTGTGGATTGAACAGAAAATAGTGAATAATTTGAAATTAATCATCTCAAATGGCACTAGTTCAGAAATATATCTTATTTAGTTAAAAAATATTCCTTTAAACTGTGCTTTAAACATACTCGTTCTATGCCGTGCTGCACTTTTTTTGACAGGATGACTGATGGAGGTTTCAGCTCAGGGCCCAGTTTGCAGCCCTAAGGGTTCTAACAGCCAGGGCTAATTGATAAATTCATTTTGACTGTCTGGCAGGCCAGAGAGATAAGCTTTAGCAGATAGTCTGCACATGTAAGTAACACACAGCTGACTGTACTGCACGTCTGCTGCTGAGCACTAGAACAACTTGTTTTGTCTTGACTTTGCAGTCACTATATTTACAAAAGCAAAACTGTGACAGTTTCACAATTCATTTCACAGGGCAGAGCAGTCACAAGGACCAATCTCATGATTTACGATTTGAAGGAGAACTCAGAGCAACATTTGTTAGTTGAGCATCTAAATCTTTCCACTTTCATTGTGATGTGTTTGCTTGATTTTCTAAAGTATTAACTCTCACTCTGGGGCAGTGAGTCATTCCTCAGTTTATATCTGTAGAGAAAAACACTTCACTTCTTTTGCCTTATTCCTCCAGAACACTGAGCATTCAAGGTTAATGAGTAAAACCATGATATTTATGCTTCCATTAAAGTTATAGCTCAGATTATTTTGACTAGGATTCTCTTGAGAGTTTTTGAGTCTTTAGTATTTTACATTGATCAGATCAGCTCCCCAAGAGGATCAATTAAATATCATATTTTTTTAAAAAAAAAAACAACAACCAAGATTTGGGTCCAAAATCATACATATAGACTGAAATATTTTATGGACCAAACAAAGGGACCTTAAAATTCAACTGAACACAGAATACGTTTCCAGAGATTTATTAAAAACTGCAGCTGGTAAGGGTCAGAAAAACCCCACGAAAGCACACAGGAAGCTCTGTAATTAAAGGCTTCAGGTTAGGGACTGTAATAGAATCAGGGGAAATACAAAGACTCGAACGAGAAACTACTAACCTCTCTGGGATCGATGCATGAGCTTTGATCTGAGAGGTGCTCCTACAAGCACTTGTTAGTGTGAGGACCCAAATGAATGAGATTATTTAAGCAATCAAAAAATTCCTTTTCTGCCCTCACCCTGAAGCATTGAAAACACAGCTCAGGAGGAAAAAGAGGAAGCAGCAGGCAAGAGTGATGGTGACACGTGAGGTTGCTGGGAATCAGAATCCAGGATAAATCAGGTTTGAAACACTGAGCTCAGAAAATCCAGTAATAATTAATCAGTTCAGAGGGTTAGTCAGGAAACAGACAAGAGTCATACATGGAGAGGCAGAGATCAGAAACCTTGTCAAAGGGGCAAGAGGACCTCCGTGGTCAGGGTGCAGAGACGATGTTCAGAGGTCAGAAGCTTGGTAGAGGTTTTGATTATCTGGCAAGGAACTATGGGCTAGAGAAAAGATTAAATAGGGAGGGAGATGAGCAGAGTACAGACTGAGAGATAAAGCAGCTTAACACACAGTGTCTTACAAACCCCATACCTCAATCCTGTTAAGAATGAACTCTGCAAATTTTCCCAAGAAGAATGGTCAGAAATCCAACGAGAACTGTGCCAGAAGCTTAATTATGGCTACACAACACATGTGGTCAGAGGGCAACTGGCTGAGGGACATTTAGCCCATTATAGTTGGAGGTATTTATAATTTAGAGTATTTGATGCTTAGAGAAAATCCATACCAAATTAAAACTCGTGCACCTGATTCTTGTTTAAAAAATTTTATTGTCCACACTTAAAAAAAAGGAAAAGGTCAAACAAATCATTTAAAAGTCCATTTTGTTCTCTCTACACAATGTCACTATCAAAAAAGTTGTTTATCTAAGTGTTAAAAACTGAGCATTTCTCACTCAGAAAGCTTGCTTATGCATCACAGAGTCCTTCATTTTTGTTATATTTATTCATTTTTTAATGTGTGAATTTGCAAGCAACATACCTAAACTGGTTGAAACATACAGTCAAAACACACTTCTTTAGGTTTAATGGAAACATTAAGATTTTTGTGTTTCTTGGTGGAGCTAAATGCTTTTCACATTTTATAACTATACATTTTAAGTACTTTAGGATAATTATTTGTAATTTATAGCAGGGTTTTTTTTCACTCTTTTTGTTTGGTGTACATTACAACATGTTTTCTACAGAGGTGTCCAAGCTTTTTTACCATGTGGGCCAAAATTGTCAAGTCAAAAGTAATAACAACAACAACAAAACTGAAATCACAAATAAATATGTTGTGTTTTTTTCTTTTGTATCTGGTCAGCAATAAACTATGCAAATAATGTTTTAAATGAACAAATAAAACAGTAACATTTTTGTAGGAAAGGGATGTGTAAATCATTGTAGATCCAAAACTTAAACAAGGTTTTCCATGTTTGCCTTATTAAAGGAAAGATAATAGGAAAATAGGAAACAATATAGTCTATTCTCAGCAATTACAACAGGATTTGGTTCATTCTTTTTCTGAAAATGCTTGCTATATTTAGCCAAGTTTAATAAAAAAAAGTAAAGTAGAATTTGGTTCACTTAAGTCTACTTTTGAGTAAAAGTCACTGGATAGATGTGGTTCTATTTACTGTAAAACTAACTAAAATTCAAAAATCATTGTAAAATATTGGTAATAATTTTGCCCTTATTTTGGACTAAAAAGCTTCCATCTGCATCAACCACCTGTGCTGGAGGGCCAATTTTGTATCCTTCTTGAATTGCAATCAGCGGCCGCACCTCAGACACCCCTGGTTTACTAGGTATAAAATTAAAACTCATTAAAAACATTAAATGAGCCACTGCATCTTCTTAAACTGAGGGATGTATCATAACAGTGTGAGATCAGGATGACTAATTATGATTGATGTTGATTATCATAAACAGATATGTGGTTAATGAACCACAGTCACAAATGCACAGCATTGAAAAAACATGTTAAACAAGGTGTCAAGCATGTTAAATTTATTGTTTCTTAAATTAGCAGATTGTTGCTGTAAATGCCCTGGAACGTCCCTGCAGACCAGAATGCTAGTCTTATTCCTCTCCTGACAAGTTAGCCTCGGGTCCATTAGCCTCAACAGGAAGTGTGCTCTCAGAGAGCAGCTTTAAAAGCTCAAACAGGATTCTGGGATTTTCTGTTTACTGTCTAATAGCAATATGGTTTGTTTTTTTTGTCTGTACCAAATACCACTCTGAGGTTTCATTAATTTACCATTTTAGAAAATATATTAAGCACCCAATAGCTCATGAATGATAACAGAGAGTGTTTTATTTTTTTTGAAGTTAAAGCCTGAAAATTAGAAATATAATGTTATTACTAAGTAAATGGTGTGTGATTGTACATCCTTTCTTTATATCTTACATTCTATATTCTATCAAAAAGTAAGTTATCAAAAGTTATCACATATTCTTGCACATAAAAGACTCTTCTAGATGTTGCAATAATCAACTATAGTTTTCTACTCAGGTCATAGACAGTGTTGTAATAGATTCTTATTTGATGAGAATGCTTTGGTATATTCACCCTGAAGACTCTGAGGTTTGATTAGCCACACTCAGTTTCCTTGTGTCATCCATACTGACTGCTTTTTATTAATTGAAAAAGACAATTTAGTCACATGGATGGGGTTAGGATGTGGATTTCTACATGTGTAGTATTTGTTTTCAAATCTCAAGGGTACTTTCTTGTTAAATAACTCATAAATAAGGTTTCTGAATTTGGAAACAAAAAGAGATCTGTGTGAATTTCACAGGAAAATAAGATGGGATAGAATGATGCATATATAAATTTATTTAAACATCTTTGTGAATATGTGTCAAAAACACTGAGATGTTTTACAGCTTCATGAGAAAAGGGAAGAAAAAACTGGAAAACCTCCTTTAACAACAGATGTTGAGCAACAATTCTGCATAGAAACTTTGTGCCAAACTGGAGCTGGTTATTTCAAAACCCGAAGCATTTTCTTAAATCTCACAACCACATTTTTTTCTCAGTTTACATACATATTCCATATATTAAAACATTTCCACTATATATATTCTCTATTGTCTCATTTTTACTCTTAAAAATGCAGAGCTTAAGGTTTGTGGAAGTCATTGGTTGTTTTAAATCTTAAAATAATTTAAAAGACACCAAGGCAACAGTTCATATCTATTCATTTCAGTAATGATGTCAGAGATCATCATGTCAGAGATGTTCCACACTCATTCCAGTCTATCAAGCTTTAGTTCAAATGGCTTGTGCAAGATGCACGGGCTTGTCAGTGTCAATTAAAAATATGAAATAACAATTAAAACAAAGAGGGAAAAACAGTATTTTCACTTGAACCACAGACTGACATCTAAACCATTGAGAAGCAGGGATTTCTGGGATCGGCTTACTCTAAATTAGTCTTTAGTCAAGGCAGAGAAAGCAAACACATCTTTGTCTGGATGTGTGTTTTTGTGTGTGTTCGACTGTGCTCTTGTGAATTCCTACACTGTCACTGTTAAACATGGGGGATAAGCTTCCTTCATCCCTTGGGCCTGGCACAGCTCCAGATCTGCTGCCTGATGAAAAACCAACAGCAAATTCCTGCCTTTATTAACTGAAGGCAGAGACATTTGTTGTATCACATTTGACGTGTCAGGGGTTGATCCAGGGCCCTCATCGCGCTCTCTCTCTCTCTCTCTCTCTCTCTCTCTCTCTCTCTCTCTCTCTCTCTCTCTCTCTCTCTCTCTCTCTCTCTCTCTCTCTCTCTCTCTCTCTCTCTCTCTCTCTCTCCTTACAACAACAAGGCCTGTTCTCTGCTCCAAATGAGGTACGATGGGTTAATGATGGTTGCGTGCAGACATGGCTATGCCCTCAATAATTATCTTGCTGCCTCTGCCTCCAGGTGTTCAGCAGACAGCTAATGATGGGCTGTCTGAGAGCAGGAGAAGGCAGTGGGTGAGGCAACCAGCAGTGCAGAGGGCGATCGGCTACCGTCAGCACTGCGACAACTTAGTGGCACATAAGAGCAAGAAAATAAAAAAAAAAACAGATGAGAAAAAAATACATTTCTATGTGGCCTAGCTTGTTTTAAAATCTTTCAGTGTTTGTCATGCAGCAACTTACAGTATTTTTACATTTTAAATGGACTTTATTGGGATTTTTATGTCACTGACCAACAGAAAGTGTTGCATAATTGTAAAATAGATGAAAATTTTTGAAATAGTTTCAACATTTTCTGAAATAAAAATGTGAACGTATTCAGCATTCTTTACTCTGATAAGAAAATCTTTTGGAGCCAAGAGTCTTCAGAAGTCACCCACTTACTAAACAGAGTCCACCTGCATGTAATTTAATGTCCAAAGTGAGTTTTTCCAATTCTGTAGGGATATTATGTATTGGAAGGGGGTGAAGGAAACGATATCTGGTCTTTTATATTGAGATTTTTCAGGGACACACTTGAAATGAAGATTTTGGAGCGGAGCTTGCAAATACACCCACAAATGAAAGTATTGTCTCAGTTAGAAATATTTTTGTTTTGGGACAGTCAAGAATGATTCATCTATTTACAAACTAAAATATCCTTATTTCTTGATCATTCTAGAACATTCTTTGACCTTCTAGAACCGTTGCATTTTCTTCCACATTTTCTATGCTTTTCTAGAAGTTTCCATGGCTTATCCCAGTATTTTCCACAAAGTTTTATAATATTCAATGGTATTCTACGTAAACAACCTGAGCAGTATATAAGGCAGAAAGGCGAGCCTCTGAGGTTTTCTGTCTCTTGTCATTTGAATCTTTCTTGTAAACAGCTGGTTTTGTTAATAAAGTATTTGTTATTGAGGAACATCTTTCTCTGTGGAATACAACAATTTTACTAGCACAACAATACTGCTTCAGCTTGATTTATTGTTTCTTTTAAACAGACAAACTAATATTTTCTTCCAGCATTTTTAGATACTTTAAGTGAGAACAAATGTGGGGTGCCCTTATTTCTTCCGAACAAGAAACTGCGTTTTTAATTTCTTGGTTGTCATAGGATATCCTAATTTTTCACACAAAATTTCAAGCCTTGTTTTTATTATTTTTGTATGTTGTTCAAAATAAATACACAAGTAACTACCAACTGACATGGGTAAGTGTGTGCACTGATGACAATAGGTAAGTGAGATTTAGCCCTGGACTCACATTGGAAAAATAATGAAGACATTAAACTGTCCTGTTAAACAACTGCGAAGCTTGACCAACTAAGAACTAATGGCATGAATGCATAGCTGAGTTTTATTCCTCATACATCTAGCTATGAACACTTATAGCAGTCGCCTCAGATGTCTTTATAGCATGGCGATACATCAGGAAAGCTGATGACGTGATCCAGTTTCAATGGCCCGGCTCTACTTTAGCTTCATCTCTGCCCAGACTAACCTCATCTGTATGCATGTAAAGGCCCAGTCTGATTAGAAGAAATGTCAGTGGCTAAATGTAACTAGGTCATTCAGACAGTGAAATCAATTGTATTGAGGAGAAAAACTGTATGGTATTTTGTTTTGACACAAGTGTTTCCAAGGCTCTGCTGCTTGATTGCTGTGGAAAGACTGATCACAAACCACTTGAGCTCCTTGTAGGAAGAACGTCAAGTTTCCAAAGTGGTTGAAACTAATCCTGCAGCTCCAGAGATGGGGTTTGCATACTGTCATGTCAAATGGCCTGACTCTATAAGCACAGAAAATTACCAAGAGGGGTGGTTTAACCAGCGTGCGTGAACCGTGAGTGACACCAACTCATGATTAAAGACAGGCAGCTCATTATGCTGACAGAAAGAAAAAGAAAAGCCTCCCACAATGTAATAAATGACATAAATTACAAGAATGTCTTGACTCAGATGAGTTACTTCTCAGTGAGTAAAT
Organism: Anableps anableps; assembly: GCA_014839685.1. NCBI lineage: Eukaryota > Metazoa > Chordata > Actinopteri > Cyprinodontiformes > Anablepidae > Anableps > Anableps anableps. Next base: position 19,709,548 of record CM026070.1, on the reverse strand, counting down.
GATTATCATTCCTTTTGCTCTTCCACTGCACATACCTGCAACATGGACCAAGAGATACCAAATAAAAGATTGCATTATTCACAATGTGGGAGCCAGTTTACACGAAACGTCTAATTAATTGCAAGGATGATAAATAATGCAGTTATATCCCATTTAACAAACTCACTAAAAAGTTTCCAGGCAAAATATCTGTTTTTCTTGACAGCAGCACATCTTTTGTCCCAACATGTTTGTGCAAGTCAGTATGAAGTTACTGTAGTATGAAGACACACACAGCTACGGTTTTCACTCAAGTCACATCTGGCTTCTCCCAGATGCCTTTATCTGCTAAAGTGGTTAGCTGAGGTTAGCATGTTCAATGCAGTTCTAGTTAATGATTAAAGACCGAAATTTACAGAAAAACTTGTTCTTCTGCATCATAAATTCCGTGCTTTACCATGAACGTCATTAAATTTAATAACTAGTGTTTCAGCTTCTTTGTCTAGCTCATCCCCACAATAAGAGCTTTCTGACCACAGCATGTAGGGCAGGTCAAATAACTAAGGCAGAGAAAGATATAAGTATAGTCTGTCTTTCTCTGTGAACGTAAATATAAAAGGTGAAGTACTTTTTAGTTTTCATTACACTGTTTCCTATCTTGGGATATTTACTGCGCGTTTTCACCCTTCTACTTATGTATGTTAAATGTTTGGTTATACTGAATAATGACCACTACCACCTCAAAATCTTTCAACGAAAAAAGAAAATGCATGTTACACTTCTTATGGTGAGTATAGTGAATAGATTTTGTGTACCACTAAATCCTGTGACATCCTTAAACTAATTGTGTTTCTTTTGAATAGTTTGATAGTCCATGTGTATTAGAGGATCAAGGGTGTACAATTCAACACCCCTTGAATGAGGAACATTTTGCTCAGATAATTGTTGATCAAAAAGTAGATCATGCCATCTGTTTCACTTTCAGGATCTGTGGGGGACCTAAATGCAGTCAAGAGGGAGGCAGAAGCAAATTCAAATATAAAGATATTTAGTAATTCAAATGGAAACGTACAAAAACAAAAATCCAAGGATAGAGATTAGGAAAATGGAGAAAACAGAAGTGATCAGTCCAGCAAGAACAAATTAGACCAATTAGCAAAGTGGGAGCAGCAGGATAAGTAACCACAGAACAGAGACGAGGTGGATGAAATTGAAAGAATGACAGCACAATAACTGAGCACAGAGACCAGAAACTAGTAAATAGGACACAAACAGAAAACAACTAGACATGAGAAAGACTCAAAACCAACAGGACACTGGAAAACTCAGAAACAGGAACAAAACAGGAAGTAACGAGAACACAGAACAGAAAGGGCCAGACACGAAAGTACCAATAAGAAATTCAGAAACTGAAGACAACTGCAAGACAACTAACTAATCAAAAGAATAAAAAAAGTCTAACATATGACACATCTGGCATCATGAGGTCACTAAATAATCATCAGTGCAGACAGAGTGTTTGCATAATGTTGCATAGATTAAGACCGTGTAAATGTAGCAATAGTTTACATAATTGCTATGCATGACATGTGAGAGCAACAGGAGTGTTTTTAGACAAAAATCGGTGGCAGCCTTGCTTTGATGGCGCTTGTGTTTGCTGTCTTAAAAGCATTGGAAAACAAGATTGGAATAGTATATTCACAAGGTGGTACAACTTCCTATGCCAGTAAGAATCAGGTCAGATATTGTGTGACAGGGGGTCAACTGTAAGTTCTTAGGGAAACACCAGATTCAACAAAATAAGATGCATGGCCTAAAATGCAGTTTTGCAAGTCATAAAAGGGACTTTGGACTCGGATACAGATTACTTTAAAAAGTCTTTCAATCTGATACTTGGGACTGGATTTAGACAGTAGATACAGATCTGGGCATGTTCATGTAAAGAATGGATTCCCACAACCGAGCTGAAGTCCTCAAACAGAAACTGCCAGATGTGCACTGAGCCGGTGGTTCAGTATCTGGTATTTTTCATTCACACAGAGCATGAGTTCATCCACTGGCAACATCAGGAAGCTCCTCTTTCTCCTCAAAGGAAAGCCTCCCACAAGAACATATCCTGGTTACTTGGCTAGCTTTCAGTGTCCTATTCAACATTCAAACATTAATGATAGCTGCAAATATCCAGTGTTATTGTTACAGTTGCATCCCATCAGTCAGGACCTTTCCTATTCCTCACATGCCGATTCAAAAATACACCATTATTTCTGAATCTTATTCAGGATGATATCTTGTCTGTTATGATTTTAAATCATGCTTTTCTCTGTAGTTTATAACGACAGACCAAAAGGTTTAGCAAACATAAAACAGAGTGGAAATAGGAGAGATAATGCAATGAGAAACAAAGGAGAGCACAAATAACAGCGGAAAACTAAATTCTTGAGTTCTTTTATAATTAAGTGGAGAATGCCCTTCCATCTTGACTTGATTATGTTTTTTTCCCCTCTGCAATATAACTTAGAAAAAAGGGTCATTGTAGAGAGATTATTTCTGATGCCAGTACGAACACATGTGGAGGAGGCCGTTCTTTCAAAATCTACAGCAGCCCTGAGAACAGCTGTTTCCTCTTTATCAGATTTCAGATAGCACACAGCGGATACACAGGGAGAACCGCCAGAGGTTATGAGATATAAAACGATGGAGGCAGCCAGACTGTCAACTTAAATTCTCTTATTAAACATTTGTTTAGGTTTTTAATGAATAAATAACATGTTCCAGTCAAAATCATAAAAAAAGACACCACACGCTCCTTGCTTTTTCTTTGCTCTTACCTTTTGAGTTAAAAAAAAAAACACAATTACCAATAACAACATGAATTTTCTCCTGAGGCCTGGATGCCAGCCATCTGCTCTGACTTTGTTGTCAACCTTGGGAATATATATGAGAGTTTCTTTCTCTCTCCTCCCTTCTTAATCCTCTCGCTCATTCTGGTTGTGCTCTGGACTGAGAATCGTGACCACTTAACTAATTGTGTGGTGAAAGATGTTCTGAGGGTGATTATTAGGATTTGGTTTCAGAAAGTTTCCAAAGTGATGGGATGGGTTTTCTTTAAGAGAAGCACTCCAGGCGACTGTTAAAAACAAGAATCCACAGCCATCCCAGCAGCTGTCTGAGGCTTACATGTTCTCATAATAACACCCTGTTTTCAAGCAGTTGGTGTTCATAAAACTGGAATATTTTAACAAGAGAACAATTTACTTTTTTAAGGTACAGTAGTCGTAAAGTAGTTTTTTTCTTGTACTTTGGAAAAGATACAGAAGTTGACTCCCAGAAACCAGAAAAACAAACCTTTTCCTAAACTTAGCCAAGTTGTTTCCTAAACCTAACAAAGTAGTTTTTGTCTACCAACAACCCAGTACTGAATGATTTATCCATCCTCACACAATAGTTTGTTTGTTTGTTTGTTTGTTTGTTTTTACCAAATAAGCAAGCCATAAAAAAAATGGCACACCATTTTATAGCGCCCTTTCTTGCTTCATGGAGAGTATATTTAGTCATGGTTTTTTTATGATTTAGAATAGCCTTCAGTGATGTATGGAAGATAAAATGTTTCTTGTTGTGGAGGAGAAGTTGCATGACCAACTGCTGAGGAGGCAGCTGAGGTGGTCCTGCAGGACGTCCACCTGAACCTTTGGGTCTACCACAAAACCTAAATCCCGGTGCTGTGGCAACTGAACTAATACCCCAAGCATTAACTGTAGTGATGAGGACCATCTAACCATTGTACAACAGCAGGCTACCATGGATACCACTGATGCAAGCTGGTAGAGAGACATTACTGACCAAGGAGTCACACTAACTTTCCAGGCGAGTCTCTCTGTTGCTTGCACAGCTGGAGATGTGACACTGACATGAGGTCTACTTTGAGCATGCTCACCATTGCTTCACATACAAGCAGCAAAATAATAGTTGTTGATTCTCCAACTGGCAAAATTTTCTTTCACCCCATTGCAATGAAATTTTAGTTGTTTACTGAAAAAATTAGTTACAGAAATAATAAGTTATGCTGAAAAAGAGCAACAACTGCTCTGAGGAAATAATGAGCCTGAGCTAGCTGTGTTTGGATGTAACATTTGATGTTCATGTTGCAGTCACCCAGTGGTGTGCCATGGGTGTTTCAATGTTTTAGTCCAAACTTCTAATCATCACCTCGATCAGAGGCAAAATGTATCCATCTAAAACCAGCATCCAGAGTGGAGTAGATGGGACCTCAACCAGTACACACGAACTGGGCTTGTCACTGATGACTATAGCTTATTGGACCTCTGAACCTTATATGTTGTTAATTTTAAAATATATTTTTTCATTCTTTGTTAAAATTAAATACAGGAATTATGACTTTGTAGACACACTTCTGATGGCTCCATGTTTTTATGTAGACAAGGCATTTTTTAAAATTATCGCTTTTTGGATGCAAAGAATTGGGAATTTGGAAATATGTATCAGTATATTTTTCACATAAACATGTTGAGATTTTTGATCTTATTCTAATCTTATTTGTCTCAATTTTTCAATCTTCAAAGATTAAAGATCATCATCAACTTTTACAATTACTATTATTATGTTTCTTTGCATCTAACAATAGTAAGAACTCACTCACCAAACTGTCACCGATTTTTCCACCAAAGATCATGTGTACTTTTATTCTAATATAAAGTATGTCTTTAATAATTTATCAATATATTATGAATATTTTATTTGTCAAGTGAAGAGCTTTATTGTCACTTCAGCCAATTACATGTAGTATAGTACACGGAAAGACGAACCAACAACACTCAGGCCGTACTGTTGTTACTCAAAATTAAAAGTCAAAGTTCTGTTTGTGCAGGTTCAAACATGCCTCAAACCTACAACTGAAGCCAATAAAGAGTATTTTTCATCACCGCCAGCTGAGCAATAAACCCTGCCCCAACTTCACACATTTTCACCCTGCACTTCAAAAAGCTGTCGCTCTTCTTCTCTCAGAGCTGAGATTGGTCTTGAGAGGGTTTGGACCGGGAGGTTCTGAGGTCCTCGTTTCTCTCCATGAGGCCCGAGGAATGGAAGGAGCTGCAGCTTTGTAAAACAGATGTTCCCGCTCAGCTCTAAACCAAATTACGCAGCAAAGCTCGGAGCCACAGGCCACAACCACATGGATGCTGATTGAATGGCAAAGAGGGGGCAAGCAAAGCAGATCCAGCTCAATAAAGCGGCCACATCACGAAATCTGGTCAGCCTTTGAGACGTGAAGATGAAAGGGATATTGACATCACTATGGAGACTAAAAGGAGAGCTGGAGGCTTTGGCATTACGTCCCCACTGCACTTTGAGTTTTTTTTTTTTGTTTTCAATGTGTAAAAATGTGACTCAAAAATAAAGTTAAACCTCCAAATTCTGACAAAACTGTGTTTAATTTAAGAACGGGGGTTCTATAGGAGAAATTGAAGCTTTTTATCAAATTCTATAACAAATAGAGTTAAAATTTAATTTAATGCTCTGAAGGCACCAGTTTTAAAAGTATTTGGGATATAATACTGTTGATCTAATCGTCATCTGTCTGGAGGATCAGTTCGATAATTACCTGAACCAACATAACATTTCACCATCTATCAATTCAGTTGTGAAATATCAAGATGCATTAAGACAAACTGCTCAAAATATTTCCAAAAATGTGAAAATGGTGTTAAAATGGTCCACTTTGAAATTCCTTTTACTTTATTTAGTTTTTTTGTATCTTCTGGTTTTAATCAAGGCTTTTTCATTTTGGACAACTTGCTTTGTATTTTATTTTGCATCAAATCATAGTTACAAATAGATTTTAGGTTACCCATACACTCAAACAGGTATTTGTTTTGGTATCCTTTGCAGATGAAGACTGCTTGTATATGCACTAACAATATCATTAATTTTGTCTGGTCTTGTAAAACAATTATTTGTAACTTAAAAAAAAGGTACGAATTTAGCTTTAAAGTAAGGTTTCTGTGAGATCTAAGCGCTCAAGACACAACAAAAGTTCTCTTTGAGGAGACATGGCTAACTTTGTTTCTCTGTTGAGCATTTATGTTTTGTTAAGTTTTGTTTGTTGATTTTGAATGAATTTTATTGTGGCTTTTTTTTCTCATAAACATCCAGGAACACATGTTGCAGTCTATAGCAAACCAAATTTACACCCAATCCAAGCTAAAATACAGAAGTTCGGACTTAAAAATGGACCAAAATCTGTTTAAATTATATAGTAGAGAGTTACTTTCTAATGTAGAAAAATTGTAATTTACATTAATTGTAAACGTTCATCCTGGCATTGTAGATATTTTTCTGCACACCTTATTTAAATGAATGGATAATTGAAAGGTTTCTGCTGATCTAGATGACCTTCTAAAGTGAATATTGAGGTGCGCTGGAGCAGGGAACCCCAAAAAACATGGCAGGAAGCAGGTCTGGGTGTGACTAGTTAAATCTAACCAACAACAACAAAAGTGGATAATCCCAGATAATTTATGATTTAACGAGGGGTGCAATTACTTTCCACACAGGAATAACTTCCACACAGCTTGTTTTGGATAGTTTTTTCCCTTAACAAACTAAATCATAATATGAAAACTGTATTTTTTCATTAATCAATGTTTTTTTTATCTGATTAAAATTGTTTGAGAAGATGAGATATTTAAGTTTTAAATTGTTTTGTTTTTGTTAGAAATCTGTAAGGGGGCAAACACTTTTAACAGCACTGTACACAACAATGGATACCAAAGACCAGGATCAAGAAAAAACAGAGTATCAAACATAATGTCCTGTGAGTCCTATGGTGTACTCAAAATGCTGAAAATATCAACATTTAGGCCATGGTATGGAAAGGGAGGGGCAACTCGGCAGCTTTCAGGTTTTTCAGGTTCTGACGGGAGGTTTGTTATCTTTATGTGTTAAATTATTCCTCTCACCAAACGGAAAGTTTGACATGTCTAATCGAAGCCAGAGTTTAAACTATTTACAAAACAGATGACAAATGTGATCAAAAGATGCAATGGTAACATAAAGAAAGTGCACAACCACTGCTGTCCGATCTTCTGTCAGCACTGTGGTGTGAAAATGAATGCAAAACAAACGAAAAACAAATAGTCTACCAGTCATTTTAGAAATTTAATAATGGTAGAATATAAACTGTTGTTCATCTTTCCTTTGTGGAGATAAAAGTTATGTTTTAATACAGAATTCAAAAAGGGATGTAAATATTTCTCAGTCTTATTTAAACTTTATTACTTTAAATTATTGCTCGACTAGACCTGAAATGAAAACATGGTTAAACCTGAAACTAAATCATGCATAAAATTGTTGAACACTATTGAAAGAGCCCTGACATTTAGCATAATGGATGTTATGCACCATCATGTGAAGCATTTTGTTAGACTGAACACTTACATAAATCACAGCTAACTTGTCAGTTGTACCACCTGGTCTGAACAAAGCCCTGCAGCCGTCACCCCTCTCTGTCCTTTTTACCTGATAATCTCCTTTAGCTTTAAACGGAACATTTATCCTGTGAAATTCAGTGCAACAGAAACACAATTTTACAGTCCCTGTCATGAACAGTGGAGCTACTGGGTTAGAAAAGATTCATCAAGCTTAATGATGAGCTTTCACTGTCCTCTGGGCATAAAATGTACCACAAAGCGTGCTTCTTTTAGTGACCACGGGAATCTGAAAAGTCTGGAGGAAGCAGCTTTGGATACATTCCCCATCAGTGCAAATGGGAACTCCTGGGTGACATCGATTACCCAAGCATAGCAGACATTTCACTAGGATTACTTCACATTGAGCTCCAGTCTCAGTCTTGCCTTTCAGTAGAAAGAGTGAGAAATAAAGATGTAAACTGTGCAGAACAAGATCAGCTGTGTAAGTTTGTAGCAGGCTTCACATGAAAAACAAGGGCCAACCTGTAAGAAAAGATAATTAATTTTGAATCACTCATGTTTAGTTTGGACGGTTCAAACTGCGGACTGACAAGTTCAGGAGCTTGACTCTGATTTTCATCGCTGACTCAAAGCAAGCCTCCCATCTGGGTGCGGCCACCTTAACCCAACTGAAACACTGAAACTTGGCTGGGTTTTCTTGTTGCACACGGGACGTGCCATCAAAGTTAGTGGGCTCCACTCCTGTTCCTGCTGAACTGAGCCAGTTTTCAGGTAAAACACTGATACCAGTTCAGTAGGCACAGGAGGGCACAGCCCAACACTCTTTCACAGGGCAAACTTCAGCGCATGAAATCCTGGAGAAATCAAATCAATCTCATTTATAAAACACATTCAGAACAGCAGGATTGATCAAAAAGCGATGTACAATCAATCTCTTAAAACAGACAAAATTATTTAATAGAAAGGAAAGAAAATGCGTTGAAACCGTAAAAGCAGATTAAGAAATGGTGTAAACATGACCATAAAAAAAAAGAAAATAAATAAAACTAATTAAAAGTCACTGAGATTAAAGATGTTATAAGTTGTTTTGTTAAGCTGACTGATCTAGAGGAAAACAAATCTAAAACAAATAGATGTTAAAAGAGTTCCACTATTAGAAAAGGTGGAAAGCAGTTAAGAAATATAATCATATTCAATAAATTCGAATTTATATCCTGATGAGTCTTGTTTGTCAGATTAAAAGTATCTTTTGAAAATAACAACCTTTAAGCAGGTATCAAACATACTTTTCATTAAGCCCACGTTTCAGTTTTTAAAAATAGTTTTACATAATGGTCTGGTGTAATATTGTAATTTTAAATGTCATGTTTTCATTACGCTGCAAGTGGAAAAATTGTCACATTAACAGAAATAAAAAGGATTTCAAACATGAATCTCTGTGTAATTAATCTATATAATGTGTTTTGCTTAGTGAAAAAGTTCCTAAAATAAATGGGTCTTTCAATAATATTCTAATTTATTGAATGGGTCTGTATGTATATATTAAGGTGCCAAAGCATCCAAAGCTTTAAACATAAACAAGAGGATTTTAAAATCAATCCTATATTTACCACAAATCCAGAGGAGACACCCTAACCTAGGAGGAATGATTCTGTCTCTTTTTCTGGTTCCAGGTAAAGAAGGAATCTAAGAGACAAAACAGAGACTGGCTTATAATCAAACCTTGAGCTCACTAAAGCATGTATAACTGTCCTTATGCCATTATTGGTGAGAATGAATGTAACAAACAATTGTAGATATCTAATTTCCTGTTTTGTGGTGTAAGGAATGCAATGTTTCAGAGGTATTTTGAGGACCACAAATAACCATCTCCAGCATATTATCATTTAACTGTATAAACTTATTAAACCATCCAGGAATGAATCTTTAGAATTTATCTTACAGCTGTGGGGTTATCTGGGCTTTAGAGAGTATAAATCTCTGGGTCATCTGCAGAACAGTGGTATGAAATATTGCATTTTTGCAAGACTCAACTTAAAGGAAACACATATAAAAATAAAATAGTCCACAAGATAAATCCCTGAGGAACACCACAAAGAAAAGAAAATAAATGTTGAGGCATACATCCAGCATGGAAGATAACAACCTTCCATGCTGGATGTATGCCTTACTACTAAACCAGTAGTCACTGCCTCCTCAATCCCCGATTCTTGAATAAAACTAATCAAAACAAAAAGTCCTGTTAGGGTTATCCCTATCAGGACTTTTTTCCCCTCTATTCAGATCCAAGTTTCATGGTCCATTAAAAGCAATGACATAAATATCCTTGAATACCAAACAATTTTAAAATACAGTGAAATAACTCAATACAGTTCACCAGTAATATATCCAACCTAACTCATGCACCAGTAATGTTTTTGATGCTGCAGTATCCATTTTTCTGGACACAGACAGACATTGTGTTGATAAATGCAGTCCTCTATAAAGCCATGTCTTGTTCCTGTCGACAGTGTGCTTCTTTTGTGGAGAAGTTTGCTAAAGCGCTTTGCGAAAGCTACCATGTTTACGCTTGGTTTTGAAACGACTTGTTAATAATTCAGCTTGAAACATATTTAACTTTCGGGTAATTGTGTGAAAACTTACAGAAAAAATGGTTCTCCTCCTTCATAAACTTAGTACTTTGTTTTGAATGATATTTAGATTTAATGACTAGTGTTTCGGCTGCTGTCTGGACACAGCTTGCAAAGCAAATGAAACAGACAAACAGGAAGTGTTTAGAAAAAACCCACATTACTTAAATCAACCAAATGTATGCTCAGCCTCTGATATGACTTTGCACACAGTGCAGTCAAATATAAGTCATGCTTTTCATAAGTTACAGACTGAAGTACATGGAAAAATAGTTCAAGCTTTTGCATCTTAAACATAATGATAATAACTCTACCTCCGACTCGACTGTGTGAGATTTTTACATTATGCTACTCAAAATGGGATTAAACGGTAACCGTATTTAAATTCATCAAGACAAAGTAAAAGTAGTATAGCCACAAAGAAAAAATAAAGCACAAGGATTAAAAAAGTTATACATTTCAAGTTTATAATGCCTTGAGTGTTAGTATTACTAATGTTTGCCAATATTACTTTTTTTAAAAATAAAATAAAATAAAGCTGCACAGGAATGACAAACCTCAAGATATACTTAAGAATAATCTTTTTGTTTTACTCCATTGCAATAGGTTTCACCAAACCTATAAAAAATGAGCCTAATACTGAGATATACAAACTATGACATTCTAATAGATAAAGATTAATGGTATCACTGTAAAATGACTCCATTTCAGATCAAAGATGAATGTTACCGTGAGTCAGAAGACACAAATGCTGGTGTGTTTGCTCTAAAACTCAACTCTTGGATCCACTCAGCCACAATATACGGCATCGGGTTGTGTTAGTCAGCTTGTTTCCACCTAAGAGTGGGCTGGAGCAAGAATGTTAGAAAATGTGTGCTAGAAACTGTATTTTGAACTTTTGTGGTCATGTAACTTAACGAATGCTGTGATTTCTATCATAACAAGAAGGTGCTGAATCTAGTAAATGAATAAAGGAACACTATGAACACAACATAGGCTAATAAAAATGTGATAATTATTTTAAAGTAAAAAAAAAAGGCTTTTTTTAATCTATCACTTGTTGCCTTAAGTAAATCACGGCTTGCTCCTTCCTTGAACTGGATTGGAATTAATTTTCAAGAGGTTCTTCAATAATATCAGAAATAATTTAGTTATTTAGAAATTAATGTTTAAATGCACTTTAGTGCACACACAGCAACCTCCACACCTATTGATCCCCCGTAAAGCACAAAAAGCCTCAATACAAATTAATGACATAAATTAATATTTCAGAACGCTGCTGCTCATGTTCTCACTAAAACCAGGAAAATAGAGCCCATCACCCCAGTTCTGAAGTCCTTACAATGGCTCCCTGTAGCTCAGAGAATAGACTTTAAAATACTTCCTTTAGTTTATAAATCACTGAACGGCTTAGCACTAAAACACATTACAGACCTGTTGTCGTCGTATCAACCTTCCAGACCACTCAGGTCTTCTGGTTCTGGTCTGATCTATATCCCCAGAATCAGAACCAAACATGGAGAAACAGCATTCAGTTTTTATGCTCCACTAATCTGGAACAAATTTCCAGAAAACTGTAGAGATGCTGAAACACTTTAAGTGTTTAAGTTCCTTTAAATCCAGGCAGAACCCCACCAGTTTAGAGCTGCCTTTGAATCATAGTAACTTGAATGTTGATCAGTATAGTTAATGTTTATTTGCTTGATGATTTTGATAATGGCATTTGACAAAATGTAATGTTTATTGTTTCTTTCATAACTGGTTGCTGTGCTATGTTTTTATGGTGTAGCACTTTAAACTTTAAACTGCCTTGTTGCTGAAATATACAAATAAACTTGACTTGACCATTTACCCTACAAAGAAAAGTTTTGCCCATTGAGCATTGGTGATTTGCTTTGCCTCCTTTACCATCCTCCTTACTGTGCATTGTGGGTACAAAACCTCCTTTGTCACTGTGTCTGTCAAGAAATATGGTCGAGTTTAGGCCAGTATCTCATAGCCATATCCAGACTTAGGAAGATCAGCACACATCTGCCTTATTTGAATGCCATGTTCTCGTGTTTTTCCCATTTTAAACAGCAGATAAGAGCAATGGGCCTCATTGCCAAATTATGTGCCCTCCAGGAAACCAGAAAGTCTTGGGCTAATACTTAAAAAAGTAAAGTAGGACTTACAAAAAAAAGATTCAGTTAACTGTATTTTAGATATCTAGATCAAGAGAATTACTCCAAAATGTAATTTCTCTCAAGATTATTAGTGTTGCATTAAACTGAACTGAATTGAATTGAATTGAATTTTGGGAGTACCAAACAATTATTTTGATTTTAACAAAAAACTGTAATCTCACTCTTTTGGTCTGAAATTTTTCTTTCTTTCTTTCTTCCTTTCTGAACTGAACAATTAAAATTCCAGCAAAACATACAGGAAACTGAAAAACATGACAAAAAAATTTCAACAAAATGTTTTAAAAAACAAAAGGTGCTCAAAAAGGCGCAGGAAAAAGCAGTGGCTCATCCAGTCCCGCTAACTTATTTCAAGACTTCAGACAAACTTGTCAAGGATGCCAATAAATGTGGAGGGCACTGTATATCAGTGAAAGTACAATAAATATTGCTTGATTTCTCAATCAGAATGTTAGAACACGATTTTTGGCTTGAAATAACAAGCCAAAAATAACATATTTTCTTTATGATGGTACATAACTGAGATTTTTTAATTTTGGACAAAAGTTTGAATGCTGTTATTGCAGGCATAAAATTTAAAGGGCAGTCACGAGCTTGCCTTATTATTCTTCAAACCGCATAATGTCTGTAGTACTTTGAATTATTATATCTGGGTCACATGGTCAGATTTGTGGGTAGATTTACAAGATTATGATTATCTGGACTAAGAAAGTTTCTTTCATCCAGAGGAAAAGCAATACAAGTTCAAAAATTACACTTTAGGCCATAATCGTGACCTTATTCTCTTTACATGGCATTTCATCTCCTCCTGACCTCTCATTTTTTCTTTCCTCCTTCGATCCCTTCTTCTTCCAGCTTATCCAAGATCATCAAGTTCTGTCCATCCACCAGAACAAATCCTCCACGTTGAATCAACTATTTCACCTCAGGCACTGAACTTAGCCACTGTGAACAACACATTGCAGGGATCAATGCTCACCAATTAGCTAAGCTCTGTGCCTTTAGCAAGTGGGTGGCTGGCTGAGATTTATGCAGACCTTTATGTGAGAAGTCGCCATTGAAGTCAATGATTTCAGAGCCTGCAGTTCATGCAGTGTGTTCAGAGGCTGCAGTAGAGGATCTCCACTTTTATCTTATATATCCAAATAAATTCCTTGTTTATAAATCTAAAATCCAACATCTGAAATATAAACCTTCTCCTGTGTGGCTCTGCTTTCATTAACATCCATTTCCTGGTACATTAGAGCAGAGCGGTGAGGATAGTTTAAATTTCCAACAGCTGTAGCCTTAAATACACACAGACACAACTTAACCTTTTAGAGGTCTGCTGAGATGGTTGATAATGTTTCTGTTTAATTCCTTCAGTTCTCCAGAATCCTGCCTGACAATGAATGCTGCCAGGAGACACATTCCTGTGTGAAAATGTGAGGTCGGGGCAGAGTTCCTGCTAAGCCGTGAAGGAGTGGAAATCCCTGGCAATGTGATTTTTGTTTTTCTTTGTGCATCAAATCACGGTGCCAGGAACCCTCCCCTAAACAGCCACACCAGAGGCCCAGTCTCCACCTTTCTGCCCTTTACCGCCCTCCACACCGTTACATCATTTTTGGACTTCAGATGTTTCTTTTCTGCTGCCTCATTGGAGAACCTGTGACCTAGAGAAAAAAAAAGAGAGGAGATTTTAGATCCATTATTTCTCTCTGTAAAACAAAACCTTCATATCAGACCTCACAGTGTCTTGATGATAATATATGATGCACTTAAGAGCACTCATCCAAGCCCTGCAATGGAAGATGATGCAACATAATGCGTGTAACAGAAAAATTGCATTTGTGAGATAAGATAAAAAAAAAAAAAAAAAAAAAAAAAACAAACTCTGTGGGCTTTTTGTTGCAATGATCAGCAGGAAGCAGCAGATGTGGCATCTAGCTGGAACATGCACAGCCAGCTACCTGCTCAGTTGTTTTAACGCAAACCAGGAAACACTTGCAGTGCACTGCCAGTGGGTGTCTGTGCACCCCTGGTTTCAGGTTAGAGAAAAACAGTTGATTTGTTTTTCCACTGTTTGAAGCTTAATGTTGGTTGATCAGTTCAGAAGGGGGCACAGAAAAACCCTCTTGTTTTAACAACTTCCTTCTTGCAGAATTTTAAATGTCATGACGTACACCCATCCCATCTATTGTTGTTGTTTTTCGTTGTTGTTGTTTTTGTTTGTGCTGTTTTGGAGAGAAATTTCCTGGCCCACCCGGGTGGGGAAGGAATAATGACAGGATTGTTGAGCGGTGAGGAGGAGGAGGAGGTTAGGGCTTAGTCTCAGCGGTTTTTCCTTGATCACTTTTTGTGCATCTCCTCTCTTTCATTTCAGACTTTAAACCATCTGGGCTGGCGGTGTTTCCTAACAACAGGGTGAAGATGCTGTTTGGAAAAGTCTGGAAAGTTCTAAAACTTCATTTCAGTGTTTTCTATAACTAAATACTATCAAGAAGAAAACTAAAATGTTCTCTCCTACTGTAGGTGAGACAATCCAATCTTTTTGAACATCTTTCCGAGTTTATTTTATTTTGAAAAGTTTATTTATGTACACAAAAACATATTTTACTAGAAAACAAAGAAACAATCAAAATCATAGTCTTTAAAATTGAAAAACTTTGATGTTCTCTCTAAGTAAAGTTACATGTTTCTTATTTTTCTGTATAAAGCCTTGGTGTTCATGCACAGAGCCTCAGTACACACTGTACAATCTTACAAAAGGCATGCAGACGTTTTCCAGACAGAGAAATATGCCTGTGCTGTCAAGCAGTGTGTTAACAGACAGCCACTCCCTGCACAGGAATCATGAATAAAAATGTTTGTGTAGATTGTGGGATCTGGAACATGAAGTTGTGCATCAGTGAACAGCAAAGGCAGAGTGAGGGATTGCCTACGTGTGCACGCTTCATTTGCATGCACAACTTGTGGTGTGTTTGTCTGACAAAGAAAAAGAAGAGAAATTGCTGAAGATGTGTGAATGAAGGGAGTGGCCGTTGCCGGCTAACACCGCGGTGAGTCAGTGTTTGTTTGGTGGGTGTGAAAGTCAAAATGGGAAAAGAGTGATAGCTCTCAGATTAAAATGAATGGCTGTTCACATGTGGCATGAAATCGAGTGTAACATGGTGAGGTTTTGAGTGATTCAAAGAGAAAAAAGTTATATATAAAAAAAATATATATATATATATATATATATATATATATATATATATATATATATATATATATATATATATATATATATATATATATATATATATATGTATGTCCTATTTTGGCATTACTACATGTATTTTCATATTTTTCAGCCATATTTCTAATCCAGATCCTCAACGTGTACAGCAGTTAGTCATCTGTTTAGTTGGTTAGTGAAAGTCAGATATGATGTCTTATGTCTGCATGAGTTTGATGAACAAGATTTACAGCCTGAAGGAACTTATTATTGCATAAAAGACTGGAGATGTGAGAACGTCACCACATTTAGAAAGCACAAGATGTGCACACTCAGCCAGACAAACTGACCCCATTCACGCAGGCCGTTTGTTGGGCAAATCAGAGTCAACAAAAATGAGTTCAGGTGGCGTAGCAAACTGAAAAATGCACTAAGTACCTCATAAAATCTGAACATTCTCATGTGTTTAACTTTTTAACGCTGCTCAGGCTGTCTCTAGCTGCATTTTTCTTCTCAGAGGATGACAAAAACCACAAACCGTTTACTGAAAAGCACTTTCTCATGTCGCACAGCTCTGCAGTTGGCAGTGTTTACACAGGAGATGTAGAGATAACAGTGGTGGTGATCACGGGTATAACATTCACGTCTGAAACTAGCTGTCCCATGCTGAAGTCACCCTGCATCTCTCACATTGGTGCAGCTGTGATTTGTCACCTTGCTTAAAACAGAGCTAAAGCAAAGTGTTTGGATGGAGACATGAAACAAGAAATTGTCTGAAAAAAAGATTTTAAGTAATCGCTGGCATTCATGTATGATTATAAAACCTGGCTGATGCCACTTTTTAAATTAACATTAGAGTTGTTGTCTGTTTTGCCACCGAGGCATGATAATTTACAGCACAGAACATTTCCCTTTAAAATTAATTGCTCAGTGTTATATTATAAATTATATGAAAAGAAATTTATTTTAACCATGGATGCCAGAAGCCTGTCAAATCTGCAAAACCCAACCTAATCTAAAAATATAATAATAATAATAATAATAATTCTTTTATCCCATCAGGTTCTTTATGTGTCATTTTCAGACTGAATAGAAATCTTTAAACTAAAACACAGACATATGTGACATTTTATTGGGGTCAACATAGGGTCTAGTTTACTGGGCATATTAAAAAGGCTTAAAATAAACTAATCTGTTACTGCAGAAGCATAATCTCAAACTGAAAATTTTAGAAAAATCCACCCCTGATTTGTAGCATTTGTTCAGTTCAGGAAAAAAATCCAACGCCAAAAAAATAATAGTTTGGAACAAAGTGCCACAGTTATTGGCAACCCCAATAATCCCTTTTAAAATAAATGTAACTGAAACATTTGCATTTCAGGCCTTAATTATTTGCAAAATGACCTGGAAATTCAGGACATGGTCTCTCTGAACATTTTCAAAGGACTTCTTAATGGCTCAGAGGCAGAGACATCTGGCTGCAGATGATTTCCTTAATTATTTTTATTAAAGTACCAATTATGTATCTGTCTCTGGGTTTTGATTTTAGTATCTTCTCCTGTCTTAAAGTTTACTGCTGTCTTTCTTGCCCAGCACACTCAGTACACAATCATTTACTTATTAAGGTTAGTCAGACTGTCTAGAAACTATTAATTAATAACCAGAACCCCACTTCTTATAGCCGCTCTTCAGACAAAGGAACATGCAATTCAAGAAAGGCGCATGTGTGATGATCTTTATAATTAAGAAAACAACTGCTTATCTGAACCTACGCACATACACAGTAAGGGTGATAATTAAAACATTTAAAACTGTAAAAAAAAAAAAAAAAAGGCTGGGCAAGGACTCATTTATTTTGCCACCATGGAAAGTGAGGAGGCTTGAAATGGTGGTGCAAAAAAAGCCTCTCTAAAGCTCAGCGTTAGAGTATTGCAGCAGACAGTGGCATCATGGTGTCACAAGTTAAACTGGAATATTTAAACCCCTTAAAGATGTTTAATTGTAATACTAAACCTAATAGTGAAGAAAAATATAAAAGAAAACCGAAAGTGAAAATAAATTGTAGGTACAAATATTAAAGAAGTTTATTGGCAACATTATCTTCTAACCTTGTAAGCCTTTAAACAGGCTTTAAACTTTGATGTATTTTAAATGAAATGATAAATGAAGTGAAAGCGACAATCAAAATAAAAAAATAAATTGTAGGTGTGCAAAAAGATTACTTTCTTCCAGAGCTTGATTGTGAGGAAATGCAGATTTAATCCTTTACAAAATGAGGGCTATATTTTGCATACATATTGTCTTCAGAAGCTTATGTACTAAGACTCTACATACCCTGCCAACAGATGACTCACTGCACAAGGAACTTTAATCAGGGTGGCTATAAATCATTAATATCAAATCACTGACCTCAACAACACCAGTATTCACCACTGAACAACTAAGATCACACGGCAGAATAATCATCTGTCAAAATTATTATGCAATTATGCATCTGTTAGTTGTTTGACTTTACAGAAATGATAGTTGAGCCGAGTTCACTGAGTGATGGTTCAGCTGTGAGAAATTGTCTTTTTTCATCCTACTTTATGAAATGAGTTAAAACACTAAGTAGTCACCTGTCTTAGGTAAAATTACTTAATATGAGTTCAAACCTTAAATGATATTTCACTACAGTCATTTATCAATAAAACATGTTCTTAATTCATTGAATTTTAAATCAGAATAAACTTTTCCCATTTTAGGTCAATTAGGAATACCAAAATTTATTCTATTGCTAAATGGAAGAATAATGAGACAGAATTTTTTAAAGTGGTTATGACAACAAATTTAATTTTTCTGTGGTTTTGGGGGTATAATATGATCTGTTGTGCACTGATGAGGCCGTGTGAATGTTAAGTGTTGGTATCAAAAGCCCTGCTCATAGGCGGTCAGCTTTGTTTCTTTGCTCAAAATCAAAGAACAGTTTATCTTTCTACATAATTCATATTCTCCAATCAGAGCACATCAAGCAAACAGCCCTCCTTCTCCTCTAGGGCTAAGTCGGGCTAACATGTCTGGCTACTCCACTTGAGAAGAGGATGGCAACAAAAAAGCGGAGCTCAAAAATGGATGGAAGTTTCCACTTAATCCCGAAGGATGAGAGAACCAGAGAAGAGTGGCTGAAGTTAATTTATAGGGAACCACACAATTATGACCTCAATTTGAGACTATGTTTAGCGCATTTTACTGAAGAGTTTCCTAAATATGGTTGTAGCCAATCAGAGTGAAGTCAACTAAGTAGAGCCACATATTATTACCGTACCCAACCTTTTTACCGAGGAGGGAAATCTGGCCTGCCAAAACAACCCCCTACAAAAAAATGATGTTATTTTTTTTAATGAAATTCTTTGGAGAATTGACATGCAGTAATATCAGCTATATGAAATAGTTTATACAGTGATGCCACCACCCCTTTAAGCCATTTTTTATTACTCTCTTCAAGGTCAAAAGTTTGAACACACTAAGATTACTATGCCTTTAAACAATTTGGGACATTTGATGTCGTCTTTGGAAGCTTTTGATAGGTTTATTGATAACATCTGAGTTAATTAGAGACACACCTGTGGATGTAATTTAAGGCACACTAGAAACACACTGCTTCCTTGAATAACATCATGGGTAAGTCAAAAGAAATCAGCCAACATATCAGGAAGAGAACTGTGGATTTGCACAAGTCTGGTTCATCCTTGAGTGAAATTTCCAGATGCCTGAAGGTTCCTCGTTCATCTGTACAATTATACACAAGTATAGACATGATGGGAATGTCTAACCATCATACTGCTCAGGAGGGAGAAGGATTCTGTGTCCCAGAGATGAACATGTTTTGGTCTGAAATGTGCAAATCAACCCAAGAACAAAAGCAGAAGACCTGGTGAAGATGCTGGCTGAAGTTGGTAAGAGTGTGTCATTATCCACAGTGAAATAAGTCATGTACCGCCATGAGCTAAAAGGCGACTATGCCAGGAAGAAGCCATCACTTTAAAAGAAACATAAAAAACACAGATTAATGTTTGCAAATGCAGACAGGGACTAAGACTTTAATTTTTGGAAACATATCCTGTGGTCTGACAAAACAAAAATTTAACTGTTTGGCTATAATGACCAGCGTTATGATTGGAGGACAAAAGGGGAAGCTTGCAAGCTTGAGAACACCATCCTGACTGTGAAACACGGGGGTGACAGCATTACGTTGTGAGGTTATTTTCCTGCAGGAGGGACTGGTGCACTTCATAAAATAGATGGCATCATGAGGAAAGAACATTGTGTGGAAATATTGAAGCAACATCTCAAGACATCAGCCAGGAAGTTAAAGTTTGGGCACAGATTGGTTTTCCAAAGGGACAATGACCCGAGGCATACAGCCAAACTGGTTACAAAGAGTCTTAAGGACAACAACGTCAATGTTTTGGCATGGCCATCACAAAGCGCTGATCTCAATCCCATTGAAAATTTATGGGCAAAGCTGAAAAGCACGTGTGACCAAGACGGCCTACAAACATGGCTCAGTTACACCAGTCCTGTCAGGAGGAATGAGCCAAAATTCCTGCCAACTATTGTGAGAAGCTTGTGGAAGGATATCCAAAATGTTTGACCCAAGTCACACAGTTTAAGGACAATGGTACCAAATACTAAGGAAGTGGATTTAAACTTTTGACTTTGAAGAAAGTGATAAAAATTACCTTAAAAATTCTCTCTCATTATTCTGGCATTTAGGAAATAGAAAAAAACATTTGGTAGTCCTAATTGCTAATGTACGTGACCTTTTTAAGATTTTGTTTGCTGGAAATTTGAAAAACAAAGTAACACCACAAAATTATTTGCTATTTTGTGTTTGCTTATCATTTAAAATACCATCAGATTGAAAAAAGGCTCTGGCTGTACTATGGTAAAACATTGAGAATTATAGATATCTGTATAGAAAATTATTTACTATGTCTACAAACAAAATGCTGAATGCAGAACATGCTGAATTCCTTCTTAGAAATCAGTCTCAGTCTGTCTTTTCAGTCCAGTCTTTGACACATATCTGATTCTGTCCTTTCCAAGACTCATAGTTGACCAGGGGACACATAGTAGCTAAAAGTGAGCGGATCAAACCAAAATTTCTATAATATCGATACCAAGTCAATATCAGTATCGACTCGATATTAACATGGTAAGACAGTAGTTTTAGATTCCCTCCTGAAATTTTATTTAATCTTTTTATTGTAGTTTCTCAACTCTGCCTCAAAAAGATTTTGTTTTAATTTGCTCTCAAATTATAATTTTCTGCACTTTGTTTATTCTGGAAAAATGCTCACAAATTTGTGTCCTTTTTCTGTTGCTTCTGTTTGTCATGTTAATATGTTATTAAAGTATTTTTTCGACACCTAAAAACTTTGTTCAAATGCTGTCCTAGGTTTTGACTAAATAATTAAAAGGAAAAACACCAAAAACACCAAAAGGTCAGAAGTTTTATGATATATCAAACGTAAATAAAAAGTATCGGTATCGGTATCAGCAGTACTAGCCCTGTATTTACTTATGCAGTATTGCACACATCTAATTATAGCTCTTATTCTTATTCCTAAAAAGCAAAAATTGTCCAGAGCCAAAAACTAAGACTACAAATAACAGAAAGATCCCTTATTACATTTCATTAACAAATACTGCATTGAAAGCTCTCCCTTTTTTATTAAATTAAGGAATAATAATTAAATTGGTCTTTTTTAGGTTTTAGAACAATAACACGATATAGAAAAAACATTGTAAAATGGCCAATTTAACCCTTTTCCACATTTATGGAAAATAAATAAATAACCATCAAGCCATTAGTATAATTTTGCTGTGGATATTCTCTGTCAACATTATATGAAAACATAAATCCTTTTATGTGCCTAAATAAAGATTTTGGTGTAGGAAGCCCAGAGAATCACATGTGGCTCTGGAGCCGCAGGTTGCAGAACCCTGTATCAGACAGAGACAGCATTGTGTAAAAGCATTTCCTACACGCAGGTCACAACTGACCAAGCACAAAGGCCTTATCTGAACTGATCGCACCTCTGTAGGTAACTAAAGAACCCACGAGCATTAAAAAGTCATTACCCATGTTGGCCGGGGCTTGGTTTCATTATTTAGCTCATTAGATCACTCAGTCTTGATAATCCAGCCCTCCCATGTGACTGATGATGGGAGCGAGCATAATGCGAGCGCTTTTTCACATGTCCCATTAACAATAATCCACTTTACATAGTTAATGTAATTCAGCGGAGATGTAATTTCATGAAAAAAATCAATCACTACCAACCTTTTCTTAGAAAAGACACCGAATAAGATACAAGAGAGCAAAAAAAGAATTTGAGAACATTATCCCAGAAAACACCCAGTGTTAAATCACATGAATGTGAGCTTTATAGTGCCAATAGAGCAAAAGAGGAATCATGAAATGAAAAAACAATCCAACCCTCCTCGTTGACAGGAACATGATCGATTATAATGCATGAGAGGAAATGGCACAGCTGCATTAAAGCCCAGCATTGGCTATCTCTGAATCTGATAGCATTAGCTTTTGCAGCTATTAGCTAATAGCTGCGGCCGCACTGATAACATTTGGACTCTAAGGGGGAAGACTGTTATCGAGAACCTGAGAGGAACCCAAGTAGAGAGAGGAGCGAGACGGAGAAAGTAACGCTCTAAGGAGGGTAAAACTCTGAAGATGATATGAATGTGTGAGATCAGGTGACGTCGCTGTGGAGAAAATAAACCCAGACACAACAACATGGGAATGCAAGGGTACACTATGTGTCATTGCTGCTGTTAAGGGAGCCAAAGATAATAGTGTCTCTTTTTGCCCTTAACTAATCCAGCCGCTTTCTAAATTTGCAGCACACCCCCTTTGTTTTAAACACCACTTTTACAAACAAAAGCATGCTCTGAAGAAGCTGTAAAGATAAAAAAGAGGCTGATTCACCTTTTTAAATGACTTCAGATTAAGGAGCAGAGGGAGTGGAGGAGGTTTGGGAGGAACTATTGAGATGCATCCGTCAGCATGGCGTGTGAGAAGGGCCAAGAGGAGTTGGCGTGTTCGGCTTGTGACCTCTGTAACCAGCAGGCACCCTCCCACTTCAAGCATGCGATCCCTCCACAAACCCAGGCCTGTTTTTCCACCACACATGGCTTCAATTGGAGTTTACCGCCACCGCTGCTGCTGCTGCTGTTGTTGCTGTGTCTGCAGCAGCCAGGCATAGCACAACAAACTCGATTATGAAATCAGAAATTGGCAAACACTACCATCCAGCCGGTGGTGTCACTTGGTCATGGAAATGTCTGCCTTTCCCAAATTCTGTTTGTTTTTTATTTTAATAATTGCTTTTTTCATATACTTACTTTCATTCACATGTCGTGCATGTGTATATAAACGACCCTTCTTTTGGATCCCGCTGCAGAGCCAACAAGGCAAGCTGTTTACTACTTCGTTGCTCGTAAAAGAAAAATATGCATCTGTCGGGGCCTGTATCAAAGGCTCCTTCATTTGGTTGCTGGCTAAGATGGTTTTGAATGTGTGCTGCTTGTGATTGCCTCGGTTCAGACGGAAATTCTCTGCGGTAGACGGCTAAAAGGACTGAGGGAAACCACACGGTCCCAGCCACTTTATCACCCTGCATTTGATCTAAGAGAAACCTACCTACCTACTTACGGAAAGGAAAATTATACTTGTTTTTCCATATTTCCTACGAATTAAAATGTATTTGTGATAGCTGAAAATCTGGCTTTCATGAAAAAAGCAGCAAAGAAGAAAGCCATAAGTGAAAAACTTTAAGTTCAATTCTCTGTTTGCCACACGCCATGTTGGGGACACAACAAAACGTGTGGCAAATGGTCAGAAGAGACCAAAGCTGAACTTTTTGGCCCCTGTTAAAAATACTGTGTGACAGAAAACTAACACATCCTCCCTACCATGAAGTAACAATACTGGCTTCAAAACATTTGAGACTGGAGCAGAGGTTCACTTTCCAGGAGGATAACAACCTTAGACCTACAGCCATAATGGCCTAGTCAAAGTCCAGACTTAAATCCAAAGATCTGTCCATCTGTCTGTCTATCAAGAAACTCGCCTGGCTATCTATCTATCTATCTATCTATCTATCTATCTATCTATCTATCTATCTATCTATCTATCTATCTATCTATCTATCTATATCTATCAAACTCTAAGAGAAAACATCTGTTCATTGTTGTCCAGGCAACGCCCATATCAGCATCTGCTACAGTGTAAATAGATCCATTTTCCAGATGAAGTGTTAATTTGAATCCAGTTTTAAAGGCACAGTACAATTTTATTTAGTGTTAAGCTGCAGAATAAATTACCATCCGAGTTTAATTCATAACAGGTTCTATTCACTTTTCAAACTGAATCTGACATCTCTTACTAATTCAAGTGTCGCTCACCTGGCTCACCTAAATTCCTTGGTATCAGACAGTATTACCCTGGATGTACGCTTCTTCTTCATATCCCACTGATGTAAATCTGTCCATGCTGTCTGTGCAACTTACTGTCAATGTATTGGCTTCGTTCTAATGGAACAAGTTCCCTCACACATTGGAACAGCTCACTGACCTCACAGACTCAGATAAAGCCTTGGAACATGCTCAAGTATTTGAAGTATTTCTCCAGAAATGTTCTGAGCTTTTGACTTTAAGGTGAGTTTCCCAACCTCCTTTTTCAAACAGCAAAGAGATTATGGCGCCACACAAAACCCCCCACAGTCATGAGATTTGTACGAGAAAGTGCTGGGACAGCAGCTTGAAGTCATGCAGGTGTGTGAAATATCTCTTTTTTTTCTGTTCATAGATTTTTTTAATCTAATAAAGGTTCTTTTAAACATGATTTGGTTCTTAAAAGTCTAGAAAAAAAGGCAACATGATTAGATGAGAACTCAAACACTTGTCGAACAAGCATATCCAATGCCTTCCTGTTTCTCATCATCAAAAGATCACAGCCAGGCTGAGGCGACTGCACAACATGTCTGAGGCTGTAGCTTTGATCAGATCTGTTGTCATGTGTTTGTGACAAGTCAGCTGCCACAGGAGGAAAAAAAACAGGAGGCACAGCAGAAGTCAGCTAATAAAATTTGTGAAAAGAATGCTGCACCCAGACTGAGAGGAAAGTGTGTGTGAAAGAGACGGAGAGGAGTGTTTGCCACTCACCTTACCCTCTGGTGGTTCTGTGGTGGTCCAGGACGGAGTCTGAGTCACATCAGAGTTCAGATGAGGATATTCACAGAGTGGAAGACCCCAGTGACTGATTTACTGGCTGACAAACTAAAATCTGGCTAATAACTGATAAGAAACCTGCCTGGCTGTCTGAGTGACGGAGGCGGCTCCAGAACTCCTTCTGCAGTGGAAATCCTCAGAGGGCTCGACTGCCAGAGCTGTCTTGTCCTGTCATGTCCCGGTCTGTCCAGTGCCAGTTCTCTGAGCTCAACGGCCTAGCAAGAAGCAGAGAGTGGTGGGGTGGTGGTGGTGTGGAGGGAGGGAGGATAAAGCTCTGTCCCCCTGGTTCCCACAGTCTGTTTGGAGGGGAGAAGAGGCAGCTCTGTTCCCATAGAGGTCAGATGTGGAGTTAACACACCCAGCCAGCTGCCTGCCTGCCTGCTACCGGACTCGTCTCCCCTTCTCTTCCCTCCGTCTCTCCTCCCTGCAAGCCTGATCAATCACTCTGAAGATACAGCAAGTAGTGAGCCACTCAGAGCTACAGTACAGACACAGAGAGACTTTCACCCATTGTCCCAGGAGATTCATATGAGAGTCTGAAGGCAGAGCTGCCGGTCCTCCCTTACCCTCCTCCCTAACCTAACCCTCCCTCCTCCCTCCTTCCCTGCCTCTCCTCTTACATTCCCCTCTCTAGTTCTTTTTACAGCCTCCGCTGAGACGCTCTTATTGTGTGGCAATTGCATTAGCCTTTAGCGAGCAAGGAATGGCTCTTAGTGTCTAATGCAATGGTGTCTCTTTGTCTTTATCTTTCTCCTTATCTTTCTTTTCTATGTCTGTCCCTTTTTCCTTGTCTATCAGTTGTACATGCAAACATCCACATGGACACTTCTCCTTCTTCCTTCCCTACAGTTTTTCCATTTCCCTCTGTGGATTACTCCTTAAAGTGACGCTGTGTCTCTCTGTTGCTCTTGTGCAGGTGCTTCTGTACTTTTAGTGAGTCAAGGGGCAGGATTGAATTTCTGCAGGCTGAGAGGCATTGATTCTGTGTTTGCCTTATGATTATCTCAAATGTTTGCAGGCTGATGCAGAGCTATGGTGCAATCCATCACTGTAGAAGATGCAGATACTATGCAGAATAAATGAAACAATGAGCAGAAAAACAAACTTCAACTAAAGTTGCCACTGTATATCCTTGCAACAGTATTCTACTCTAACTTTCTTGTATATTGTCACATAAAAAAGGCAAATCAGTGTTGGGTCTACACAAAACAGAGGACAAAGTAACTAGTTCCTTAGGCTTTTTGACATTAGTAGCAAGTCACAAAATTTGTTCTAATTTCATTAGTTGAAAGAAAAAAGTTTGGCACAAGGTGAGGTTCAGTTCATCTCTTCATTTTGTGTCATTTTATAAACCTTTTTATTTGTATGGAAAAACTGCTATGCACCAATTTGTTTCCTTTTTTGACAACTGATCATTTAAAGTAGCTTTCTTTGAACTACTCATAGTGGAAAATTTGGTTATGTGGGTCAGATAAATAAAATCTACCAGACTGAGGTTGCTCATAGCTATTTTGGTTTGATCAGGGGTCGTAATCTGTCATATTTCCTAAGAGTGAACGGGTCCAAAACAGAGAAATCTTTAAAAAAAAAAAAAAAAAAGTGCTTTTAAGTGAAATATGTGAGATTTTAGAATCTTCTGGCTGTTTGTAGTTTAAAGGACCAAAATGCAGAGCAAAACTTCAGCGAAAATGGAGAAATTTAACTAAAAAAGAAGAACCCACAGGAGCAAATGCAGGACATGGACCAAGGAAGCAGTTCACAGAAGGACCCAGTGAAGATCAAAGAAAACTGAAGCGCGTATATACAGAGGCAGGATGGAGATAGACAAAGAACCAGATGAGATAATCAGGCCGAATGTGGTACAGCTGTGGCTTATGGAAAGCAGAGGAACAGAAGGAGGAAGACTAATTTACACAGACAGAGTTGAACTAAAACTTGAAGTATCTTCAAACCAAAAAGAGAAAAGCCTGACAATAACCGAAGAAAATAAATTGAAATGTAATAGGAACGAAAACACAAGAATAAACTAAGAAACTAAACACAAAGAAATGAACTAATACGTCACCATTCTAACAATAATGAACACAGAATAGAACTAAAAATGGCAAGAGTAACCACAAGGAAATGAACAAGATACAAACACAAAAGAAAATTAAATTCCAAACACACAAGACAATCATGACATTTTCATGATTATCTCCATTTTTCATCAAAGTACTTAAATACCACAAGAAATAAACTGATATGCAGTGGTTCAGTTCATGGATAAGAAGTTGTTTATGGCAGGAAATAGGAGTGCTGGTGCATGGGTATGTAATAGAAGAATAGATCAGCAGAGAGGCAAATGAAAAACCGACCCCAAAGAACCATGTTGCAGCTAAGAAAATATACACCGTTGTCACAATAGCTCAGACATCAAACTGATTGTCCCTGTAAACAACTCAGCCATCAAATACAATAATAGCAGAGCTTCACAAAGCCACCGTCGAAGAGTGACCCTGCAGGGTCGACACTGCAGAGTAACAGGAAGATTACTGGGAAAAAAACAGGATCTCAGTTTTTATCTCCACTTAAATAACTTCTATGCATCTGCAGTTTAAGCCAGATGTTCACATACAAACAGACCTTTTCTCTCACTATCTTTAATTAAATCAGACTAAAACTTTTCTGTTTTAAGTCAGTTAGGATTATCAAAATAATTTATATTTAAATGGATTTAAAGTTGAATTTGATAACACCACTAAGAATGAGAACAGCAAATTTTCCCGAATGAAAAAAGAAGTCATTCTGTCCAGTGATGTCCCTATAACCTGGCTGGCTCCTCCTGGCTGTAAATCCAAAATGTTTAAAGGGCAGCAGAGGAGATTAGGCTCTATTTCAAACAGCACAGTGTGTCCAGACACATCATTCATTAATTAAACTCTCTTTGAAGTTAGATAATATCTTACACAAGCAGTTTCTAGATCCAGAACAGCCACTGCAGTGCTTACAGTAACTCACAGTCACATAATTTATCAGTACAATCTGTGATTTCATTTTGTACTTTTAGTTTACTAGTTTCTTCGAAAACAAATATTGCCTGATAAATATTGTTTCTTATGCATATTACAGTTTTCTCAGTCTCTTTGGTGCATTTCTCAAATCATCCTCGACATTTGCAGTAAGTGTATTTCTCAAAACAGTTCATAGAAACAGCAAAACACCATGGATTACCTGCAAAATCTTGTCTCTTTCTCAAAATTCTTAATTCATTTCTCAAAATTATGAGTCTGTGTCAATGAACATGCCAGTGCCTCGGTAAGTCCTTGTTTCATTGTGTTCAGATAAGATGGTAAAATTGATTAGTCATGTTATCAACATGACAGTGTACTCTGTTCTGCTGTAAACTATGGTTAAAGTTTAGATGACAAGTATTGGAAATTGTAATTGTAGGACATAAATGGCAAAAGACTGAACAAGATTCACATTTAAGCTTTTACTGTAATTTCATGACAGAACATGTCACTGTGATACAGAAAGGAAAAGACAGCACTGCAGAGCACAAAGGGGAAAAATAGAAATAGAAAGATAAGAAAATCTTCTCAAGGAAAACTGTACATGCAGTACTGTAGGAATTACAGTGCAGTCTTCCTATACTGTCCATCTCCATGCTGAGAAAAAAATCCTCATTGGGGTTAAGGAATGAATAGCAGCTGACTGGAGCTCTATCAGCATCTTGTTGTGGGTTGAAAACCATATCTTGATGATGTTGGAGTGATGGAAACTGGCATACGTCTTCAGCCTCTTCTGCTCTTCCTCTGTTTTGCCTCCTAACTTTTCCGCCACAGTCTCACTCCTCTGCCTCATCTTCTTCTCTCTGGCTGCTGACCCCGTCCTTTCATTGTCAGAAATCTAATATTGTGTTGTGTTCCAGCTATGTACACTATACTCTTGCCAGCTGATTGTTTGTGGGACCTTTGAGCTATTTCAGAAAACTGGCTGATCATTGGTTGATCTAATGCTTTACACATTTACCTACGCTGGAGAAAGCCAGGTTTCGTCTGGGAGCAAATTGTCAGTTCAGGAAAGATTTAGAAAAAAGTCTAATGGAAATGTCTAGAAACATGCTTGAAAAGTTGTTGAAGTATTTTGCATGTTGCGATGAACTTATACTTAGATGTTGTGGAGGTTGAGATTGTTCAACAGACACCCATATAATACATTTGAATCAACATGACAAAAGCAACTGAAAATATAGGAAAAAGCAGAGAATTGTAAATAATCACTTGCATGGATGTACAAAAGCATTTGCAATGTGTTCACAAAAATGTTGCTATCTATCTATCTATCTATCTATCTATCTATCTATCTATCTATCTATCTATCTATCTATCTATCTATATGTTTCCATGTTCACCTCCTGGTCCACCTTATTGTCCTAGTTAAAGATCAGAAAGCAATCATGAGCCAGGTTGTTACTGACAGCTTTCTCTTCAAATAGTCTGGTCAACCCTTTGATTGAAACTTCAAATTCCCCTCATATCCACTGCTGTGGAGAAGTGGCAGAAAACAATTTTTACAACATTTGACAAACAAACCATGACTGCTAGATGTTACAACCCAGTGTGAAAACTGGGGGAAATTAATCATCATATACGGTGGAAAAAACAGACATAATGACAGCATCAGTCACAAATCACATAGGTAATACCATGTCAGCAGAAAACAAGCCAAGTTCTCAGGCTGAAATGTTCATTACTCAGGCCAAGGTGCTGATATTTGACTGTATTTATCTTTTTTTCCTCCTGGCCTTGTTTGTTTGTATAAAGTTGTCTAAAAGTGCTCTGACTTTCCAGAGGACTGAGCCAGGATGGAGGAAAAGAACCAAGGCGTCTGACCGGGATCATACCCTCATTTTCAGTGACTAAAACCAAACATTCACTGAAATACCAAGCAGAGAGGTTTTCCAGCCTTCAAACAGCTTCACTTAGTTAAACATGTCTGTGTTACTGTACACACACAGTGTCACAAACTGTTTGTGTGATGTAGTCTCAATTTCAGGAAAAATATACATTCTCATAGTCAAGCTCCATACTCACAAGCTTGCTCACAAGTCTTTCTGGGATCATATGAAGCATTTCAAGGAAATGTTTAGACAGCGAACAGAGACTTTGGTTTAAGGTTTTTGTCTTAACCTTTAACATAATGTCTGCAAACAGAAAAACCACACATTTAACTTTAGTCTGGTTTCAGTCTGGTCTGATGGGGAAACAATATTGATTTTAAAAGTATGCAGCAGACAGATTAAATAATAATTCCTTGGTTGGACTTTTTTTTTTTAAAAATACAACAAAAAAAAGTAAGGGGGAAATTTACAACATAATAAAAATAATGGTGTGCAGATATTAAAAATTGCATACTTAGATTAAAAGAAATGGGCAGCTGAGTAGGTCATTTTAAAGAAAGAAAAATGTACAAGATGTGCATGTATATGTGCATAAAGACAACAAGCCATTTATAAGAAGTGAAAAAAAAATGGTGCAAAGAACGGGGATGTGCAAATAATAGCAGGGAAGTTAACTGAAAGGAGAAAAAAAACTGTGCAAATAACAGCAGAGTTGTAAAGACTTATTGAGTTTGTTGAGAGCAGTGATGGTTATAAAGTTTAACAGCTGCTGGGAGGAAGGATCTGTGATAATCCTCCTTTGTGTACCTAGGATGCCGCAATCTGTCACCGAAGGAGCTCTCCAGTTCAGCAACAGCTTTGTGCATGATGTTGGAGACATTGAGAGACAATTTAAAATGATCTTGATCTGCGTCAAAGATTTGTATCTGGATTTTTGATGATTTTTCTCTCATGTTCTGTCCAGCTTGTTTCAGATGGCCACGACCGATCTGAGCCATGTGAGCTGAAACAGAGTTGTCAACTCTTGAATACATCTTGATGTAAGATGGGGTTGCGAGAAGAGTCAGGATTTTTTTTAAAAAGTGTGATGTTACTAATATTTATCTAAAAGAAAAACTACAAAATAGCTTTCCCCTATAACACTAAGAATCCTCTGGAGATGGCTCAAGATAAAATGTGTCCTCTGAAAAAGTAATTTCATCCTGAAATACTGTAATGTACAGCTGAAACAAGATATTTCCATACGCTGTATACAAAGACAAACCTTTGTTTCCTCACTGCATGATATAAAATAAGACTACATCTTACTTGTTTTAGGTCAGGATTACTAAAATTCTAATATTCTTTCTTCATGATACCATCGAACTTGTTAAGTGCACAGTCCCTCAACACTCCCATGTGATGTTCTCATGCTTGAAAACCCCCAAATGTGTTCTTGTACAACACTTTGATTTAATTTCCTCAGACCATGGTACATGTCTCCAAAAATAGGAGTATTTTTCCTTGAATGGATTTTGCAAACTGCAATCTGTTTTTTATGTTGCCTTTGGTTAATGGCAAGAGGTGACACACTGGCATCCAGGCTGTCCAAATGCATTCAGTAATTTAAATTAAAACAAAAAACAATGTGGTTGTTCTCCATCTTCAGCTTGTTATCTTCTGTATCAGATTCTGCTGATCAAAATATTTCTCAGAAGAGATGGGTACTGGAGGACGATAAGATGTCTCAGCTCTGCGTGCACCTGCAGACAGAGCTGCTGCAGCTGCTGTCTTTGTTGTGATGTCGTGTTACTTCTTCCAGTCCATAGTGTTTACAGCTTTGTGACTTCAAGGGCATAATATTGGTGGGTCGACTTAAATGTCCCGTTGCCTGTTTACGTTGATTCTGCTGA
Source organism: Anableps anableps (assembly GCA_014839685.1). Taxonomy (NCBI): domain Eukaryota; kingdom Metazoa; phylum Chordata; class Actinopteri; order Cyprinodontiformes; family Anablepidae; genus Anableps; species Anableps anableps. Next base: position 19,678,044 of record CM026070.1, on the reverse strand, counting down.
TTGTGCGGTGAAATAAATGTGTAGATCACAGAACGACTGCTGTGTCTATTTACTCTGTTCACTCAGAACTTATCTGTTTAACTGTGTTTCTCTCCTAGATGAAGCCAATAAGAGTTTTTCTGTCATTAACTCTGTTTAGATAGCTTGCCACCATCAGCATGTGAATGTGTGCATGAATGGGTGAATGACTGAATGTAGTGTGAAGCGCTTTGGGGTCCTCTGGGCTTGATAAAGCACTATACAAGTACAGGCCATTTTCTATTTCTTTAACGTAGAAAACACTTCTCAAACCCCAGTTGGTCATGGCAGGTGGCTGCTTATACTGAAGCAGGTTCTGCTGGAGATTTCCTCCTGTAAAAAGGGAGTCTTTCCTTTCTACTGTCGCCACATGCATGTTCAATATGATGGATAGCAGTAAAGCTTCCTTAGATGGAACTCTTTTTCATAGTAAACTGGATTTGACAGCATTGTGTTATGACTGGGATTGAACTGAAATGTATTTAGTTACATTTTTATCTGTCTTGATTAGATATTTATGTATGTAACATTGTCTTGGAAATTGTGACTTTTGTTTTGAACTGGAGCTATATAAGTAAGCTGAATTGGACTGAATGAGTATTTTTTTCAAATCACAAAATATTTAATCTTACTCTTTACTATCTAAGAAGTTTCTCTCCTTAAGAAAATGGACACACAGCTATATTTGTGTGCACATTTGTGTAAATACTGTGTTCTTCTTGCTGCATCGTCTTATTTTATATTTTCATTACAAGCCATGCACTGCCAGAGCGGAAAGATTGAGCGGTGAGTCTGATGACAGACTGAGAGAGAAATGCAACAGGGTGAGCCGAAGACAGTGCCAGCAGGGATGCCACGGAGGGTGCTCTGCCAGGAAAAGAAGGCTAAGCTTGAAGCGAAGGAGGGAACATGCCACACACACACACACACCCACCCACCCACACACACACACACACACACACACACACACACACACACACACACACACACATCCAGAGCTTTTTTCTGAATTTACAAGACTACATGAAAAGAATGACAACAGATCTCCTTACAAACAGACATACACAACCACACAGCAGCATAATACATGCAAATGAGCTCCAGTGGCAGCGTAGCATGTGGCAGAAGTCCAAATCCTCTGCCCACATCCTGTTTCCAGACCGAACCAGAGCTTGCCTCCTCTCACAAGGCGGCACCAGATGAAAAATGGCACAAAAAAGTTTTTTTTTTGTCCTAATTAAAATTGTTTCCAGTTATGTAGCAGGGCACATATTTGGTGCATTTGCAGAAAATGAGAAAATAATATTCAGATGTGCTTTAATTTCCCTCTATTCTACCCAGAGGAGGTAGGGGTATTTGAGTTTTCAGAATTATATCCTCAGTCAGGCCCAGTATGTGGTACGAGTTTGTATCAACGATAACGCCGGTGACCGTTAGAGCACCCTCTGTGCAGCTGTACTCCTTTGTTATCCAGAAATCTAGAAAAAGCACCAACACATACGCACTCAGAGGAGTGGTGGATAAGCCTTGGGTGAATATATGCACATATGTTCCCCAAAGCTCAGGGACTTTTTGCTGTAAGCCCATAGAGAGGGATTGTGTGTGATGCTGCCTGGAGGGTCTTCTGTTGGACCTCTCACAGCTTTTTTTCCACATCTTTCAAAATCAGAAGGTCATCTGTAGCTCAAATATGTGTGTGTGCGTGTGTGTGTATGGCCTTGTATTTGACATTGTAAAGACCATTTTCCTAATACATACTACATTGTGGGGACCGACTGCTTCTTATGGGGCCCAAAGCCTGGGCCCCATAAGAAGCAGTGCTGTTTTTGGGTTAGGGGTTAGGTTTAGGACTAATGTGTGAATTGAGTTCAGGTGAGGTCAAGAATGAGAAAAACATCTGGATTAGGCATAATTGCAGTTACTAAAATTAATGGAAGGTGTTGTAATTTGACAGAGCCAATTTATCACATGAACGTGCTTTGAACTAAATGACCCTAAACGATTTTTGCTCTGGATGTGTGTTTAATCCCCATGAATGCTGGAAGGTAAAACTCAAGTGTTTTGGAACCACTAACAGTTGTTTTAGAGGATTATCCAGTATTTAGCTCCATCAGTTTGTTTATTAGGATTAATAAATAAACCATTAACGCTGATCAGCTACCCTTTACCTAATGAAGAAAAGAATCCTCTCAGCATGATGCTGCCATCAATTGTCTTCAGAAGTTACCCAAAATTTACTCTAAAGATGATGTTTTGGAGTTGAAGTTCATCGTTTGTTTTCACAACGCAAAGCGTTTTGCATGTAGGCCAAAAGGTAAAATTTTGGTATAATCTGATGACAGCAGATTATTCACATTTCTGTTGTCTTACCTGCACCTTTTAGTTCTTATGGCTTTCTTATAACAACTGACTTAATGCCTCTCTTCCATAAAGATCAGATTTGCAGAATGTATGACCATGACTATACCTGTTCTGTCAAGACATCGGAGCTATGGATCGCTACAGCTCTTCCAGAGGTAAAACGGGCCACTTGGCTGCTTCTATAATTAATACTATCCCTGCTCAGGCTGTCTGTGTTCCTTGGTTTTCATGATGCTGTTTGTTCGCTGTTCTCTGACAAACCTATCTGGCCTTTACAGAACAGCTGATTTACACTGAGGTTAGACTAAACACAAGCCTTTTTAGGTAACTTCTGAAGACAATTGTTTCTTCTAATTTCACAATTCTGTACAATTTGTCCTGGTTCATTACATAAGCATTAAGATACATTTTTAGATGAAATCATTTCAAGTTCAGGGGGCTATGAATACTGGCTTTCTGTTTTGATCATTTTCCTCCACAGATATTTTGATTGTTCACAGCAGGAAAAGCCCAGGTGTGTTCAATAACATTCACAATGGCTCTAACTATACTCTGGTGTCTCTTTGAGCCGTGACAGTGAGTCTTCAGTAACAGGGCTCTGGGCATCATGTTATGAATTACACCTGGGCTTCTCTTGCTCCAGAAGGAAAAAAAGAGCTATTGAAAGAAGCAGTTTGATGACATAAGGAAGCAGCTTCAAATCAGAAGCACAAGGAAACACATAGAGAGACAACGAAGCAAAGGAAATTAACAGAATAGAAGGAATACTAACATTTCAGTATAGCCTTGAACCAATACAGGAGGTTTTTGATAAATGTCCCATTGAACATGTCAAAAATCACAAGCAGCTGAAAACATCAGAGGCCGTCTAAACTGAGAGAAAAAAAGATGAGATACATGGTGATAGACTTGAAGGTGGAAGGTGTAGGGGTAAGAAGTCAACTGTATGAAACAGGGAGAGGGATGTTGGAGTGGAGCACATATGTCGACTGTATGTCTGTTCCCAGCAGCCCTGCTGGTGTGAGGGGCTCAGCAGGGAAAATCCTCAGGGACTAACTGAACTGTTGGCTCTTCGACCGTCACATCTGGCAGACACACCACTGGGCTGTATCAAAGGGAGGACGCAGTGTTACAGGTGGCAGGAGAAAACAATGGGACTCAAACGTGATGCACATACCTTATATATTTACATACATTGTATAAAAAGACATAACATTTTTTTCTCACTGTCTGACATCACATCTGACTAAACCTTTCCTGTTTTAGGCCAGCTAGGTTTTGGGTCTCCTTTCATATGCTTCTTACAATAGTTTGCTGGAATTTTGGCCCATTGTTCCATATAGATCTGGTGTCATTGAACTGGTGTCTAATGTTGCTTTTTGAGTAATGGCTTCTTCCTATCTGAGTGGCATTTCAGCCATTGTTGGTAGACATATCACTGTGGCTAAAGACCCTCACCTATCAGCTTCAGACAACACATTTACAAGAACGTTTGTTTCTGCTCTGGGGCTGATGTGCACATTTCACACCACAACAACATAGAACCTCCTTCCTGAACTATTGCTGGAGGTTCCTGTTTATCCTTGTATTTAGTGGCTTAAACAGATGAATGTGACACCTTCAGGCATCTGGAAATTGCATCCAGGGATGAGCCAGATTTGTGGAAGTCTACAGTTTTCTTTGTGATATCTTGTCTGATTTCTTTTAATTTTTTATGATGTCACATGAGAAAGCAAAGTACTTGAGGTGATGCCTTAAAATACATTCACAGGCATGCTTCAAGTAAACTGAAATGTTGTAAATTAACTTATCAAAATCCTACAAACCATGACATCATTATTTGTACTTTCCCAAATTGCTTAAAACATATTGATATTAGTGTAAAACGTAGGCCTATGTACAGTAAGTATATGGTTTCCACTACACATGCAGACATATGAAATAAAACAGGACCAATAATCTTGTCGACCCCAGAATATTGCAAAAATTGGAGTCATTGTTGAGTTGTATTTTTTCAAGTTGAGATCTTTTTTTTTTTTTGCTCAAAAGTTTGTGGTTGAAAATACTGAGCAAAGACAAAATGATAGTTTTGTTGGTAGTAGACACTATTTCATGGAAAGCACTGTGGTTGTAAGATTTTAGATCCAAGATTTAAAAAACTGTACTTAACTGCAAAAATTGAAAAACTGAGTCTCCTTTTCAATGAAAATCCTCAATCTTTCTTTTAGGTGAGCAGTTTAATTGTTTTATCAATACATTCTTTTTTTTTTTTTTTTTTTTACCTTCCGCCCATTTCCTGGTTCTCCCTGTGGAGTCTGATCTAACCAGAGTTCTGTTCTGCAGAAAACTCTCTGAAGCCCATGTTGGACCAAGCACCCCGAACGGCACTCAAAGGAGAGCGCTCTCCAGACCCTTCCCCTCCCCACAGCCTCTTCCTGCCTCCGGTGATGGATTGCCTGTGAGGAATGATGAATCTTCTTCTGTCAGGTTCTCAACACTTCCTCATCTGGGATTCAGCTTTAAGCAGAGAGGAGCATCAACATCACCCTGCACTGTGCTCCGAGTACATCCTGCACATCTCAGAGCAAGACAGTCACGGTCAAGCATTTCAAATTCAAATCAAACTACACTACGGCAAAGCTCTGTTTAAAGAAAGAAAATTAAAAGAGCATCAGTTGGGCAGACCATTTTAAAGCTAATAAAGTTTACCCAAAATACATCATTTATATACTAATCATCGCCTCAGGTTTACAGGCAGAAAAATGCTTAATATGTTGAAGGCACAGACTGACAGGACTGAGGCTTTGATTGTTAATTTCTTTCATGTCTTTGTGAAATTTCTGTTTTATTCAGAAATCTTTCTCCCTTTTGTTTCACATAGTTGTTTTTTTATGTTTGTCATCACTCATCTTGATATTTATAGTGTTCCCCTGGGTTTCTTGCATTCATTTGGGGTGATCATTATACCTAGTGTCAAGCTTTTCAGTGTCAGTTCTGGTGTCATTTATGATCTTGTTTGATCTCTGCCTTTTCTTGGTTTTTGTCATGGCCTTATGCCATTCCACATTGGTCTATCATTGGTATGTTTGAATTTCTGTTCCAAGTTTTTCTCTTTGCTTTAAATGATTATTAACTAAGCTTTGTATGGTCTATCGCAGTGGTTCTCAAACTTTATATAACAAGTACTGCCACACTAAGAAAAGGTTTCCAAGTACCACCATATACTGCATTTAAAACAGTAACACAGATTTTCAGTCTTTTATATTTTTTCAAAATGCCAAAATAGAAGACAAAAAATATTGTTCCAATTGTTTGGTTAAATGATGCCTGGTTGTGATTCGGTTTTTACTCATAAGTCAAAGTCTTCAAGATTAAAGTTAGATGAAAAAGTAGTTTCCTGAAGTCTCACCAATCTCAACATCAAAATCTAATAAATCAGTGACTTAAGTGGAGACAATAGATCACGTTTATGATAAATCCTCAAGTTTCTTGTAGCTCTAGGGAAGAACTGATACTAAAATAGGCTTTTAACAACCCATTCATAGTTTTCAGGAAGGGGATAACTGCTTCAAGAAGGTGGTGGTTTTGACTTGCATCCAATGACCAGAGTAGCATTGGAAAAGAGGCACAAGAAACAATTATAACTTATCTCTCAGTTGCACCCTGAACCAAAGCTCTATGGTTTTTATTAATGTGCCATCATTGGGAGAGGTGGAGCCACTGCTTGATGATGAGAATAGAGAGACTAAGGGTGTTTTCAGACCTGAGGTGTTTAAGTCTGTTTAAAACTAACTGGTTCGTTTCCCCTCTTGGTGCAGTTTGTTTGTAGATGGGAACACAGCAATCTCACTAAGGTGTGGGCCAAAAGAACCACACCAATACCGTTTGGAGGAGTGTCTCATTTATGCTGTGAAGGTGAATTGAACTCAATCCGACACAGCTACCAGGTGTATGCTGCAAGCTTGAGCCAGATGCCTTCCCAGGTTTGAGTGGAACTGTAGGATGAAACAGTGCAAAAAAAAAAAAAAAAACCTAACAATTAATAGCCACATGTCTTTTTCCTACAGTATAAAACCCTGTGACACTTTTGAGACATTTTCTTGAAATCATTCAGTTTACTTCTCAGATAATTTTGCCTAAAATAGTACCCAGAAACACATGAATGACACAATTAAATTCTCTGCTTGCTAGAGCAGAGCATCTACTTCCTGTATTTACGTTTACTACTCCCGTCCTGGACACATTCCGGACACATCAGGTTTATAGTGACAGATTTTAGTTTGCTTGGAGTTTTCTCTGTATGAAATGAAACAAAACCACCAGGAAAAGTCACAAGTTCATAAATTTATCAACTACTCATCAAAACAAACTATTGGTATGAAACTATTGGTAACACACTAAGTTACCTGCTTGGTGCAAAACTGCACTGCATTTTATCCTGTTCCAAGATCTCAGAGTACTTCCTCCATTTTGATTGGTTAAGAGCGCAGCACAAGATGGGGCTTGCCCAGGGTACCATTTATGCAAGAACCACTTTTGCTTTGTGTAATGAGCAAAACAGCCACTCTATTTTCTTGTCCTATTGACAATAGGTAAAACTTTCACATTGTATCTACACTGTGATAATAACCCAGGTAAAAACATCTAGAACTGTGCACTGAAGCTGAATCATTTCTTTTTGTTCCATTTGCACTTTACACTCACTGTTTCCTCACTCGTTTCATCACGTTTTCTTCATTTCCTGTGTGCTGTAAGCAAGTAAGTGGATGGATTTGAGTTCTGGCTAAGGCCCCAGTGTTATGTGTACTGAGTGAGAGAATGGCTTCCTGGTAGCTTTAAAGCCTGCAGTTTTTGAGCTCCTTCAAACCAAAAACCCTCTCTGTTACCCTGAATGCTGTTTCTCACTGTGGTGGTCAGCTGGCTTTATGAGAGGCAGCGGCGCAGATGTTTTGTGTTTGTGATTGAGAGATCGGGTTAAAAGCCCCCACTGATATTGTGTAAGCAGCCAAATCGATAAACTGTGGGTCAGCATTGAGATATCCACTGAAAGAAATAAAGTGTGAACCATGTGGTGAAAAAGTCTCATATCTCTCAGATCTCAGCACAAATGCAAACAGAAGCAGACGGAAACCTCTGTGCACTCGGCCCAAATTACTTCCTGGAGCTTGACTAGAATTTCAGTCTTGTTCCACTTCTGCCTTCCTCCCTCACACTCTCAGACCTCAGCCAATTTTAAGACTCATAACCAAACAATGAACCCAGGGACAAAGGAGAAAATAATTCAGAATAACTTAGAGAGCACACAGTTACAGCAATGCAGTGAGTAATGGGGTGCTCAGATCTTAACCTTCCCCTGGCAGACTGGCTGGAGGACAACAAAGCCCACAGATGTTGCCCCAGCTGCAGCCTCCTTATAGCAACACACCCATTTACACAATGGATGTAGTGAAATCCAGTGGATCAGGTCCTCCTGACTAAAACAAATTAACAACTCAAGTTTTCTTTGCTTTGTGATTTAAAATTAGCTTGGTTGATTGTAGTTTTCCATTATGTTAAAGGGGATTTAGGACAATTTAAAACTTTATTTTTCTGTTCAAAACATTCATTTACAAAGATTATTGAGAAAAGCTTCTGATCCACACATTTGCAAACTTTTTTCTTTCTGAGACATAAAGTACCTGCGTCAATAATGCTGCTGGATACATAGAAAACAATCCAATGATAAATAAATTACAAACCAACCTCAACAGTAACCTGAATAGCTGACAGTTATGACAGAAGTTTTTTGGGTTTTTTTGGAATACATTTCCAAATATTGTCTCAACCTCATTCAGCTTGGTGTTTCATGACCCACATCATGACCGGACCCACCTTACAAACCACTTCTACCATTCACAGTTCATAGTCCATCAGCAAAACTCAGTTATATATACAAAAACCAACCTCTGAGCACACAGATCTCGTCCTAACAGCAACTGGAAAAGAACCAAAAAAAACAAACAAAAAAAAAAAAAACATGATCAAGAACTGTGAAAATAATAAGAAAATAAATTAATTCTCAATAAAATAACTATGGGAAGCCCCAATGATGATATTATAGCTTTATAAGCTTCTGACAGATTAATTTACAAAATCTGACTTAATTAGACACATGGAAACAGAAGTGGATAGAGTACCCAAAAATTGTGCTCAAGTTAGAATACCACTACTCAGTTAAAGTACAACAGAACATTGGATTTAATATTTTAAAATGTTGTCATCAAACAGACAAAAATTATGTGCAAATTCTGGCATTTTAAAGACTAAATTGAAAAAAATATACCAATAAATAACATAATTACAAAATAACACTTTTCCAAGAAAATGTTATAAATATAAAACTTAAAAATCTAATACTTACAGTAGGTTATGTGTGTGTGTGTGTGCATATATATATATATATATATATATATATATATATATATATATATATATATATATATATATATATATATATATATATATATATATATATATATATATATATATAAAAATTCCCTTCTCACCCTCCACGGGTGGTCTTTCTCAACCTCTGAGCTCGGGTCCTCTACCAGAGGCCTGGGAGCTTGAGGGTTCAGCGTAGTATCTTGGCTGTGCCGAGAACTGCGCATTTCTGGACTGAGATGTCTGACGTTGTTCCTGGGATCTGTTTTAACCACTGCTCCAGTTTGGGGGTGACTGCCCCGAGGGCCCCGATGACCACAGGCACCACTGTGGTCTTCACCTTCCAGGCCTTCTCCAGTTCCTCTCTGAGGCCCTGGTATTTCTCCAGTTTCTCGTGTTCCTTTTTCCTGATGTTGCAATCGCTTGGTATTGCTACATCCACCACAACGGCTTTCCTCTGCATCCTTGAGATGCTCGGCTATATATATATATATATATATATATATTTATATATATACTTTTCACTCTGTCTGTCTCACTTGTTGTGTCCTTGAGCAAGACACTTCACCCGCCTTACCAGCTGGTGGTGGTCAGAGGGCTTGGTGGCGCCGGCATTAGAGCTGTCAGCTGTCAGTCTGCCCAAGGACAGCTGTGGCTAGAAAGTAGCTTCCCACCAGTGTGTAGTGTTTTGGGGTCCTCTGGACTTGATAAAGCGGTATACAAGTACAGGCCTTTTTTTAACATTTTTAATGTTACTTTGTAAATGTAACTAGTTACTACCTACCTCTCCCTAGCTGTAGATCTGTTTCAAAGCAATGCTTCAAACATACTGCTTCCTTGTGTGACAAAGTTAGTCAGTAAAATTTTATTTATATAGAACTTTCCAAGACAAAAATCAGTGCTTCAACAAACAAAATAAAAAATACAAAGGGCAAAATTAAACAAAAGCAGATTAAAAAATGAGTTTTAGGTGGCCTTTAAAGGAAGCGATTGAGTCTGCTGAACTCAGAGGCAGAGGAAAGGAGTTTTAAAGTCTTGGAGTCACAGAAGAGAAAGCTCTGTCTCTTTTTGGTTTTATATTAGGAAGAATCAGCAGGTTTTGATCTCTGGACTTCAAGGCCTGATGGGGGTATGGAGATGTAATAATTCAGAGATATAGATTTACGGCTGTCTATGCAGAACTCTCCAAGCCAAAACTAGAATCTTCAATTTCCTGAGGACACCATCCTTTCTGTGGAGTATAAAAGAGGCAGCATCATTTAGGTGTTGTGTTTTGCAGCAAGAGGACGGGTGCACTTTACAAAATCGATGGTATCGTGAGGAAAGAAGAATATGTGAAAAATTGAAGCAACATCTCAAGACAAGTTATAGCCTGTCTTGTCTAAACGGACAATAACCCTAATCACAGCACCAAATTAGTTAGAAAGTGGCTTAAAGACAAGTTAATGTTTTGGAGCAGCCATCACAAAGCCCTGATCTCAGTCCCATATAGAAAATTTGTAGGCAAAGCTGAAAAGGAGTGTGTGAGCATCCTGACTCAGTTATACCAGTTCTGTCAGGAGGAATGGGCCAAAATACCAGGAAAACTATTGCAAGAAGCTCATGGAAAGAAACCCAAAACATCTGGTTTAAGTCTTAAAGCTTAAAAAGCCAGCTTTACTAAATATCAAGGAATTGTGTGTGAAATTTTATGTCCCACTGTGTGAGAAAAAGGCTGTCTTTTATACAGAGGTGGGAAACATTTTCTAATCTTTCTTGACACCATGCTGATTAATTCAAGTACCATACACAGCCTGATGTGTTTATTGATATTTGGGTAAATTTGATTAAAATAAAAAGAATAAAAATAAATGAAAGACATTGAGAAGATGACTTTTAATTACCTTTAATGTATAACCAGTTACACTGTCCGTTTTGGTACATTTACATGGCATAGTTATTACAGTGTTCCCAAAGGGGTTTAATATTCAGTGGTTTAGTGTTTTTCAATTCATTTTCTCATTTACTTGAGCTCATTTTTTGGAGGGGGTTAGTTCAGTATCTTATATCCAACACCAGCATGACTATTAAAACATTTCTTTTATTAATCAGGAATAAAAAAAGTGCTCGATTATTGACATGTATTTCATTTACTAGTCACAAATAGTGTTTGTTTGCAGAGAGAATTATGCTAACCAGATGTTGAGTTCTAGATCTACGGAAACACCATGGCTCATCGCTGACACCCACCCTCTTTGGCTTGCCTCTCATCATCCGAATGGACTGAAACCCTTCTGAAAACCACTCTGCAATCAGACCAATCATGCCAACAAAAGACCAAAATAAACAGCAGGAGTGTGAGTGATGGGAGGACACTGCTCCTGCTATCCTGATGTGACCTCTGAATGAGGCGGCCTCATGACTGATTGGTGTTTAAGCACAAACCCACTCAACACACTTCCCACTCTTGTGGGCCTTCTAAATGTCTCAATTCTCTCTTCCAAGCTCCCTGTTTCTCCCTCTGATGGGTCCCTCTCACACCCTGACTCCGCCCTTTCAGTCTGACCGTCTGGGCCCTGAGGGAGGCATCGTGGGAGTTTAATTGCCTTGTACTTCCAAGAAGCCAAGTTCATTATATTAACAGCCCCAACCCACGCCGCATACTTCCAACCTGCCGCAATTTGTTTTTGTACTCATTAAGTTGGCTGAGAGGCCAGCTCACACTCAGCTGGGTGAGAGAGAAGGTCAGAGGGAGCCCAGTGTGCACAGGCATCCATTGTGAAGAAAATATGACCAGGGTCTTACAGGCATGGAGCAACTGGCTTATTCCTACTGGTAGGAAAAAAATTAAATCAGGGTCTCCCTGGTTGGCATGAAAAATCATGAGGCCTTGATGAAGCGAAGAGAGGAAGGTTAAAGGCAGCACTGTAAGTGTAAACATCAGATTCTGAAGGGATGGGGGAAACTTTAAGAATAAATTTACACCTATGTAAATACATAAACAGAGGAAAGGAAGCTTTCGCCATACACATAGCCTGCCTTGATAAATCACCAAGAAAGGAAACATTGGCAGTTTGTCTATTCTTCTTTGCAAAATTACTTAAGCCCAGTCAGATTGGATTGAGAGCTTCTGTGAACATCAATGCTAAAATTTAGCTACAGATGTACGGCTGAATTTAGGTCAGGGCATTCTGACACATATATATGCTTTGATGTAAACCTTGTCTTGTAGCTCTGGATGTATGTTTGGAGTTGTTGTCTGGTTTAAAGGTGAATTTCCACTCAAGTTTTTTGTTGCCTCTATTAGGTTTTCTTCCTGCATTGACCTGTTTTTAGGCTCATCCATCTTCCCATCAATTCTGAGCAGCTTCCCAGTCTTTGCTAAAGAAAAGTATTCCCACAGCATGATGCTGACACCACCATGTTTAACTTTAAGAATGGTGTGTTCATGCCAGAAAGTTCAGTGTTGCTCCCATCTGACCAGATCACACATTGGCTGAGTCCCCTACATGACTTGTGGCAAACAAGACCTCTTATGGTTTTCTGTAGGTGTTCACTAATGTTCCCTAACAAACCTCTGTCGCCTGAAAAGAGACGGTGGATTTAAACTGAGACTAAATTGCACACAGATGGACTCTGATTGCCAATTAGATGACTTCATAAGGGGATTTGTTGCAAAGGATTTTATTGAGGGGTATCAGATTCAAGGGGACTGAATATAGATTTTTATTTGTAATAAACAGTGTATCATTTTCCTTCCACTTCAGTTATTCATTGCAAGTCTATCACATGAAATCCCATCAAAATACACGGTTTGTGGTTGTAATGTGACAAAATGTCACAAAATTCAAGGAGTGTGAATAGACTGCAAGGCATGTATTTTGACATGGAAAAAGCAGACATAGAAGTGAACTTGACTAAGTTCCTCAACCAGACAAAGAAAATAATAATAACAATTGAGACTCACCTAAGCTGAATAAAGTAATGAATGTTTTTTTTTTTTATGCCTATAGGATAAAATAGTCAGCAAAAAAAAAATAATAATAAATATTTAAAATGAATAGAAAAACAAAGGGGAAATCATTGACATTGAGTTGTGTCATGTTGTAATGATTTCTCACAATAATAGAAGGTTGAGAAAGGCTTTTCAGAGTGGAAATCCACTAAGGTGTGTTTTTTGTACATTACATGAAATTGTCCACAGGTTTACACAGCACTGGAGCACATTTCAGTGCATTGCACAGTGTGTTACAGCAATTGGCATCGTCTTCCTTTTTTTTTTTGCAGCGGCACTAATGAGATCATATTGGCAAATACAGAGAAGTAATGAAAGCACACACCGTACATACCTTTCCCACCAGCATGTTTAGGTTCCCAGCATTATGCATTAAGTGATTGCCACATACAGTTCATGTAAACACACAAACCTGTGTCTCCATTCATGAATTTTGCTCGTTCACACCCACTAAACATACAGTTCAGAGAGTACTAAAAGTTGGACATGACACATGCAGCTCTTTCTCAACTCTGGAGTTCCTTCTCTGCTAAACTGATATGTTACTATTGCATCTGAAAAATCAAAGTTTAAAAACATGCTTCTAAGAATCCTGGGTTACAAAAGTGCAAATCTGCTGTCGCCGCAGTAATTCTGAGACAATATGTACTTAACACTTGTGTAATTTCTGCTGATGTTGTAAGAAAACCACAGAAAATGGGGTCTGATCCATTTCTTCTGAGATTTATTGGAAATAGTAAAAGGAGTAAAGGCAGAACCATTAAAAACAGGCAAAAGCAAACAGGGGAGAAGAAACACCAGGATGTACACTATAGGACTCAAGGGGAAGTATAAAGTAAGCCAATAAGGAGAGAGACAGGCCAGGTCCAGTGGCCTGAATGAGTGAGCGTCTCTGAAAGTGGATATGAAGGCGGATGAGCCACGCCAGCCTCCTCTGACTGCATTAACAAAATCTAATGGAACGTCTGGCTCCAGGAGGCCTCGTCATCCATTATCTGACTGTTGCCCCACGCAACCGAAGAGGCTCCTCATCTCAGAGGCTGCAAATCAGCCGTCACACGCTGCATTCTCGCTTTTCCTTAGTCTTATTTCCTTATTTCCACGAGTCCAAATGAAAATGACTACTAAATCAATTGTCCTGTACATGAAGAAACCAGGATGGGGGGGCATATGTTGCCTCCTATCAGCCTGCGGCCACAAATCATGTTAAATTACGAGGTGAAGAAAGGAAGATGATGGTCATGTGTCATACTGAGAGATATGAGCTGAGGTCACATGTTGCTAAAAAGAACAGTATGATTTTAGGGTGACCTAAAAAAAAACATGTCCAAAGCTCTCTGTAACAAAACAGAAAGAGTAGTGTCTTGAGATCATCAAGTTTCTACATAATGGTTGTTCAGAAGAAATGCCAGAAAAAAAATCAGTTTTTCTCCTGCCATCAAAAACAGAAATGTGTGGAGTTTACTAAACACTACTGGGAATTTAACTGGAACCATCTGTTTTGGAACAATGAGACTGGAATTGCACAGGTGAGTATGGTGTGAAGCAAAAAAACAATATGTGCACCTCATTTCCACTGTTAGGCATGGTGGAGGATTTGGGATGCTGTGGGCCTGTTTCTCCAAGGCCCTGGGAACTTGGTAGAGAGCATGGCATCATGAACTCCCTGCCATATGAGGAGGTTTTAAGTAAAAATCTGGAGGACTCTGCTAGTTAACTGATAATTGGATCTTTCAACATAATAATCATCTAAAACATGTGACAAAATCAACACACCAGAAACAAAATCAACCTTCTTTCATGCCCACTCATACCTAAATCCTATTAACAAAAACCAGTGGGGTGAATTAATAAGAGAGGAGAGCATCAAGGAGGACCCAGGATTCTGAAGGATTGAGTGAGATTGTGCAAAGAAGAATGATCAAAGATCCCTCTCTCTGTACGCGCCAACCTTGTGACATTTTTAGTTGTTTTTTTTCATGTGTATTTCACATTAGTCAGTCCTTATCTTTATTAAGCTCAGAGAAATGTGTTGCAAATGTACCTTTTTTAGTCCATGTTTTCCATCCAGATTTAACCAAAACAAAGATGTTGAAAGTCAGGGCGAGTTAGCCCATTCGATCAACTCCTACTGCCTTTTAACCACATTTACACATCCAAATGTCTTCATGTGGGCAACTTTTAACTTGGTAGGAAGGAAGGCAGTGATCTACTTTCTCTGTCAGTTCAGAAATTTCTTCTTGGGGAATTTGTTGTCCTAAAGGGGCCTTTACAAAGTATTAACAGCAGAGGTGCCAATACTTGAGGCAATGGTAATTTTGTTAAAAGCTATTATTTCTGAACAATATATTTTCCCTTATTGAATAAATGTATTTCAACTAAATACTGGATTATTTTCAAAACTTTTCAGTGTCAGATTATTGTACTACAGTAAAAGATTGATTTATTTTAAGGGATTTTACACATATTGACCAGGGTGCCATGAAATGTGGGTGATGCAGTGATTATCTTTATAAAAAAAAATGTAGATTTTTACTTTTTTAAGACAAGACAAAATATTAAACAAGTTGTGACCCTGTCTTATTAAACACTATGTTGAAGATGTCTTTAGTCCTGCAGCTCTTGGTATTTTAGTTCCAGAGTACTGATCAGGGTTTTTGCCTCTAAATCCTTCAGGTATTTTTTACAGAGCCACATTTTTAATACATATTAACTACATAAATCAATTAATTAAATTCGTTGTTCACAGCCTCACACAATAAATTTGAAACGTCTATATGACATTTTTGACAGATTTTTCCCCCTTTTCCTGTTAGGTATTTTCTGTAGTTTTTTAAACGTCAATTTCTTCTTAATGATTTATTTCCCAGTTATTTTTTTTTATCTTCCAATTGGGGAATTCACCTTAACCCGAAGTTTGTTTGTTTGTTTGGTTTCCTCTTTCTGGATCCTACTTCTCTTAGTAACTATAACTTTATTATCACATATTGTTCCTGAAAGTCTTACTGCTGGATCGTTCTGAGCTTGTGTTATTGAAATACCTTGATTCTGCAGAGGAAATTACAATTTTAGTATAATAATTTATAAAACCTGTTTTTAATTAACAGTTTTTGGCTGCAAGACAACTTACACTGAATTAATCTCTTGACTTCTTGGACCCAAACTCAATTTAGATAATTTTAGATTGATTCTAAGTGCCCGAGCTTCTGTAATTCAGCACATTAAAATCTAACCTTTAGGGAAAGAAACATCTGTGATTGTATGGGACTGTTTTAGTTCTCACTATGTAGGTAGTTCACGGAGGATTATTAGTGCAAAACAGCAATTAATAGGTGCCAATATTACTTTAAATAAAACAATTACATCTTGGTTAAAATGAGCACTTTGACACGGTCACACTCACGCACCCATACAAATAATCCAAAAGGTTGAAAGTCATGCAAACTCAGGTTCATATTTTCATCAATGTGTCTACTATAATGTTTGATTTAAAAAAAGTCAGTCTAGCAATCAGGATACCATCACCAGATATTCTTTTTGTAGAGTAGTGCTGCCCTGGCACATGGAGGCAACCAGTTTCTCCATATGCCTAAAATGCTGAGACAGGACACGTGAAAAAAAACAACTTTTTTTTTAAAGCAACTGAAAAAAAATCTAATTTTTTACCATGTCACTTTCTTTCTATCTTCAATTTTCACCTAAATATACATTTTAAGTTGAATTTCACATGTTTGTGGATGTTTTTATTTTAATTTTATTTTTCTGATGATATGGATGAACACAAGTCACTTATAATGAAAGGTGAAAATAATCTGAACTCATAACAGGTTTTTATACCATGGACCTGATTATCAAAAAGAATCAGATTATTTTTCAGGCTCTTTTACTTAGGGTTAACACTGTTCTCTTTTTTTATGAAGGCGAAAACTAAACAGATTTTCTAAGTTCTACTCAGGAAATTTATCAGCAAATCAACTCTCTTTGGATTAAATAATAATTTCTTTACTAGTTTCCAGTCAGGTTTTGACCTCACCATAATACTGATAATGCATCATTGCATACATAACTACAAATTGTTTGATACAATAGAAAATTGGGTGGTAATTTTTGATATTGTGCTGAAGTGGTACAAATCTTACAAGACTGACAGAGAATACTTTACTCATCTGACAATTTTAGAGCTGAACCAACAAAGATGAAGTACATATGGGGTTCCTCAAGACTCTGGATTATCTCAGGCCACTTTTATTCAAGATCTTTTTCCCCCTAACTCTTTATTGATTATAAAGTATAAACACATCTCTTACCACACCTATGATGATTATACACAACTTTATATTCTTGTTATCACATGACCTATGTCTCCTACAACCACTGAGTGAGTGTGTTTATAATATTAATGAAGTAATGGGCAAGAATTTCCTCTGGCTTAATGCAGAAAGGATAAAAGTAGTTATTTCTGGTCACCAAAATAATTTAGATCAGAATTCAACTTTATTACATGAAGCTAAAATTTTCAGAGTATGCCTGAAATCCTGGTGTAGTTATGGTGTCAGGCTTAAAATTTAATAAACACATACAGTCCCTCACTAAATTAGCCTAATACCTTTTTTCAAAATATTACCACACTAAAGTGTTTCTGTCAAAATAAGACACAGACAACTGATGTATTCTTTCATTTTTACTAGGATGATTTATTGGAATACTATCCTCACAGATGTCAGTAAAAAAAAACACACAAATCAAAAAAGGAAACCATGCCTCATTCAAATTGCTGCAGTTTTTAAGTCACTGAGACTGTTTGTAAAAGAATAGACTTAAAACTTCTATTATTGTTCTAAGAAGCACGAAATGGTTTTGGCCTGAAATATGTCTCAAAGCTGCCTGTCAGGTATGAACCATTTATTTCCCTCAGGTGTTCCCAGGACCAGAACTAAACAAGGGGAAGCTGTATATAGTTTTTATCATCCTTAGCTCTTTAAAAAACTAATTGAAATGCTAATTAATTTTAAGATTATTCTGTTTCTCTTATCTAAATGTAGCTTTTCTTTAACTGTTATTTCCTTTTTTCCAGAAAAGTACTTGAAATTACCTTTTGTAAGAACAATGCTGTACAATAAACTTGCCCAGCATTAATAATGATGTTCCAGTGAAGAACTCAAGCCAGAGAGCGTTCACTCTCACAGTGTATTTTTGGTATTCTGTGATTCTCACCTTGAAGCGATCTAATGCGGCCAGTGTTTGAGTGGGGGTGCGAAAATGACAGCATCCTCTGAGAATGAAAATAGGCAACAAACCGAGAGGCGAGTGGGTGGTTTGTGGACAGGTATATAATCTCTCATTAATCCATGGCACTTAACCCAACATGCACTGACTGCATCCTTTGTGTGCCAGCAGAGAGAAAAAGTGTTACAGGACCAGAGGCAGCTCTGATTCAGGACATTCCCAGGAACGCTGTGAGGAAATGAGGACACAGAGAAGCTCGTGGACAGAGGCTCTGTGTCTATTTGGTCACCTTTGCAGGTTATGAGAAAATAAAACTTAGGTCAAGGTGATAGCAGGTGAAAAATGTGGCCTCGTGTATTTCTGCTTAGCTACCGAGTCCAAATGGTCATGTGACGACAGGATGTTATGAATTTTTAGGAATTCAGCTCATGTGATGTGGCTGCTCACGCACCAACCACACAGGAACATTTTTTCGCCTCTGAACAAATGTCCCTTTCTGCATTTGTCTTCAGCAAGCTTGTTTCCCTTCAAGCGAACAGTGGCTCATGTCAGTGAATCTCCAGATAATAATTTCTCCATCATTTTAATTCAACATCCACCCTCAATTGGCTTTGTGCTTTGTTTGCTTCTTGCAGTCTTCTCACCAGCCCGGGCACGGATTACTTGTAGTACAGGAAATAATCACGCCAAGGTCCATTAAGTGGGATGGCAGGACACCATATCAGCATTAATCTCCCACTTAGCAGAGCAGCCCCAGGAGGGAGAACAAGATGGAGGGGAGACAAGAGAGAAAATTGTTTGCAGCTCTTCTCTACTCTATCTTTTTTACATCCTAAAACATTTTTGTTTTTCGTTAGCACAACCAAACCAAGGTTTCTGTTTTCTAATGCAGATGTTATACAGTTTTGGTCCAAATTTTACATACAGTCACAATTTGCAAGATCAGTTTTAATGATTTATCTATTCTTTTCTTTTTGCAGAACTGACTGATAATTAATGATCGAAAAAAATCAATAATGCATTGCACAAGTTTGGCATTACTGTGCAATGGTCAAAATTATGCAAACAGGCTTAAATTTATGCAGACACACAGCCACACACACGCATACACACACTAACATTTGGTCATATGTCCCTCACCAAGGTGCAGAGAAACCACACACTTTTTATAGCCATAAACAAAACTGCAAGCACAACTCATAGGATCAATTAAGCACTGTGCACAAATTTACAATATTGGCTTTAAAAATGCCATACCAGTGGCCTGCTTTACTTTTTCCAAAACCAGTTCTGATGCGTGTTTGGGATCATTGCCCTGTTGGAAAATCCAGTTTTGTCCAAATTCAACTATCTTCCAGTTGATTTACTCTTTTCTTCATTATTTTTTCATGTACTGTATGCAATGCTCCAGTGGCTCTGGCAAAACAGCCCAACATCATGATGCTGCCCACACTATACTTGACAGCTGCTAAAGTGTTTTCATACATGATAGCCTCATTCCTCCTCCAAACATGATGGTCTATACTTTGACAATTGTCTTGTCTGATCATGAACCTTTTTCTTCTGTACATGTCTGACCTGTCCATATAGGCATTTAAGTGTTCATTTGAGTGATTGGTTGGGTAGTTACATTGCTGGTTTGATAAACCTTTTTGTTTTTCCAAATAAAATATATTAAAATTGTGAGTAAATGAATAAGATGAACATTTACATATTTCAAAAAACAAAGTGATTTCTCGCCGTATTCTTAAGATAGGTACAGTTTATTGAATATCATTACTGCATATTATCGTAAAAGATGGGAAGCTGGTGGCGTAAACGTAATAGCAGTTTATTCTTATAAAACTAGAATTATATAAAAGCCACCTGGAATAATTAGGATTTTTTTTTTTTTAAATGTATTTAGGATTGTCAAAAAACAACGTGCAATGAGAAAGACCTCGTTTCCATTTTCAGCTTTCAGTATGAGGCAATTATTCACTACGGCTATGTTTTTAACTGTAAAACTGTTCAAAAGGCAAAACAAGAAACATGCCAAATCTCGTCTGGGCTGACAGGATGGTAATAACAGGTTTAAACATAATTTTCAGCACACCATTATCCAAAAACAGGGATACACGGATTTTATGGTGCCTTGCGCCATCTAGTGTCATTCGATAATTTACTGCTTTTTAATTATAGCTGTCCTTTAAGATCCCTGAACGACCCATTGATCAACTAAGTTTTGAATTTTTTACAGATAACATTGTAATTAATAATTAATTTTTAAAGTTTACTGTGCATTTCAGCTCTTTGTATAAAGTACTAACAGTGCTATTTTTAATTATCTGTGTTTTTTTCACCACAGGGAAACGGGTCATCCTGTTTTGTGCCTGATCAAAATTCGCTGCTGGTAACCGTCAGTGGCTGAGAGCGGTGACAGCTGAACACTTAGTCATCTGCTGCACACCGAGTACAATCGCCAAAATGTTCGAGGAAGCCAGTGAAGTGTTTGACAACATGTTTAAATCTTCGTTTCCCCTAACCTTTATAGTGTTTATCCCCGCGGTGCTGATCCTGGTGTCTCCGCTCCCGGCCGAGGCGGCTCATGAGTTCACGGTGTACCGCATGCAGCAATACGACCTCCAGGGACAGCCGTACGGTGAGCCAGACGCTCTTCTCCTGTCCTATTTGAACTAAATTGGAATATTTGTTTATTAACTGGTTACAACTGGTCATTCAGCTTAAGTTTGCTGTCAGTTCCAGACACCTTTAATGTAACGTTACATTGACAGCTAACTAGCTGCTAATGTAACCTAGCTTTCCGTTAAGGCAGTGTCAGTATGTGGCTGCACCTCCTCTCTACCCTTGTATTATTGATGGGGTTAATTATTAATTAGCTAAGCGCAGTTAAAATGTGAGATATTACTACTAATACACATGATGAGAACTTTTCACCCTCTATCAACTCATGACAAATGCGTTTTCTGCCTAAAGGAAGGGAGTTAAATTTAATCTTAAGACCCAGTTAAAGGTTAATTTACAAGTATTCACTTTTATATCAAGATTCAGATATTTTCTGTAGCTTTTCCTGCTATCTTCAATTTAAATTTCCCAATTTTAGCAGAACATGTTGCCCTGCGGAGCAAAGATTTCCGTCACTTACAGGACATGCGGGTATGGGTTTGCTTGGTTTTCACCCTGCTTTTTTGAATGTGTAAAATATGCTAAAACTTAGGCAAAATTAAGAAAAATACTTAATCTTGCATTTGCCATTTTTCCCTTTTGACCATTGAAGGTTAGGAACAGCTTTAATGTGATTTGAATCTGACTTAAACTGTATTAGATCGGATTGCAGTGGAAAAACCGGTCTGACTAAAATTTATTTGGACGAGTATATATTGCAGATTTCTGATTTGAATTGAATCTGTTTGTCCTGTAAAGTGTCTTGAGATGTTGTGAATTTTTGTTATTTAAAACAAACACAATTGAATTGAATAGTTCTAATTAGGATGTGATGTTTTACATAACACCAGATGTGCTATACATCTACAGATGTGGGTTTATTGTTTCACTTGGACAGCACAATATTCAAGATTTACTTTATTGTCATTCGTCACTACCTCAAAGACACAATGCAGAATGTAATTATGTTGCACAAGCTCACATAAAAAATTCTCAGTCCAGTTTAAAATTAGGCAAGTGTAATTAATAAATAAATATAAGATCAGTTGTACATATTAAACAACACAAAAAAAATACAATTACTGCACAAGATTTATGTTGATTGCACTGAAATTTTTTGACATATTTGTAGAGTATAATAATTTACAGAAGAGCATCTATTTCTGTACTGTTAAACAGTTCGATGGTGGTGGGAAAGAAAATTTCCACAGAACCTCTTCAACCTGCACCTCAGTCAACAGTGTGGTCTACCTGAGGGCAGGAGAGAGAACAGACCGTTTTTTCACTTGGGCAGCACAATAGACATCTCCCAATAAGTGTTTATTTGTCTCTGATAGAATCAGAATCAAGTAAAGATAGGCACCGACTGATACTGTGTCCCGTCTAGATATTACATTAAAGTAAATAAAATCAATGTCACGAGCATGCTTGAAAACCCAGTGGCTTTACAATGCTGTAAAATAGCACATTATATTTCATTATGATTACATCCACTCTTAAATTACATCCAGGATGTTGTCTCACATGTGACAAAGACAGATTTTCATCCCACATGGAGTTTCTGGCCTCAATAGATGCTCCAACGAGGGTTAACCAGGTTAAGAAAGCTGCTATAATGTTTTCTGGTGATGTGTCACTTAAGTTGCTTAAAACTTTATCATTTCTTTCTAAATGCATATCTGACTCAAACATTCAGCTGTGCATTTGTAATTTAGGTGATGTGGTCTCAGTTTAAAAATTATGCAGGACGGAAAAAATGTTCTCCTGATTCATAAACTTAATGCTCTGGTTTGAATGACGTTAAATTTAATGACTAGTGTTTAAGCTGTGCTAAGCAAAGCACCCTCCACTACGCTGAGGGCTGCTGCAGCCTCTCTCTCACTGTGAATGTCATCGTAAAGAACGAAAAACACTTATATTTTCAGCAAAAACAATAAAAACATATTTGATCAACAAAATAATATGCACAAACTATTAATACCATTAAGTAAGCCTTGCATAAATAAATTTAGAAATTGTTTATGCAGAATGCACCTGTGTCTTGCTCAGGGAATGGTAACATAATAGCAGAGAGTTGAGCTAAATCACAGACTCCATATACAGTCGTAAAAATGTCGTAATCGGTACCGATATCTGGAATCAGTCTGAGACATCCCTCTGCACAAAATTAGAGAAACATATGATTTCCATCTTATTGTTGACTTTAGCAATGACCGTATTTGGTTCCAGGTTACTAAAATTTTCCTCACGCGCTTTTTTGATTCCATCATCATACTGTTTTCATCATTCTACAAGAGATTTAGGGTGTGTGCAAATGTAGGGTCTGCAGTGGTCAAAGGACCCAGCCTACGCTTGGCTTAGGGCGGGCTGAGAAGGATACGCCTGACCTTGTCCTTGAAATCCGCTGAAAAGAAGGACGCATTTTGGGGCCTTGGTCGCATCACTGTGACATAATCGGCCTTTGAAGGGCGCAGCCCCTGAATTTGGACACAACCATATTATCTTGGCCAAAATCTGATATATGAGGCAGAGCCTGAGATTCACTTTTTAAAATGGGGTAGAATTCCCCCCTTACATGCTTCACATGGCGGGGATTTATACACTTTGGGGGGGAATTACTTAGCTTGACTTCGGATCTTGTATTGTTTAATGCGCAGCTCTAATTAGTTGTCTCTTTTTACCTTCCTAGTTGTCATTATAGCTGCTCTCTCTCTTGTCTGTTTACCCGTTTGGTTTCCTCTGCTTCATCTCTTCCACTGAAAAACTCAGAGTTTAAAGGTAGAACGTATCAGTACGCATGGAAAACTATTCAGAAAGAAATGGCAGTGCTTGTGAGATTAACTACATATCTTGTCACATTCTTGCTTTTGTTGAAGGAATTTATTACCGTTCCGTTTAATCTTCTTCCCTTTTGTTTATCAGAGCTGCGGCTCTCTTCTCTTGTAGTTCCATGCTCTGCTCCTTTTCCTGTTCTTGCCCTTCTCAGCTGCATCTCTCTCCTCCTCAGCTGCATCTCTCTCTAAAGTAACAACTTTGTTGAAATGAAATTCCTAAATGGTTCAGTTGCACACATTACCTCTATCTTTGCTGCGCTGGCATCCAAACTATTTGTATTTCTATAATCTGTTGCCTCTTAACCCAACTTTTTGGAATGCATTTTGGGGAACATTATTTATTTCGGTGCCTCCTTCTTCTCTCTTTCTTCCATCTCTTCTTTCTCCCTCCTCTGTCTCTTTTTCATCTCTTCCGTTTTTAGAATCGTGTAACTGTGTAATAGTGTTAATGTTAAATGAATACTGTTGAAAGTGATAAACAAATATTACTTTGTGTCGCACTGTGTAATCAAATAAGTTTGGAAAGATCTTTTTCTGATGCAATATTTGTCACATTAATTACTTTATCAAGCCATTTATTTATTCTATATTTATTGCCAGTTTTGGCAGGATCAGTCCTCCATACATTTGTCTTCACACCTGCACCTGCATGTCCAGTGGGTTTAGCCTCGGAGTCCTCAGACTTGATAAAGCGCTTTAGAAATGCAGGTCATTTACCATTTCTTACTGAATCTGCCTCCCGTTTCCTTTTTGCTGTTGCTGGATGAGAAACATTTGAGCCACGGAGGGAAGTTGATATTTTGTAATTTAAGCCACGGATATATTCTGAGCCAGTTCGCCTGACTCTTAGATTGGGCTGCTTGGTACGTTACCGCCACCGACACTGCCGGCTGGAGGAAACGAGGATTTGGGTCATTATTGACATCACTGGCATCAGCGTTTTTTAGTAGCGCTCCATCCAGCTGATAGGTTTACGTTTTAACGAGCGCTCCATGTTTTGGTTCGATCACAGTTAAAAGAATCCGACAACTGTTGGTTTGCAAGCTAGAGAGGAGCGAAGGGAGCTCGTACTTAAGAGAAGAGCGCTGGAAGTGCTCGAGTTCATAGCTCCGATGCAAACGTCACACATCGCCATGGTGTTCATCGCTGTAATTTTATGCGGGAATTTCCTGCATGATAAAAACTATATTTGCGGGAAACGATTAGAAAATGTGCAATACCCGCAATCCCGCTGTGAATTTCAGGCCCTGTATTAGGTGCAGGCGTCTACTGTCGTGGGAGTCTATCCTAATGGCCTATTAAAGGGGTGGGTTAAGGGTGCACGATATGGGCGTAAAGTTTTATCATGATATTTTGAGGTACTATCGTAATAACGATAAAAGTGACAATAAGAACTATTTATTACTTCTTTTAGGTAACTGCATGGCTGTGACTGCATGGCACAGGAATCATAGCCCCATAAGCACAAATACTGCTCTTGAAAAACATGCCCGTTTGTAATATGCTTCTTTAGGACAACAGTCACATAAAGAAGTGTGATTTGTGTCACTAAAATGCACACAGTAACTGCATTTAATCATATTTTCAATTTTATTGATGTTTATTGATACACCTTTCTTGAACAAACAGTGGGCAGGTTTAGGGGGTTTTAAACATCATAAATGGAGGTTATCGGGACGATAAATCAAAATGTTACTGTGAAATTTATCACAATAAGTGATAAACAATATCATAAATGCCCACCCTTAGGGTAGGTAATATGACAAAATTAATATGATTTTTGCAGTAAAATTGAGATCAGTGTTATCAGCATTTTCCTTTGGACTTTTGTTTTAAATAAAGTGTGTGCGTGAATATTGGTGTATATCTTTTGACTGCATTTCCTAAATCCAAAAGGTTGCACGTTTACAAAAAATTAAAATAAAGTGCCACAATATAGATAGATCTGTATGTAAAGCAAAATAATCAGCTATTCTGAACTGTTTTCATTATGTTTGGGTCAGTAATGAATTTCTGGAAGACAACATGAAATATCTGGGTTTGTCTGAGTCTATTGAAGCCTCAAGGTTCTCCATTGCTGAGTGTCGTTGCAAACATTATCGGAAAGCCGTCCAAACCATAATGGAGACGCTCCAAACTGGGGCAGAACCGAGCCAGACATTAACCGGTTAGATGAGACTTGACAGTGGAGAAGCAGCTATTTATTGTTGAGCTTTAGTTCTATGTTGCAGCACGGACAGGACATAAGCTGTCCAGTCAGTTTTGAGAACAGTGTCTTGTGTGGGAGAGAATTACTCCTTGTGGTGTGGACAAGCTTTGCCTTCCATTTGCATTCACGTGAGCTCAAAACCTTACATCAAATGATTGTAAAATCCCTTAAATAATATAAGAAGATGAGAAATAATAGAGACATTAGTGGTGGCATTCAAAGCTTTGTCAGCCAGCAGAAGAATGCTTGTGTTGGTCAGTTCCTATTTGACAAACACCACAAACTGCTGGGTGAGTGACTGCTACTTCTGTCAGAGTTGATAGGCTTGTCCTTTTCCTTTAGGTACCAGGAACGCCATCCTGAATACAGAGGCGCGTACTGTGGAGGCAGAGGTACTAAGTCGTCGCTGTGTCATCATGCGGCTGGCAGATTTCTCCTACGACAAGTACCAGAAAGCCCTGCGCCAGTCGGCAGGGGCCGTGGTCATCATCCTGCCCAAGAACATGTCTGCCATGCCGCAGGACATAGTTCAGGTATTGATGCAACTCTCTATAATTTGTTGGTTTTTTATATTTGGCCACTCTAAACTGTTTATCCAACAAATTTATTTTTAAGGGGCTTCAAATGTCTTTTCTTCTCATGTTAGTTTGAGCCAGAAAAAAAAGCTTTTTATTTCACACTTTATTCTGTCTGATCTCTTGATTTTTTTCAACGGTTTTCAGTAATTTGTTTTTAAATGTTTGAGTCAAATGCAAGTTAAAGTTTTAAAGGAGAAAACTGTGACAAAGCCAAGCATTTGCTGTGTTTCTAAGCTCTTAAAAGAGATTATATTTGATCTCATTAAAGCATTCCTTTCATCCGCTGACTATTTATACCGCCCACGTTATGAGTAGGCATCTTCTAGATAAATTATGAATTACCCATTTTGGTTGGTTGGTTTATTGAGTTGGCGTGATTGCAATTGGTTTATTGCTTAAAGAAAAAAAAAATCATTGAAGTAATATTTTCTTTTTCGCGGATTTCTTCCTAACAAATCTTTCAGGAAAAATGAAGATTAGATTTTTGTTGTCAGTTTGTTTTTCTGTCAGCATCTTTGCTAAGGCATCTGTCTGGTCTTATAAAGCCTGCAATTTTTCACTGTTTACCCGCTGTAGCAGTTCATGGAGCTGGAGCCAGAGATGCTGGCCACCGAGACCATCGTCCCTGTCTACTTTGCTGAGGAGGACGAAGAGCTGCTGTCCATCTACACCCAAACCCTCACGTCTTCGTCCTCTCAGGGCTCCTTATCTGCAGCTGAAGGTAGAGACACACATGATGAGCAGAGGAGAAAAACTATAGCTTGTGTTTTGACCATCAGATCTTTCCAGTGTTGGTTTGATTGGATATCGAGTCATTTGTTCAACATATATTTTTTTTTACTGTAGTGCTGCTGCACACAGCCACAGCAAATGGCTTTCAAATGGTGACCAGTGGAGCTCAGAGCAAAGCTATCAGTGACTGGGCTATCACCAGTTTGGAGGTGAGATACAGAAACACGAAGGCAAAATGTCTGAAGTAAAAATGTCTGTAAACCTGTTGTTTTACAGTTTTTATATATTTTTTTATTTGTTTTGGGTAATTCAACAAAGTAGCTGTATTCAGAAGTATGAGATAAAATGATGACACTTATATCCCTGACTTATTTCACCTCGGTGTACAAGATTGTAAGAACAGTTTTTTTTTTTTTTTTGCAGTATTAAAGTATTGTTTGCTGTGAAGCAAACAATACTTCTAGGTCTTGAAGGATTTGTGTTGAGTTAATGTAAAAAAAAAAGTGGCTGAGGTTCGCTCAGAAAGTGGAGAGAGCTTCAGCTGCATCCAACCAGGTCCAACACAAGCATTGCATGTCGTGGTGTAAAGCAAGCTGCCTCTGAACTCTAGAGCAGTGGAGATGTTTTCTCTGTGAAGTCTGGGTTTGGTGCAGAGGGGCTTATGATGTGGGGCTGTTTGTTTCTGTGTGTTACAAGTAGGAATCATTTGTGCTTTATGGTTTTAATGGCTTTGAGTAAAGTTTGAAGTTAGTTCAAACCATAGCCAGTCACTGAAGGTGCAGGTATTTTGTTTACTTTGTTTTCCTGACTAAATATCAATGGGCTAACAAGTCTTTTTTTCGTTTTTAGGGCCGTCTGACTGGAGTTGGAGGGGAGGACCTTCCCACTATCGTGGTGGTGGCTCATTATGATACTTTTGGTGTTGCTCCAGTATGTTGACTTCCTCTATTTTCTCACTTTATGATCTTTTATAATTTTTGCACATTCAGCAAAACCAGCAACTGAAAAGATTTGTCAGGAAATGTCTGCTAAATGTGTGTTATGCTACAACATTTTGCTGTGAAAGGCCAGCAAACTAATCTCTGATCTTTGATTGTAGTGGCTGTCATATGGCGCAGACTCAAATGGTAGTGGCGTGTCCATGTTATTAGAGTTGACTCGCCTCTTCTCAAAGCTCTACACCTACAAGAGGACGCACGCTGCGTGAGTGAAAACAGGGTCACATTACAATGATCTCAATCAGATTTACAAGCTGAAACAGCGGAGCTAGAGGTTCAGTGAAGCTGCACAGATGTGGTTATCTTGTAGATCTGTTTTGGTCTAACTGTGGGTTGTGTTTCCAGGTACAACCTACTGTTCTTTGTGTCTGGTGGAGGGAAGTTTAACTACCAGGGTACCAAGCGCTGGCTGGAGGACAACTTGGACCACACAGGTGATGTTTAGTTGTCCTAGCACACACACTTGTGGAACTCCTTTTTACAACACAGTTCTCCATTTGGACTTGACTCAGTGGGCACATCTTTAAAAAAAACTAAAATAAATGCATCAAGATAGACTACATGTAATTACCAACTCAAATTTATTACTAGTTAGGTTGAAAAAGAGGATTGTACACTTTCTGCAGCATAAATGGCACCTTTCTTTTCCACTCCATTTTCTATCTTTTTATATGCTTCATGTACATTCATTTGAGGATTTTCTCTCTTTTTCTTTACCATCATCAGACTCCAGTTTGCTGCAGGACAACGTTGCCTTCGTGTTGTGTCTGGACACTCTGGGGAACGGCGACTCTCTCTACCTTCATGTGTCCAAACCACCAAAAGAGGGAACCCCTCAGTACTCTCTGCTCAAAGAGCTGGAGACTGTAAGAGTTCAAGTGCTCATCATGCATCAGTTTTACCAAAATAACCACATTTACAAACTGAAAAAATTGTGATTGAAATAAGCTTCCTGTGCTGTGCTTTAGTTCAGCCACAACTTGCAGAGACATGCAGACTGTGATGCTCTCATGAAAACATTACAAAAAACAGATTTATTTTATACTGGATGCATCAGTTTTAACAGTTTATTCATTTTACCTCAAGTTCTTTCTTCTAACAAACTGGAACAAATTTCTATTTAACAACAAAGCACAGGATACCCTTCACCTACCTTAACAGGTCTTAAGCATGCAGTTTCAGTTTGTATTTTTGTGTTTTCTCCGTCTCCCAGGTGGTTACAAGTCAACACCCTGAAGTGAAGTTCTCCATGGTCCACAAGAAAATCAACCTGGCCGACGACATGCTGGCCTGGGAGCACGAGCGCTTCGGGATCCGCCGGCTGCCGGCCTTCACTCTGTCCCATCTGCCCTCGCACCGCTCGGCTCAGCGCTCCAGCATCATGGACGTGCGGTCAGTGTCCCCCTCCTCTCGCCATGGAGCGGGAGAGCCCCCTGCTGGGTGGGTTCATTACTGCAAGTTACATGAATACCCTTAAAGAAAGTCTTACATTGCAGCTCCCAGTTTTGTACATTCTTTCATCATCTGTTTGCTGCGTTGAAATGATGTTTACTGTATGTTGCAGCAAGATAGCTCTGACTGATGCAAATTTGTGCAGTGTTTTTTTTTTTTTTAATTTCTATTCTTTTTTGGTGGTATTTTTGCTGTCTTAAAGGAAGGGTACTTGCTTTTTAAATATTTTGTCCAGTATTAATCATAATAAACTGCTCCACCAGTCTGTCCTTCCTTCCAGCATTTCAAGGTACACATTTAAAACAGGAAGCTCTGGACAGCCAAAGAAGAAAGGCTATTGCTGTTATTTGGCTGAAATGTCCAATCCTTCATTAGTGAGCCACTTAGACCGCTGGCTCAGTGTTTCAGGCTTCTCCGATGCTGTCTTTGAAATTAATTTTCCTAAAACCTGGCTTACATGAGGTGTAATTTTTCAAATAATCTTTTTATTTATAGAACTTTATGCTTTCAGCTGTCAGAGAACAGATGAACAATCTTCTTTCTAACCCTGCATTGTAACGCCGTCTTAAAATTTCTTTGCTCCTTATTTTTACTTCTTCGTTCATCGCTCAGTGGCTTCTTAACATTTTGGTTGGTGGCGAATCAGCAGAGAGGCTGCACAGACTTTCCTTTTCGTTCGTTGTCCTGTCGCCATGGAGAAGCTGATTTTCTGAATAAGTAACGTGGAAATAAAGGCTGCAATACTTCTGTTAAAAACTGTGATATTAGTTGTGATTAGTTCACATATTTCTTAACCGTCCATTTGTTTAAATATGTTACTTGCTTATAAAATGGGGATGCTCCTAAAATATAACGGCAAGCAGATCTTTTTGATTGCAATATTGTGATGATGATGATGATTGCAGTTCAATTTATTTTGCAGCTTTCCTCGGAAACAACTATATATGTTGAATTGTGATGTCTCTCCTGTCATGACGCTCCGCCCTCCCTAGAGGACACATCCTGTCCAACTCCCACCAACCCCCAGTTGTCAACTCAGCGTTACGCTTAAAGTTTAGGTCTGTTTGGACGGCGTGTCTCACTCCTCTGCTTTAACTGCTCCAAAACACATTTCTTCTAACAGACCTCATGTCGATGTCAGCAAGCTCAGCAGGAACACCAAGGTGGTAGCTGAGGCTCTGGCGAGGGTCATCTATAACCTCACAGAAAAGGTAAAAACCGACAGAGATAATAATATATTCCTAACTCGTTCTGCTCATTTTCTGCATATAACGTGGCCTGCCTGTTTCTCTGTTACTCTTCTGCAAAGGGGGCTTCTGGAGACCTTCAGATATTCACAGAGCAAATGGTGCGTAGCTCCAGTCTGATGCCTGACTTGTACTAAATCACAGCTTCCTCTCAGAATCAACTAGAAAACAGAGCTTTAACTTTCTGTGTATAATTTGAGTCACTGATTGGATTCTATCCAGCTTTTATGTTTGACGTGTTTGGTGTCCCCCATCAGCAGGTGCAGGAGGAGCATCTGTCTGCTGTGGTTGACTGGCTCACAGCGCAGCCGCGGGCTGCTCAGCTGGTGGACAAAGACAGCAGCGTCGTCTCCACGCTGGAATATCAACTCAGCCGTTACCTCAAGGATGTCAAAAGGCACTACGTCAAAGCTGACAAAAGGTAAAGATAGAACAAGGAACACTGATGCACAGATGAAACTCGTCACGCTTTCTATTCAACACGGGTCCTACGCTGTCTGGAACTTGATTTCAGTTTTCCAGGTCTGGATAGGAACGGCCAAAGAAAATCAAAGTCTGGAAAAATATTTCTGCTTCCAGATTTTAATTGTCTGAATTTTGTATTTGTCTTCTGTCCTTCCTTCTCTTCTTGTCCTTCCTTGTATACTTCTTTCCCCTCTGTTCATCCTTCCTTCCTCCCTCTCTGCGTTATACCTCTTCTTATTTCCTTCCTTCAGCATTTCTGATGATATGTCCTTCCCTTTTTACTACATTGCCCCCTTCTTTTCATCCTGTTCTCACTCTCTCATGCCCTTCTTTCTTTGCTCTCTTCGCTGTCCTCCTTTCCATCTTGAAGTCTTTATTTCTTACCTACCTTGTTTTGCCTCCATTTCTTCCTTCTGTCCTTATTTTCATTTATCCTTATTTCTTTTCTTTCTTGCCTTCCCTCAGTTCCTTCATCTGTCCGCACTTCCTCCATTGTGTCTATCTGTCCTTCATTTATTCCTCCTTCCATCCTTCATTCCTTGTGTCCTTTTCCTTTTTGCAATTTACAAAAAGGAAAAGGACACATAAATTCATACCATAAATTCATACTGACAGCTTTTACGTTATAATTAAAATAAATGACTGACAAATCTGGGAGTTGAGCCTGGAAATGTGTAGAACCTTGATTTAAACCACACCAATTAAATGAACCACTTTAAATCTTAAACCAGTGATAACTGGAGTCAGACTGCTGCAGGCTGCTGAGATATACCGCCATCAGACCTGTTAGTGATCTGTTTACTCTTGATAGGATGTTGAAATAAAAGCTTCGCTTTCCTCCTTTCCAGGGATCCAGAGTTTGTATTCTATGATCAGCTGAAGCAGACGATGAATGCTTACAGGTACGGCATCATCTCCTCTGAGATGCTTCAGTTCATCTTAAACCGTGGTGCTCATCTCATATGGTTTTAACAGCAGGTCCTCCCCATGGGTGCTCCAAGCACCATGCTTACCTTGTGCTTGAATGGCTTGGTAGAAAATGTTACCCTAGTTTGGATTTATGGTCCTCCGAGATTGCTTTAGCTGGACAACCTTATTATGACGCTGTAAAAACTTTGCCACTTTAACAAAACTGTTACAATTAGCTTTATCTCATATTGAGCTGCTAGAAAACAGCTGATGATCTCCATATTTGCCTCCTCTCTCAGTCTTTGTCTCCCATTTTTCCCTCAGAGTGAAGCCAGCTATTTTTGACCTGCTGCTGGCTCTCTGCATTGCAGCCTACTTAGGGATGATGTATCTGGCTATCCAGGTAAGTCACTATGTTGCTGCAGTAGTTTGTACCTCCTTTGAGATCACGATGGAGAAATATGTGGGGCATCTGTTTAGCAGAAGGTCAATTAGAATATCTCAGCCTTTACTTTTGATACTGCTCATTAAAATGCAGATCTTCAGCTGTTCATTATTATTTTATACTGTAAAAGAAGATAATCAGTGAAACAGCAGATGAGTAATTTTACTATTTAGCTGTTTTTATTTAAAAATAGAGCAAGACAGCAATAATGGAACAACACGTGTTGTTTACACTGCAAAAACACCAAACCTTACCAAGTATTTCTGGTCTAGTTTTTAGTGCAAATATCTTGAATACACTTGACATAAAACAAAACTAACTTACAAGTAACTTTTCACCATGATGTAGGAGTTTGTTTAGGGTAAATTATTCCTTAAATTTGATGAAAAAGTTCTAGTTATGAGTGAAATAATCTACCAGTGGGACAAGACGTTTTAACTTATAATATGGGAAGAATGTCTTGTTCCACTGGAAGATTTATTTCACTTATAACTCGAACTTTTTCATCAATATTAAGAAATTCTTGACTTAAAACAAGCTCGTATATTGTGCTGAAAAGTTACTTGTAATTTAGTTTTGTCTTATTTCAAATGCATTGAAGATATTTGCGCTAGAAACTAGGCCAAAAATACTTGGTAAGGTTTTGTGTTTTTGCAGTGCAAGTCTAATTAAAGCAGAGATTAATTAAGTCCCCTCTCTCTCTTTCGGCAGAACTTTGGACTCCTCTACAGCATTGTCCGAAGAATCACTCAGCCCAAAGCCAAGGTCCACTGAGGCTTCTTGTTTTCAAGACCTTACTGTACCTCCTTCCTCAAATCCAGACACTCTAGCCAGTAAGAAAGCAGAAGCTGGACCGAACTGCTGTTCTGATCAGGACCAGAAACGCCACTTCCATTTCCTTCGCCCAGATGCACAAACTATGATGTCAGATCCTGTCTTGCTGCCAACTTTTTCCTGGTCTCATGGACCACGATATTCAGGAGTCATGTTTTCAGATGTTAACAGTTTGGTTATGTTTTCCTTTTTTATTTTCCCGTGCTCTGAGCCAGACTGATGTGTCGTATTAGGCAGCTAGAAACTGATCAGAGTGGAGTCTGGAGGTTTTGAGATCACAGGCCTGTCCAAGGAAAAATGCTGCATTGCAGATCTTTCAGTACAGATCTCACATCCGTTTAAGAGATCTTTGTACATGAATCCTTTTTCTTTTCTGCTTCAAAATTTTGTCCAAAACTCATGAAATTTGAAACAAAGGGTCAATTACCAAGCATCTAATGTCTTAAATCAATAAATTGCCTTTAAAGTTTTTGTGCCAATTTAAGTTTAGCTAGTGGCAGTCAGTCACTTCTCATTTCAACCCTGGATGTTTGACAGTGTAGTTCTGCTGGAAAGGAAGCTGAATTTGAACAAGAGGAACGATCAAAATAATCAAGAACATTCAGAAATTTGAGTATTTGAATGTCAGGGCTTTGAAAAACAAAAAAACTCCTCAGAAATTCTGTTTACAGGAAAGGCGATCCATCTGTGAAATGTGAAGAAGTTTTTAGATCTTTATTTTTCTTTTGACCTGATTATTTGTGAAACTCTGTCCAAATAAACTAATTGTGCATTTCTTTTTCTTAATTCTGCCATAAATCACTTTTTTACTTTGTTTCATGTTGCCGTTTGACTTTCTATGAATTAGTTTTGCTTCTCGAATATTTTCGTCCCTTGATGGAAGAGAATGATCTTTGTTAAATCATGTGATGGCAGATATCGGGAAAAATCATGTTTTCTTATATCAGAGCATGGTTGTGTTTGGAGTGTAACAGTACATAAAACTCCTGAATCACATTTATCTGCAGAAAATGATCTGATTTGACTTTTTTTTCCGAGCAACAAGTTTTAACTTTATTTCAAACCTGGGAGGTATTTAAAACACTGGACTTCTTGAAAAAAATGAGCAGAAACCAGATAAGTGATACAGAAATGTCCTAACTCTACAGTGTTTTTGGCGTTTATCTACTTTTTCTGTTTTCTTTTGAGTTACTGCATGACACATGGTAACAATTACAGGATTTCTTATTTACTGACAGATGCAAAAACTGGTACAAATAAAATCTAATTTATTGGAGTGATTTGTTCTTCTTTGTGCACTGAGATGAAGTTTCCTCTCCTTTTTTCTGCAGCCTGTTTCACCTCATCCGTGGCACTTGGATCTTTGCTATGAAAAATTTATATTTTCAAAATAAATGACAAGTGGGACTTATCTTTTTGTTTACTGACATCGTTTATTTCATGAGAAAAAAAATGAAACATTGGCTGAATGGTATTAAAACTATTACAAAAGAGCAAATACAGATCTCTTATCAAGTGTTTCAAAAAGTGGTCGAATGCAGACTTGAAAAAAGTTGGGGAAATTTTTTTTTTTTTTTTTTTTTTTTTTTAAAGCTTACAGTGTTTATCAGTGGTCCAAAAAAAAAATAAGTAATATACATTTCAATGCCTGATTTAGTCAATGATCCTTCAGTCATAGTAAAAATTCTCAATTGCTTCCTTCTTTTTTGTTTTGATCTACTAATAAGTGATAAAAATAATACAATTAAATGACAGTGCAATGTGTTGGAAATACCTGCAGGGCTTCTGTGCCCATCACACTCAACCAGCTGCTCAGCTTCAATCACCAACTCCCACAGACACTTCCTTTTATTGTTTTAGTGGACATTTTTGGCACAATTGAAGCATTAATGGAGCTGACTCACTTTCCATACTCAATATCACAGTTTCTGTGCAAAATTTTATATTTAATGGTTCAAAAACATGGGTCTGAGCAGAGAGTTCGACATCGATAAACTCTGCTCATTTCAGCTTGTGATGTTTTCTGAAAAGTTTCTCCCTGTCAACTTATTCCTGCAGAGCTGAATTTAAAATAAAAGAATGCCACTTCTTAAATCATATTAATGCAGCAGCATTAAATT
This sequence comes from Anableps anableps, assembly GCA_014839685.1. NCBI lineage: Eukaryota > Metazoa > Chordata > Actinopteri > Cyprinodontiformes > Anablepidae > Anableps > Anableps anableps. The sequence continues at coordinate 19,642,535 of CM026070.1, read as the reverse complement.
GTCCAAACCATTTACTTTTATCACTTGTATGTTCACGGTCATGATCTTAGTTTAAGATCTGCAGAAGCCGTATCAGTCACAACGTGGTTCTGTTTGAGCTCGTTTGAACATCTCCAGCTGATCTTGATGCATGGAAACACGTTGGAAACATGCAAAAATCTACTACATCCCCTGCGGGTGTAAATCTGTATTTGGCTTGTTATTTTTTATAATAACCCCTAGATTGCCTTTTAGTAGTCTAATTCAGAACCGAAACTGTCAAATGTCTTAATCTGTCAAACTGAGCTTCATACGTGAATCTTGTTTTTACAACTTTCACCAAATGCTGAAGTTTTTTTCTTTTGTTTAGGAACAAACAAATGCAATGGACTCGATAAAAATTGGGAATGTCAATTCTCAGCTGTGATTTTTTTTTTTTTTTTTTAAATAATTCACAATGCAGACCATATGCATTGGCACCTTTTGTAAAGATGTGTAAAAAGCCTTAAAATAAATTCAACTTTTATTGGAGCAGCATAATAGCTCACTAAAAAGGTTCAGTTTAAGCTTTAATTTGAGTGAATTAATTCAGAAGTGGAAAAAACTCAAATATTCTGAACAAAACGACTGGGGCCACACGTATTGGTCCTCCTAGCGAGCTCTTAGAAACAAATGAACTGAAGTATTTTTTAAATTTAAGCAGTCTTGGGGAAGAAATATGACATTGTGCCCTGCTATTGGAAGTGCAAACATTTTGCAGTTTGATAAACTGCACTTTGGTCAAATGAGACTAAGATTACACTTTAAGGCAATAAAAACTCCTCATGGGTCTGGCTTAAAACGAAGAGTGAATTTGTGGAAAACCATCTGATGTCCGCTGTAGAGCACAGTGGAGGATCTTTGATGCTTTGGGCCTATTTATCTTCCAAAGGTCCTGGGGACCTTGTCAGAGCGAATGGCAGCATGAGATCTTTGAAATAAGGAGATTTTAACATAAATCTGATTGCCAGGAAACTGAAAACGAGTCTTCCAGAATTTTTGTGATGCAAATGAGATGGCCAGACCAAAACAGGAGTGGTTCACCAAACACTGATCGAGAGAAAATCAGATCCACCACTTTTGGGTTAGCCACCAGTGTATTTTTGGTACAAACAGTTATTTCTTTACATGGGATTTTCCCCCCTCTGAATAAATCTACAATTACAATGAAAGATTCAATTATTTCAAGGCTTTTTGCTCTTATTTACCAGGAGCTACCAATGTCAGTGTATCCAAGTCTCCAAAAGGGTAAAGATTTGTAAAATAATCCAACAAAAGCTCATTGATTAAAAATGTCCACAAAAGCCAACAAACCCTGATGACAGAAACCATGATGTCATCTAGATAAGTAGTGCCCTGTTCTAGAGAAAGTTTGTTGTTTGCTCTTGTCACATCCCTCTGATGCAGTGAGACAATCCAGATTTCAGGGTTTATGACACTCACAGTTGTTATTGCTGTCATATGAGAAAGATCAGAGCATCAGAGTTGAGCAGGAAGGTGAGCAATAGACAGACGATGTTTTTAAACAGCACAGATGTACTACAGTAATAAGAGCATGATCAACGGGAACCGATTAGAGGCGGAATCCAGATGTTGGTCCAGATAGAGGTGAGCAATGGTCCTCTGATCACATGACTGCCACCGATATCAGTAGGAAAAAAAATAAAATAAATAAAACATCTGGAATACAAACAGTGCTCTCACAAATAAAAACAGCAGCAATTCAACAAAAAAAATACAAACGTCAAATTAACTACAGCAACGATAGTTATAATTTAAAGTAAAATTTAAAGATAGCTTCGATTTTCCTGAAACACTGATTTGAGGATGATGGAAGACAGAAACGATAGAGAACAGACACCCACACCTCCCGCCGACGGATTATCAACACCTGCGGCCTGCTCAGGCAGCACAAGCATGCTGTTCATCCAAACAAGAGCTGGAATTTGATCGAGAAGGTAGACAAAGCGGAAACATTCCTTATTTTCTTCAACGCGCATGCAGTAAACCAGCAGGCACCTCATAAAATGATTCCTTTAGTCTTAGGTTTTCAATTTATGGTTCATGTTTTGAAAAATATTTAAATTCCAATTTCTTCTGGTCTGCAGATCTGCATCTTATACAGCTGGGAAAATAAATATTGAACACAGCAACATTATTATTATGGTGCATATATTTTTAACATGACTCAGCCCAGGTGATGGTTACAACATGTAAGGAAATAAACACAAATTAGCTAATAAATTATTTGTAATAACTCGGTAGGAAAAGTTTTATATAAATCTAATAAAGCGGAATGACACAGATAATAGTGAACTTATAACAAGCAGATATGCCTGTTTTAGTAGGTACACCTTTAGGATGTCTCCTATATAGAGAAACCTACAGGGTTACAGATTTTGACTCATTCTTTCAAACAAACTGTTAAAATCTTGAGACCTTTTCCCTTCTCTGAAACCAATGTCATCAGTAAGTTTTGCTGTAATAAGACCTTTCAATATTTCAAAACATTTTAGAGGTCATAAATTAGGACTAAACCTCTAGAAACAGGACTGCTTTCTAAATAATAACAAATTTCAGTTGGTTTCTTAGCTTTCTTTGCATTTTTCCACCTTTTTCTTGTTTAACTTTAGTTTGATACACATAAGCTAATTTATGGACTAATTTGTGTTTATTTCTTTGTAAGTGTGGATTAGTTGGGTTGTTACTGGAATCTGATGTGAATTACATGCTGATAACACAATAAAAAAAAAATACAAATACTAAGAATACTGCCAATATTTGTGTTCTTCACTGTATTTTTGATCTTTTTTTTTCTAAAAGATGCCTTTAGGTGCTGCTGGGAGAATCTGCAAAATACTGATTTGTATGTTAGGATTTCAGTCATTTCTAGATCAGCTTTAGTTATCAGTACTATAGTTAAGCTCAGAAAGCTAAAAGATTTGTGAAAAATACATCACACATTTCCAAAAATCATTCTGACTTCATGCATTCCTGAACAGTAGAGCGAGTGCATACGCTGTGTTTTTAATTATGATTTTTCCACCAGTCTGTCACCTGAACACAATGAATGTGATTTAAAATCTTTTTTTTTTCAAGCAAATTAAATTACGATAACAATGCTGTCAGCCTGTCAATCAATTCTAGCTGTTTGCTGTCATTAAACCAGCATTAAGCTTGTTTGCCTTCATGTCAGTGCAGCAACAGATGCTATGCAGCCCATACAGAGACAAAACAGCACTAAAAACAAAGAAAAGGAGCGCTTTCTGTAGAGGAATCCAAGGGAATATTCAAAGTTCATGTGGATCATAAGTCTGAGAGATAAGTGTCATGAAATAAAGGATTTCTGTTACTTTAAAAGCTGCAGGCACGCTCTTGATGTCCTAAAACATGCACACGCACTGGCCTCTCAGTTTAAATGAATGGATGCAGGAAACTGGGAAGCAGATGAAGGATTAGCAGTGATAATCCTTCATTTCTTCTTATGTAATAAATCGGAATGGATGGACGGAAGTTAAAGTAAAGGGGAAAGAATGAATCAACAAATAACCCCAACATAATCCTGCTTTTGCTTGTTCCCTTGGTTCCTAAAGGTTATTCGAAGAAATCAGAACAGGTCTAAACTGTTCCATGCCCTGCCGCTCCATCCCTCCTTCAAGAAGGATCGATTCCACTAGATCTATCAAATGTTAAGTTCACAACAGTAAGACAGAAAATCCGCTGAAATGACATTCACAGTGCTCTAATAAAATAAAACTGCAAATAAAATGCTCTAAAACAATATAAAACAAAAACTGACTGTACCCTAACCTTCTCTTAATTTTTTTTTTTTTTTTTTTTTTATTTCTTCGTTTTGTTTGTGGTTGTGATGCTCTTCCCGTTCAGTCAAGTTTTGAACGTCTGCTGTCCGAGGAGGGCCTGCAGGGGCGGTCCAGAGCCAGGCAGTGGCACTGGAGAGCTTGTTATAGATACTTGTCCTTGGTGACCCCGTTCTGTGCGTGCTTCCTGCAAGAAGAAAGGGACACACAGACCGGAGAGTGTGGGATGAGAAAAAGTGTGCACGGCAGGAGGGGTGATGAGCAGATGTGCAACATTCGATCAGAGGATATCAGACGTGTTCAAGGCCGTTCAGATAAGGGCGTAATCACATCTCCTTATGGTCTTAGGCTGTTTTAGACCCCCCACTGTGGAAGATTAGCTTGTTCTGCACAAGCCTTCAGGAGGACCGGTGGCACCAGCAGGGAGACCAAACCATAAGCTGATATCACAATGTATTGTCAGCAGGCTGATTTTGTTGTAACTGCTCTGAACAGCGGGAAGGCCTGGCTGAGGGGGAGACATCAGGGTTTCTGGGAGTTTAAGTCTGCAGAGGTCAAAGTCTACAGTGACAAAGATGCACGAGGCTGTCAGCGACGAGATTAAAGATAAAAACAATTACACTTTGGTTTTAGTAAGCAGTTTGTTAAAGCTCACTATTGCAAAATCTAAGTCTAACGACACTGTGTGTTTGTGTCACAGTTTTCTATAAAGTAATAAAATGTACAGAGTAGAATATCATAAAAGCCTTCCCATAACACTGGTGATGTGTGGCTTAGTTAAAAACTACTGAGTGGTGCTCTTATTGAAGCTTGCCTACAGAAAGCTTTAACTCATTTACATATTTTTGATTAGTAAAACAAACCGAAGCTACTCCTTTCTGTGTTTTGACTATTCAACACTTGTGTTAGAACATCGGAGGTCACAGGTTACACGCTCTGGCTTTATTGCCCTGAAACTGGGCAGTATTTTCTGGAGACTGACATCAGAGACAACAATTTGGTTAGAAAAAAAAAAAAATCCAGTGAGCATCAGTCAAGTTTATTTCAAGACATCACAAGAATAATATAACAAATTCCCATAAAAGCGAAAGATTTCTGTCACCTAAATGGATGCATTTGGGCTTATCGCACCACAGCTGGAGGTAGATAGAAACTAGTGCTGAACGTTGGATGAATTCCTTCCTCATTCTAACTTTTCACACAGGACTAGGACTGCTGTACCCTCTCCAGAATCTCCAAAAGAGGTCGCGCACATGGTTGGAATGTGGCAAATTTGGAAAACCTAATTTCAGTGTGAAGGCAATTACAACGGTACCACCGTCTTATTATTAGCATAGATTTTTCCCTGCTCCTTTTGAGGTCATCATCTTCCAATGCTCAAGCACAGATACCACATTTCCACTGAAATGATTTCTCACAATCCGTAGATATTTGCCATAAACTTAGGAGGTTTCGGCACCTAAACCATCAGTTTCAGTCTTACTGTGGAGGGGGAAACACAGGTCTTTCATCAGTTCATTAGCAGAATAAGATGTGGATAGAGGTGATTTCTGTGCAGAACGCTGCACAACGCAGCAAGAGCATGCCAACACGTGGCGCAGTGTTCCGTCCACACAACTTCCCAAGTGCAGCAAGAAGAAATTATGGATACAAACTACAAATTCTGTTTTTCCTGATCACATTAAAGTTTTCTGTGTATATTTTCACTATTGTAAAATTATTAATAAAGACCCTACAGTCTGCTGCAAACACTCCTGGTCCCAAAACGAATCGCCAGAACTTTTTTTGACAGCTTTACGGCTATATTTTTCAAATAAACAGCAGCCTGAAAATGTCACAACTTGCCTCAGTCTCTGCAATTATATAATATGCACAATTTGGGGGGGTCCGCTTCCCTGCAGCTAAGAGCCTTATTCTACATTGTCTACTGATTTCTTTGTGCAAGAGGTTTGATCTTGGCTCTGTATTTATTAGCATGGGGACTGTGGATTGCTCCTTTTAGTTGCTCTGTACGGTTCCTTTGGGTTGCAACTAAAGCAGAGATAGACCCTGGTGCCAAGATTGTTTCATTAGATTACATGGAGCCCCGTCAGTCAGTTGAGGGCAAGATGAGGCTGCAGGCTTGGAAGGAGAACAGCAGGACCAGACCTGCTTTGCATTTCCTGATAAGCAATTCAAGCCTATGCATGTGGTGCACACATCATGGTTAAACCACCGTTGCTGCTGCCACCTCCACTGACGTTTCGTGCAAGATAAAAACAGTCAGAAAACTCTTAGGCTTTATCACCCGCAGGGGAACATTAACCACAAATTAACATCGAATTAGCAGGTGAAGTTAAACCATCAGATTAAAGTAAATATAAAAGACTGAAGGTGCAGTTCACCTTTGGGCTGAGTGGTGATGTCCAGCATCATCATCATCAATATTTTCTGCCTGAGCGTCTTTTAGCAGCTCCTCTGCTGCCTTCCTGGCGTCCTCGTCCTCGTACTCCCTGACATCGTTCACCTCCTTCACCTTCAGCAACTTCACGACGAAGATCACAATGAACTGCAAAGAGCAAAGGAGAGAAGCACGAAGCGAAGAGATCAGAATGAGTTTCTGAAGTGGGGGCTTTTAAAAGCTCGGTTTCTAAGTGTGCTCACCAGGAACCAGTAGATATTCATGAGCAGCAGGGCGAAGAGGAGGGCGTTGAAGAAGAAGTAGAAGGGGATGTTGGGGACAGACTGGATGCTGGACACACATGTGGCGTACAGTACTTTAAGAGGGAACCAATAGAGTCGGAACCAGAACCTGAGAAAAATGAGGCAGGAACAGAACAGACAGCAGATCTTTCAGAACTTCAGGGATGAATCAGACACAGACAGCATAATGATGGAGCTGTCAAAACTTCAGATCAGTTGAGTGAGACAGCCAAGCAAGGGAGGGGGAGAAATCAGAAAACCAGTTACAGATTCAGAGCTGGTTAAAATTTACCAAGTGATGCTGAAGCTGACGGAGCCCATGTTGGAAAGCACGTCGTTGAGCAGATGATAGCCACCTCCTCTGGACTTCAGATAGACGTTGAGCTTGGTGAACTCCAGCAGGACGTCGTTGATGTCATGAAGGAATAACACCAGGATGCCTACGTTGTGGTACCTGCGAGGGAGAGATCAAGACGAAATGCAGTTTTTGTTGATAACACTGACTGATGCAACGGTCTCGACATCTTTCCTGTGTGCTTGTAATACCTGAAGGCGTAGGAGAAGCTAATGAGAGCAAGGGTGATGATGTGATGCACCACCATGACGGCAGAGTCCTTCCTCCATGTGTCCATGTTGACAGTGGCATAGATGGAGTGGCCGTAGAAGCTGCCCTGGATCAGGTAGGCGATGGCGATGTCTGTAGGCACTGTCATACCACTCTTCCAGTCTGAAAGAACAGAGAGGAGAAGGAAATCAGCGAAAAATGTTGAATTACAAAGGCTGTGAAGACACAGCAGTCAGAGATACACAAAAAACTTTGGCCAAAATGTTTAACAAAGTAGGTCATAAACAATCTTTAAACATTTATTTAGATCATTTATAAATACAATCAATGGTTTTCTGCCTGTAGGTGGCAGCGGAACTACACGCCTCAGTGCATGGCTCAACAGAGAGCAACATGACCTATTATAAAGATATATGCAGTTTTATGCATTTTATGCTGATTTGAGTCAAGGTATAAAAAGTTATATGAACGTGTTTTTTGAAGATCAGGATATTGCATAATGTGCAAATAAAACCATGCAATAATTTGGAAATCGTCTGCAGACCACTATATGAAATTGAAAATTATACAAAGAAATCTGCGTACATTTAGTGGTTTCTTACATGAAATGAATTCTTTTTAACTTAATTAACTACTTGATTTTTGTATATGATGAGTAAAGATGCAATATATTGTACTTTTTAATTATTATCTTGATTAATTATTATTGTTCAGTCTTCATGCTTGATCCCTGCAAGAACAGGAACTGCTGATAAAAACCTTCTGGTTTTGATTCTTAATAATCTAAACTTAACCGAACTAAATAGATACATAAATAAGGGCTACATGGTGGCACAGTTGTTCCCTTGCAACAAGAAAGTCCTGGGTTCAAATCCTAGCCTGGGATATTTCTGCAGAGTTTAGATGTTCTCCCCATGCATGAGTGGGTTCTCTCTGGATACTCCAGCTTCCTCCCACAGTCCAAAAACACTGATAGCTTAACTGGTCTCTCCAAATTGTCCTTAAGTGTGTGTGTGTGTGTGTGTTTGTGTGTGTGTGTGTGTGTGTGTGTGTGTGTGTGTGTGTGTGTGTGAATGGTTGTTTGTCCTGTGTGATGAACTGGCAACCTGTCCAGGGGGCACCCCGACTCTCCCCCAATGACCACTAGAGATAGGCTCCAGATGCCCCTCCACGACCCCGCAAGGATAAGCTGGTATAGATGATGGACGAACAAGTTAATGAATGAAATACTCGATGACAATAATAAAAAAATACCAATTTACAAAAGCAATTTTTCAACAGACACCAGAAAAACCTTTTGAGCAACAGTGAAGCTCCATCGTTAAGAATCAAAGAAGTTGGCGATACAAATGCATATGTGTCACTGAGCAAAGCCTGACCAGTGTACGAATTTATTCAGAATGTATTGATTAAACTTAAGGTTCATTAAATGATTAAAACACTTACAATGGAAACAATTTAACTCCTAATAACAGATGAATCCTCATTCAAATCTAAATGACAGGACTTAAATCTCAGGTAAATCCTGAGATTTGATGACATTTTGTTAAATATTGCAATGAGGATATAACCTGAGATAAACAAATGTTGTATTTATTCCTGCTCCTTTTTTTCTTCTGCCCTCACAATGCTCAAACACTTTCTGTATACTTCAGCACTTCAGCCACTATTATTTAAATCTTGTTTTTGTATTTAAAGCTAGTCAGAATCCTTTTAAGTTGACTGAGTTTCTTGTATAACTCACCATAAGCTTACATTTTCAACCCAAATTTCAGTCTAATTGCCCTTATTATTTTATTCACAATATCATAATTAAGTTATTCTAAGAGGAGAAATTAGAAATAAAAAATAACAATGTTTGCAAATTTGTCCTGTTGATTGTTACTTTTTACTTTTGTTTTTGCTTAAACTTTATTGTTAATATCATGGGTTTAGGCCAATTTTTCTTCACTTAAATCACTCCAGATGTATAAGACTGTCCAACACATCAGTTTGTTGTATCTACATCATGATATGAACATGCATCCCTTTAAACATAAGTCAGAGGCATCACATGGCAGATACAGTAGCTCCTGAGATCCTGAATGAGATGAGTGCTGGGCTTGTGAGTACGGTACGTGCAGCGGGTGGAAGGATCTGGTTTCCAGTAGCATTAGGGAAAGTTTCTGTAGAAAACCAGCCTGAATGCAGACTGAGACTGGCTCGAGTCTGTGAGACCTATCGGATGTTGGACGGAAACAGTCTCCTCCGATAGGTTTGAGTGAGGTTTGTCTCCAAAGGGATGAGGTTTCGTTCTGGCATCGTGTAATGTTTATTGATCAAACCTTCCATCATTAAACATTGAGAAGAGGCGAGGCATGGGAACCAGCTGTATTTCTTCCTACTTAGAGCTTCAGTATTTTTCACCTTTTATTCAGGATACAGCTACAGTACTTTACAGAAGTATTCACATCGCTTAAATTTTTTTTATTTTTTTTTTGCATTTTTTTCAGTTTACAAAAACAACTATAATTTATTTTACTGGCAGACCGATAAAAAGTACCTCATAAATGTGAAAAAGAAGTTTATTTCCACATTTTATATTTAAAGAGTAAGTAACTACTTTTTATTTAAACAGCACCTTTCACAGATAAGCGAGCATGAACATTAAAACATTATTAAATTAAACATGAAAAGCCTGACTAAACAAACAGCCAATACTACAGAGGGATGGTTTAAATCAAAGGATACTCGTGTTAGAACGGCCCAGTCAACATTCAGACCTAAATTCAATTTAAAATGTCGAAAATGGTTGCTCACAGATGCTATCCATCCAACCTCACTGAACTTGTAGTGATTACAAATACAAGCCACACTTTTCAGTTTTTTTATTTCTAAAAATGTCTAAATCATTCTCACAACAAAGTGCTGCTTTTAATCGCTCTATCCCAATAAAAAAGGCTGAAGTTTGTGGCTGTAACCTAAAACAAGGTGAATGTTTTTGCAAGGCTTTGCAGACTAAGGTGCTGTTTTTCAAATTCTTTCATCAGCCTCACATCTCTGCTTCATTCCTCCTCTCCCTTTCTAAAAGTCAAGCCCTCTTACTCTGCCACTCCACACATCACACACTGACAACTATTAGCCATAACGCGGAGATCAAAAGATGAAGCTGATGCTGTCAGCTCGCCCTTGTGAGCCCCCTGCCTCCTCCTCCTCCTCATCTTTCTCTTCTCCAGGAGCACTGACACCTCAGTGTCTGATGGAGGAGGTTGAGGGACAATAAAAGACATGACTGGAATATATGTGAAGTCTGGGAGCACTTCCATCATCCATTAGCAACACACTGAAAACTGTAATGATTCTGGTTTCCATTAGGGTACAATCATAAAGATCTTCTGTTATAAATATTGTATGAAACCTAATGTGTTCCATAGCAGTAAAATATGTTAAATAAACATATTCTGTCATTAATGGACAGACTTTGAAGCACTAAAATATGTCTGAATGTGTCCCCGAGCATTGCATAACAACATAAAAATAAGAAGGGTCATTGCAGGCTCAGAAAATGTACAAGTCTTCAGGCGACACCTGCTGCATGAATTGATATATATATATATATATATATATATATATATATATATATATATATATATATATATATATATATATATATATATGCCTTTCGCAGTGCTGAGAGGCACTTTACCCCCCACAGAGTCTCTATAGATCTGCTACCAGCTGTTTAAGTCAAAATAACCTCAGCTCTTTCTCTGCCCTGAAAATCTAAGGAAGAAACTTCTTCTTAGGTCAGCATTTATCTAGTCTGGTTACCTTCCATTAACTGCATCACCTTCACTGACTTTAATTTTAAGAAGAAAAAAAAAAAAAATCAGATGCTGACTAAATGAGGTGTTACCAACATGATTTCTTCATGGTTGTGTGTCTTACTGTAGAAGACAGAGGGCGGGTCGTGGAAGAAGGAGTAGGAGGAGAAGAAGAGCAGGTAGGTGCTGTAGGACCACGACATAGTGTAGAAGACCAGCTTCCACGCACTCTCTGGCATCTTGGCAGCATCTTTGGGCATCAGCCTGCACCACTGTGCAAGAGGCTGCAGAGACAGGAGAGAAATCAGAAAAAAAAAAAAAAAAAAAAAAAAAAAAAAAAAAATTACAATCTGAACTGATGTTTCTACTTCTACAAGCAAAAGAAAATGAAGAGCTTTGCACATGACAGGTTTATTGATCTTAAATCTTAACGATCCCTTACAAACAGCACTCTCCGGAGTCTGCTTTCTACTTTGTGTTCATTAAATTGTTTCATCTTCTTCAAACAGATTGCTTTTCTCATAAGGCAGAGGAAAATGTGTAAGAAAATATTCAGCCAGATGACAGGTCAGATCCAGCCCAGACCAAATCACTTTAGTCCTATAAATGTTTCAATTTCATTATCCTTTTAGAAAACTGAGAGGTGTTCCCCATAATTTAAGTTATCCTGATTTAAACGAATAGGATAAAACAAATGACATGACTCAGCTTACTGAAATAAATTTCAAAAGCACTGCAGGCTTCAGAATGGCCTGAAAGCTGAATCAGCACCACAGCAAATAAAACCTATTCATCCACATCTTCATAAATCTATATTTTACTGCTGCACCGCTGCATTAGACTGCATTAACTTCTGTAAGGTCTGCAGGTTTTTGCACCCATAATTTGTGCTCTGAAGTTTGATTTGATTTGATTTTAAGGGTCAAGTTAGAAAAATCTAGAAGTTGAGATTCCGACTTCAAAAGTCAAACGTTCCTCTGAAGCAGAAAGCACCCAATAAATCTGATGACTGACGTCTTTAGTCCGTTTATCAACATGAGCTGTATACACTAAGGTATGATGACTATTTTTGTATTTACAGACTGAAAGCTGCTGAATGGATAATATAGAAAGAGTAAAACATTTGCGGAAAAAAAAGGCCAGGAATGCCACAAAAATCCTATTTTTTAAATCTCATTCCCCACGTAATTAAAAATGTAAATGTCTTTTTACATAAATATAAAGAGTTGCATTAGAACAGCTCAGAAATCACAGCTTTATGTTACTCTCTACAACATAGAGAGTTGTAGAGCGTGAGATGCACAAAACCCCAGTCTTGTGCATCTCAGACTGGGGTTTTGAACCAGGAAGTAGTTCCAAGATTTCTCCAAACCACAACCAGCAGTGCCATTTAGCAAAAAGAACCACCATTCAGCATCACCCAGTATGGCCAACATTATGCAAGTAAAATAAATTTAGCTAAAAATGTCTTTTAAATGTAAGCAAGTTAAATGGTCTTTTACAGCAAAGCTGACTGGATGGTGCAGAACAATTATCAATAAAAATATTGCATTAATCCTAAAGAAAAATTAAATGTTGTGATTCATATTATCCAAGTTTCTTCAGAGTTGTTGTAGGTGCTGATGGCTGTGGGCAGGAAGACTCTCCTGCAGCAGTCTGTATTACAGCAGCTCCGAAGACGCATCTGATTGAAGACACCCTGTTGTTGTATAACAGTTTGATGAAGAGGATGCTCAAGGTTGTCTGAAATGTTCTTCAGTTTATGAAGGATCCTTCCACCATCATCTCCAGAGGTTCCACAGCCGTCCCCAGAACAGAACCAGCCTTCTTTATCAGGTTGTTGAGCCTTTTGAAGTCCCTTGTTCTGATTCTGCTGCCCCAACAGATGATGGCAGAGGAGATTACACTCTCCACAACAAACTTAAGGAATATATGCTGCGTCTTGCTGCAAACCTTGAAAGACCAAAGCTTCCTCAAGAAGTACAGTCTGCTCTGTCCTTTTCTTGCAGACGGCTTCATTGTTGTATTTCCAGTCCAGTCTGTTGCCAAGGTGAACACCGAGGTATTTCAAAAAATGTAATATCTCTTCTTTTTTCATGTCTGTCTTCATAACTTGAGTACTATATGGCAAATATGTCAGAACCTGGGTTGTTTTGAGTATTGTTATCCTGTGATCTTTAGTTTCTTACTTTGATTATATCAGCCTTGTTTATGTTTTACTTTAGTTCAGTCCTTTCTTAGTTATTCTAGTTTATTATGATTATTTATTCCTTGTCTCTAGTTATTCTTTGTTACTATTTAGATTCAATTTCCTAATTCCCATGTTTATTCTCCCTTGCCCTCTGCAGCCACTCTCTTTCTCCTCAGTCTCCCTTCAGCACTCTTTCCTCACACCTGCAAACTGTTAGCCAGTCAGCCCCAGTCCATTGTTTCAGCATTCACACTCCCAGTATTTAAGCTCCTATCTTGCTCCCACTCCTCGGTGGATCCTCCCGTTACCTACCCATTACTTCCCTGTCAAACTCTGCTTTCTTTGCTCCTGGATTCCTTTTTTTTTTTGTTCTGCTCTGGCTCCCTGCATTACTTATGGTTTTTGTAAGTTTTGTGACCTACTTTTTTCATTTAATATCCAACGCCACAACTACATCATGACAAAATGTTTTCGAAAAGATTAAAAAAAATTTAGGTTTCCAGTATTTTCAAAAGGTGTTTGTATGATTACAGCATATTTACACATTCATTATCTTTATAAATGCTTCATGTTTGCTAGTGTCGCATGCCTGCTCATCAGAAAAAAATAGTCGCACAACATGAGAACGTGATGGCCTAGCCACAGAAACTCTGCTTATAGTTTTGTTCTACATGCAGAAGAAAGCAGAAGTTAACGAGACGTTTATATATTTAGCACCAACATAGTCTGATATAACTGTGCAGAGACTCAGTCACAGGTGAAGTCATGCCATCTTCATCCTAAGCCTTCCTCTTCCTCGTCTTCCTACCTCATTGCTCCTTTTTCACTTCTGCATCCACTGTGTTGCAACAGCAAACCCTCAGAGATATAATTATCCGTTTAAAAAAATCCAAACTAAGGAAATATTTTGACATAATCACACCGTGTAAATGAGACACAAAGGAGGTAAAGCAGGTATACAACAGGTATATGAGCATGGCAGGGAATCAGATGGGCTGTTTGTCAGCGTTTGATAGCTGTGCCAAGACCGGAAACCAAACCCAGCCCCCTACCCCTTGTAAACAAAATTACACACACATACACAGTGCTTTAGAAAGCCAAAGTGTGTAACTGGAGGCTGCAAAGTGAAAGTAGCCTGTGTCAGTGATACAGCTGCTGGCCCACTCAACCTGATGGGACGGGGCTCAGTGACGACCTGCATGACAAATTCATGAAGAGAGCGTTACTCCTGCTTAGACACAGGACGTTATTCAGTTTCTGCTTTTCCTGTTTGCGTGATGTGAAACAGAGCAGCCAGTCTCGCCTTCACCTGTCTTAATTCCTGCCTTCCTTTGTTTATTCTTTACGTCTCTGTTTTTCCTGCTGTTTTGCTCAGTGATGGAGTCCATGAGTCACACCAGAGAGTGGAGACACAACAGGGAAGGAAGCTGGCAAGGCTGTACAGATGTGAGATAAAATGTAACGACAACAGACTCATTAGCCAGGACACATGTACAGAATCAGGGAGGGAGGTCACATGACCGCAGCCCGGACAGTTGATTGGGTCAGACGCAGGTGGCGTGTGGTTGGTGTTAGTTAAGTCCTGACCCGAGCAAAGTGCAGCGCAGGACACTCCACCGCATTCTTTAAAGTTTCCCCAGTACATCTGTATTGGTCCCACTTTATCGGCCCACACATCCGCCTCCTCCCCTCCTTATTTCTTCCTCATTCCCGCTGTCCATCCACCACTGTGTCCCCCCTCCCCTGCCTGTGACATTTATTTATAGAAGCCAGCTGTCAGCACACAGTGCAGCCCCCTGCAGTCCTTTAGCACATCACCCCCTCCCCTCAACACACAGCACTCACAAAGGCTGAAAAGCACGAGAAGCTGAAGCTGGTTACAGCCAACACTAGCAGTGACTCTGCACTTCATGCTGCTTCTGCTCTTGTTAAAGCAGCCAAATCCATAAATCATACCAACTACGTTGTCTCTGCAACACAAAATCGATGTTCTCCTGTATTATTAACAGCAGCTGTGTGCCTACATTAACACCGACAAAACTCACATGAGTATCAACAACACATTTTGTCATATTCATCATGTTCTGAGTCACCTTGAAGGTTCTTTAAAGTATTATCTGCTAAGTTTTGTGGTGGAGTGGAGTTCCCTGCAATGAAAGGACGTTCACAGAGGTCTTTTTATGGCTATTTAAGGTCAGCAAGACCTTATCTTTATTTAGCTCAGAGAAATATGTTGAAAATTTGACTTTTTTTAGCCCATACATCCTGTCCAAATGTGACCGTAACAAAGACAGGGAAAGTCAAGCTTGGTTAGCCTGTCTGATCGATTTTTGAGGAACAGTTTTGGGCATCAATAGACGCCTTTCTGTACACGTCTTTCAACCTTTTCCTTTTTCCACCATATTTCCGCCTTGTTTAGATGGATGGCAGCATTGTTGATGCAATTAATTTGGGCTTTTGCGATAAAAGGACTTTTAACCTCAAGAATGGTCGATATTCAGACACTTTGTGGTCAAGAAATGTGTGACTCTGATGACTAGACCTGTTGTATAGTATTCCTGAATCACTGGCTTTACCCTCCCTTTGGTTTAACGTTTGGGTCGTTGTCAGCTGACGATCCAAGGTGCTAAGGTGCCTTGGTGACATGTCTCATGGCTGTTTTCACAAGGGAAGAAGCCTTGGATGAAAGGCAAAACCCCTTCCAGAAACAAGAGAATAAGTCTGATTGCCAGATCAGCGGATCAGTGATCAGTATTTTTTAACTATATTTGCTTGAAGATATTTGCTTGATGATCCCTATGATTTTGATGCATTGATATTTTCCTGATGATTTTGATGATTTTCATGTATATTTGCTCGATGATTTTGATGTTTTTGCTGTATACTTGATTCATGTTTTTATGATGTGAAGCGCTTTGAACTGTCTTGTGGCTGAAATGTGCTGTACAAATAAACTTAAAAAAAAAAAAAAAATTGCCTTTTACTTAAGCACTTTGGACTGTCGCGCTATCAGTGATTGAGGATCTACACCAACATATTGTTTGGAAGACTCCACCGTCATTTTGCTGGAACAAGACATTTAACTTTTTAACGTCAATATCTGGAGGATGTGCGAAGAAACCTGACTAAAAAAAAAAAAAAAAAAAAAAAAAAAAACTGAGGTCAAGAAATGAAATGAAAATGAGGTAATCTCTGTAAAATTACAGATTAAGTTAGACGTGATCTCAATTGTTAAATTGTAGCTAATGTTTGATGAGTTTTGTCATCAGATCTTCTGAGCTAGTGTCACTCAACACATGTCCTTGGTTGGCTTTAGTTGCAAATAATCCACGAGGTTCTAACAAGGCTTCTGTCAGTGAGAGGCAGAAGGTGAATGGTGTCTGGTAGAGCTGGGGTTAATCATACCATCAATAATAACATCAGCATGACTACTTGCATGATAAAAAAAAAAGGCGCCACCTTGCAATATCAGTGACAGGATGACATGACAATTGGGATGAATACTAAGACCTCAAGAGTTAAAGCAATGTGAGCCAAAAAAAAATCACAACTCACCCTGACAATAATAAAATAAAAGAGGACGCACCTTCAAAAACACTTTTTTAAAATGTTAAAGAAAACTGTTACCAACAAAATAAAAGCGCACCACAGAGCACAACCAGACAAAGTGAGGACAAGACACAAATAGCAGGGTATGCATAGTCTAAAGGTAAGCAAATGGCACAACAAAGCATCACTGCTGTGATCATAAGGTGTGCTTTGAATAATAGATAGATGGAGTGGTTTATGGAAATTAGCGATGTCATTACAGATTATTTGGACAAGGTTTTGATGCTTATACAGACAGTGTTTATTTCAATGACTGAAGGTTTGACTGTATTGTATCATTTTTTTGTGTGCTTTTATCCATTGAAAAAAAGTTCAAATCTGTACAGTAAATAAAGTAAAATAAGATGGAAAAATATGTGTGCACTAACAAATGCAGCTATCCTCAGCTGCAATCCCAAATACAATCCATC
Organism: Anableps anableps; assembly: GCA_014839685.1. Taxonomy (NCBI): domain Eukaryota; kingdom Metazoa; phylum Chordata; class Actinopteri; order Cyprinodontiformes; family Anablepidae; genus Anableps; species Anableps anableps. Next base: position 19,625,439 of record CM026070.1, on the reverse strand, counting down.
CATCATCTCTACTGGCTTGCCCTTGCAGGGTGATGGGGGTTCTGGTTCTAAAATACAATACGCATCTTATTTTTATTATTACATATTTTCTTGAGACATTATGATATAGCCCTATCTGTAACCTTCTTAACTTTTATCAACCTTGAAAATGACATGCGTTATGAGCAGTAAACCGCTGACTACGCAGCTACAACCCCATACAAAGGGTAAAGTTTGGTCTTACATGCAGACTGAGGGATTATTTACTATTCAGCCAAAAGTTAAGCTCCGTTTCTCTGTGTCAAACCAACCCTTCCATCTTTTTGTCCATGATCTCTCAATTTTCTGTGTCAGCCTCCCAAGTAGAGGTATAGTGGGCCAAGGACACTCATCCCTCATCATCTGTTAGTTGACTGATAAGGTCTTGAACTACACTCAGACAGGACCTAAAGCCTTTCAACAGCTCCCCCTTTCTTCTCTTCCCTCCCTGACAGACAGACTCTGGCTCAACTTGTCCCCTAGCTCGAGGCATCACTGGCTCTCATTTCACTGTCCTTTCTGCCTCCCTGCCAAAGAGACTCTGAGCTAGAAATCGGTAAACGAGAAAAAAAAAAAAAAAAAAAGGTGGACACGTCATGAAGAAGTTACAGAAGCTGGTTGCGTGTGAAACAGAGAGACGGGATGCCACGAGACACCAGTCTTCCTCTCATTCCAGTCGTTTCTTTTCTTCTTATTCCCTCTTTCTCTGACCAGACTGCTAGTCCTTTCTAGAAGATCTCCCCCCCACATTCACTTCCCAGCAGCAGGCGAGGAAAGAGGAAGGGAGGTGAATGGACTCTGCCTTGTTGGCCTGTTGCATAAGAAGATAAATTGGGCCAGTGAGTCAGGATGCTGGCTCATGTGTAGATCTGCCCAGTCAGGCCTGCTCTCATTCTCTCTCAATTATTTTGGCTTGGATCTAGCTTCAGTCTCTTTCTGGGTGCCTGATGACGTCACTCTGGGTATCTCGCCGTACCTTTAAACCCAAACCTATCACAGATGCCCTCTGGTTTTAGGGTAAATAGGATTTGCCAAGGCTTATCCAACAGATGACCAGAGTTTTAGACTATATATACACACATGTGTGAGTAAAAATAGCCCATTCATCTGTGATTAACAATTACTACAATCCTATCTGAAGTGCCTTCTAGCACATCTTGGTGCTTCAAGTCCACTTTTTGTCTTCAAATATTATCACTCACCTGATAATCCGTTTTCATCCATTTGTATTTTACCAAACTGCAGATTATCGGCTACTATAAAAAGAGAATGATCTCATTCGCCTTGGCTTCTTGTTCTTAACAAGGCGATGAGCGGACAGCTGCCACTGAGGATAAAGCTTGTGGGTTGTAGGTTTTAAACTTGTGCTTGAAGCTGTTTGACAAATGGGATATTGGACATTTCTTCTTTTCAGTTTTATATTTCTTGAATTTTTTTTTACCATGTCAGGTGGACCTTATTTTTTTTTTTCCTCTGTTATACAAAAAAATAAATTCCAAGGCAGGTTCACGTTGACTTTTCCCAAAAAGTCATGTTTTTATATTGTTTGGCCATTTGTGTCATAATGATGTATTTCTTCAACTATTCTAAATGTCATTACGTTTGTAAGCTATTAGTATTTTTGTACGCCGTTTCAAACATTTATCTTATGTCCATTTCCCCCAAAGAGTCAGTGAGAATCAGCTGTCATCACACCATTAGCAGCCGTCTTATTTTTGCTTTAATTAGAGGGAACAGGAAGGTTTTTAACGAAAAACAGCAACAATAAAAGCAGCAGCGTCGTAGGAGGGAAGTTGCTTTGTTTTATAGCTGTGGAACAAACCCTCAGATTACACAGCATGCCACCTTAAGACCATTTCCCCCAGTGGGGATTTCTCCATTGCATGTCTTGCCATGTATTTGCTGATACACTGAAAACAAAACGTTTCCAGCTCACGAATGTTGAATCACACCAGCTTTTATTGACCTCCTTATTTCCACTTCCTGCCTACTCACTTGGTGCACTGCATGCTGGGAAATGAGTCAGCTGTTTATCTGTATGTCTGTAACTAAAACAAGAAACGAGGGATAAGTTCCTTAAGGGTCTGAGATGAATCAGCCCTCCATATACACTGAAAAGAAATGAGTGACACTGGAGAAACAGTGACTCGATCAATAATTTATCCCACTGAAAGGAACGTTTGCAGGTATGTGCATACAGAAACAGAGAGGATAAATGCTTTAAAGCACATTTAGCATCTTTTCTGCTTAGGTTCTGTCATTTTTAACTTGAAGAGCTAAATTTGACAAACACTAAATACCCAAAGGCATTGAGACACTCATCCAAAATATTACATTCAGATGTTCCATTCACTGCCACCTGCACAGCAAAATAAAAATAAAGCATTTAGACTTCTTCTACAAACATTTTTGAAGGCATGGATGGCTCTCAGGATCTAAGTGAATTCCAGCATGGAGCCCTGAGTGGCTGCCACATCTGCTATAAGTTTATCAGTGAAATTTCCTCCAAATTAAGTAAAGGCAAGTGGGATCAACAGGAACTCATTCAAGGACCGAAAGGCCCTGTAAAATCAAATTCTGCATGGTGAGGCGTACTTCCTGCAGAGGTCATCAATTATCTCCAATCAAGAGATTCAGATCTCCAAACTTTGTGCCTGATGGCACTGTGTAAAGTTTAAAGTTTGGCAGAGGATGTATTATGATGTGGGGTTGGTTTTTTTTAGTGATTGGGCTTGGCTCCAGTGAAAGGAACTCCTAATGCTCACTTTTACAAAGATAATTCATGCTTCAAAAAATCTGTGGAAATTTTGGGATTGCCTCTTTATGTTCAAACACCAGTGCACAAAGTAAGGTCCATACAAACTTGAATGAGTGAGTCTGATGTGGAGGAACTTGACTGGTTTGTACAGAGCCCTGACCTCAATGCAATGGAGCACCTTTGGGTTGAATTAGAGTGGAGACAACAAGAGAGGCTTTTTCGTCCTACATCAATGCCTGACCTCACAAATGCACTTAAAGAAAAGCGATCAAAATGTCCTTATCATTGTCCATGTCAGCATCTGTGACAATAGAGTGCCAAAGGCTCAAAATAAATATTTGTGTTATTTGGGTAATTGTTTTGAAGATAAAAGCCACATCTGCCTCACTTGAAAGAGATTTTCTCTACTTTTTCCTGTTCTGAAGAATAGCTAAAGAGAAATGGGTCCCTCTGTCACAACATGTTAGCATCACGGAAATTTATATATATAAAATAATTTCAGTGTGAGCTTTTCTGCTGCAATAATTTATTATAAGGCTTTTAATTATGCACACCAGTAATTATGGAGGATTCTGTTAAAGAACCTATGAATAACATGTATTTAATTGATGAGGTCAATCTGAGGAGAAACAGGATCAAGCAGCATTTGGTGATCTTTGACTTTACAAAAACAAAAAGGAATAGATTGTGGCTGGCAGATCACGGAAAACTTAGTCTCCCCAATATAGTTCACACCAGCAGCTGAACATTTGGACATAATTTGATTAAAAGCCCGTGATTAGATGAGGCACTAAATTAGAAAGGGTCTGAGTGAGCACTGATGAGTCACCACCATATGCACATGTGTGAAGAAGCACAAAATCTGACTGACAGGTGATGCTGTCGGACTGCAGCTGCAGTACGGGAAACATTTTCATCCAACTTTGCAGATTGAAAAATTAATTTCAACTCTCAGTCAGGCTCCCAGCAAAACATGAATAGACTTTGCATTTGCCTGAAGTCACTGGTTCAGCAACTTTTCTTTTTGCATAAAATTTAAACTAGCAGTTTCAGTTCCTGGTGGATAATTGTGATGCTATTACTCCAGTAAGGCCATCTCATGCTTCACAGTTCACATATAATTTGTCAAAAAAAAAAAAAAAAAAAAAAAAAAAAAAAAAAAAAAAAAAAAAAAAAAAAAAAAAAAAAAAAAACCAACAAAAACACCTGCTTAGGGGAGTTCCAGCACATTAGTGAATCCCAGAGGAGGCATTAACCCCATGCTTGTTTATCAAATTAACGTCCAGACCATCAGAGACACCACACACAGGCTCAGCAGCAATAAAATCCACAATATTAGGTCACATGGCTTCAAATTATTTGTAAAGCAGATATGTTTAATGAAATATCACAAATTTGCAATCTCTTGTTGACAGCAATGTCATTTTGCAAGACCATTAAATAACACTTTATTGAATTACAACATCTACTGAGAGCATCAGCATTGGCACGATGTGTGAAAAGCTGATGGGAAAAAAAAAAAAAAAATTTGGTGTGTAAACCATAGAAATGAAATTTATTTCCTTGATCAAGTTCAATAAAAACACATTTTCCTTTTTAAACCATCACTAGAAGCAGCTGGCATATATGAAATAACCAGTTGTAAAGAAATAACCACAGAAAAGATGAGTCTTTCAGGAGTAATTATTAAAAAAAAAAAAAAAAAAAAAAAAAAAATTGTTTGGTGTGCAGTCCAGAAGATTAAAGGGAAATATTTATCAACGTAAAATGTGAAAGAATGTGGAGATTTGAGTCTAACAGTACAGAGAAACACACAAGTTAAAACCAGAATGTAAAATGCACATTTAGTGGGAATCACTGGATGAACTAAGAAACGTCTATATGATCTTCACTAATAAATATTAAATCTTTACCATAAAACTAAAAACAGCTCTTTAGATTTGAACATATTTACCGTGGACTTATAGTGTAAAACCGGCCTGTGCCTGAATAAATATTTATACTTATCTCATAATCAGCTTTATTTTTTGAAAATTATTGGTGCCCAACTTTTGCTGAAATTAAGACAATTTGCTTCTCCTGCAGTCTCTCGGTTATTTTGGGAAGACGTCACCAACCCACATTCTGCACTTACAACAGTAGCAGATCCTAAGTGTTCAGCCGAGCTGTTTGAAGATTGAAACCATTTACAAAAATATAATGAAGGTAAAATATGGAACTAGACCTAGTGGGGTACTCGAAATCACATTTTCATTTGGGATGTTTTTCTCCAGCGCACAGCTTCAACAACATTTTTTACAGTAACTTAGTGTAAAAACTCCTGACTGCACTCAAAGTAACTAGTAAAGATTTTACTTTGAAAATTTTACCTCCACTACTTGGCAAAGACAAGAGGAGGAGAAAAATGAGAAAACAAGACATGTTCTTACTGTGGGCGTACATTTTATTTAGAAAAATTTATCAAATATAGGAAATCTATTTCAAATTTTTTAATCATGTTTATGCAACTTCATTGAAAAAAAACTCAGCAAAATAAATAATTTCTAATCGTTTGCACTTTTTATTTTCATTCCTGTTGCGATAAATAAGCATATTCACACACGGTTACATTCATCCAACTCTACATAAACATGTGAATTTATCATTTATTTACTTACATTTTTTTTTGTAATTTTTCATGTGTGGTGACTGTGCACCTTAAGGAAACTTGCTCCTAAAAAAAAATGAGAATATTCTGTTCCCTTCAACACCATTTCAACCTTTTTAGGAAGCAGGAATGTGAAAGCACGTCTAACTCTTTGTCTCTAAATCATGGAGATGTGAAGTAATGAGTTCAGTGACAGTTTTCTGCTACAGTTTCTTAAAATTTAGGTGATGAGAAAGCATTTGTACTCTGTTATGTTTTAGAAGAGCTGTTTTCGCTTTGTCACCACTGCTATCTACAGCTGTGCACTCGAGCTTTCTTCTATCAAACGCCCTGTATTATGTGGTGAGGGACAGCGGTCTGTGAAATAAAAACTATTTAGAAGCTGGTATGCAATTAGGTTTAGAAATAATAAAAGCCATTGCTTACAACACATCCTTTCTTTATCAAGGAGACTATATTCAAGATTTGACAAAATCATGCATTGAAAAACCACACAACGAACTGAACCAAATAAGTCCCAAAAGGCCTGGGTTTTTCCTTATTTTTTGAACTAGCAATAATTTGAATTTGCTTGCATGGCTTTTATTTGTCTAATGGTCATAGTTAACTGTGTTTGTGACAATGTAAGGGCACAAACCAAAACTGACTGAAGCGATAATACAGCTGAAGCTAATCAGGCAGCTCAAGCTGCTCTTTGAGGACAAGTTTATTTGCAGCTCTGCAGAGAACACAACATCACCACCTTCAACCTGAAATTAAACTTAAAACTATGTCTCCACCTTTTACAACGCGAGGATTTAATGCAAACTGGATGTGTCCTGTTACATGTGCATCAGGCGGTACGTAATTTGCACACAGACCTACTTGGCTCATGGTTCAAGCTGACAGCTGGATGACATATGGCTGTTATTCATAATACAGTAGCCACACTTATGGCGGCACGGCGAGAACGAGGGCTGACTTAGAGTGGGTGAGCATAACTGTGTGCGCCAGGTCGATTTAATCTGATGAGAAAAAAAAAACATCAGGGCCAACTAATTATCTCCTAACCGCAGCATATATCACTAAGGTGAGTGCTGAGGTTTTTAAAGTCTGTAATTTATGGTTCAGGAGAGCAGGTGTGCGTGCTGTTCACACCCCTTGACATTTTTCACATGCTGTCACAATAGAGCCAAAACTTTTAGCTTATTTTGTTGGGGTTTTAGTGACAGACCAACACAAAGCAGCGCATAACTGAAGAGGAAGGAAATTTAATTATATAATTTTTAAAACCTATTTTTTAATTCAGTCCAGCCCCTCTTACTCTGATACCCTTAAATAAAACACAGTGCTTTCAAAACTCACCTAATTTGTAAAGTCATCTGTGTAGGATTGAATAATGGTAACTCCAGCAGTTCTATGAAGGCTTCAGAGGTTGTTAGAGAACAATAGTGAACAAACAGCATCATGATGACCGAGGAACAGCAGACTGATCAGGGAGAAAGTTGTGAAGAAGCTGAAAGCAGAGTTAGGTTATAAAGCAATATCTGATCATCTCGGAACGGTTAAATCAATCGTTAAAAATGTAACGAGTATGACACAAAACTTCCAAAACATGGCCGTCCAGACCTGACAAGGTCAGCAATTAGTGCTCTAATTAAAGAAGCAGCCAAGAGGCACAGAGTAACTCTGGAGGAGCAGCACAGATCCACAGCTCAGGTGGGGGAATCTGCTGACAGGACACTCATATGTCATAGTCCAAACATCTGGCCTTAATGGAAGAGTGGCAAGAAGAGAGGCATTCTTGAAAGAAAGCCATAAAAAGTCCCATTTGTAGTTTGCCAAAAATAATAAACACAGCAAATTAGTGGAAAAAGGTGATCTGGTCAGATGCCACACGTGACTCTTTTACCGCCATCCTAAAATGGCTATGTGGGGTGGAAAACATTAAAAATCTTCTTAGCGCCATTCTATTGCTAAACATGGTGGTGGCAGAATCATGCTGTAGGGATGCTTTACTTAAAGTTGATGGCAAAATAGTTGAAGTTACAAACAGGGCACTTCTGGAAAAACAAAACTCCCATTATGAAATGTTTCTACCAAGCGGTACAGGACGGGTCGGTGCGGTTTGATGTGCTATTTTATGGTCTGGCTTATTCAGGAGCGTGTTTCCACCATCAGCTGGACTGTCACTGGGCAGGTGGGGTTAAACCCAAACACCTAACCTGGCATCATCCCAGTGCATCGACAAAACGACGCACCGGTATGCCTCGTGCTTGTAGCAACCAGTGACGTTTTTCTGTCCTCCAATCAATGGACTGTTGCGTGGCGCCAGTAGCTCTGTACCGTACCATTGTCCTATGGACCTACTTCTGAAGGGGGCCCAGGAGTGGTGTGGTGTTGGTTGGTTGTACAATGGAAACAGACAAAATAGCGTACCCAACCGTACTGCCCCGTGCCACACCGCTCAGTGGAAACGAGGCATTAGACTCTGTAAAAAAAAAAAAAAAAAAAAAAAAAAAACTTAAGCTACAAAGGAATGGTTTGAATGAAATTATATTCACGTGCTATAATTACTCAAAGTCCAGACTTGAATCCAACAGAAAATCTGTGGGGAGACTAAATAATTTTGAACTATTTTGCAAAGAAAGACGCCAGAAGTTTTGGTCTCTAAATGCACTAAGCAGGTAAAGCTCTTCCCTGAGCTGTAATTTCTATAAAAGCTGATGTTATTCAGGGAAGTTGAATACAAATGCACAGCAAACTTTTCAGAAATTTGCATTTAAAACATTTCAAATTCATGCACCGGTTTCCTTCTTTTTTTAACATAAAATCCCAACGAAATAATTGCTTTAAAGGGCTATGAATACGATCACGAAGCAGTGTTTCGGATTTGTCTGAGTATCTCCTCCCTGGCAGCAAGTCCAACCTGCCACCAGACAAAATAACATTAAAATATCTGCTGCAAAAACTTTCAGGAAAAACATACACACAGTGGAATCACAACTGCCAGCCACAGGAAGCTCGTGTCATGAGTTTCGTTATTTAGCGGCTAGGTAAAAGTTACAACCACCTAACTAATGCAGTCACCATATATTTAAGTGGGTGAAAAAATACTGACTTTTTGATTGTGAGGCTCAGATATAGAGCAGCCACTAAAACCACCCAAGAGCAGTCATTCAGAAGAAAAATACTCAGCTACCGGGCTGAAAATAACCCTTTATGTTCAGTTAGTCTGTGTCAAAATTATCCCACAGCTTCTTCACAATAAACAGAAGTGACTCATAACTTCTGGTTGTGTGTTGAACTGGCTAATTTTTCAGAAGTGTAAATACATGAGTACAGCAATGGGTTTAAATGGCAACTAAAGGTTTAGCAGTTAAACCACTTGTTAAGGTAGAAGAGAAGCAGACATACTGAGCTGTGCTGTCTGATGAAATGTCACCCTGCAGGTTTCTTATATTTTAAGTCTATTAATATTAGAGTCAATCAGAATCTGAAGTCTTCATCATGTGCAGTAATAGAGGTTGTGATACATTTATAGCTATTCACACTCTTGGCAGATTTAGGTTCAAAGCTGTCTTTAAATTTAACCAACATGCTTCTTCAGACTGGAAGTAATGTTAATGTTTCTGAGTCGTCCAGTCAGACTCCTGATTTGCTTCTGATACAGAATCCATGGAGGGAGATAAAGATGTCAAAATGTCAGTGGAAAAGAAAATGGTCAGTAATTATAGTAAGCGTTTAATTGCTGTAATGCCAACTTTGTTCTTTTGACTCTTACTTTAAAGTAAACTTTTCAAAGGTCTTGTAATGAGTTTGAAGACTTTCTGTAATCTCTGCCAGATGTAAAGAGGTTCTCAAAAGGGCTCGTTCTCAACCACGTGATTTGCACTAAGTTATGTGGCTATGCAAATCCCAACCCACACAGTGGATGGGGACAGACAGGGAGGACAAGATGCATGAGCGAAGGAAGGTGTGATGAGTTGTATATTCTGAAAAAGATGGAGAAGGAAGCAGGCTGTCTAAGAGAGATTCCATGAGAGTGTTGCAATTTCATCCACAGAGGAAGAGAAAGCCCATCTGGGATGGGGAAACTCATCTAATTGCTTCCTGGGAATAAAAGGCTCTTCAGCTCTTACCCATAACTACAGTGAGTGAACAAAGATCCACACAATTATGACACACACAAGCCATAAAATGTGATGTGCTCTTTGCAGAAAGAGAGCGAACTTCAGTTTCCTCTGGCCACTCAGTTCTCACTTGATGATAAAAAGTGTCCTCGATAGAGGAGATTCATCCACCAAGTAAGACGTTCACGGTTACAGTGTTCTTGCCCAGTCAAAGGCTGTCTACTGAGGGTGGATGGAGAAAAAACAAACAGAGGAGAGAGAGGGAACAGAAGAGAAAAAAGGCTGAGAGGGAGGCCACAGACTCTGCGTCGCGGTCAGAGCTTCATGTCGGATTCCTGCTGACCAGAGGAAAGTCTGACAATCCACAAAGAGAGCTGATTCATCCCCATGCTCTGCAGTGTATAAACATTACTGTTGCAACTATAATTTTAGGAATGCAGAACTACTCCCTGTTAAATTAATAACCAAGAATGTTACATTACAATTTGTGAACAAACCTCAAGGCCGCACAGGAATAAGGTCATTACTGACGCCGAATTAACAAAGTTGTTCTCAAACTTCCTGCGCATGTTTGTCCAAACTCGGAATTCCAGAGTTCAAAGTCATTCTTATATAGAAATGAACACACGGATTATGGAAGACTGCTTTTACAGATGCCGTTTTTCAATTCGCACAGTGAAGCGTCAAACAATGTATTATATAAACCTGTGACAAGATGTCAGAGTTCAACATCACGTCTTTCTGCAAAAAACACAAAACTATTCAAAAACAGTCGTTTTAAAGTGAGATAGGAAAAAAAAAAAAAAAAAAAAAAAAAAAAAAAAAAAAAGCCTGTTTATTCATTTAATCCACTTCACTGTTTCAGCTCTGCTGAGTTCACATGTGGCTGCAGTCAGTGTTTATCTGCTGGGAGCTGGCAGGTAGGAGGTGAGTGGGAGCAGAGTGGGCTTTTAATTGTAAAATGAAGCTCAACAACTGACCGAAAACAACACATTTAACACCAACTTCATGAAATTAAACAAAATATCAGTTTATCAGCAGCCTTCAGCTCTCCATCATCTATTCATGTAGTGTAGAAAAAAATGTATAGAAGACCTAAAGAAGTGGAAAAAGAAGTTTACACACACCTGTACTTGCAGTGGCGTGACCTTAAAAGGACCATTTATCCTCCAAAGCTCTGATGAGGATGAATTAAAATAATTCTGCAAACAAGAGAGGGTCAAAATTCCTCCACAGCAATGCAAAAGACTCATTTCTAGGTATCAGAAATCCTTGATGGCAATTGTTGCCTCCAAGCGTGCCACAACCAGTTATTAGTATAGGACAAGGGTCTGCAACCTTTACAGTCCAAAGAACTATTTTTACCCTCAGAGCAGCTAAAACAACTTCACTAGGAGCTGCAAATGTTACATGACCTCTTGAAAAAAAAAAAGACAACTTCTCATTTTTGATAACTGCTGCAGGAAATTTTCGTAATGATTAAAGAGCCAACATTTTATTTCCATTTTTAGGTTTTAAAATAGATAAAACCATAAGATATTTGCAAATATTCTATGGGATGTTAATATTTGTGAAAAATGATGTAAAAAAAAAAAAAAAAAAAAAAAAAAAAAAAAACCAGTTTCCAGCCTAAGGACAAGAGAAATTGCATGATTTAGTAAATGCAAACCCTGAATGTCATTGTTATTTTATCTATATTTAAACTGTAATTTTAACTGTTTTTTTTTTTGTTTGTTTTTTTTTGTTTTTTTTTAAATTTTTGTTAAAGTTACGAAGAGCCATTGTGGAAATCCATAGAGCCACTTGCACCCTGGAGCCACAGGTTCCAGACGCCTGGCGTAGGGTCTTTCACACAAAATCGGAGTCCGCTTTTTTTCATTTGCAAATAAAAACCTTTTGTATTTACACAGATCATCTTTGATGGTTTAAGTGTGACTAAAAAAAAAAAAAAAAAAAGAACTTTGTAAGGGGGCAAATACTTTTATTGCGCTATGCATTGTTATTCTTTGCATGCATACATGCCTTCAGTCTGCAGTAATGATCAGGAGATAGATATGAGTCAAAAAAGCATATAGATGAAGGCAGGTCCCAAGATCTCCCACGAGAACTTTCTAGCATTGATCAGTGTAAATCAGCTCTCCTGTCAGTGGTTTTGACACTGAAGTTGATCAGTGTCCAGAATTGCTCTAGCTCATTTATCACATTGACAAACCACTTTAACTGCACCAGTCCTTAAGTGCAGAACAGCTTAGTGAAGCCTTATGTTCCGTGTATGCACTACAAATCGAAAGCTAGGGTGTAAATATATCACATGTCAGATGATGGCCTAAGTGCTACTCGTAATACATATGATGCAGCGAGAAATTAGATAGCTGGGTCACAGAAGAAGAGGGCTAACAACAATCTAACATAATAAAAACTCACGATTGCTTGCAATCAGTGTCAAAACTACAAGCAAGTTTTATCTGAGTGGGCACTTTTGGAAGAATGGATATCACTTCCCCCTAACCACAAACCCCAGAATCAGGTTTCTCGCTGTGGCTCTAATGCGCAACAACCTAATGGAAAGTGATCTGGGATCTGTGGTTCGGAGCGCCATCAAACCAGAAGATGTTCAGCTACAAGAACAACAGAGAGCCGGCCTGATTTGTCATTCATATGTTTCTTTCGGTGCAGAAAGAGAAGCTCTGCGACAAAGCTGAAGCTACAAAATTACCGCTCTGAGAGGCACTTATGAGAATGGTTACAAACTGCTGCAGCTAGCAGAGCTTGACTACAGAGCACACAAAACACAAGCAGAGTGATGCAGGATGCAAACATTTAGAAAGTGAGCACACGTCAAAGAGCATATGTCGTTTCAAATGGCATATGGATGTGTGTGGGTGTATGTGAAACTGTTAATGACTGGCTGCTAGAGCTGAGTCAGCAAGCGTGGCCATACAAGCTCACTACTGTTCTTCTACCCTTCCTTCCTCTTTCTAACTCTTTATTTATTCATTTATTCCCCCAAATTGACTCTCTCCTCTTCTCCGAACCCACTTTTCTCTCATTTTTTCATGAATGTTTCTACTTCCTGTTGAAGCAACGCATGGCTTCTTAGAAACTGCTTCTGAACTCTGTATGACTAGAAAGAGCTTGCAGATATGAGCATTTGTGCATCTGAAACCATCCTGCATGCTCAGCCTGTACACACAGATGCAAATGTTAAACCATCGGTCGCATCGTGCAAGCAAATCTAAACACATCAAAGCTACATAAGCCTTTTCAAAATTGTTTGTGCAGAGCAGAGCTAAAAAGAAAATGAGGAAGGAGTCATGCCTGGGAACTGTAAGTGTAACATTAGTATGCTTGTTCCTCAGAAGGGCTTTTCTGCTCTTATCTTAAAAGCCACATTTATTTTTCTTTAAGCTGCCAGTGTTACAACGCGGGCAACAGATGAAGCAGAACATGGTGAGGATGCACGTTATCTTACATAACAGTGGATTGTAAAATAAGTTAATCTAACCTGGATGTGTGCAGCCACGCATCAATACAAATGTGAAACACCTTTGTGGGCGACAGGAGCGACACCAACCCCCAATGAGCTGCTCCCCACCATACTCAACAGATAAGCTTGGACACATGTGAAATGATGGCAACATATGGAAGGCCCTGTTTGGCTGGCTTAAATGCAGAGCATCCATGTTTGGGTCAAAGCATTGCATTAAAATCATCCATCATGAAAGGCCAGTGATTTAGCTTTAAATGTAACTAGATTTCGTAGCTGTGAATATTAAAATTTCCATTTCAAACAAGTTAAAATGTTTTGCGCTGACATGTTTCTTTTAACTGTTAATCTGTCCGACTCCTGACTGAGAAAAATTGAGACGAATCAGTAACGCCGCGGAGAAAAACTAAAGTACTTTCTGTGCAGAAGAGAGTAAAGATTACAATACATGATGTGCATCTTAAATGCTGTGTTTTCCTGTGTTTCCTATTTTGAAAAGTGTACATGCAATGGCTTGCTCAAGTATTCATATCCCTTGAACTGTTCCACGTTTTGTCACATTACAACCACAAACATAAATATATTTTATTGGAATTTTTTGTGAAAGACCAACACAAAGTGGTTTACAATTGTGAAGTAGAAAGAAAATTATACATGATTCAAAACATTTTTTATAAATAAAAAACTGAAAAGTGCGGTGTGCAACAGTATTCAGCCCCCTTTTCTCTGAGTGCAACCAATTGCCTTCAGAAGTTGCCTGATGCTAATGACTAAATAGAGTCCACTTGTGTGTAATCTGATCTCAGTACAAATCCAGCTGCTCTGTGACGCCTCAGAGGCTGGTTAAGAAAATACTGGGGAGTAAACAGCATCATGAAGTCCAAGGAACACAGCAGACAGGTCTGGGATAATGTTGTGGAGAAATTTAAAGCAGGCTTAGACTAGAAAAAGATTTCCCAAGCTTTGAACATCTCACAGAGCGCTGTTCAATCCATCATCTGGAAATGGAAAGAGTGTGGCACAACTGTAAACCTACCAAGACGACGCCGTCCACCTAAACTTACAGGCCGAACAAGGAGGGCACTGATCAGAGATGCAGCCAAGAGGCCCCTGGTGATTCTGGATGAAATGCAGAGATCCACAGCTCAGGTGGGGGACTCTGTCCACAGGACAACTATTAGTCGTGCACTGCACAAATGTGGTCTTTATGGAAGAGTGGCAAGAAGAAAGCCATTGTTAAAAGAAAATGATTAGAAGTCCTATTTGCAGTTTGACAGAAGTCATGATGGGGACACAGCAAACATGTGGAAAATGTGGCTTTGGTCAGATGAGACCAAAATGAAACTTGTTGGCCAAAATGTGAAACACTGTGTGCCAGAGAACTAACACCGCACATCACTCTGAATACACCATCCCCACTGTCAGATATGGTGGTGGCAGTATCTTGCTCTGGGGTGCTTCTCTTCAGCAGGGACAGGGAAGATGGTCAGAGTTGATGGGAAGATGAATGGAGTCAAATACAGGGTAGTCTTGGAAAAGCGAAAGACTTGAGCCTGGGTTGGAGGTTCATCTTCCAGCAGGACAACCACCCTAAACATAAAGTCAGTGCTACAATGGAATGGTTTAAAACAAAACAGTCATGTGTTAGAATGGCCCAGTCAAAGTCCAGACCTAAACCCAATCGAAAATCTGTGGCAAGATCTGAAAACTGCTGTTCACAAATTCCCTCCATCTAATCTGACAGAGATTGAGCTGTTTTGCAAAGAAGAATAGGCAGAAATTTCAGTCACTAGATGTGCAAAGCTGGTAGAACCGGACCCTAAAAGATTTGCAGCTGGAAATGCAGCAAAAGGTGGTTGACTCAGGGGGGCTGAATACTTTTACACACTTCAGATTTTTATTTGTAAAAAAATGTTTTGAATCATGTATAACTTTCTTTCTACTTCACAATGGTATACCACTTTGTGTTGGTCTTTCACATAAAATTCCAAGGAAAAATATTTGTTAGTGGTTGTAATGTGACAAAATATGGAAAAGTTCAAGGGATAGGAATACTTTTGCAAGCCACTGTAGAGCAGATATGAGCAGGTTTTGGCCTAGCAGCTATTATTTGCTAATGTAGGAGCAAATCTGCCTCGACTGAATGGAATGTGCTCTTATCTTTCCCATTTTGAAGAGTTACTTAGAGAAACTGGGCCTCCATATCATGTCTTTTTTACACCCCAGAGAAACAATTAAAAGTTCCATAAAGTGCAAATCTGATTAACTTAAATAACGACAATAAAAGTGCAGGGCTCTGTACGTTTGATATTATTGCACTTCTATGTCATAATGTTTATAATGCAATAATAGTTTTTAAAATTTAGTTCATAGTTGTGTAAAAGTAAAGTAGAAAGTTTGATTTAAAAAAAAAAAAGAAAATTATTTTTTGTTATTAAACTGATCGATTGACATCAAATCTTCCTGCATGATGGAGTAATAATTTTCTGACCCCAACACATTTGCTTCATTTTAATAGCAGGTTCCTTTTTCCATTTTGAAGAGTTACTAAGAGAAATGGATTTAAATATCATAAATTTACTGCAGGGACACAGGAAGTCATTGATTACTAATTAAAAGTTCCTGCACACTCTAATCAAGTTAAACAGGAGCAATAAATGTGGAGCGCACTGTAAATAACTGCTTATATTTTAATATTGTTCCCTTCTCTTTTAAAATTCAATTCATATTAGTGTGAACGGTATAATAGGTTTGATTTCAGTAAAAAGTCAAACAGATTTTCTGTTAATCAACTGATAAATGTTTGCATATGACGTTTTCAGAACGTCTTAAAGCACTGAAGCACTTTGCCAACTCATGTCCAAGTTATCAGTCAGTGATTATAGGTTCTTACGAGCTTTAAGGATGTGCATACATAATTATCTCTGATGTAATAAACCACACTCACTTTATTCCATTTAAGAAACCATAGCAACAGCATATGTCAATACAGTAAGAACCACACCATCAATCTTTACAGGGCAGCTATTAAACACATTTATTTGTCAGTCTCTTTAATGAGAAACAATCTGGTTTCATTTCAGGCCAATAGGATGTGCTCAGAAGAAATAAGAACACAAACAATGTACTTCTGCTTCCCTGACAACCCACTTTGTTTTTATAGTCTATAACAACAATACTCTAACTTAATTAGCTCTGCATGGCTGCCCTACTCTGCAGCCACCCTCCTGATCCCTAACATTAGTACTCTCCAAGTGGGGGTGGCTATGCACTGAATAACAGATTGCATTTTGGGACTTTAGATCAAAATCACTGATTAGTCTAATAATATCATAAAGGTGCAGGCAAGACATGATTATATACTGTAAAAGAGAAAACAGGCCTCATTCTGAGTTTTTTTCAGCACACATCTGGATTTGCACATGTCGCCCTGAGATACAGAACATGGTGATGTTCCCTGGCATCACCATGTTCTGTATCTCAGGGCTACATGCCACATCCAGGATATCTGTGCAGAGAGGAACCTTGCTTGGCATAAACCAGCAGCAGGAGGTGGGAGGGTCCCTGTGTCTTGGATGGGTGAGGAGGAGAATATAGAAGATCTGGGCAGAGGTCCAGTTCTGTCAGAGCACAGCCTGAGTGTCTGGTAGACAAACTGGGGTGAGATGGCTACTTTTAGAGTTGTTGCAGCTCTGTAAGTGCACATCTCCAAGCATCTCATGATGCCATAGTTTTCAAGCAGAATCAAAAATAGTGCTTGATCTTTTTATAGCATGAAGGAACACTTTGATTGGTGAGGAATCTGATTTGCTTGCCACTGCTAAAAATCAGCAGCTCTGTCTGCAACAAATGACCACAAAAAGCGCTTCAATAATTCCAGGCTAAATATGTGTTACAAAAAAGGCCACTTCATCACCAGTCACTACTTTTGACATCTTAAACTATCTGACCTCAGCATGCTTTCAGGTGAACAAAATGCAAAGAGAGTGAGGTGAAACAGAGTTCTTGGCACTTGTTTTCATGATGATGATTACTATTTCCTTTGACATAAAATAATTGTTTTGTTTATTGCGACAATTGCTGACTGATTGTGAAAGTGAGCTGCATGGTGGAGCACTTGTTAGCAGCTGCAGAGAAACAAATCTGACATTTAAATTTTTTTATTGTTTAAATCTATCTATCAAAATTAGCAACATTGCTCCTATATCTTATAAATTACAGTATCTCTGACCAGCAATCCAGAGTCAATTTTGGATATGAAATCAATTCTTCCAAGGAAAAAAAAAAAAAATTATTTATATATTTATATATATATATATATATATATATATATATATATATATATATATATATATATATATATATATATATATATATATATAGTAACAGTGTTACAGTGCCTTGTAAAAGTATTTATACCCCTTGGAGTTCTTCATATTTTGTAACCTTACAACACTTCACTGTACTTTGACTGAAATGTTATGTGAAAGCCCAACACTATGTGGTTTTCATTATTTTAAGAGTAAAACCTAAAAGGTATAGTATACATCTGTATTCAGCCCCCTTTACTTTGTTATTCCTAAATAAAATCCAGCACAACAGACTGCCTTCAACCTAATAAGTAGCTGCAGAAATCCACAGCTCAGGTGGAAGAAACTGTTGCCAGGGCAACAAATCTGGACTAAGATTGGACTTTTTGGCCAACATTTGAAATATTACGTAACCTAACACTGCACGTCTCCCTGGACACGCCATCCCCACATTGAAGTACGGTGGTGGCAGCTTCATGCTTTGGGGTTGCTTGTCCTGTAGCAGCTTCAGGGGAAGCTGCTTGGGCTTAAATGAAAGATGGATGGAGTTAAATACTAGAGCGTTCCTTAAAAAAAACCAACCTGTTAGAGGCTGCATAAGACTTGAGGCTGGGGTGGAGGGTCATCTTCCAACTGTGCTGTTTTGAGATGTAGATGTAGCACCCAAATGCAGATAGGGCTTAGGCAGGTGCATGCTGGAAATTATATTTAATAAGAAAAGCATAAGAACTTAAAAAAAATGGCAGAACCACAACAGGAGCACAACATCAGGCAGAACAGCGGGCATGGCAAGAACCATGAGAGGTTATTGACAGAGCAAATAGCACACTGACATGGCAAGGATCTGGTGGGGAATGAAGGAAAGTACGTAGCTGGTGAGGTAATCAGAGACATGAGAACCAGGAGAATACAATCAACAGAATACGGTGCAGCTGGGAGGTAACAATCTGGGTCAACTGAGGGAGAATGAAGACACACGGAAACTGAACAGGACCCATGTGGATCTATTAAATCAAAGACTACAGACTGACACCAAAATTAGAGTTCTTTAGATCCTAAAGAGTCTCAAAGCAAAAGAGTGAGCTAGTGACGAACCATCATAAGCACCAAAATGCAAAAATAATCCCAACCCAAAATAATCAATGTATAAGACCGAAGAAATCAACAAAACACAAAGACTCACGGAGAACAGCATCAGCAAAGCAAGGACCCTGAACAAACAGCCAGCGCTACAATAGAATCAGTGCTTCTCAGCCCTGGTCCTCAGGACAGCGGTCCTACATGTTTTAGGTGTTTCCCTGCTCCCACACACCTGATGCCTATGACTGGGTGATTGACAGGCTTCTGCAGCACTTGATAGCACCATAATGCAGTCAGGTGAATCAGGTGTGCAAGGACACGTCTAAAATATAAAGAGCTTGAATCAAAGCTTGTTCTTGAGCCCAGACCTAAATTCAACTTATAACATGTGTGCAAGACTTGAAAATTTCTGTTCACAGATGCTTTCCAGCAAATGTGACTGAACTAAAGCTATTTTACAAAGAAAAACGGGGGGGAAATGTCTGTCATGTTATAACTGCAGCAAAATGTGGTTCCATATTACCTCAAGGGATCAAACAAAAAGGCACGCCACACTTTTTAGATTTGTTTTGTAAAAAAAAAAAAACAAAAAAAAAAAAAAAACTGATGAAAGCATTGTATTTTCTTACTACTTAACAAGTATGCACTATTTTGACACAGAAAACACCTTAAAGTCAGTGGTGTAACACACCAAAATGGGGAAATGAAGTGTGTACATTTCTGCAAGGCTCTGTACCTCCACCAAAGTTGCACATAACGTCCTACTACTTTAATACAATTCCCGTTTGCGCAACACAAGAATAAATATGTCCAACATGTCCCCCCGTGGGTTCCCCCGCTGTAATAACTGCAAACTCTATTTTTTCACACCTGCATGTTCAGAGCATGTGCACGGCAGCGACACGTGGGCACACACTTCCATGCCCAGCTTGAACCGACCATCTTGAATGACTCATAGTAGCCAAAGCAGAGAGTAACAGCAGACTGTGAATGCAGCAGCTGTGCTTTTTGAACGCCTGTGTGAGACAGGTTAATATTTTGTGACACTGCGGTTAAGCTGTATGGGAAGAGGGTAAGCTCTGTTTTTTCCGGCCTTCCGGTGTGAACATATCCCACCGGTGTCTTACAAGCACTGCCTCCTCTCGCTTGTGTTTTTCTTGGCATGTTGGAGGCACAGAGGCAATGCGTCTTAGAGGAAGGAGCATTGAGTAAAACAGTGTGTGTGTGGGGGGGGGGGATCAGGGAGGTTTGACCTACCTTAAACAGACTTTCTGTCAGTCCCTTTCTGATTATCGTCCACAAAAAGGCGCAAAAGAAAAACAGCGCGATCTCGGTCCAGGTGATGTATGCGTTATCCAGGAGAGTCCGTTTGGAGAAGTCCAGACCGCAGTCACCACAGTCTCTCCATGCGCCCAGCAGGACGCCGGAGCCTCTGGTGATGAGTTCCCAGTACCCCGGCATGGGCTCCACTCCCACCGGCACGGCGCCCCCGGCGTCGCTGCCCATCGTGGTGCGTCGCAGTGACAACGGAGAAGGTAGAAACCGGGAGAGATGCCTCCAGCAGAGGAACAGAGGGAGTCCAGACTGACCGCTCACCAGGCTCAATAAAGCACCCAGAGCAAGCTTATCTAACAAGCTTATCCCCTCTTCAGGCGCCTAATTCTTTGTTTCCCAAATTAAGACATGGGCACATTCTTTTCTTTGCTCTTTTATTGGGGGAAAAAAAAAAAAGAAAAAAAAATCTTCGGGGCCAGATCAGACCAGAGGCGGTAATTAAAATTCAAATAGA
Source organism: Anableps anableps (assembly GCA_014839685.1). Taxonomy (NCBI): domain Eukaryota; kingdom Metazoa; phylum Chordata; class Actinopteri; order Cyprinodontiformes; family Anablepidae; genus Anableps; species Anableps anableps. Next base: position 19,605,238 of record CM026070.1, on the reverse strand, counting down.
AATTATAACCACGCCAAATTACCGGAAGGATTTCTTTGAGTTAAGCGGACCCATCTGCGGCAGCTTGGAGGTTCATCCTGCTCATCGCTCCGCTACGCGCTCGGCTCATCTGCGGCAGGTTAGCCGCCTAGCTTACAGTCGATCCAACGCAGCGGACGGGGCAGCTTCCCGGTGTTAGCGGGTTACTTGAATGAATTAGGCTTTAAACCGAGCGCCCCCCCACACACACACACGGGAACACGCAGCCCGGCCAGACTATCGTTGCGGCTACGCCGTCAGAGACGCGCTCTCATCTCGGACCGCTATCCGCCTTATATAACGCTCCTGTGCCGCTTCATGAGAGAGAGCGCGGCCGCTCGGAGGCGCAGACAAGTTATCCCGATGAAAAATATAAATCAGACTAACATATCCCGATGTATGAAGGCATGCGTCGTGTCTTCTCCTCCTGCCCTTTCTGCGTCGCCGGTCAACGTGTCCGACGCTGCGTTTTGACGGGGCGCGCTCAGCTCCCTGGCGGAGATCAACTGGTGCGTTCAAAGAAAAGAGGACAGCCTGCGTTTATCGCTCAGCAGCGTTTATGAGAAGAAAAAAAAAAAAAAAAATCAAGCGAGGGCGTGACGTATTACAGGCCCGCTATCTTCTTTATGAACCCTCTGCTTGAAGCACCGGGGAGCTAAAATGATGGCTTAAAGTGACAGTGCAGAGAAATCCTTGCAGCAGCACATGCAGGTACATCTCAGCAATTATGATGTAGAATGTTATTAAAACAATAAAACTCTTAATATAGAGATTCATTAGACACAAATTATAATTTAAGCTTTTATTTCTGTTCAGTCACTGACACCATTCACAATGCAGCTTAAGCCACTAAAATTAATTATTGAAGAGGCTGTATCCAAGCACATTAATAGAAAGTTGAGTGAAAGGAAAAAGGTACACAAGTAACAGTGATAACAGCCACATTGAGAAAGTCGTGGACAAAAGTCTGTTTAAGAGCTGGTGTCTGTGCTTCAAGCACCATCAGACACTGAGGTATCCAGGACATGTGCTGCAACTATTATGTTAACCCAGTCCGAAACAAGGAGAACTTTAGGCGTTTCTTACTTGGGCTACGGAGAAAAATGACAAGACTGTTGTTTCAGATCATCTGAATAAATTCCTTTGTAAGTTGGATTTAATTTGAAATTCAAGCCCGCAGAATCTGGAGTAAGAGTGGAGTGGAGCAGTAACCAAGCTGCTGGAAGTCCAGTGGGAAGTTTCCACATATTTGGTGAGCCACGTCACCTGCTGGTGTTGCCCCAGTGTTCTATCAAATCCAGTCAGGGCAGCTGACTAACTGGACGTTTCAAAGCACTTCAAGAGTCCCTCTGCTACCATGCTTTATGGAGATGCTAATGTAATTATTCAGGAGGACTTGGCACCTGCCCACACTGTCAAAAGGTACAGAATACCTGGTTTTATGACCATGGTGCCACTGTGCTTGATTGGTCAACAAACCTGACTGACCCAGGAAGGTGAGACTCCAGAGCCAACAATGCAGATAAACTGAAGGCAGCTATAAAAGCAACCAAGGAGAACCCAGCCGAGTATTGAGTGCATTTACTGTAGCATGGATATACTTTTCCAGTAGACATTTAATATTAACCTTAATATTCTCATCTTATAGGAAACTTGAAAGAAATTAGAAGCTCTTAATATATATTTTCTTTTTAAGAATATTTACATATCTTTATATCCATCTGCACATCTTCTGATTCACCAAACTGTACCTGTACATCCAGACTGGCACAATACAAATTAAGCATTTCTAAAATGAATTTATTTAAGCAGATTTCAATTCATATTAGCACAAAAACTCAGTTTTTCCACTCATTTATTAACATTTCAAAGGAATGCTTGTATAACACAGAAATGTTATCACTAAAATAAATGTAAATGAGTAGGGCCTGAGGATCAATGCAGATATATAAGGATTTCTAGTGTGGTTTAAATACAGCCAAGGTTTTAAGAGAAAAAAAAAAAAAAAAAAACATCAAAACAAACACATGACAGAGAGAAACAGAGTTATCTTCATGGTCATTTCCCAACACCAACTGTTGAGGGTGTCTTGTAGAAAAACAGAAGCTCTATGCTGTGGCGGTGGGGGCATACTGCATTGCTAATCGGTCAAACTCATTCTCCTGCAGAAAAAGGAACAGACCAGTTAAACATGAAAAACACAATTCTTGTTCTTAAAACTGATGTGCACGCATCAGTCAGTTTATGTATGTTTGTACTCTGGCGTGATTTGCAACTCAGAGTGGCAGAAAAAGGTGAAGGTTTAATGCCCTGCTCGGCTTAGATCCAAGGATACTTGCTGCCACCTTATCACTACAAGCAATCTTGTAACTATTACAAAACAGGGAGGTGAGAGAGCATGGCAGAGATTGCTATTCAGGTCTAGATGTATCTTTCTCCAAGTGTATAACATAGGTGTTACCTTGGCAAAATAATCTTTGAGGAATGGGTGAGCTCTGTGTGCATCTTTCAGCTGGGAGAGATACCGATTGGTGACCTGAGAAAACACAAACAGATGACGTTGGGTGGCTGGAAGAAAGTCTCCTTCCAGGAAGGTTCAAAGGATTATCAACAAGGAGGAGCCTTAAACAAATGATTACTTCTAACAAAAGAGACATTTGAATGCATGTTTCTGCTCATCTACAAATTTGAAGTAGAGGAGGCTCTGCTGCAAGGACAACACTGATACTGTGCACTCAGCAGAATTTTTGGAAAATTGGACTCTAAACCTTACAAAAATAATATACAGCATAATAAAATAAATATTATGCAGCAAAGTAGTTGCTTCTTGCTGTTCTTTAAGAAAAACTATTTCCTAAAACTAGTGCAAGCCGTATAGCTGATAATTACTTAGGTGTGACAAAAGCAACAATTTAAACATCAAAACTTTGATGATCGATAAGAACCAAACTCAAAAGATAACTTTAAGATTATTCTCTAATTACCTTTCCACTTCCCTTCTAGTTAGCTAAGAAATGGTCTCTCTCCTAGGTAACCTTGAGGAAGGTGTGATTATAAGTTGTTATCACAACTGGAGACCTGTTAATGAGGTCTTCGTGTTAAAAGGTCAGCATTCTAGTACACTGCAATCACTTCCAGCAAATATAAGTTAGATTATATCTTTATCTTGTGAACTCTGACTCCCACACCACTGCACAGCAGATATGTCTAAGTGATAGGCAGAAGAGTTTTGCCAGTAAGCAATGTACTGATTTAAGCAAAGAAAACACTGAAAATTGCTTGAATGTGCATGTTTCATTCAGACATGAAGGGTCACAGAACAGATGATGGTTATCCAACTGATGGCTGTCACTGCAGTGGCCTCTAAGAACTTTGGTCTCACCTCAGGAGGTTTCCCCAGGTGCTGCGTCAGCACTATGAGGTTGATCAGCGTCTCAGGATGGCTGCTGTCCTGATAGAGATAAAAATAAAAAACGGTCAAAGTGAGCTATCCCAAGCCAAATTCATAAAAATTATGTAGGGAATGCTAAATGAAACTCCTTGCTCCTACTACAACTGGTGCACAAAACATCTTTAAATGAATTAGTTAATTATAAAATCTTGTCTATTTTCAGCTATGCAAAACATGAGGGCTGAAAGCTATATAGCACCCTTGTTAAGTTTTGTTTGTGAGGTGAGAGATGGCTTCAAATAACTGTCCACTTTGTAAAAACTTAACCCTTTCACATCGTCAAAACTTGACCAATGCAAGGCACTAAAAGGCTGAGTTGTAAACACGAAGCACGGTTATTAAGTTGATAAGGTACGAATATTAAAAGTGGACAGGTGTATCAACTCGAAATTATGAAGATATTTTAAAAAGATCTATGAATTTTACAGACAAAATACAATTCCAAATGTTAAGAAAGAAAGACGATAACTGTACCTACAGAATAACCTAATTTTTTTTGCAGAAGGATTGTTTTGAAAAACATGTGCAATGTATCAATTCAACTCCATAGTGAATTGATACATTGCACATGCATTTGTTTTTCAAAACAATCCTGCAAAAAAAAAAAAAAAAAAAAAAAAAAAAAAAATTGGTATGTGCTGCCATCTGCTGGTAAATGACAGATACATTTTATTTATATTTATAAAAGGACTGACACTCATAGTAATACACTAAAGCAGGGGGTCCTCAAATCCAGGCCTCGAGGGTCTGGTGTGCTGCAGCTTTTAGACGTGTCCCTGGTCCAACACACTTGAATCAAATGGCTGAATGACCTCCTCAGTATGCAGTCAAGTTCTCCAGAGTCCTGCTCATGACCCAGGTGTGCTGAAACAGAGGCATCTAAAAGTTGCAGGACACCAGCCCTTGAGGCCTGGATTTGAGGACCCCTGCACCAAAGCAAACAAATGTGACTGATAAAGGTTCTTTTATGTTTACTGTCGATGCATACAAACACACAGATAGCAGACATAGCTAATTCATATTTGTTCTCATTATAGAGGCAGCTTGGAGGAAAACATTTGGTAAATCCTCCGCACACCAAAAGCCATTCTATCCAAGCACACTACTCATAAAGTTAATCGACAAGTCTATGAGGTCAAAATAATTTGCAAATAATCATTTGTCTGCAGAGGTAATTTGAAGCAACCAAAGCCCACTGGATTATTGCACGGTATTACAGCCCGTCATTAAAACAATACCCGAAGGTGTAACTGCTGCCTCCGCAGCCTCACTTGAACCACATGAGCAACACACTCAAATGCATGGATAGTTTGTAAATTTAGGAACACCTCATCTCCTCAGTGTCAGAGAAAATTACACTGTTCAGGATGACTGCCCTGTCAGCTTGAGAACAACGTTTCTATTTTTGCATTCGATTTTCGAATGCAAAGCAAGACCCTGTGATATTTTAAAATCTAACTAATGGAAACATGTTTCTGCAAGTTTCAGTGGGTTAAGTTTGAGACATTTTAGGGACCTATATACATTCTGAACCTATATCAACCATGGGAAAAAATCTTAACCTATCATATTTGACTTACTTGATAAATTAAGCAACTTAAATTACTTTGCTAACTTAAACAAGACGGTCTCGGCTGTGGACGTGGAATGGGGTCTCCTTTGCTCAAAATGTCTGGTTTTATCCACATAGTGGTTTTCTTCCTGCAGTGCAGTTAGTTTTCAGTTGGATATTTGACAGACATCGTCTCCGTGATTCACTGGAGACAGTTGTAGCTTTTCATGTCCTGTGCTGTTACAGAGAAGCAGTTAGAGAGACTCCGTGTACTCGCTCCAGAATGCATTGGTTCGTTTTAAGGACTGTCACTGCACGATCTGTTCCAGAAGCACGATCCAAACCGTCAGCCAGTTTGAGTATATGCTAAAAGAAAATACTTCCAGAGAGGGTATTTTTATTTCTTTTTGCATTTCATTGTAATCATAAAAATAGTACATGATTTAAAGAGAAAAAGAAGAACTAAAGATTAAAACGGTTTAACTGCATTTTGCTAGACTGCTTCTGGGGGAAAAAATCAAGTAAATGTATGTCCCTGTGTACAATAATCAAACGTGAGGAAAGCTAGAGTAATAAATTAGCATTTTCCATGAACACATGGGATATAGTCTTGTACAGTCAGATAACACCTTTAGTTAATCTCATAAAATATGTAATTATTATAAAAATAAAGGTTTTTTTTTTTTTGTCTGTGATGAGCACATTGATGGCATAAATACCTTACAGTCCTGTGAGTCCAATACACAATTTTCTACTGAATTATAATCTTTGACCTAAATCATGACAATTATTATATATTAAGAGAATTATAACATTGACTAGGAAAATAGGTCCTCTAATAAGTAGTATTTCAATTAATAGAAATAAATACGTGACACTTTATTGATGTGCATTTTAAGAATGATCCAGAAGTATTTCTTCAGCACATGCGCAAATGAGCCAAGGGTGCGGATCGTGCTGTGACAGGAACCATCAACAGATTCAGTCGGTCGAAAATGTAAGCGAAAAGATCCCCAAAAATCTGTAGCTTCCAGGTGACCCAAACAAACAATCCTGAACTGTTACTACACTAGACTAATGAGACATATTTGTTCTCATGAGATTTTCATTGATCCCCTATTTTATAGTAATATTTGTATGTAAAATTATGGATTATTCTTTATTAGCTTCCAGATCATGTGGCCACAAGACTTCAGATCATTGCTGAATTGTGTCACTATCCTGGACTAATAGGATCCACCAATTTTTGTTCATTTTAATTAAGAAAAAAGATTCCATATGCAATTCAAAGAATAATTAGGATTTTAACAAAGAACAGCTGGTGCAACCTTCTGTTTCAGCAGGGTTTCACTCAAGATTTATGTTCACACAACAAGGTTGCATATAAAATGTCAAACTGGTGGAGAAAACTGTTGTCTGACCTTATCGAGAGCCTCCTGCAGCACTCCTTCAGCCTCCTCCCACTTGTTCTGAGCCATGTAGCAGGCCGCCTGACCATTCAGCAGCAACAATGTAGACGAATACTTGTCAGACATCTCTTGAAAAATGTAGTAGGCATCCTGCAGCTTCTCTCCACCCTGAAATAACGAGCGAGTGTTTGCCAAACACAATCAGATACAGCATTAAAGCTGACAACTTGCAAAAGACGACTTCAGATATTTGCAAATACATTTACTTATTAATTATGCACATGATGTTATAAAATTAACCGATTCGTTTTCCTCACCACAGAAATATTAACCCAGGCTGTGGCCAGCTGGGTTAGTGTGGCATCCTCATCCTGCTCCTGCATCTTCTTCAGTTCTTTCCTGTCAAGTAAATTTCTCTGATTAGAGAATAACAACTCCAAAACAATAGCTGCTGTAAACTTTGAGATTTAAAATTAAAATACAAGATTACTGTAGGATTTTTAAATAGCTATCCTTTCGAGTCATCAAAATAAAGCTTAGCCTCAACTTCATTGCAAGAAATATTTTTTATACTTCTTTAAGTTTTGAGGATGCCAAACCACAACTACAAACCTTGCCAGGTCAACACGATCCAGACTGAGAAGCACCTGAATGGTCATGGCCATGCTGCAAATAAAGAATCAGAATTAGGTTCAGTTTGATCTGTTTCATAAAATAACAATGTTGACAAACTTCAGTGCACAAAACATAAAGACTTATTGATGCTAAAGTAGATTTTTCCCATAAATATTTCATATTTATCATCATAACCTAAATGCCAAACAGAAAATGGCTTGCATTTGCAGCAAATCATATTACACAAATCCATAGAGTGGCCTTTTAGGTGTTGAATTTAATAAACAATTTTCATCCGGTCTTGCAGTAACATTTAATTAACCCAATTTAGAGAGAAACTCAATAACCTTTGTGAATAAAAACTAAAGCCAAAACTGGTACTGCTTGATATTTTCTGTGGAAATCAATTGTTATTTTGAAATGTTGAAAAGGGGCAAAAAGTGCTTGTGTTGATTTGCCCGCACCACTCCAGACTTTCTCCTTGGTGCAGAGTTCTGAGGGCAGCATCCGTGTTCATCTCATGGTAGTAGATGGAAGCAGCCATGAGGAGGAAGGTGGTGTTGGCAGCATCCACACTCTTCGCCATCTTCTTGTCCAAATCCGCAACAATAGCATCCCTAAACAAAAGCAAGGAGAAAGTCATGAAGGAAATTTCTTTTATTTATTTGTCTTTTAGCATCAAGCTGAATAATAAATAAAGCCAACAACTATTACAGCTTGCAAGGCTTCATGAAAAATCAACTTAAATAGCAAATGTTGTAAAAACGAGGTATTTTGTGTAATAGGTTTTGTTCTTTTGCTTATGGAAGAAAGCTTATTAGGGATCATGGTAAAACATTAAAATAAATGGGGAAATCCAGTATGTATATGAGGTATTTTTTGTACACGAATAGCAACAAAATGCATCTCTAGGACTACCTGGCACACTGGAAACATGGTGCATGGGAAGTTCAGAGCAACATTGTATTATACTGACAAAAATTCTTGTTTACAAAAAAAAAAAAAAAAAAGACAGTGGTGCATGGGGGGATTATGAAAATAACTATTAATTCTGATCATTTTAATTGGAGCTGGACAATACAACAAACTGAAACCATCACTGTGGTATCAATGTGTGCTATTTCATAATAACAGGACTGTTTGAATGCACTATTTGGTGGGCTAACACTTCTACGTGCCATCCAGACACACTTTGCATGCTAATAGCATCTTTGCGCTGTTAGAGGACTTTTGCACAAACACTTGATACAGATTTCCATAACTGAGATGCTGAAGCTCACAAGTGACAACAAGTGGATGAGAAAGAAAGAAAAAAATGAGTTAACTGAAACCAATATAAACCACTGCAAAATTCAACATCAATATACCAATTTCTTGTAATGTACAACCCTACTATTTTAAAACACTATGTTTTACACAGTCCCATCTTCTATGGGACTGTATGTTGGAGCAGCAGCTTATCTACAGCTGAGAGGAAGCGGTTAGGTAAGCTCATCAGGAAGGCCAGCTCTCTGTTAGGATGACCTTTGACCCATGGCAGGTGGTGGGAGATAGAAGGACTCTGGCTAAAATAACATCACTGATGGACAAAGTCTCCCACCCCCTGCATGAAGCTGTTGCTGAGCTGGAGAGCTCCTTCAGTGACAGACTGCTGCATCCAAGGTGCACTAAGGAGCGTTATAGGAGATCCCTCCTGTTAGACTCTATAACCATCATTGCTCCCAACAAAATCAATAAGTGTTTATACCCATGCTGGTATCTGTGCAACTCTACCATTTTTCTATTTTCACTAACTGTAAATAGTTTGCATTTTTAATGCTCAGAGACATGCACATCTTGTACATTTTTAATTAACCAACTCAGTTGCACATTCCTCTAGACTGCAGTATTTTTTAACAACTACACAGTATTCATGGTGAATTTTTGCCTTACAGTATTTTTTTAAAATTCCTTAGTTTGTTTTTTAAATATGTTTAAATTCTCTGTGTGAGTCTGTTTTCTGTTATTGCCTGTTACTCAGAAATTTCCCCATCCTGGTACAATAAAGGATATTTCTATTCTATTCTATTATTAATACCGTAATAAACTACAAACAACACAGTATCCATTCATACTGCATTAGCATTATGAAAATGCAAAATGCATGATGATCTGACATAGCTGGACAATATCCAGGCTTTTCTGATTCCATACAAGGGTGTTAGAGCTAAATTTAATTGCACATACAGAAAGCAAGAAATCATAGTCATGCTCCTGCTTTTTGAGAGACAAGCAACCGTCATATGTTAACTGAGATGTTAGCAAATACATTCCCATAATTTATAACCACAGACTTGTTGAAGGGAGTATTAAATGCAAACTTGTACCTTTTGCTTTCATTGGACAGAAACTCTGCAAACATCCTAACAGCCTGGAGCTCAGCTGGAGAGTTGGCCTTGATGTCATCCAGAACAACACCATACTTCCTCTGGAAATACACAGAATCTCACAGGTCAGGATGTGGAGAAGGCTTGTATTCGTAAGGATAAACCCACAATAAGTCTGTGAATGACTAAAAACCACTAGGCTTCTCCTTATTAGTTATTGTGTTATGTTTTAATCATGTAACGCATTTTGAACTGCCTTGAAGCTGATATGTGCTTTACAAATAAACTTGACTTACCTGAGCGATGTACGCTCTGTACAAAAACATGTCCCTTTCAATCTCCTTCTCAGGTGATGACGGCTTCAAAGTCAAAGCATAAATTGGATTTTAAAGTGGCGAAGTCATAAGGGCAAATATTAGGGGGGGGGAAGAAAAATCCCGAGATTAGCTCGTTTGTTAGCATAGCTCCTGTTAGCCAAACAAAAACAAACACACAATAAAACAACAGTTACAAACATTTCTAACAGTCAGCATGAAGCACATACCTTCACTTTCTGAGCCTCGTTAATACACTGTTGATAACTGCCGATATAATATGCATTTTTCACATCGAACAGCTCATCAACATCTCCCTGCTGAGCCGCCATGTTGGCTACTGAAACTTCCTGACACGTCGCAAAAACACGTCTCCTCCTGCGTTTCTACTGAGGATTATGGGAAATGTATTTTCAAAAACGTAGCGCCATAAAGAGTACAGAAATCTTGCTTAAAAGATCACTTCCTTTTCCAGATATGTAATTTGACCAGTTTTATGACCTAAAGCATGGTTAATTTGTGATAATAAAAATGTATTTAAGAAAGTTAAATAAATAAATAAATAAACAAAATTAATGGAAATCCGTTGGAAAACCCAATTGATATCCAGTCAAGCCGAGATGTAATTGTTCAAAAAACACAAAATAGGTTACTGATATTTTTGTCTGCTATTACTCTCTAGGATTTTATTAACAAACAGTATTAAGTTACCTCATGGCTTTGGTTAGTTTTTATCTTTTGCATCTCACTTGTATGATAACAATTTCCACTAGAAAGTAACATGATTTAATTCAATTTAATTGTTGATATACAAAAACATAAAAATGATTTTTGTTTTCATGTTTTGCAAACTATAACTACCGATTTGTGATGCATTTGCATCAATGTTCATTTACAGATAGTTTTTCACTAAGATCTTTCTGTCCCCAAACTATGACCAAAATTAAATTTAAAAAAGTACAAAACATAAGAAAAAAAACCTAAATCCTCTGAACAAACTGGTATTGCCCTGATTTTGCACTCTTTTCACAGGCTCCCAGTATTTTTGAATTAATTCAAAGTTCTTGTGTTCACCTACAGCAGTCTAAATGACCAGATCCCCTATTATCTGTCAGCTTTTAAACAAATTCACTGTTGCTTCTCTTTTCCACTATCAGAAAATGTAAATATGTGGATTTTGCAGAACTCTTCCTGGACTTTAACTGGAGTGATGAGCTTTGCTGCAACAAACACTCTACACTATGCCCATGGTAAAGTATGGCAGAGGATCTGTGATGCTGTTGGTGTGTTCATCTTCCAAAACCCCTGGAAGCCCACATTGCATCATGTACTATTTAAAATATCAGGGCATTTTAAATAAGAACCTGGTGGACTCTGCCAGAAAACTGAATATGGGAAGTCACTTTGTCTTTAAACAAGATAATGATTAAAGAAAAAACCGAAAAAAAGACATACGGCTACATCTACACAGAAATGATTCACCAGACACAAAATCAACATTTTCCTCAATGGTTGTCTCAGTTCCTAGAACTAAATCCAATAGAAATCCTGTGAGAGAGCATAAGAGAGGAGCCAGGACTCTGTCTTATTAAATGCTGTAGTATATATATATATATATATATATATATATATATATATATATATATATATATATATATATATATATACTGTACTTTGAGTCCAACTTCACATTTGATAGGCGCAATATTTAATGTATACATTACATCCATAGAGGGCGCTCCAGATCTTACATGTCACAAACTTGCTGTGCATGCATGTTCAGCGTGATTTACGCTGATCATGGAAGTGTTTCTGTTTTGACGGGTAAGAGTAGCTTGCATGTTTAAAATGAAAATAAACGGTATGCAAAAGTTTAAGGAATGCAAAAAAAAAAAAAGGTGTGAAACAAGGATCACAACCTGTAGGAATTTCCTCAACCTCATTAAAGAGATAGGGAAAAAAAAAAAAAAAAAATCCCCTGTCTTGAAAACATCCGCTCAGGACTTTTTTCTTCATCTGTATCAATTGACAAGCATGTTCTCATTAGATATTACATTGTGCATGAAATTTGCAAACGTTGATTTAACTTATTGCGTCAAAGTGTTCCATAAAATTTAACGAGCCATAAATTTAGTGATGAGAGCAAGGCTGCTCCCCACAATTCCTGTTCATTGTTCCCTCAGCCCATTTCCTCTGGGAAATTTGGAGCCGTGGGACTGGGACCTGGACAAGGATAATTACTGGAAATGCTAATGGAAGGAGGGGGACGGACGCTGATTTTAAATGGCCTTTTTCTTTTTTGGCCTGACTGGGTTTGTCCACTCCTATGGTAGCTCCTTCATTGGCTCAATCTAACATCAATCTGCTGAGTAACCAAGTCCCCCCTCAAGTTTGAAACTTTTTTTTTTTTTTTTTTTTTTTTTTTTTTTTTTTTTTTTTTTTTTTTGAAGAGGAGGAGGACTCCGATTACACGAACAGCAGCAAACTTGTAACTGATCTCACAGCCTGCGAGAGAAGAGAACAGTCTTAATAATTTACAAATCTGCGCCTGGTGGCTTTACGGTTACAACGCAGCAGAGGGGCAGCGAGAAGTGGACGTTTTACAGCGGATATCCCAACAAAAATTTGAGAAACATGTTGTGAAGCGACAAGGATGAAGACCTGAGCGACTCTGTTGAGATTAGCTTGTCAACTCCTGCGTCTGACCGAAGGTGAGTGCTGGCGGCGGCGGCGGCGGCCCCGCTGTGATCTTAACGCTCCGCAGGTTTTACTGGAAACATATCCCCAAACAGCACCAAAAACCACCCGTAAACTTCTCTCATCACAGGCCTGGCCTCTAACAACACAGAGTTGTGTGAATACGGGATTGATAAAGGAAGAGTTCAGTCTTTACAGAGTGAAATCTATCGTTGTTTTGAACGTGACAAACGCCATGTTTAACGGAAGTAACGGTCAACACTTTGATTCAAATATCATGTTGATAAGCTGTCTTGGGTGGCAGTATGTGAACAATCAGGTCTGCTCAGTTTTCTTGGCTTGTGATTAAAAACTGCGCTGCTGTGTGATAAATCTCAGTAAATCATGTTTAAAACCAGCCTTATTTTACCGTTGTCCATTAGACTAAGAATCTTCATCTTACAACCAACTAACCAGCAGCTAAAAGCTGCCAAACTTTCAGTTTCTGGGTCATAAAACTCCAGTGCCTTGCGAAGCATGCATACCCTTTGAACCTTTTCAAAACTTAACTTATTTTATTAGTGTGGGGTTCCAAATGTGCCAAAAATGTGTCATTTGAAAATATATACTCTAATACATGGGCATTTTAAATAATAAAAAAAACATTGCAAACTTGGGAAAGTTTAGTGTTTAAACTGTAATTTCTTTCTGAAAGTGAGTGTTATGTTTAACATTCTTACAAAGTGTGGTGTCTTCTTATTATGAATAGTTCAAACTCCCAACTTTTAAAGGCACAAAATATGGCATTTAAAACTGAGTAAATGCATAAAAGCATGATTTCAATATTGACCTTTTTTCCCCTGCATCATTACAGGTTAAGATTTTAAATATCAAAAAGTTAGAAATTCAAAATTTACACTCAGTTGGTTCCTGATTTTCATGGCCTTGAAGTAGAAAAATATTGATCAAGTAAATATAGGGCAATGGTACTGTGGAATGAAGAATGGTCAGCTAAAAACACCTCTAGATGTGCAAGGCTGATGGAGACATACCTTAAAAGATATGCAGCTACAACTGCAGTGAAAAAGGGTTCTACGAAATACTGAAGGCTGAATACAAATGCACACCACACTTTTCAGATTGCATGCATCATTTTCTTTTCACTTCACAATTATGCACTTCTTTGTGTTGGTCTATTACATAAAATCCGAATAAAACGTGTTGCAGGTTGTGGTTGTAGCATGACAGCTACTACATTTACTGGAGAGAGATTTCATTTGTGCTGATTTCATAGGGACCCACCCAACAGCAAATTACACAATGCTGGAGAATAAAGAAATGATTTTCATCCCCACCAAATAATCCTTGTGCTTTTGGGGCTAATCCAGTTTATTCAAACCAATGCTTGCAGACGGGGGCAAGACATATGGTTTGCAAACAGTGATGTGTTTTATAACACATCACTGTGTTTACATTGTAAAAGGCTTTACCTGATAAAACAAGGCCTGTGTGTATACATGAATGGCCCCTCTGTGCAGGCAGGGTCCTGGCAGGTAGCAGTGCACATTATCATGCACAACCCAGACAGACATGTCAAATGAATTACAACCTGGGAGTTGGACCCTGGAGTTGGACTCGCTCCGTGCATTAGCTGTGTGGGTGTTGAAAATGATTTGACGTTTTTCAGCCTACCCTGTATTTTAGTTGCCAGGGCTTCCTTTGTGTCTTGTAGCCGCAGCTGTCAATCGGTGAGCTGAGGGAGAAGATGAGAGCAATTGAAGAATTGTTATGCAATGGCAGATATTTTGTACTTTAGGTTTATTTAATAGGAACAGACACTACTCATAGATAAGAAGAATAACACATTTCCAATGCAAATGTCATTGCGTTTGTTGTAATTTGAATCAACCAGATGTGCTTTGATGTATGAATGAGGATAGTCTTTTAATTTCTTAATTTTTTTAGAGATTCAAAACTACTGCCTCTATCAAGGAACCTGCAGTACATGTTTCATTTCCCCTTTTCTGTATTATAGCCTTCAGAAAAAAATGTAACCATCAGGTCAGACCTTTGTGAAAGCCAGACATAGGAATAGAAATAGCCTGATTAGTCAGTCTCTGCTCGTTACTGTAGTGATTTCTAAAGTGATTCCTAAAATGTGAAGACAGTACAATAATTGTTGAAACTAGGAAAATTACATTTCCAGGCGGAATACATTATTGATGTTATAAACCTCGGCTAAGTGAAAAAAATTAGCTGAAAATTTAGGATTGCAAAACTTGTCACAGAAATCAGATGAACAAGAAAGGTCTTAAGTATGAAGGAAAAAAACAGAAATGAAAATGTTTGAGAAGATGACATTTAAGAGGAAAAAGTGGAAGACCTCAAAGTCTAATCAAGTTTTATTGCTGAATAACATTGATGAAACTCAATGAATTCTTTAAAAAGTTTAACCTTTTATTACGTTTATATGGTGAAAGGCTTTTTATTGTCTCACAGTAGCAGTGATTGTTTTTGATATGGGTGATATGGTTCTCCACCAAGGGTGCCATCATTTTAGGGAGACAACACAAGCAGTTTTAGTGATGCCCAGTCAACAGAGATTGGGGATTGTAAGAAAACATGGCCATATGGCACAAATGATTCCAAACCTTTTATCTAATACAAGATTCATACTCATTGCTAAATTTAATGGCTGTTTTACTAGAGATTTTTAAGGAATCTAGGTTGCATTGGACAATTTCTGGTTCAAAATTTACAGATTTAAAACACAGCTTGTGATGTATTAAATCTTTTTATTAAATTCTGAAACAAGGTATTTTTAATGCCTTCTTGGCATCAGGACCAATTCACATTGAGAGCAGAATGAAGACTATAACATATCGGCTGGTCAAACCTGGACTAAATTATTCTACAGTGATGAAAATTGTGATTCGATATAAACTGTGAAATATAATAAAAAGGCTAAAGCTCACTGTCTTGAGATGTATTTAAAATTTGAAGTGTTTCCTGCTAAAATTAGTGGGATGTTGTTTGTGCTTACAGAGTGCAAGATATATGAATGATTTGAAAGCATGCTTCATTCATTTTTAGAAGAAGAAATACATTTTATAAATATAAGTCATAGCCGTCAGGTTTTGATATTTAAATGGCTCTAATATTGCATAAGTTTTTGGATGGCAAAAAATGTCAGTGCTCTTTAGCACTCAGTTATGGCAATGAGGCTGCCTAACATACAGAGCACAATAGATGGCTAATAATATAGATCTGAAACAACTGAAATGCTTTCTAATGGGGGAAAAAGCTTCTTAATCTGATGACCCGGTAGGAGGAAAAGCATCAGATTTAAAATCTATTTACAGTAGATTTCAGCCAGGGCTGGTTTTAATGACTGCTTGCTTTTTTCCTAATTAATGAAAGCTTTGTGCCTCACAACTGCTCTGTCACTGTTTCAGCATGGCATGACTGAGAAAGACGATAAATAAAACAACAATACTTGCACAGCAGGATTAAGCAAGGCCTTGTAAGCCTCATCTATGTATATTGCAGCGTAACCGTATCCCGAGTAGATCCCCTCTGAGCGTTTTTTTTTTTTTCAAAATGGGACAATACAGTCACGTTGTGCAACCTTCCCCGTGCTGCGTTATTAAGAGCAAAGCTCAAAAACCGCCACAGTAATCCTGGAGACACTGTTGTTCCTGCTGAGGAGAATCCATGGTAACTCATTACCAAGACGAGAAAGGTGTTTGACCTTCTTTTACAAGCCAATAAAGTTCAACTGGAAACAGTGGTGGCCCCTGGAAACACAAAACACTCTGAGTTTGGAGCCTCAGCTGATCTGAAAGTTCACTGCAGCCTGACAGGCTAATACCGTGACATTGTTTGAAATAATGAGCCGGTGATGGAGTCCGCTAATAAAACCGGACTCATTTTAGATTCCACTTGAGTCATCTGTTGACTCACAGTGTCCTTCTCAATTTTCCCTGATCGCTGTCTCTGCTGCTCCTGCAGACCCGAGCTCGCTTGCATTTGTCAGTCTATTAGACGCCAAGTTAACAAATTATGCTCTCTGTGCTTGAGGTGAGGACAATTAGTCATAATGTGTGCCGCTCTCATGGTGGCCTTAATTAAAATGTCAAAGGCCTTGACATAAGTCATAGCTCAAGCACTGGTTAGCCCCTTGATTATGTCTCCCATGATCTGCAGAGCTGTTAAGATGCTAATTATACTGTAAATAATATATAATTTAAAACTTAGACATGCCAGTTAAAGTGAAGTCATCTAAGAGTGAGCAGCTCTGGTGATTCCTTATTATTCTTTTAACTTTTTTTTTTTTTTTTTTTTTTTTTAAAATTAGCTTACTTGTAGCTATTAATTAACAATCCACTTATGCATTTTAATACATGAACAAATGTTGTGAGTGAGCACTGTGCTGGGCCTCAGGCAGTGCAGCAGCCACTGTATTCCCAGCCTTATTACACATGCCTAACACTGACTGATGTTCCCAAATTAATGCCAGCAACTCATAGCCACTATCTCTTCCTATATGTGCTGAGCCCAGCTTTTATCCCGGTCTCTCATCTTTTCCTCCAACCTGTTGCGCAATGGCAGCCTGCTCTCACCCTCAAGTCTATTTTAGTTCAAATTGGCAGGCTGAATTATTAAAAGCAGATCCATTATGTGCCCATGTGTTAATTATTAATTGTTCAGTGGGCTTCTGGCAGATTTGAGAAAACCGTTGAAGGGAAGGACAGAGTATTTGAGCAGAAGACACTGATTGCCAACTGACTGTGAACAGTTGCTGCATTGGGAAATAAAAGTGACAGACCCATAATTACAACGTAAAGATCCAAAGCGAGGATGTTTTATGCACTCATAAGTGTGTTGCATCTGTTCTGCGTTGCATTTGCTCCTCTCAAGTCAGAACCGCTACACAATGATGATTACAGACACACAGGCCTGCTGGAGACAGTTGTTAACACATGCAATGCTTCTAGCTGTGAGTATCCATTAGCAGTCAGCACCGCCTCTGTTACGCAACATCTCAAGAGAAGAGAGGAGAAGAGTGAGACTGCAAAACTTGATGAGAGATGAAACTGCAGCATGTGCTTTGTCCTGAAATTCTGGAGCCCGATTCTCCAACAGCAAAGTGGTTCCAGTTGTGCAGCTCAGTCAAGTGGTTACGTGTCCTCTCAGAGCACAAAGCACGGATGTACTTTATAGAACAACCAGGATTTTCTATTTCTATTTTCTATTGTGTCTTTTAAGTGGAAACAGATTATAAAGCCAAGGGGAGGGAGAATCTGTGGAGAAAGAAAAATAAATTAACAGACATGTAATACTTTTGATCATGATTAAACAAGCTTTTTTTTTTTTTTTTTTTTTTTTTTTTTTTTTTTTTTTTTTGGAACTTCATTCAGAAACTGATGTCATGTTAGTTTGTTGTACATGCAGTTTTGCAATGCAAGAGGAGGCAGAGCATGGGCCAAATAGTTTTTATATTTTACTAACAAGCAAATTTGTAGTAGTAGTGATAGAGATGCACAGAACTTTGTGGCAGATGTTTTTCATAAAGCTTTGATCTGCTGATGCCAATTTTTGCTATTACAGATTTCTCTTTGTGAAGTATAATTAAAAGAAAAAATACAAGAAATAAACTGAAGGTGTTTTGTTTAGGTGTTGCTGGTGTGAGCAGTCTTTTATCTTTTTGGGGAGATACTTTTGTGTCATGTTGCTCTGTTAGAGAGCAGCTGCTGTAAAACAAGTTTTTGCTATCATTTAAAATGAAGACAAAATGATCATATGGGTGAGGTTTTAAACGGGCTTTAGCATCTTATAGTGGTGACTTGCGTTACCAAAACAGCAGTCTTTGTGTATATACTCGAAAGAATGTAGATCAGAATTGTTCAAAGTTGGTTTTCAATATGTTTTCCTCCATTTTTTTTAAGTCTTTCCCCTGGTTCAGCACATCTAAATCAAATGTTTCATTACCAGGCCTCTCCTGTTCTTGATGATATGCTGAGGAGAAAGTTCAAGGACCTGAATCAGCTGTGTTGTAGCAGAGACATATCTAACTGGGGATGCTAACAAATTACAACACGACATTGACAACACGACTTACAATTAATTATCGATTAATGCTTAGTTAGATTAAAATTTGTTCCATTCGATTAACTAATAACGTCCGCTTATATGGACCTTCTTTGAGTGTTGTAGTGTGGCTGCCGTCCAGAAGAGGACGCTGCTGCAGAATCCTTAAGTGAAGCCAGTTGTACAAGAAATAGTCATGGCAGAGGCATACCAGAACGAGAAAGTGAAACAGTCTAAACAGAGTCCAGTGTGGGATGCAAAATGCACTTTATGCGGTTCTGTTTTGAAATGCAAACACTCGACAAGCTCCTCAAGTTATCACATTAATGCGCTTATTCAGCCGTGCTGCATGGCGGAAGAGCGTCAATTTTTTAATCAAAGGTTACTGATGTGCTACAAAGGCGAGGATGTGATGACAGAAAAGCGCAGGGTATTGCACAAAAAATTGTAGCATGATAGAAAAAGACATGCCAATAAGCACTTTTGATAATGAGGGCTTTCATGAGTTAATGCACTTTATAAAGCCAAGTTTTAACATTCCTTCAAGAACAATTGTAACCACTTTCTTAGAGGCGCGCTACAGCAAGAAGGAAGCTGAATTAAAAGCACAACTAACAACACAAAGTGTCCCTCTCACCATTGATTGTAGAAGTCCCTGACGGCAGAGCTTAATCTTTAACTTAAATGTTACCCTGTTTTAAATAATAGTTTTACATCTCTCTGTTCATGGGAGATTAAGTGTTTCACATATTTTATTCTTTTTACCTTTTTCCCTATTCAGCAACCTAAGAGGTTCCTATTTTGTTATATTTTATAAATATGTCTAAGTTTAATAATGTGTGAGAGAACAAAACATTTTTGTTTATTCAGTCCATATTTAATGCAGCCAATACAAAAAATTGTTAAAATATAATCTGCTTCTTTTCCTAAATTTAGCATATTATTAAAAAAATAAAATAGCCCTTTATGTTATGGAAAGCCCTCTTGATACAAGAGAAAACTCAGATTTTTAAGAAAATGGCCACTTATCAATTAATTATTAGTTGATTTATCAACTTTAGATTAACTCATTAATGTCTAACCCATGCAAGACACCAGACCATGAGGACTTGACCTCTAATCCCAGATGTTGATGCTAATCTTAACTCTTAGATTTTCAAAAAGCTATCGGAAAATTCCGATCAACATTTCCTAAAAATCCGCCAGATGTTGTAAAGCAGCCCAAATTTTAACAACCCACCCAAAGTCTTTTTTCCAGCCCAACGTGTTCAAAAGAAGGCCTGAGATGATGGATATCTTTGTACTTTTTGTCATGCTAAGTGTTGGTTGACAGGGTGTTGGATATCTCACTTGAAACTTTATGCAGCTTTTAGATTGTTTGGTAGACGCATTTTGTTTTGAAGGCATTTACTTTCTTTGCCTTGAATGTGTGAGAAGTCAAACAAGATGAGCGACACCTCTAAATTCTCACCAATTCATAAATTCTCAACTAAAAGGGCAAGCATGAACTTTTTATTACCCTATAAAGCAACTCAGAAGTACCACTCTGGTCTCGGAGGACAACTTTCAGGAACTATCCATTAATTGTGAAGTATCCCAGCAGCATAAGGTTTAACAGCTTTCACTTATTACATTTTTTAAATCTTTGATCTTCTTGCTTCCTGCCTGATTACATCCAAATATTTTCCACTGCCAGTTTGCTTTAGTAACACACTGTGTTTTTGTTTGCTTGATATAAATTTTTAATGGTTGAATCAGTTGTTGGAAAAACTGCAGAAGAGTTTTTGTGTGGTGGTGCATCTTAACAGCAGGAAGAGGACAGATGGTCTTCTCTTTTTTTGATTATGTTGTACCTTACTGTTTTGCTTCCTGAGTTTTTCTCCTGAGCTTTTTTTTTTTTCTACCAAAAGCATATCTTTTAATTGGTTTTTTTTTTTTTTTTTTTTTTTTTTTTTTTTTTTATTTTGTTGGATTCAGTGCCCCTTAAAGGATTTTAACTTGTAATTCTGCTGCTTTCCATTATCTCTCATTAAGAATGCAAGATCACTGACCACATCATCACTGACACTTTTGTGTGAAACCGATCTTATTTACATTTAAATAGCCACAAAGCTGCAGCATTTGGGCATTTTCTTTTTGCACCACATGGAAACCTAAAACTTAGCACACTTTATTAGTGGTTCAAGTTGTGTTGTTACTTTGTCCTTAGCTGACCTCAAACCTTATGATTTTATAAAAGCAAAAAAACTGCTTTTTTCGAATCGAAACAGGTCTGTAGTCTACCCTGTTGTGAAAGTTTTGTCTGTTCGCAATTGGCAGGTGAGGTTTTTTAAAGATTGGTGATCGGCCAGAAAACTGCAATCGGTGCACCCCTACTGGGGAGGTACAATCTGGAATGTAGTTTTATTACTTTAGAGATTCAGCTTCAGAAGCTTCTTTTAGATAGCAATGCCTCTAATTTTCTAAAGTATGTCTAGTGATTTTGGATGCAATCATTTAAATCATAGTTTTAGGTAATAGAATTACCAGCAAAGAGCATCATATGCTCCAGCTAGAACTAAAGCAATCAACCAAAGGAGCAAGTAACTTCCCTATCAAACTTCATACTTCTAGCCAGGTTGCATGCCAGCAAAGGGAAAAGGAGCTGACCCTTTGTCTTAAGAACTGCTATTGTTGTAAGGTAATATAGTTCTATTATGCCTGACTGGAAACAGGATATCTGTTTATATGCTGACACCTTAATCAGTGCATTATGCTGTTCTGTAATTAATAGTGAGCTGACTTCCGCTTCTGAATGACCAACATCCTACGCAACGTTTAATCCATTCAGAGTACACATAGAACAAGTTATATTTTAAGGCAGTTGGGTCCTTGGCACAGACAAAACACAAAAAGGGATTTCCCAACCATCTGAAAACAATCACAAATTTAAGGGGCTTCCCCCATGCAGACTCACATTTTTGATTCTGTTAAATAACTTAAAATGAAAAGCAGTCCGAATGCTGCTACAGTCTTTAGCTGATGTACATTTTGCTCAGGAGCAGTTTACTGGAGGGCTAGGCTAACGTTAATATGTTTACTCTGACTTTTAATGAAACTCTGATAATTTGACATAATACAGCTCAGTGTGGTTTGAGTTAATCAGAGAAAGATATCCAGAGTAAGTACAAAATGTTTTTTTTTGTTTGTTTGTTTATTTACTCATGTTATCTATCTTTAATATTTGTCTGGTACTAAAATTAGTTTGATATGAAACATTTAAATATAACAAAAAAAAAAAAAAACCTGAAACAGACAAAAATCTGTAAAGGTTACCCCCTTCTCGTTCCCGACACTGTACTTTTCCTATTAGATCGTCACTGCACTCTTTCATCTCCACTTACAAAACATATTTGCTCCTTTTTAAAGGGGTTTAAATGTCGTTTAGATATAAGAAGTTTACCCTGATTTTTCCCAGTTGAAAGTAGCAGTCACTAATCACCTCGATCATCTTAGTCTAACCTCAAATTCTCCTGGTTTATGTTACTGCTGTAAAAATGCTGTTGTAAAAATGCATGTTTTTCCACCTGTACAAATTTGACAGTTTTAAATAATTTGTTCCTGTTTAAGTGATTAAATATACTGGTTAATTGTATTGGCTCTTTCTACGTACCTGTCTATTAAGTTTTTCATTTTGTGTAATTGACATTTACTGGACAGCAACAGTTAACACCAGGAGAGAAATGATGCCAATAGGTAAATGGAGGCAGAGACACTGTAAAGGTCACTGGCCCAGCTCAAACTGGTAACCTGTTAGACCGTACATGAGTTAGACAGCCACACAACCACTGCTTTTGAAATGTCAGTGACTGAAACCGTGAACAGATTATAGAGCTTTTCTGTTTGTTGTTGCTGTGTTTCGTGATTCTGGTTCTGTGATCTCCTCCATCCTAAAGCAGGGAGGATTTGCTCTGATCGAGTTGGCTCTCCCGGGGTCACAGTGCTCCAATCCACATGACTACCAAATCCCTGAAGAACATGAAAGTTGTGACATTTTCTGCTGCCATCAACCAGTGAAATGTTATGCTGTCATTGGAAGTTCCACAGTCCCAGCCAAAGCTTTTTCTTTACTAAGTTGTGGTGGCCAAAGCACTTTTATGTTTTTGTGTTGGCGTCCTGTTAATGCTGACTTTTATCGGCATCCCTCAAGCTGTCCGTTTCCAGCGTCCTGTCATTTCTCACCTGTCACTCCTCAGCTTTATCGTCTCTGACAGCTGAGTTGAGGTGATGTAGAGGATTTATCTGTGATTCTGCTCAATACTTCCCGTTTGTAAACAAATGTTACACAGGCAACCTAAACAATATCAGAAACTGCTGTTATGATGACTCAGTTTTATCAAGCATTTTCAAATAAGTGCATCATTAAACTTAAATAAACAAGTATTGCAATATTTTTTGCAGTTTGAAGAGGCAGAAAATGTGAGATGCATTGATGATGCTTTGGTCGATACAGATTTCCTTTTTACTTTGGTCTTACCTGCTAATTCTAATTAGTTTTCCATTTCTAAGTGCTACAGCACCTAAAAGGGAAACTAATATATGCTGTAAGTTATTTGATAGAGGTAGTAGTTTTGAATCAAACATAAAGTAAAGAAATTACAAGATTATTCCTTTGTGCTACATTTGAAACCAGATATTTGCATGCACTGTGTAAAGACACATAACCCTTTTTTAACTCAGAGAAATCAGACTAAACTTCCTGTTTGAAAACATTTTAAATGATTTCTGTTTGCTAAATGTTAAAACAATGAGTGTGAGATCTGATTCTGGAACTATATGACTTGGGTTAAACAGTTTTGACTATCCTCATACAAGCTCTTCATCATAGTTTGCTGGAATTTTGGCCCATTCCTCCTGACAGAACTGCTGTAACTTAGTCTTGTTTGCGCACACCTTTCAGCTCCTTAATCTACTTTGTAAGTATTTTGGTGGAATTGTCCATTTGGAAGACCCTTTTGTGCCCAAGTTTTAACCTCCTGTCTGATGGATGGAGATGTTTCTTCAATATTTTTACATGACGTTCTTTCCTCATAATGCCATCTATTTTGCGATATGCACTAGTCCTGTCTTGGAGCAAAATAGCTCCAGAATGTGATGCTGCCACCCCCATAGTTCATAATTGGGATGGTGTTCTTAGGTGTGCAAGTTTCCTCTATTTTCCTCTAACTGTAACAATGGTCATTATGGCCAAACATTTCAATCGCAGCTTCATCAGTCTACATAAATTAAAGTCTGGGTCCCTGATTGTTCTTCTTGAACAGTTGGAAGTCTGGACTTTCCCATGGTGTTATCAAATAACACCTTCACCTTCAGTATTCAAGGGTGAACCAGTCATAGAGGTCCACAATACTCTTCTTGAAATCTTGTCTGTTTGTTTTGTTTGTTCTCATGATGTCATACAAGGAAACGGTGTGTTTGAGGTGTTGCCTTTAAAATACATCCACATGTGTGCCTCTATTTTACTCAAATGTCATGAAATAATTGATGAGAAAATTACAAACCCATGGCATCATTTCTTGGGCTTTAAGTTATTTAAATGCAAGGAATCTTGGTATATGTAAACTTCTGAATTTGAGAAAAGGAATAAAACATTCTCTTAAAAAAAAAAATTTAATTAATTTTTCATGATTCTGGCATTTAGCGAGTGTGTAGATAGATAGAGAGAGAGAGAGATTTTTTTTAATCCTTACCTAAAGCAGCAAAGGTTTAAATTCAAGTCACTGATATTAGCCTTCAAAGTGCTTAATGGAATAGCTCCCACTTATTTGAATGCTCTTGCAAAGGCTTATGTCACAGATTGGTCACAAGGGTCGTCATGGTATTGTCGGCTAATGGTGCCTATACCACACTCAAGACAATCAACACTCAAGACTTTTTATTTTTGTTTTAGGTGTCACTCCACTATGGTTGAATGACCTACCAAGCACTACCAGAACGGGTAGTGTTTATTGTCAAGAAAGACCCAGTTCTTCAGATAGCATCTTCTACCCTTATCTACCCTCTCCACTGCTCTATTTCTTTGTGCACTTTCCTAGTCGGATCCTGTCACCTCTGACAGAACCCGACTAGTGGTCTTCCTTCTTAATAGCATATTGTTTGCTTCAGTATTAACTGTGTTGCCTACTACTAAAAGCCTCTGCCAAATGGATAAACATAAATATAAACTTGGAAGCAAATATAGGCCTTCTTCCTGAACTGTTTGAAGAAGGCTTTGTTTAGATTTTAGTTTCTTAGTCTTGTAATAAAAAAATCTAACTGCTCTTACACTAATAAATGAAGTGGGGTTTGGAGTAGTGAAAGGCTCCTATACATAAAACCTGCATTAGGTGCTGTCCCTAATGTGTTCTCCGAGTTTGGTTAAAATGTATTATTGCTTAAACCAATTCATAATTTAGGGGATTAGGCTCGGAGTGATGAGATTAGTTCTACATTCACTTCTTAATGGACTCTTGCACTTTTCCTGGAATTCACTAACAAAATAACAGGATTTCTTATCCTCCTGATCAGTGCCCTTTAATAAACCCTGGATGGTAATGATGAACATGTGACAAACAAGGCCTCAAACTGTCATCCTTATTGTCCCAATTGATGTTATGCCACAAGCTGTGGCTTTCTGTGTAATTGCAAATTACATCTCTGGTCTCGGGGCTGTTTTGGCAAAATAACCAAAGGAACCTCAAAATCGCATAAAGTTCTCAGTCAGTGGTGAGTTTCTGTGTCAGATTTTTTTAGTTTTAACATTTTTTTTTTAGAACGTTTTCTCAGCATGTGGGGACAATAATAAGTACTTTTTATTATCTACACTGGGTAATATTATAGTCCTTTTATAATTTGTTGATCCTCTATTCACAGCATTGCTCTCAAAGGTCATTTAAAAAGGCTGAATGCGACAGCTGATGGATTTCGTGCAAGTATATTGAAATAACATCCAAAGTGTCCCCGATACAAACATCAGCTTTATCTGTGCTGAAACTCGGACGCCTCAGATTAATTATGGATAATTCAGTTTCTTTTAGTCTATCTTGAAAATCTTCCCAGAAACACCGAGGAAGGGGAGATAAGTTATTTTATTGTCTTCTCAGTCTGTTTTAGGCTCCATTCCTCAGTTGGGCTGTCACACTGACTTGACAGGGCTGTCTGTACCTGCAGTAGGGCGACAGAGTCCCTGCTTCCATTACCTGAGCTCATGCACTGTCACAAGACATCCATCACACATTGTGTGAGGTCTGGCTTCATTTCCATGAGTCACCTCGCCTGAGTCTCTGTCTTTTTGAGTGAGGGGATGTCGGCTGGTTCGAGGCGACCGTGTGAGTTTGCAGCTCGTCTAACTGTTCTTGTTAGAAATGCGGAGCTCTTGGCTCCCAGGCCCGTCGGTGTAAGTGTGTGAGGGTACAGATGTTTATTTGCGCTGATCAGTGTGCCTCGTATATTCTGCCACATTGCTGAGCAGCGTTTCTCCTGTCATGTCTTGTTTTGCTTTAGATCTGGTAAAATCTTGCCTCTCTAAATACCGTAGAGACACCATGTCAGGGTTTGCTGTCTGCAACCACTGCACTTCACAGACCATTTAAGATTTGGTACTCACCACTTTCATGCTTCACAGCCACACACATACACAGATTTTATTCTAAAACCATGTTTACATGGAGCGTTAAGCTTTCTTTCCTTGGGGGTAACGGGAATGTGACAGGTCTTTGCAGTGGCATGCAGAAGGGACAAATTCAGTGAATAAAATATGATTTTCGGAGGACATTAATTTAATAGTGACTCAAACATACAACCCAATCGCTCCACATGTGTAAGATCCTCTGGTCTAGCTGTAATAAATGTAAGGACCTAATACTCTTTTGTGCTACTGAAGGAATCTTGATCCAGAGAAAATGTTTACTGGGATGATGGACTTGACTCAGGTTCAATCTACCCCTTCACTAGTCAGTTCCCCCATTTTGTACCTACATTTTATTTATATAATACATTTTGTCTGAGTGTATTTCCTTGGTAGTTAAATACAGGGTACCTGCACAGTCTGATTATGAAATTTGCGTCATTTTCCAGGTCTGGATAAAAACAAAAAAATAAAATGGAGCATGGAAAAATATTTTTCTCAGACTTTAATCCCTATTCTTTCCTTCCTTATGCCCGTCCTTTCTCCCTTCCTCATGTTCATCCTTCTGTCCCCACATCCTTCCATTAACATTCATTTTTTTTCTTCCTACCATCTTTTCTACCCCAGTTGTCTGTCTGGGGTTTTCCAGGTTCCATATTTAAATCCAGCTCACTGCCATAAATGAATGAAGTTTTGTTTTTAAAACTAGGTTTTAAGAACTGAGAACTCTGGAAGTTTGAATCAAGAAAAGTACGGAAATGTGTAGGAATAGTTCACGTGTTTTTGAAAAGCTGGGTTGCGGGCATTATGCAGAAGCAAAAGTGAATGGAAGTACTATAGAGGTATTTTCCTGTGTAAGTGGAGACACTAAATGAAATCATGGCTAAAAGTTTTGATGGTCATAAACCTCTTTTTGTAGTTTCTCTGTGCTAGCATTTTGCAATGTTTCTTTGATTCATTATAATTTTAGGTAATTTAAAGAACAATTACAAACATTTTTCATGAAATTCAAAAACCGTTATTAGCACAGATTCCAAATTTTAATGAGTCAAAATACACAATACAATAATACTCTTCTTTATCACATCTACAGACTGCTCTTATGTGCTGAATAACAACATCTGGACCTTACCTTGATTGTTGGTGACCTATTCTGGTTTTATTAATACTTTGAGTTAATCACAATTGGTCAGTTTCAGCTCATTCACCTACATCTTGGGTAGTAACCACAGGTTCTAAGTAGGTATAAGATCTGCGAGTTATATTTTTTTTGCCCATGGCTCTAAAATGCCAATGTAATGATGTTTGAACATCTATATAACTTTTTCCTTTTTACACTGTTCATCATTTTGCTCAGAAATATAGATGATCAGCAAATATTGCCCACAGGTTTTGGAGGAAGCTGCTTTTGGAGGAGGTTTTGGTACACCTGTTTATTCCTGGCAGTGTTCTGGCGGTGAGTAAGCCCGCTCCCTCTGGATGAGAAACAACCGCACACATGGATTGTATCAGGAGGCTTTTCTGTTGGCAGGACACTGGGCTCAAGGCAGCACTCATCCTTTCAGCTCTGGATAAATGATTTCCAGATGTCCCAAACAAATGGACAAAGGATTCATTGGCGATACTAACGTCCCCCAGTTTTCTTGTATTTTATGTGGAATTTTAGTCTGTTTTTGTTATTATTGAATAAAAGTGACTTTCTTTGCTGCTGATCTTGTCACAAGACCATCAAAATATCTTGGTATCCTTGTGCACACAAATACATGCCCATCTGCTGCCAATGTTGAACAAGCTGTGCACTGGTGGCAATAATAGCCTGCAGCACATTCCTCAGGAGGAGACGCCCCTGGAGCTTGATGGTCTTTCTAAAGCCTTCCTACCACCTATGCACTCCCCCAGATCTCCTCTTATACAGTATGTTGGTAGTAAAAGAAATGCAGTGGCCACAGGGACAAAGATTAGACTATCAGTTTGCATCAATTAAATGATCCCTTTTTTAAATCACTAGATGGTTTTCTTGCTCCTTTCAAAAGGTTCTGTGTTGCACTGGGATCTTTTTTATGTAACAGAATCCCTACAAAAGAGGTTTGTCTTAGATTTTTCTCAAAACCTTCACCTCTACCTTTCATGTTATGTTTTTTCCAGCAATCAAATGGAAACACTAAGCTGTCTATCATTCATGTGCTTCCAGAAAGCATCAACATTTTCTCACTTTTGGCAGCTGCTTCAGGTATTGCGTTACGGATTGTTGAGACGAAGGTGGAGGAGTCTGGTTTTATAAACCTTTAAATTGAATGTGTCCCGGCTTTTTCCTAAAAGAAATGGCTGCGAATGAGGCAAAGCCCATAGAAGCTAATTAAGATTTTAGAGCTTAGTAGAAGCCGTTTGAAAGCTGAAATCTCTCGGGTTGTCTGCGCAGCTCTTCTTTTTTCTTTTATAAAGCAATAATGTTAAAGTGTGTTTCTTCTTTGGAGATCATTGAATTTTCTTCTATACTATTAATAATAACAGAAAGGTTAGCAAAACTTTGACATGCCCCCTCAATGTTTCTCTCAAGTGGCTCCACTTGCACACAACCATCCATATTTGAACTGTTTGTATACACAAACCCTGACAGGCAAACACTCCACCTCCCTCTGCTCCCTTCTTCCTCATCCCCTGTTTTCTGTAGCTCGCCGGCTGACAGGGTATGATGGCTCAGGTCCCTGACGAGAGTGGAATTTAATGAGCGCTGTGAAATCTCTCTCAATCTAAGAAAGTGGTCTATTATCCATCAGCACTTCTCAAAACTGATACACGACCATCATAGGGAGAGAAACAGGGGTGTAAATGCAGACTCCTCTTTTTTTTTTAAAGTCCTCTGAAACGTGATTCTGCTCTCAAAGCTGACCAGAGTGGCTCAGAAGCTATTGCTTTAATAGAAACAAAGATTTCAAACTGATCTTTTTTTCTCTC
Source organism: Anableps anableps (assembly GCA_014839685.1). Classification (NCBI taxonomy): domain Eukaryota; kingdom Metazoa; phylum Chordata; class Actinopteri; order Cyprinodontiformes; family Anablepidae; genus Anableps; species Anableps anableps. The sequence goes on along the minus strand of CM026070.1, from coordinate 19,576,147 downwards.
AGTCCAGTCATTGTCTTTTTCTTTGTTTTACATTTCACACACATTGCATCAGAGGACGATTGCAGCTCAGCAAGTTAGTTAGGACTATGTTGAAGCGGTGGATGAGGGATCTGCCACCTATCCTTCTTCATCAGAAAAAACAAAAGAGACACGATTATGCGTCCAGCAGCCACTACATCCTGCTCCAGGACACTCTGTAAATGAGCTCTCATTCAACGCCTACGTTTTCTTGGCGTGTCAGTATTGACGTGTAACACCCTCCACCCTCTGATTTTCTCTCCATCTCCCTGTCTTTGCTCGCCCTCTCCTTGTGCGTCTCCTCTTTGGGAGGCGTCCTGCTGACGCTCTCCAAGGAGTCTTATTGATATGCTTAGAGAGGCATTGCAGACGTAGAGAAAGAGAGGAATGAAAGTCACACACTGCAGCAGGAGATTCACTGCCTCCTTTCTGCTTCCATCAACAGTGGAAAAAAAATCACAACATACCCAGCAGGGAAATCTCGTAGCTCTTTTTTTTTTTTTTTTTTTTTTTTTTTTTTCCCTGCTTTGGATTTGTAATTACGGCCCTGTGAGAGAATCGACACTTGGCCTTTGGGGTATATGCTCAATTAATCTTAAGGGCTCCTTTCATGCAGAGACATAAAGATTAACTCTTTATCATGATGTCAATGGAACACTTACTTAAATGCAGTTTCTTTGTTTTTGTTTTTTGCAGTTACATTTTGCAATAATTCACACGTCTGAGACTCTGAAAGGAAGGAAATCTGATCCGACTGTCAAGTCTGCTTTATTTTTCTGTTTTCCCCTGAGGTGTAGAAGTGTTTCCTTTATTTCTGTGTATGTTTCGTCACTTCCCCAAATTCCTCACTCTTGGGCTAGGCATTGTTTATTTAACAAAGGAACGGATATACTTTAAGTTTCAGTTGCAATTACAAAACAAGATTTACACACTTTTAGGCAAATGATTGTTTATTGAACAGAAAAAAAACACATTTCTCCCAACTAATACTTTTTATTTTCAGCTTGCAATTTGAGGCTTAATGATTTTTTGCTTTTAAACTGTTGATAACATGAAATAAATTGCAGGAATATTTTTTTCCTTAGGGAAATCATAGCATTCCAATTTTACAAGTTACTTTAATCATATTGACAAATCTGCCAGAGTTTTACAGATGCAAATGTGCTATGCCAAACTCCTGCTGTGAACATCAAGGTGGGAAGTTCTCTCTAGTCAAAACAGATATTGCAAGGTGAAGTTACCAGGACAGATGACTGGTAATTTGCAGGTTTAGGGACAACAGTAAGGGTGAAATGGTTTACACTGTGCCTGGATCTGTTGGTTTCTTTATTTGGGCTGGTCTCTTTGAGTTTCTCTTGTTAATGGGTATAATACATTACAGTGGCTTTTTGCTCTCTTCTAGGATGGAGGTTTGTTCTTCTTAAATTGAAACACAAAATTATCTATAAGCTTCTCAACAACCAGTGAAATAGCCTGTTTGTGTTACAGCAGTCAGAACCCTTTTTTTCCATTGCTGACCAGGTTTTTGAATGTTTCTACTGGTATTTTGATGATTTATCTTTGGTGATGAGCTCCAAGTCTTTGAGGTTGGAAAGCTTCCCTACCATCACCCTAATCTAGTCTCCAAATTTAAATATGTCAGCAATGATAGAAACCCAGAATAATTTTTGGCTTATCTATATATCCTGTGTTGAAAATGTTCAAAATACTAGTTTGTCTTAACACTAAATATTTTTTTAATTGTCTATCTCTTTTTTTATGTATTTGCTTATTTTTTTTGTTAGAGAGAATTTTATTTTGATATTTGTTATCTTGGCTGTTTAGCACTTTTTGAAATTCTTTTGTTACTGTTTGTTCTTCATTTCTATATTGCAAAAATAATAAAAATGGTTAAATAGAAACTATCCCTGAGTTCCCATGAAATGGTTGGCTAGGGCTGCATAATATATTATCATAATATCACCTTACACAGTATGCGTATTCCTGTAATACATTTAGGGATATGAGTTTTATAATGCAGCATAAAAAGTTTTAGGAAATAAAAATGGTCTTTAAAACAGCAGAATGGAGGAGTTGAAAGATGTTGCTGAACGCAGTGAAGCGCTGGTATCCCAGCATAATAGACTGTCAGGTCATGTCCTTGTTCTTTTCCACTCAGGGAAGGAATACTTTAGCAGTCAGGCTGTGATGGCAGTGTAACACAGTTTGGATTAGTACCTCAGCGTAGATTGTATTCTTTCTTGAGTTTCCTCAGCACCATTGTTCTTTATGCAAGTTCTCCCTCTGTATATCATATCAGCCAGTCTGATACAATCGCTATCCTCAGTAGACAAGTCACACGGATGTTGCTCAGTTTGAGGAAACGGCAACAAACTAAACAATGCCCTCAAAGGGTAAAAAGTGTCCATCTGATAATATAGTGTTTTGTTTTGTTTTGTTTTTTTTTAGTTTGATATGAGTTTGCTTAAATCTTACCTATCAGGAGCCCCGAACTGTTAGCCTTCCTTTGGTACGTGAATGTATCTCTTTCTCCAAACTCCCCTTGATAAAACTTCTGTTTACCACAGATAAGGTACCCACTACTGATAAATACAGAAACCTCATTTATAAAATCTGATTTATCCCTTTAAATAACTCCACTGCACATTGCTGATGTTTCTTATGGACTGGTTTGTAATGCCATGCACTCAACCACAAATAAACATGAAGAAGGCTTGTAGATGGAAGGTTAGAAGAAAAAAGCAACAAAATGCATCCGAGTAAGTAGTTGTGCAGCTATATGCAAGCAGAATGTATTTCCTGAATATTTGCATTCATTTTCTAAGTCACTGGAACTCTGCTGGAGATAAAATACTATTACTATATGATCCCAACAGTGATGTGATGATAATGCTGTAGGAGAGGGCTAACACCTCCCATTATAGTCATTCCGTAAGGTTGAGAGCTGAAAACTGAAAAGGTTATAAACTATTCAGTTTATTTTAATGCCTACAGGTGCATCTCAGTATATTATAACATTTTAAAAATTATTTCAGTAATATAATTCAAAAACTGAAACAAATACATTATATATATTTCACACATGCAAAGTGATATATTTCAAGCACTGATTTCTGTTTTGCTAGCTTACAGTTAGTGGAAACCCAAAGTTCAGTTTACAGAAGATGTACACTGGACCATTTTTAAAGGAGCTTTAATACAGAAATGTCAGCCTGATTAAAAAGTAAGTCCATGTACTGTACAGGATCTGCACTCAATACTTGATCCGGGCTCTTTTTGCATGAATTGCTACGTCAATACAGCATGGCATGGAGGTACAGTGGACCCTGGTATTCGTGGCGGTTAGGGACCATAGCTGCCTATGGATAGCTGAAATCGGCAAATACTTGAGTCCCCCTCTAAAAACGTTTATAATTTCCTATTTTAATGTTTCAAAACACCAAATGTACCTTAAAATGCATTAATACACACAGTAGAAACTGTCTTAGTACTGCCACAGAAGCTAACAGCTCATCCTTATTTCTGCACTTGGGGCCTCAGCCAATTAGCGCCAAGGATTACAAATGCAGCTCCTGGATTGGCTGCTTTGCAAACACGAGCCAATAGTATGTCATGTACCTTTGCACCAAGTTATTTCAGTTTCCCAAGCTGCATTTTCTTTTGGGTATTTCAGATATGCCATATGAAAAAAAAATCTGTAAATATGTGAATTTTCCACAAATAATTTCGAGTTGCGTTCCACAGAAAAATCCTCAAATACTGAACTGCGAATAGATGGGGGTCCACTGTAATCGCTCTGGTTCTGCTGGAGTGTTAAGGAAGCTCGGGTTGCCTTAATAGCAGCCTCAAGCTCGTCCACATTGTTAGGTCTGCTTTCTCCATTCTCTAGTTTGCTAGTCAGTAACGCTCAGAGATGCTGCGGTTATTAAATCAGGTATATCAGTACATTTGGCAATGTGGGCAGGTGCCAAGTCCTGCAGGAAAATGAAATCAGCATCTCCATAAAGCTTGTCTCCAGGAAGAAGCATGAATTGATCTAAATTTCCTGGAAGGGGACTTCACTAACTTTGGACTTGCTAAAACATAGTGGACCAACACCGGCAGATAACACAGCTCTCCAAATCATCACTGACTGTGGAAGCTTCAAGCTGAACCTCCAGTGACTTTGACTCTGTGGCTGGGCTTCCTCCAGATGTTACCTTGATTTCTAAGTGAAATGCAAAATTTACATTCATCTGAAAAGAGGACTTTGAGCAACAGTCCAGTCCCTTTTCTCCTTAGCCCAAACAGGACACTTAAGAGTTGCCAATACATAAAATGCAACAGTCCATGTCCTAGATACTGCCATGTGCAGTGGCTCTTGACAGTCCATGCCTCATGATTTCCCCTGATCTCTTGAAATTACTTGGCTTCCTGGTGCTGTTATGCACATATTTTGGGAACTTCTTTCTTTTCCACTCAACCGTTCGTTAGGATGCTTGGATGAAGCACTATATGAATGTTTCGTTGCTTATCCTCCTTGTGGAGGGCGTCAACTCAGCGATCTTGCAGTTGATTTAGTAAACCATACATGGACATAACATTTCTATAATGAAATTATTTTTATTGGTCTTGCGTACAACAAAATCTTATTAGCTGTAAGCCATAATCATAAAAATAAACTCTTGAACTGAATCTCTTTTTGTGACAGGAATCTATTTATGTTCCACTGTTTGAACTGAGAAACAGAATTAAACCAACTTGTCAATTATGTTTTTATCTGAGATGCACCTGCATTGATTCATGATAAACTCATAGTTATACTTGCAGAGTTTAAATGGAAATAAATGTTTTATGTCAAATTAAAGTTCATCTGTTTTCCAGTAGGTAGATCCTGGTTATATATGGTATATCTGTAAACATGTCTTTGTAAAATTAAGCTCTTGGTACAGCTGCTCATTTACTCTCCAGTACTGCAAATGGAGGGCAGACTGTTTCAGAAAAAACACATTTGTTTTTTCCACATACTCCCAGGTGATGCTGGGAGATTCACAAAGGTTAGAGTGGAAAACAGATTCTTTTTATTCTACTCCTTTGAAAATAGGAATGTGTAAACCTGCTGTGAAAGCCGGCAGCCCCCATGACCTCCCACTATTCATGGGCTTTTATCATGCGTGCAACCTGTCACTGAGTCACCTCACTTGGCACGCAAACACAAAGATTCACACATAAAGTCAAGTCACCCGTATGTGGAGACTGAACGGCTTCTGTGCATCTGCAGCTCACCTTAATGCAAACACGTACACCTTGTTCCCTGGACGACTTCAGGCTGACTAGACGTCCAGATTACGCCAGCTGCTTTGCATGGTCGTACTTCGAGCGACTTCACTCCCACACTCACGACGACACATTCTTCTCTAACTACCAAGCCAGAGGGGTGCCGGCACTAATTTGACACCTGCCACGGCTCATTATCTGATAAAAAGACAGTTCTTGGCCCTGCAGTTAAAACACTATCAGTGTAAATGTTATTTGCAATAACCTCACGCATTGCAGGCTTCCAAGGTAATGCACTGTCAAACAGGATGTCTCAGGAAAGGTTGCTTTAGTTTCTAAATTTGAGTCAACGACAGAGCACCAGTGAACAAACATAATTTTTTTTTATAGGCATGTCCTGTAAGGTGATCTATTTCCTGTTGGATATAAACATTAACCAGGCTGCTGTCCTCTCTTTGCCCCATCCTGACCCAGACTTGACCATGGACTCCTTCAGCACCAAGAGCCTGGCCCTTCAGGCACAGAAGAAGCTGATGAGCAAGATGGCCACCAAGAGTGTGGCTAACCTCTTCATAGACGACACCAGCAGCGAAGTGCTGGACGAGCTGTACCGCGTCACCAAGGAGTACACACGCAACCGCAAAGAGTCCCAGAAGATCATCAAAAACCTGATCAAGATGGTGGTGAAGCTGGGAGTGCTCTACAGAAACAACCAGTTCAACAGTGAGGAGCTGATCCTGGTGGAAAACTTCAGGTGAGATGAAAGCTCTTATTTCAGAAACCATTATGCCTTTTTTCAGATCATTTTCTCATGTTTATTTTTGGGGATTTAATGTGAAATATCAGCGCAAAGTAAAATTAAATATCGTTTTAGATTTTTTTTTTTTTTATTTTTTTTATTTTTTTTTCTCCAATGGGGCGCTTTTTTTATATGTTGTGCTGTAAAAATACTGTATGTAATTTTAGAGTAGTTGACTGGATTCTAATCATTTTTGACTTCTTTTCTTGGACAAGTGGTGCAACACATTTGTTGTTTGCTGTTGCATAATGGAAGCAAGTCATTTAAATAAAAACAATACCATTATTCATTGTTAATGTTAGCATTGCGCCTATCAGCATATTGACTTATCAGAAGCACAGCAGGCCTGCAAACCTTCCTGCAGTACTGAAGACCCAGTTTGATAGTAGGCTTGTATTCTGTACAAAGGGAAAGCAGGTTGTGTTAGATTTCTACCACAAAGCTTTTGATTTTTAGCTTACTCTGCTTCCTTCTCCTTTAACCTCAGCTCTCTGTGTCTGCTGTGTAATGAAAGTTTGCAGGGTTTTTGAAAACACCAGTGTATTCCTGTTTTTATTTAATAGACTTTTGTAACATAAAAATTCACCAGTTAAACACTTGTATGTCACTTTGTGAGTCTAATGCCAGAATAACTCTGTGCATTAGTGATGTTGCGAATGAGATCCAGTTGACAGGATTTTGTCCACCTTATGATTTCCATGATGCTATGCCTATATTTTAACCCCACACACTACTGGGCTTGAGTTCTAGTGCTGTCTGTATTTCATGAGAAATACAGACAGCAGGCTGCTCATCTGTTGGGAATAGGCAAATCCTCCAGCCTTGCTGCTACAACATTATGGAAGTTAAAATATAATTTAATTGGATATTGAGCTGGCTTTTTTCTGTGATTTCAAATTTTCAGAAAGTACAGGAATTAACCATTTTAAGAGGCAATTTTCTGTTGAAGGTTAAGAGTGAGGTCCGGAATGGAAAGACCAGCATGCACTGAGGAGTTATTTCATATACCTAAAAACTTACCCAACCTGTTTACAGCAGTGCTGTTAATCCTTTTCAGAAACGAATGCTTCTCCTCTGATGGACATTCATAGCCCAGCCATTATGTGGAGGGAAGTTTTTCTTTTGTGGAATTTCAGGTAACGAAGTGAAAGGAACAAAAATACATAAGGGTCATAGCTTCAAATCTAGATTTTTTTAGTCACATTTTTTGTTTCCTTACCTGTTGGTAACAGATGGAAACTGAACCTTTGGGCACAGGTATTATCCTGTTTTACTTTGGGTGCATGTTTAACACACACTAGCTGAAGCCAGTTAAGCTTTTTCCTTTTCTAGGTGCAGCCATTAAAAGATCAGCAAGTACTTAAGGTTTGCAAGGACATGTCCTTAACTGTATTAAAACATTTGATAAAACTGCAATCCAGTTATTTGAAACATACAGCTCACTACATATGATTAGCCTTTTAAACAAACTGCTTTATGATGACTAGCTCAAAGTGACATGTTTCCTAATTTGGGGTTCCCCATAATTAGATGCTGTTTTATTGGCTTTCTTTTCCAAGTATCTTGGATTAAATAAACCTTTAAAGATCCTTCACTGCCTCCTCCTCTTCCTCATACACATGAGTTGTTCTCTGTTTTTGTTTTCAGCTCTGGTTTAATGCTCAGGTTTGTGTTTATTAGGCTGTTTGACTTGGCCATCTCTGACTGTAAGTAATGTGTGTCAGGAGTTGACAAACCTTGAGAAGTAACAATGATGTACCTTTTTTGCGACAAAAAAAACCTGCAGTATGAGGGATTTTTTATGTGCTGATGGAAGCAGCTTAATGAAATTGACTTTTACATCACTTTGTATATTTTCCACTAAAACAGTGAAAGTCTGAGGCGTGTGAAGCTGACATAAGTGCAGAGTATGGAGAACAGGGATTGTATTAGCGTGGAGATGTGTGTCTGTGCAGGACAGTGCTGTAACTACTGCAGGGGGGAGCCGTGAAAGTTTCCTACAGAAAATCACAAGACAGCACTTTCTATTTTTTGCTCCCCTCTTGCTGCTGCTCTGGAGTTGAAACTGACGGCCTCTGTCGTGCTCTCCTCCTCGCAGGAAGAAAGTCCACACTCTGGCCATGACCGCCGTCAGCTTCCACCAGATCGAGTTCACCTTCGACCGCCGTGTCATGAGCGGCATTTTGAACGAGTGCCGCGAGCTCCTGCACCAGGCCATCCGGCGCCACCTGACTGCCAAGAGCCACTCACGGGTCAACCACGTCTTCAATCACTTCGCCGACTGCGACTTCCTGGCGGCTCTGTACGGTCCCTCTGAGGTCTACAGGGCCCACCTGCAGAGGATCTGCAACGGGCTCAACAAGATGCTCGACGACGGGAACCTCTGACCTCCAGTCACTCTACCGCTGCCTCAGTGCTTATTGTTCTTATTCTTTTTTTTATTATTATTATTATGAAGGTGACAATCATAAACATTTTTACTCTACGTGTTGGCTTCCAGATGTTACCGTACTGACATTCCCTCACTAAGTTTGTCCAAAGATTATTTCTATACTTAACAGCTTAAAAATCCAGCTGATTTCTTTCTCGATATATAAATGAATGTAAAACTTTACGCTCTTGTTAGTATATGTGACAACTGTGCTTGGAAAACCCCATTTTATTCTTGCTTTCTTGTTAAAACTCAAACCAAGCCACAGGCCTAACCTCTGCTAGGTGCCTTGAAGGGACAACAAGTGATCTGAAGAAATGATTGTTTTTATTTTTTCTTCTAAAAGTAGTGTTGCACTCATTCCTGAACAAGCGCTGTACCGTTTTTTCATCTGCCATTGTGACGCCGTGTGAAGCACAGCAGCCGGGTAATCCTGCTTAGCCTGCATTTTCCCCCCACCAGGCAGTGAAATGCATTAAGAGGAGAAGCCAGGCGTTTGTTTCTAAAGGCTACTGTTGACTGTAATGGTCTGGTTTCTGGCCAGTGCAACAGATGTGAAGTATGTATGTCACAGGAAGGACTACAAACATGAAGGAATGCGTTTGTGCTGCACGTTGTCGATTGTCTTGAACGCCTCTCTGGATGCACAGTCATCCGGTCGGGAAGAATCACAGTGAGGCACCAGGTGCAAAGTTTTACCAGCCTGATTCTGCTGGTCGTTCAGATCCTGCCAGATCTGAGCTAAAGTGGCTCCTCATAAGCAGTCGGATGAAAGGCTGGCTGCTTGGAGGACCAGGCCAGGTACAGAAATTATCATGAAGACCAACACAGCGCCTGATTGTGCTCTCCCGCCGCAATTACAGCTCCTCGCTCCAGGGTGGCGTAATGGCCTGGAGCTCGCCTCTGTCGAGCAGCCACTCCATTCCCCCTAATGTGATGGAGGCAGCCACCTCTGCTTGCACGGAGCGAGGAGCCCTTTAATGGACTGAAACATGTTGTGTTTCTTCCCTCTTTAAGCAGCATATGAATAGTTACACCTATCCCTCTCTAAGCTCACATAATAATGGATGTCTCTCCTTTTTGTCCACCCTGTTCTGTATCACCGGCTGTCTGAGCGATTGTTTTGTGCTGCGGCCTCATTTAGTATTCTGACTGTGTGTGTGTGTGTGTGTGTGTGTGTGTTTGTACCTGTGAGAGAATTGGAAATTGAGCCGTGTAATGAGTGCTGTGCTTTCCCAGATAGGATTGCTGAAACTTTAACTTCTTCTGCAGCAGCTCGGCCAAAGAAAACAGCACTGATGAAACTCCAAATGCTTCCTTTTCTAAGAGTAACACTCAGTAAAACTGTATTCACTTGGTTATTGACAATAAGGGATACAAAGAATATGACTGTTGTGGTTTCAGGCTGTTTTAATTAACTGTTTTTCATTCTTACATGACTTTCGAGACACTTTTTCTCATTTTTGGACCCATTTGACCACATCATTTTGGAAGGCTTTGAAGTAAATCCCTTCCCCCTAAAGAGTTGACTCTAATTGTCTCTTTATGGCATTTTCTCCAGTCCGTCCACATCTCAGGGATTGTTTAAATCTGCTAGTTTAAAATCACCCCTGCAGGCCGCTTGAGCTGCCTCATTTATATTTACAGAAGCTCTCACATTTAATATTCTTTTCATGTTCTTTTTTTTTTTTTTTTTTTTTTTTTTTTTTTTTGGCTTTAGTGTATTTTTGTATTTACAGATTTTGTGTCTCTGTACTGTATTCTTACACAACAAATATAATACAGATTAATTTTTAAAGAAAAGAAATAAACTTTGTCTCATCTCTTTTCATCTTTAATCACACACAGCGTCATCTAATCAGCATGTTGGATGTTCTGAGTTTTTCTGCCCGGTTCGGGTCTGACTAATCTGTGTGTCTGACCTGAATTTCGTCGACTAAATCCCTTACTCTTGCTCGGGAGGGAGAGGGAATAAAAGCACACACCCATCTGATTTGACAAGCAATTCGAGTTGGGGTCACTTTTTTCCGCTTCTCCCAAGCGAACGCCTCGGTCAAAGGTAGGGCAGGAAATGAGTAATGCGGAAAGACTTTGTTGCTTCTGTTTTTGGACATTTAAACAGAGCTCAGTTTCAGTTTGATTAAATTCCTCTGCGTGCGTGTACGTCCAGTCCTAATGTGCCATCTACGCTGCAAGGTTTTAGACTGTGGAATGATAATTTGCCCTGAAACGTGTTCGCCGGTCCTCCCTGTAGCACACTTGAAAATCTGCTGCAGAACTAAGTGGCCATTTATCCTCTAATGTGCTCATTAACTCAACATGAGTTTTTTTTTTTTTTTGTGTGTGTAAGTTCAGAGCATGTTGTGACTGAGGGGCTTAAAAGCATCTTTATTTTCTTTCCAAAGTTTTTCCTCCTCTTTTCTTGTGATGTTAAATAAAGCAAAAATATGAATCTGAAAGATTTTTTTCCTGCTCCTACCCAGAGGGAAGTTGTGTAAGAGGTGTTCAGTGGGGTGTTAGTTTTAACAATTAGCTTTTTTTTTCTTCTTCTTTGTCTCCTTCATACATGACAAACATACAATGGCTTGCAGGAGGGTTTAGTCATGTTAAAATGCAAAACTTCATATTTTCAAGGGATTAATCTTGATAGACTAACGCAAAATAGTTGGTAACTGTTAATTGACACATGACTTTCAACAGTTTTTACAAATAATCTGAAACAAAGTGTATATTTATATTCAGCCTCTCTGAGTCAGTACAGTACTCTGTTGAGCTGACTGTCCACCCGGACATTCTTCATGGTACATTTAACAGCTTTGAACATCTAGAGAGTACATTTTTAGTCTTTCCTCTTTTTAAATTAGCTCAAGTTCAGTCAGATTAGATGCAAAGTGACCATAAACATACATTTTCAAGTCTTGCCACAGATTCTCAGTTGTATTCTGGTCTGGGCTTTGACTAGGCCATTCTAACCCAGGAATATACCTTGATCTAAACTGTTGTAGATGTGGCTGTATGTTTATGGTGGTTGTCCTGCTGCAAGGTGAAGTTCTTCCACAGTCCTTAATCTTTTGCAACCTCTAACAGGCCTTTTTTTCAGGTTTGCTCTGTATTTACCTTCTGTGTCCTTGCTGAAGAAAAGCATCCCCGCATCATGAACCTGTTGCCTCTGTGTTTCACAGTCTAGATAGTGTTTTCAGTGAATCTGCAGTGTTAGTTTTCCAGCCCACATAGTGTTTTGCATTTAGGTAAATAATCATAAAAACTTTGGTCTCATCTGACTAGAGCACCTTCTTTAACATGTTAGGTGCTTCGTCTACATTGCAAACTACAAACATGACGTCTTGAGGCTTTCTTTCAGGAAAAGTGTTTTTATTTCTTGCCACTCTTTTAGAAATTTACAGATGTAGTGCATGACAAAAAGACCTTGCCTGTCAGTCTCAGTAGACCGAACCAGAAGCAAGTTACCCTGAAAATACAGCGTCTTGGTAGGGTACCGTTAAACAGCGTTACATAGGAGCAGCATTACTAAAGCTTAAATTAGTTTTTAAAGGCTTTTTCTGCTCTACAGGAGAACCAGTTCAGTGTGTAGCAATAGCACATGTTAATAGTCAACAGGTCATTTGTGTTTGCAGACAGCCATACAAGAAGGAGGATGTGATCAGTGACGTATGTGTGGTTGCATTTTTAGAGCATAAAGTTGATCGAAAGTCTCTTTCTATTGCGCACATTGTAAGTGTAAGCGCCAGAAACTGCAGAAAAAAAATAATTAGATCAAGGCCTGAGTATCTACAAGAATGTGCCGTCTGCCTCCTTCTCTACTACCTGCTATGTGTGACGTATAATCAACAATTGGAATTGGAAGGTAAATTTAAGCAAATGCTGTTTATTAGCATTTTGTGATTGTAAATATAGTCACATAAGCAGTAATCGCATGTGCTGAAGTTCAGCACCAATTTTTTTTTTTTTTTTTTTTTTTTTTGTTCAAATGCAGGTGTTGCAGCAGGAAGAAATGTACATTTGCACAGCTACAATTTATAGTTACGTTTCATACATTGTGCAAATGGATTTGTCATACAAGTCTGTTCAATCTGTTCAATACACTACTGACTGACTGACAACGTCACAGTTTCGTTATTTTTTAGAAGCATTTGAAAATATCCTTACCACTAAGAGAGTGATTGGAGCAAAGCTGTGCTGTATGAGATGGCTTGTGTTTCCTCTGGATGTTAACCAGCCACACTTGTCAATGCTTAGTAGCAAAGTTTGCTCACCTTCACGGGTTGTAATGAAAACTTCTTTCATCAGAGTAGAGAAGGCTAAATACAAATGCATGCCACACTTTTCAGATTTTTATCTCTAAAGAATTTTGAAAGCCACAAAGTCCATATATCTTTACCCTTCCATTTTACAGTCATGCACTACTTTCTATTCGTCTTCTACATAAAATCTAAACGCAATTTATTGTTTGAGGTTTTAACATAAAATGTGAAAAAAAGGTGTATGAATACTTCAGCAAGGCAACGTGAAAAGCTGTGGTATATTTTGGTGAAGCCAGCCTCCACTGGGGACATAATTATCATTTCTACATAATAAAGTCACTATAAAGAAGCTGGCCTGCATTTTAAAAAGGGAGCTGGATGTAGGAAGCATGCAGAGGACCCCATTACTCTTCCTGCTCATGTTCAGTCACTGATTACCATGTTATGATCAGAAGAACAGACACCTATAAGCTTAACTAAAGAAAAAAAATGAGTTCAGCTGCTCTCTAATTCTCGGCCACTAAAAAGTAACTAAAAGATGTTTTGACTTGCTCTGCTATGTGCATTTGCAGTGAGGAAAGGACAAACTGAGCAGGTTTTTTTCTACGCTCCATCCCAGCGAGGATACAGTTAGTTTTGGCAACAAAAAAAAAAATAAAAAAAAGTCTGGCTGCGTGTCAATGCAGGCTCAAATACCCCAATGTTTGAGCTCTGGGTGGTGCAACAAAACAAACCACGGGACATTGTGTTCAAACACCAGCATGCTTCTAGATTTTCCTTTAGGATCAAGACCAGAATAATAAAAAAAAAGGCTCTCGTGTTTAATGAGGGCAGAGAACAGTCAAAGAAGAAACAGCAACATTATTCAACTGCTTGTTTCTGTGATCTTCGCTTTGCAAACAGAATCATGTGTTTGCTTATTTGGGCTACAGCCTTATATTTAGTCATCACTCGTCTGTTTTTTGTTCCTCATCTCTATGGAAATCCATGTGTCAAGGCGATCATCCCGAACCAACAACTGCATGCACTCTGTCTAAATCTCATTACAGCGTGCCATAAAAGCGAAGCCCCTTTCAGGCGAGGCCTTTGCTGACATTTTAAGCACTTCCAAATTTCTGCTCCACACCAATCTCATGTAGGTTAGCTGGCAGAGCACTGCAGACTCTGTGCTGCTTATTATGTATTACTTTGCTTTTGTAGTCCCTCCACATCGTTACTCATCCAGTATGCTTAAAGGTGCTCTCCCCTCTGGCAAGCACAACTATGACAGTCAGCTTGGAAGTTAGACGTCTTTCAAAACTCCATCTCCCTCCATTTTTATTCTGGCTGTCTGTCTCTCTCTCTCCTTCTCTTTCCCATTGTCCCCACATCTCTCTCTTCCTTCCTCGCTCTGTAGTCCTCAGAGAGCACCTGACTGACGTGTTGTTCAAGGATGAAAAGCACAGCAGAGGGGAATCCAAAAAGCAAACAACTCAAAAAATATACATGAGAAGAAGTGAAAGACACAGCCGTACACACACGTGCGGCTGCATTCACAGATTCCTGCACCTGAACCCCTCAGGATTATCACCAGCAGCGAACTGGACACTTGAGGGAAGACAGCATCTGCTCGCTTCAATTTTTAATACTGCAAAACAGAACAATATGCCCGCAAAAAACTTTTCATATTCACTTAGTGTCAATGCGGAGCTAAATAGGAGCACATAATCTTCCTCGGCGTGCGCTGTTCTGCCGTCCAGGCGGCTATTGAAAGTTCCCATGTGCCCAGAGGCATCCTCACTGTGACTAAAAGCCATTTTGCACAGCACATTTTGACAGACTCAGGGGGGCCTCTGAGTTTCAAAGCTTTTCTTTTAAATCTGACTTTTCCACCGAGTTATGTAAGGTTCCTGTGGAAGATATTGAACCTGAAAACTGTCCCTGCAGTGACAGTAAAGTTCAGCAAACACATGTTAGCAGAGGAGTGGCCCAACGCACGCTCTGCTGCTTCTCGACAGGCAGGCGGTTTGTTGCAGCCACTCAAAACAAGAAAGGGAGCGCTGCAGGAGGCAGTGGAAAAGGTTAGAAGGAGACCATATGCTGTGTTTGTTCTCTAGCCGCTCTCAGCCAGCACATGACGGTGACAAAAAGGCCTCCTGGTTGAAGAGCAGAGTCAGGAGACAGCAGGTCTAAAGCTTTTAAAAAGGCAAAGGTTCACTTGCTTGCTTCTTTTTTGCTTTTGTCCTATATTCCCTCTCCCCCCACATACACACATATTCAGCTTATTAATATAATGAATGGAGAGGCCAGTCGGCATGCCACAGACAGAAGCTGTGACAGCTACTTTACTTTCTCTTCCACTTTGACTTTAAAATGAGCAACTATTGTGTGTTTCGCTGCCATCTCATTTACAAGCGTCATACATGGTGGGTGGCTGACTGGAGGAAAACCATGAATTTTAACAAATTCAATGCCTTTAAACACTGTCTCACACACACAGACACAAGGTTAGTAACGTCCATTAGTCTATTTTATAAAAGTAAATAAAATAAATCAATTTAATCATGTTTACTCTGACAACTTTTCATGTTGTAAGCACATTTACCCTGCTTTAGTCCTCTACCATTACTGTCATCACATTTAAAGTCAGCAAAATTTTAGTGTTGCTGTTTTTCTCATTCAAATGTCTGAGCAACAAAAACAAAAAGAACTGGATGCATGAAACTATAAGCCTTTTTTTTTTCCATATTCCTGTTTAGCCTTGAACTCTAAACTGGATTTCTCAGATACAGCCTTCTGATTCAGTTGATATTTTTTTAATTATCTCAAAAAAACATCCCACTATTTTTTCTTTTACTTTATTATTAAGACCCTTTTTTCGACACCATAACAGGAACAACCAGTGAAGATTGCAGATATTAGGGTGTAAATAAATTGTGCCATTATCAGGCCCCTCGCACTGTGCTCCCCTTTGAATTGGGCTTCCAGCTAGAAAGCAGCACATGCTCCTCCAAATTGCACATATTCAGTTGAAACCAGACATTTACACAAACTGCAAAAATGACACATAACCTTTCTGTCTGCCTGGCATTAAACTAGACTACACCTTTCTGATTTTGGTCATTTATTTTCAAAATTATTTCTTTTTGCTAAATGTAATATAAAAATTTTATAGAACATTTTTAAAACGTTTTAAAATTTGGTTTACATATTTCTGTAGAATTTTGTAGCATTGTCTTTTAAACCATTTGCCATCTGCAGAATACACAGAAATAACCAAACAGAGCGAGGAGGAGTGTCTTAGCACTGTCAATCAGTTTGTATGCACGCTGCTCACAGCCTCCCCTGCACAGCGGATACAAACTCAAGGTTGCCTTTTTGCTGCAGCTGCGCTAATGGTGGAGAAACAACTCCATGTTACAGGAAAACTGGTTATCCTGCGCATTCACAACAGGGTCTACTGTGGGGAAGGAGGTGTAGCGTAGCAGAGAGCAAGGGGGAGGGTGTGAGTAAGGTGTACACGAGTGTGACTGACAGTGCTAAGACAATCCTCCTGGCTCTGATTGGTTGTTTCTGACCGGGAGCACCGTATGTCTGCAGATGACAGTAGGACCAGAAGAGCTCGATTTCACAGATTATATGTCTCATATACTGTCAGGACATGGTGACAGTTTTAGCAAAGATGTAAAAAAAAAAAACAAAAAAAACAACAACAAAAAAACCCATATTTTTATAAAAGTTACCTTCTGCAGCTTTAAGGTTTCACCAAATTAAAACACAAAAACAGCAGAACAGTCCAGCTGCATCCTGGACAGGTCACCAACTCTAAATAGAGCAAATGAGCAGAGATGCTTACAAGCCAATTTTCCAAGTCCATATCAAGTTTGAACAGTTTTATTTTTGTGACTTGAATGTGGCTAGAGTTGGAGTCTCAAACTTGAGTTGCCACTTTTGCAAATGAGGCAAGCAATACATGTAGCAACTGATTTGGCAGATGTAAAATCCTATTAAGATGCTTAAAAAAATAATACAAGGTTTTGGTGGGAAACAGTGCCTCAGCCAGTGAGGTTTGTTGGAGACAAACTTTCTGTTGAGGTGTAGTTAATAAGCAATTTTCACTAAGTGTGCAAAGCTGCAATATTTGAATTTCAGTTGTTGCTATATTTGAATTGCAAACCAGCAAGCAACTTCTACATGTGTCATGCTTTTAAGTGGTTGATGAGTCAAATGTCTAAAATCTGCTTGGATTCTAATCACTGCTGCTTGCAGCCAACATTTAGGGATTGTACTTGTTTTTTTAGCCCGAGAAACAGAAGCTTTTTTCTCAGTTGACTCAGTGAGTAACAATTCAGCTCAGATATTTGAAAGCCTTTCAAAACACCAAATGTAAAGAGACATTTTTTCAGACTTCAGGGGCTCCTTTCATCTTCTTTTATATTAATTTGGACACTATTAATTCATCAAAGGAAAAAGAAAATAAATATTTGAGTCAGAGAAAGAGAGAGAGAGAAAGAGAGAGAGAGAGAAGAGAGAGAGAGAGAGAGAGAGACTGAACAAGCTCCTAATTTCTGTTTCTGAGTTGTTTGCTTTAAACTTACATATAAACTAAATTCATTATGTATGCATGCAATAAAACACACAGTTTTCAGATTACACTTTTAAACATGAAGATAACCTCCTGTTTTTACCAAGAAAAGACTTGGCAGGCATTGAAATAGGTGGCATGGCTTACTGCCCAGGGTATCCTTATGTCAGGGGCAGAAGTACTCAAGGGAAAAAAGACATTTATCTCTTATATAACCTACTGAAAAGCTCTCATACAGAGTAGTGAAAACTGTTCATATAAACTGGTGAAAAACTCTACCTTTCATACAAACGATGAGTTCAGTTGAAAAGAAAGGCATTTAATTTAAACAGGAAGGTGTTTCATTAGACAGAATGATCTTCCAAAATTGGCAATAAATATAGGAATACATAAATGACTTGATAAAGTAATTAATGTGTCAAGTATTGCATGTGGCAACTTTAAACCAGCACAGTAACAAAATATCATGAGAATATCACACCATATAATCAGCAAAACGTTAAGCAAACACAAAAGAAAGATGACTAAATCGTCTTATTTAACTACCTATTTCAGTCCAAACAGAATCAAAACTCTGATCTTATTTGTGGGGAGGATCAGGCTCACTCAGATTCAAAAATGATGCCCAGTGACCGGTCCAAGAGAAGTTTCAATAGCTGGAACAGCTGGATGGCTCTTTGAAAAGAGCCATGAGTCGACTTAGGCAGAGGCCACTTCCAAGGGCTTCTGCAGTGTGCTGGACACAAAGGAGGGATCAGCCCAGGTTGTCGTTCATGCAAGAATCGTCCCTGTATTTGGCTGTGTACTGCAGAAGAGTTCAGAAGGATTAACAGCAGCTGCTCCATTACTTTCACTTTTTCCAGCTTTTTCAAAGGACGGGTATCATATAAAGCTTTATAAAGCTTTTTTGAGCTTTATATCATGTTATAATGTTATTCCCTCATCAAAAACCTGCAGTGTTTCTTTGATTCTTTTGTGCATATTTGAGAAATCCTTGAATCTCCTGTGGCAGGCATTCAGGGGTCTCTAAACGCTTGCTCTCCCAGAGCGCTGCCTATTTCCAGAAAGCTCCTCTTTGAAGCTTCAGTTCCCAGCTGAGTTTCTGCCTCACATAGGACCCCTCCCCTGCACCTTCCCCACACAGCTCCACCAGACTAGTTGCAGCAGCAATTAGCAAACACCGAGTGGAACTGTGCATCTGCTGAGCTTTTCATAGGAACAACTTCTCAGTCCAATGCTCCTGAGAACGGTTGCAAATGGCTTAACGGAGCATTGTTGTGATGACGTGCTGAAGGCAGAGTGTTGGAAAGAGTAGGAGCTTCTTAAAGAGACAAAGGCCAATTTGAAGGCAGTAAATTACAAATTCAAATTTCTTTAGTCATGTTTGATATATACAGCATTTTTATAACAACTGCAGGTAACATAGTTACTTGACTGTGCTATAAAATGGCACTATGTGCTGGAAAATACATAATACCTCCCCTTTAATCCACAGTAATTGTCACTACAGACTGACAGCAATCTGTCAGTATGCAGACAGATTACATCGAATATTCAGTGTTGGTCTACTGTTATGTGTCGTAGCATGTCAGCAAATGAAGTCATATATTAACAGAGCACTGCCTCAGCAGTAGATTGCTATGTGACTACCAGCGTGGCAGATGCTTTGAGTGTCTCAGTGCTGAGTGACAGCAAACTGTCAGGGCTTTTGTGTGTCTCTGCTGGTGTTTTTCATTTAAGATGCTGCCAGAGAGGGAGGTTCCCACCAATGCAGCAGCAGCTGAGTGGAAAAAGAACCTCAGGAGGCATATTTGAGCTTGTCAGACACCAGAAATCTGATTCAGACAACCAAAAAAAAAAACAAAAAAAAAAAAAAAAAAAAGAAAAGAATATAAAGCAGGAGTCCAGTAAATAGCAGCTGCCTCTGTTTAATTAGAACAAATCGAAGTTGGAAATGGAAAACAGGGGAAAACAACAGGGAGGTAATGTGACACTATTTGCTGACAGTTATTATAAGCTGGGAGAGAGCCGTCCCACAGGCAGGCTGCTGTTTGCAGAGGGGCAGTTTCTTCTTTTTCTGTCAGGCTAGTGCTGATCCCTCATCTTACAGGTCACAATTATGTGCTTCATCCCTTCCTGCTGCTATCACAACCCCCCTCCCCCTTCTGTTAGCAGCGTTTAATTGTAAGGGGCTGAGCTGGGAAAAGGAGTAATCAGATGAGAACAGAGGCAGGAGGAGTCACGTGGCTACACATTCTCTAATGGGGGGGGATTAATAATACTGCCGCCTTGATTGAACTTCAGCTGCTTTCTCTGGTAAATTGGGAGGTGGGACTGAGTGCAAAAAAACAGTGACACAGAGAAGAGAGAAAGAATAGAGAGAGTTGCAAAAAGGTGATAAGGGGTTCTGTGATAAGAACAGAGAGGAACCAGGGATGGGGAGGGAGGAGGCAAAGAGAGAAAGGGAGTCGGATCAGAGAGAGGGAGTGGGAGGAAGAAAGAGCGAGGAGAGGAGGCAGCGCAGTGCAGTGAGGGAGGGGGTGAGGAGAGAGAGAGAGAGAGAGAGAGAGAGAGAGAGAGAGAGAGAGAGAGAGAGAGAGAGATGTAGAGACAGGAAGCCTCTGCTGCTACACAGCCAGTGAGACGCAGGCAGGCAGAGGGGAAAGACGAAGAGAGAGAGGGAGACGGGGCCTCCTGGCATCTCCGAGACAGGCCCAGAGAGGGGTGGGGGGGAGAGGGACTCCAGGAGCACCAGAACAGGGAGAGAGAAGAGTGGGTGGAGAAGTGGGATCGGAGGGGGGAAAGAGGCAGGGTGATAAAATCAGAAACAGGCTTTGGCAGGAGCAGAGGGAGTGGGTGGGACTTGAGCTGAGGAGGGAAAACAACATAGAAGGAAAAAAAGTTTTGAAAACTGAGGAAACAAAGACAAAGCATATATTTATGGCCAAAGCAGGAGGAGATCCATGGAAGAAGGTCGTCATCGGTCAGCATGTTCTCTGACAGCCGGGCCACCACGACGCCCGGGGAGCAGAAGGGCTTCAAGGCTCACGCCCCCCACTTCATCCCTTGGCTGCGCAACAGTCTGAAGGCTCACCACAGCAGCGGCGACCTGGGGCTCAACGGGGCGTACAAATCCAGCTCGGAGGGCCGCAACAGCCTGACCCCGCTGGAGAGGGCCAAGGGGATTGGTTTCTTCTCCATCCAGGGGAAGGACCGGACAAAGAAGGCGGATCTCCGATGTAATGGCATGGGGATGCTGCCAGTGGTGCTGAGGGGGCACCACATCCTGCCAGGCAGTGAGGGGAAGCTTAAAGAGGACGGTCCTGCCAGGTGGAACAAGACTAAAGAGCTGGACGTGGAGCCCAGCACCAACACTCAGCTCAGCCCAGAAGAAGGACTGACTGAGAGTTCCTCCTCAGCACCAGAGAGCCAAAACGTTGGCCACACAAATCTCCGTCAGACGCAGAATGACACAAGCGGCCCCTCAGTGAGGAAATATGGGCCTTTAGTGGGACCCCATCCTACTCCTGTACCTGTGCTGCTGGCGGAGAAGCCCAACTGTAATGTGCCTGTTGTGGTGTGCATGGAGGACAGGGAGGGGAAGATGTGGGACTACACCAGTCACACCACCTACCGCCAGAGAGACCTCCATTCATCCAGCTGGCTGAGCTCAGACACCCAGGAGCTGATTGAGAGGCAGCACGGTTTCTGCTCCAGCTTCAGCTACATCAACAAACACAGCAGGAGCTCTCAGAGCCAGAGAGACCTGACCGCCCTGAGGGAGCCCTTCAACGGGCCCCTGAACGGGCTTATCTTCTCCACCGAGACCCCTCCTGGAGGCCTGGGCTGCACCTCAACTCTGAGAGGCCCCAGGAAACCCCAGCTGAACTCAGAGCGGATTGCGATCCTGGGTCAGAACCAGACGTGGGTACCGCACAGACCAAACAGAGAACAGGAGCCACAGCGGAAGGGAGCATGCTGCAGCAGAAAGGTGGTCCGAAACCAGATCAAACGAGTGGTGGACAACCTGGAGCAGGTTCTCACATCCCTTAGGGACATCCAGCAGGAAATCAAAGAGGTAAAACCCACAGTTCTTTGTTGATTTATGTATTATGTGTCTGAAACTTAGCCATGTGAGCTGCAGAATCGTCTCATTTCTTTCCAAGGCTGAAGGGTAAGAACATAAACAAATCAGGGCTTTACTGCATCTTATCTAATTAGTTTAGACATTTTCCTCATGCAGAAAATATTTGAGCTTTTGCTAAAAAAAAAAAAAAAAAAAAAAAAAAAAAAAAAAAAACCTTGAGGGCACTTAGATAACAAGGCAGACTACAAATGCACATTCTCAGCAGAATTAAACAAGCAGAAAAGCGTCTGCAGCAGAGATGCACGGACGCAAAACATGTTGCTGTTTCTCAAGCTCTCCTTTCTACTCCCCAGACACAGCAGAGTCTGGCACTTTGTGCTCAAGTCGGGCGTGCACTTTCATAAAGGTGGATGAGACAGTAGTTATGGCCCATTTGGCTGATGCATTCAGAGGATGTTCAGATGATGCAGGGTGACATTAGGCAAAAGCCTTGCTTCTAACATCCTCTCTTTTCCACCACTTTTCCCTCTCATCGACAGCTGCTGCTCCAGGCACAGCTGGATGGTGGCCGGCGCTCTTTTATAATCCATTTATGTCTGAATATCTGTGCCTCGTCCAGTAAAAGTGACACGCAAATCTTTCCTCTTGGCGTCTGATCAGCGAGGTCATAGCCAAACCCAGATGTAGCAACTTCATCATCCTGACTTTAAAGACTTTTGCGTGACAGAAATAATATCACAATTATGAAAGTTTATGTAGAATACAGAAAGAAATAAGAAAAAGTCATTGATAAGCCTGCATGTAAAAACAGAGGTGGCAAATGAAAAGGAGATTAAGTCACTGTAGAAGTTGTGAAAGCTATTTATGTCTCGTGCAAAGCAGAAAGCACTAATGTGAAGTGTGAAAAAGAAATGAAGCGAGGCAAGGACAGAGATCATATATTGACATGGAAAAGTAATCACACTGTTTTAACAATCTCGCATTACAACCGCAAACCGAATAACATGAATTTTATAGGGGTTTTATATGGTAGATTAACACAGAGCAACATTGACTTGTAAGGTGGAAGGAAAAGGATGCAAAGGATTGCCCATACTCAAAGTTTTTGAGTATGAGCAATTTAAGTATGATGTGCATTTGTACACAGCCCCCTTTACTCTGAGACCCCTAACTAAATTCCAGTAACTGGATGAGCTGCAGAGATCCACAGCTCCAGTGGGAGGCTCTGTTGAGGACAACTAATAATCATGCCTTTATGGAAGAGTGGTAAGAAACAAAGTCATTGCTGAAAGAAAGACGTTCGAAGTCCCATTTAAAGTTCGAATTAAGCCCGAATCCAGTCCTCAAGAGCTACTATTCTGCAACTTTTAGATGCATCCCTGCTGCAACACCTGAATCAGATGGTGAGTTTCCTCATCAGTATGTCATTCAGCTCTGCAGAGGCCTGTTCATGAGTCATTCATTTGATTCAGGTATGTTGGAGACGGGATGCATATGGGAGTTGCAGAAGGGTAGCTCTCGACGACTAGCCTCGGGCACCCCTGCATTAAGCCATGTAGAAGACACAAGCAAACACTGGGAAGAAACTGCTATGGTTGGTTGAACCAACACTGTACCTCAGCCTGAACACAGTGAAACATGGTGATGGCAGCATCATGATGTGGGGATGCCTTCCTTCTGTAGAGACAGTAATGGTGAAGATGAATGGAGCAAAATTCACATCAGTCCTGGAAGAAAACCTGTTGTGGGTGGAGGTTCGCCTTCCAGCAGGACAACAGTCCTAAAAGCCGGAGCCTCAGTGGGATGGTTTAAATCAAGGCATATTCATGTGTTTGACTGGCCTAGTCAAAGCCCAGACACTAAATTCAATTAATAATCTGTGACCAGACTTTGATGTTCAAAGGGTGCTCTGCTACCAATCTGAGTTTGAAATATTTGGTAAAGAAAAACTGACAATTATTGGCAGTCTATGAATGTGCAAAGCTGGTAGAGACGTAGCCCAAAAGACTTAAAGCTGTTGTTAAAATTGTAAAAAAAAAAAAAAAAAAAGAAAAAAGTTTAAAACCCATGTGTTATTTTCTGCCATTTCACTATTATGTGGTATTTTCTGTTGGGTTTGTCAGTTGCTCATAAAATTCCCAAAAATACAAAGAAGCGTGTGGTTGAAACATGACAAAATGTGAAAAAGTCCAGAGGGTGTAAATACTTTTGAAAGGTACTGAATAAACATTAAATCAGCATTTTTGTTAAATGCATCTGGAGATAAACGTCACAAAAGCAGGTTCACATATGAATCTGACGGTGATAATCTGCTGTGTTTCAGTCAGGTGTAAAGAGAAAACAACTGCACCACGACTCAGAACCTGAAGAGAAGAAAGAACTGAGCTAAACTTGAAGAGTTGAGTAAAACTTTAATGACTGAGTTCAACAATGAACATCTCTCAGCTCTAACAGCGAGCCTGCATGTAGACCTGAGGGGTTAAAAACTTTGTTTTTTTAATAAACATCCTCGAAAGCTGCAGATAAAAAGCTGCCCTTTTATCTCCTCTGATTTCTGACATTAACAAGCGGTACCTGCCCAGAGTCACAGGATGTGCATCTACATGCACCACTTCAAAGCATTATGAAAGGCTTCACTCAAAAACAGCCACAGCTTTAAAAAAAAAACAGGCGAACAAATCAGGTCATCCTTTGACATCAGCAAGGATGTTGTTGAACACAGAGGACAAAACTCATCCTGCATGAGCAGAGGATTTATCTGTGCACACAGAGCAGGTGGTGAGCTGGGTCAAACATTTTCCCCAGCGTAATTTTCTCCAATCTCTCCAGCCTCTATCATCATGCAGCTGCTTGTGTATTTGTGTGTTCGTGTGTCTTTGTGTTAAGCTTTTATTAGTGCATGTCTGCAGAGCATATACTTATTCTCTGCACCCATTTTGCATCTGGACATGTGTGTCTTTTTTTGATACATTATGGAGCAGGCTTTTTACTATCTGGGTAAGATGCATTAGATGGGAGGGCTGACTAAATTTAGCTTTCACACCACTGTAATAGTACTCTCATTCTGTCTTGGCTGATTTTAACATCTTTGCAATGTGAAAAATAAAAATTAGAGGAAGGCCTCCAGAGATTTTCACCTTAGCTTGTATTATTTCTTTCACCATAAAGAAGCTTCAGAAATGTAATTAATTCTAAATGTTATTAAACGTTGATTCCATGTGGAAGAAATCTCCTGGTGACTCAGGAGTTTGATCTCTGACTATGGGAAAAGAAGTTTAACTCAATAAATTTTGAGGCATGTTTGATGATTTTTTTTGTTTTCAATCTATGCGTATCGGTAAGAAAGAGAAAATTAGTTATTAATACAAGGAACATAAACCTAAAATGCTGTAAACTGCATGTTTCCAGTTTTTCATCTGTCTGAAACGATGGCAGGTCGAGGATTTTTATTTTCTGGGGCCATGCGGGGGGAACATTAAAAAAATCTTCAGTTAAATAAAACCTTAAATTTTCAAAAACAAAACAAAAAGACCTGTTATCTTTTACGTAACTGATTTCTCAACAGAACCACATTGTTGGGAAGAAAAGTTTAAATCTGATAATGTAGAGTGACTCAATGTTATGGGGTACTTCAGGGGTCCATTCTTGGTCTCTTACCTTTCTCTTTTCATTTTCTCCATTTATGTTTAATTTTGATAATTTCACATCCCATTTCACTGCTATGCTGATGACAAAATGTTAGGTTGAATAAAGAAAAAATGGAGAATGAGGTCTCAATCAAGGCTGGTTTCATTCTGCGTTGCGTTAGCATGTTCTGACATGTATGTATGCATTTTCTGTGTATTTTGTCTTCGAGTCACAGTTAAATAATATGTTTATTAGGGTAGTGGGTCATGGATGGATGGATGGATGGATGGATGGATGGAAATCATGATTTTTATGCTTTTTCATGCTGTAAAGTGTAGCTTCTTACATAGATGAAACAATTTATTTTTTAGGGACTTCTAAAATGTAATTTAAGACTTCATTTTGACCTCCTTTAGACAATTGTAACAGTCATTGCAGTGCAGAAGGCAATGGGATGACTGGTCCATTGGAGATGGAACTGAAATGCTACAGATAAGCTTTTACAAGTGAATCCACATGTGCTTGTTTTAAAATCCTAACCTGGACTGGCATCTCAGTATCTTGGTGATCTTTTAACTCTGCATACTCAAACCCACCAGATCACTGAGGTCTGCTGAACAAATGATGCTAGTTGTTCCCAGTTTCAGGGTAAAACTAACAGGAGAACAGACTGTTGTGGTAGCTGCTCCTGGACTGTGGAATGAACTTTGTCTGCCCATTAGGACTTTCCCAAACCACTTTTTATTGATTGACTAAATGGTATTTTTTTTAAAATTTTGCCTGTGTGATGGTAATTTCATTGTCTTATGACATTCTTGAATAGTGCTGCACTGTATTTTTTTCTAAACTCATACAAATAGCATGAAAGGGTTGAAACAAAAAAATGGTCCAAACTGAAGCAAGACATGTTGTGAGGATCTGACTTTGCTTTTGTTGTAGGAGTCAGACAAAACTGCAGATTGTTGCATCATTAATAAAGCCTCTCTGTTTGGTAATAAATACTGAAGGTTAAATTATTGAAGCCTTGGAGCTCAGATGTCGTGATTTCACTGACATCACATGTTTTAAAAAATATTTTTTGGGGGGTGGGATGGATCTTCAGATGTAAAAGCAGTGAGGTGTATTAAACATTAATCACACTGAACAAAGGTGGACTTTCAGTCAGGCAATGTGAACAGCTGCCTCACTGCTTCCTGTAACTAAGGGACCCCCCCAAAGCAGCAGGTTTATTTATTATTTCTCTATTACTTCTCTTCTATACAGCAGCTCTTCATAACTTCCTAAATATGAGTTCTCCTGAATCACAGTACCTTGGCAACTCCTACATCCTATATTAAAGGCAGAGAAAAATATATGACTCTAGAATAAATCTATTTGCTATGAGGGAGGGGAGAAAAATCTCAATTTTCTGCTCACATGAATCGGCTGCTACCCACTTCTTCCCTGAGTGGTTTTTGCAAAAAAATAAAAATGAAATTTAAAAAAAAAGCACCAACATGAGTTTGTGATTAATCTGTGACTAAACCTTATGCACCAACCACCTCCTCAACACAAATCAAATTCAAGATAAACTGTAAGACATGGTCAAATAAGTATAAAGGAGAGCTAAATGATTCTGATTTCTTCCTGAAAAGAAAAGGTTAGAAATGTGAAATGTTTACATCCGGATTTGGATTTTGCAATCCTGTAAGTACACAGTTAAAAATGTGTTATAATACAAGTTATTCGATGTTTACCCCCTGAAAACAGCTTTGAAAATTGTCTTATTTGTTTGACCTTAAAATATGGTTTGAAGGAAACAACAATGTTAATCTATGAACATGTCAGACTGGTCAGAACAACTAACAGTAAAACCCTCTGCTTTAGTAAAAACAGCTGGTATGTTCCTGGTGTCAATCACTGCACACACAGAGAGACCTGTTCCTGGTTCTCTGCAGTTAGGCTAAAAAACAGAGCTGGTGTACAGCAGGTAACCTGCAAGATCTGTGTTTGCTTCAGACTTGCTAAGCCATCCTTCATCCTTAGTTGTAGCTGTAATAAAATATTTAGTACTGTTGCAATTTTGGCTTTAGAGTATGCAAAGGTTTCTGATAAGAGATCAACTGGTATCTGAAAAAAGTTTCCAAACTTTCAAGCTTCAAACTCCAAAAATGACAGGTTGGATATACCCAATGAAACTACTTGAAATCTATGAAAAAATGTCAGAAAAATATGTAAAACCAGGACATATAGTGCCTTGCAAAACTATGGATACTGCTTTAATGTTTTCACTACTTATGTTATGACTGGAAATCTCCACTTTCCTTATCACTGTCATGATAAATCACAGTTAAAGATGTTTACAAATCCCAAAACTTGCAGTACAGTCAGAATTGTTATTTTAAATTATTTTCTCCACTGTTTGTTCCATGAATAAATATCAATAAATTTAAAAATACGATCAAATGCAGTTACTGTATACAGGTTAGTGATATAAATCAGTCTTCTTATGTGACTGGTGTCCTCAAGGAGCTTATTTCAAATGAGTATGTTTTTCAAGAGCAGTTTTTGTGTTTGTGGGGCTATAACTGATGTGCCAAGCAGTCACACCCATGATCATCACTTTAACATAATCATACCTCAAAATATCTTAGTACAGTTTTAAGTCTAATCATCCACCCCAATTTTAAATATTTTACCAATAAAAATGTGGAACTTGCAGCCTGAGTTTGTATTCAGTGCTTCTTGATATGATACTCCAAAATAAAATCCAGTGCAACCAATTACCTTCAGAAGTGCCCAGTTCACCTGTATGCAATTTAAACTCAGTATAAGTGCAGCTGTTGTTTGAAGGCCTCAGATGCTTTTTCAGAGAACATTAGAAAAGAAGCAGCATCATAAAGACCAAGGAACACAGCAGATATACTGTCCAAAACATGACTGTCCACCTAAACTTTCAGGCTAGGTAATAAATCAGAAAAGCAGCCAAGAGGCTCATTGTAACTTTGGAGGAGCTGCAGAGATTCACAGCTCAGGTGAGACTATTTGTCTCCATAAATCTGTTCTTTATGACAGAAGAGGAAATTCCCTGCTTAATGTTTGTCTAAAGCCATGTAGGGAAGACAGCAAGCATATGGAAGAAGGCCTTTCAGTCATTTGGGACCAAAACTGGACTTTTTAAGTCTACACGCAAAACTGTGCTCTACTGAAACATGGAAGTGGCTACATCATGCTATCGGGTGCTTTTCGTCTTGTCTCAGGTGGGCTGAACACAAAAAGATGCCACATTTGTTGATTTTTATTTGTACAACAGATGGAGTACCATTTCCTTTCTCTGCACAATTATACACCGCTTTAAGGTATAAGATTCACTGAAGTTTGTGCTTCCAGTGTGACAAAATCCCATCCCAGCAACAATGACAACAATTTTTTCTGCTTTATGTTCATTGTTTTCATCCTTTGTAACAATCAAGGCAAAAATATTCCATCAGCAACAACCTGTGCAGTTAGATAGAAGTCTAATTGGGTATCTGGAGATCATCTCAAGACACCATACTTGTCATGTCATAACCTGATGCGGCTTCCTGGCCCTCACTTTGGGAGCTTTCGCAACAAACATAAGTATGAATCCAAAAGTCATTTCTTCTTTTATGAAAGGGATCATCTGCAACTCCACACATTTTAAAATGTGCATAGTTTTATAATTTTATTTGAAGTATTCATTAATAGAAACCATGCTATAAATCCTGGCTGCAGATCTTTCAAACATATCTACGACGGGAACTTTAGAATATAGCAAAATCTATTTGCAAGAGATTATAATTATTCAATTCGGGAGAGTGTAGTGGATAATTTGTATTTTTATTTATAAATCATTCTGTGTGTTTTCTAGGTTGTGCAGCAGATTGACTATCTAACCTCCTCCATTGATCTGGATGATGAGGAGCAGCAGAGGACCGGAGGAGAAGCTAAGCCTCCCAGCGACAGCAGCTACAGTTCAGCTTCCAGCTCCAGTGAAGTGACAGTGCGCGGCACCCAGCAGAGGCCTCTGGGAACTGAAAACCAGCCAGGAACTGCAGACTCCTACGGTACCCCCAGCAGAGAGGATCACAGCAGAAGTCAGCCTTCACAGAATGGGCAGCTGCGCTCCATTACCACGGGCTTTCTGTCAGAAAGGAGTCGGGCTGTTCGATTAACTTGTGGTCCCTCCCCTAGAGAAAGTATGTCAAACACAAACAGCCTCCCTCCACCTAATCCAGCGCCTCTTAAAACCCCGACCACCCAGGATCACATTCTGTCTCCCAAAAGAAGCTTCCCTGCTCGACCTCCCACTCCTGGGCTTTCTCCTCTAACAGTGAACCTCCATCATCCCAGCAGCCCTGGATCACAGCCTCCCTCCCCTCTGTATCCAAAGCCTTATCCACCCCCCGCCCTCAGCCCTTCTGTCATCATAGAGACCAAAGTCGGGCCATACCAGACCCCACAAAGTGATCTTCCATC
This sequence comes from Anableps anableps, assembly GCA_014839685.1. NCBI lineage: Eukaryota > Metazoa > Chordata > Actinopteri > Cyprinodontiformes > Anablepidae > Anableps > Anableps anableps. The sequence continues at coordinate 19,546,624 of CM026070.1, read as the reverse complement.
TGCTGGTCCACTGTCACCGTCGTTAACCCACCCTCAGTCTGCCAGCTGCCCACCCACCAACTCTGAGACCAAAAGTTTGCCCCTGCATGATAAAGAGCGGCGAGCAGCCTCAGCGGGACCCTTGCATTACCACACCACCTCCACAGGCACAGCTAAACCACCCACAGGACAGGGCCGCAGAGCCCGCAAGCCCCCGCCATACCCCCATCACAGACTCTCTGAGCCCACAAAGAAAGTGAAAGAGCCCCGCAAAGCTCCTCCGTACCCTGAGAAGAGAAGGCTGCTCTCAACCACCGTGTGAGACAATGCAGCAGGAGGGGGGCGGCTGATCGAACAGAGGCACATACACAGCACCAGCCATATGTCTGCAGGAGCAGGGAGTGATTTAAGGCAGTTTAAGGCTCGCCAGCTTCAACCAAGATCAAGTTTCCAGGGTGACGGGATGCAGACGCAACTCGGGGTGAGTAAGTCCAGAACAACTGCCTGGTTCTATCCTTTTCCCTCCCTGTTCTCAAATCTCCTGGGTTCATACCAGGCCATAATGACATCTGGCTGGCTTACCAGTCAGGTAACAAGAGCCTATGTGCAGATGTTCAATTTGCACCCCAGCTCTGTGACTCCCACGGACTGCACAGCTAAAGGGCAGAGGGGAAGGCATTATTAGCCAGAAATCTGAAGGAAACTGCAATTACTTCAGAATGTCGAGACAAAGATAGAGGTGATTACTTTATTGCACCTCACCCAATGCATCCGGGCATATTCAGCCAGCTATATCAGCATCGCCTGTGGTAGGTAATTGCTGTCAGGAGTTGTGATGCTATGATGAGACGTCGGTGCAGCTCAAACTACTTTGGCTCAGCAGTGTGAAAACACATACAGGAGAGGCAAGGTCAGGGATCTGTGGTACATCTAGAGGCAAGAAAAGCTCTCACAAAAGGAGAAGCTTGGCAAGGCCACAGAGGAAAAGTACAGGCCAGCACTGGGGTGCATGTCAAGGGAGACAGGGGGCAGCTGGCCATACATTGTACCCTTCACCCGGCCCCTTGGTGTTACAAAAATCCCATCTCCTTTGCTGCCTCTGGCTCGACCCACCTGGCCACAGTCTCCATCTGTTCCCCTCTAAATGTCAGGGGGATGCAACAAGAAAAAATAAGGAGCCGGTGTGTTAGAGAGGAACACCAGCCAGATTGATTACATAAATACAACACAGAAAATCAATAGTTGTTTCATTTAGGACATAAATGCTGCTTTATTTGATCCTTTTTTCTTCGTGCAGACCTTTTTTAACAGCATAAAGCTGCTGCTAGTTTACAACTTATTGTATTGTGAACAAATTCAATGAAATGATCAAAATCAGCAGTTAATCTCACTATATTTACCCTGCCTGACTGTGACACACACACTCATATCAGTATCAGTTTTTTCAACACCCAAGCTATTTCACACGAAATGGGCATTATCGGGTTTAAACAGAGTTTCTGGAATGAGAGAGAGATGCTTTTATGTGAAACTATTTTCAGATAGGGATTAACTGTCAGCTTTTCCAGAACCAGGATGTGAGACTGACTCAAGTAAATTAGACTTCTCAGATAGCTATGTAAATCCTTTAAAATTCTGCATGTGCACTGAAAGCAAATCTTTCTTTTACAATTCTTGATTAAACAGAGAACAAATTACCACGAGTCTCTGAAGGAAACTGTATGAGCAGTTTTTCCTTGCACTGCACAAACATGCATGCTGAACGGGTTGTTGCTTTAAATCAGACAGTACGCTGAAACCAGGATTACTGATTGGCAATCAGGCGAACTGGACTGAAATTACTGCTATACTGTAAAATAATTACCAATAAATACAAAAACACAAATCATTTAGAGTAGGCGAGATTGCTGCAAAGTTAATGACTTGATGCAATCAACTGTCTACTGTCACCACATGCTTGTTTAGGTCTATGCAATCAAATGGGTTTACTTTCTTTTTACCTAGGACTTGATTGGAATCGATGAAACTGACTTTCAATCTGTCTATGTGATTGAAATTAATTGACAACATATTTTTGTATATAAACTGAATCTGTAAAGTCCTTTGAGGTGACATTTTTTGTGAATTGAAACTGTATAATTAAACTAAATTGAATTATTCAAACAGATTTCACTAAAAAATATATGAAGTTGAGTAAATACAAACTTATCTAACCTGCAACCTGGAAAAAACTAATAAAATCTAACCAATTATATTAATTTATATTGAATTAAATTTGTCAGTTAAAATCTACAACAATTTAATCTAATATTTGTCAAATTAATGACATACATGAGTGGCTACAATCTACAGTGTCTTGTACAAGTATTTGTTCTTCTTGAACTTCAAATTTGTCACTTTAAAACCAAATATGTTCATGTATTTTATTGGGATTTAATGTGCTAGACAAGGTAGTACGTGAAGTGGAAATAAAAACGACACATGGTTTTCAAATTTTTCTTTTTAACAAATAGAAATCTTTTTGAGGTACATTTCTACCAGCTCTGCACATCTACAGACCGAAATCTAAAGTCTTGCCAGATTCTCAATTAGGTCTGTACTTTGACTAGGCCATTCTGACACATGCTTTGATCTAAACCATTCCATCATAGCTTCGGGTCTGATTTATATGTTAAACATTGAAAGTGATGGGTTTTTCCCCTTTTTTTACTTCTACAAACAGAATAAATGCATAAGAGATCATATTAAAGATCACTAGTTGTGCATGTAACTCAGTCCACAGATCCAATATTGCTATAAATGTTGAAAAGGGCTCATAAAAGTTCCCAGAAAATCCCCAAAAATAAATGTAATATAGTATTTTGGTAATTTGGGTATTCATACACCTTATACTTTTTCCACATTTTGTCAATTTACAACCACAAACTTCAAAGTATTTCTTTTAAAAGAGTTTGTGTGGGACTCGTGGCCTCTATTCAACAGTTGCTGGACCAGAGGAAGGGAAGGGTACAGGGACAAGAGCCAGACATGCAGCTTCAACTGGGTTGAGGACTGTAGCCTCTGCATATGGTGCGCCTGCTCTACCACTGAGACATGTGGTTCCCCAAACTTCAATGTATCTCAGTGGGATTTTAGTTAGTAAACCAACACACTGTAGCAAATTATGGTGTGGAAGTAAAATAATACATTGGTTTCAAACGTTTTACAAATTCAGAATCTGTAAAATCTTTATCAATATTCAAACTTTCCAGCTGCAAGTCTTTTGGAGTATGCATCTACCAGCTTTACACATCAAGAAACTGACATTTTTGCCCATTCTTCTTTGCAAAACAGCTCTCACTCAGTCACACTGGATGAAGAACAACTCTAAACATCAATTTTCAAGTCTTCCCACAGATTTTCAGTTAAATTAGGTCTGGACTTTGACAAGGCCATTTTAACACGTTTAGGAGCCTCCACCTCAGTCTCAAGTCGTTTGTGGTCTCTAACAAGGTTTCTTCCAGGATTGTCCTTATTTAGCTCCATCCATCTTCCCAGCATCCCTGTCCCTGCTGAAGAGGTCAAAGAAGTGATGTTCCCAACATCAAGTTTCAGCAGTGCAGTGTTATTTTTTACCATGTCACATTGGAGATACTTTCCACAGGGTAAAGTGCAGTGTTAGTTTTCGTTCCACACAGCATTTTACATATAGGCCAAAAAGCTCTACTTTGGTCTCCTCAGACCAGAGCGTCTTCTTCCACATGTCTGCTGTGTCCCTTGCTTGGCTTGTGGCAAATTTAAAATGGGATTTCTTATACCTTTTCTTGACACAATGACTTTTTTCTTTCCATTTCTCCATAAAAGCATGACTAATATTCCCAGATGATAGACTGAAGAGCACTCCATGAGATCTTCAAAGACTGGGATATTGTTTTATTGACCCTCACCCTCCTTTAAACTCTTCCATCATGATGCCTCATTAATGTTCTCTGACACCTGAGACCTTCACAGCTGGGTTTGTACTGTGGTTACTGGTTTAGTAATTAGAGGACTTGTAAAAGCACTCAATCTATATTCAAATGCATGCCACACTTTTCAGACTGTATTTGTAAAACAAATTGAAAACCATATTTCCACTTGAGGTTTATGCACCACTTTGTGTTGGTCTACCACATAGAATCCCAATAAAACAAGTGTATAATTGTAGCATGAAGGGGTATGAATACTTTTGCATGGGAATGTACAAAGTCTGCATTCACATAGCCCATTCTTTTAGCGAGGATGTAAGCATGAACTAGAACAACATCCATTTTTTATTTATAACCTGTCCTTCCAACAAGCTGCACAGGAGCTCTGTGTAATACACCTGCATGTTTCTCCTGATAATTTTCCTGTGATGTGAAGAAGCTGAATGTAAACTTTTTCTGCTGGTGTCAGACAGTACGCAGAGGTGGTGATATGTGCTCAGGATCTGGATGACAGAATCGAGGCAGCTCTGGGCCCCACAGACGGAGATAGCTGATGGGCAAACAAAGAGCTGTTGAGATGCAGAGATTTACAACTCAAAGGAACAAACAGCTCAACAGAAACAGGTCAGAATTTGGCCGTCAAACTGCAGCAGAAATCACAGGTTCTGCTTTGCTGTGAAGGTGCGGGTTGATCTGCACAGCGTGTCAGGAAATTATTAACAACTCGCTGTTCCAGGTAGTCTTCAGCAGATGAAAAACAATGATTTTCAGGCTTAAAAACGTTCCTGAATGGGGCGTTTTCAGCTCTGACGTGCGACTCTTGCATCAAACAACTCAACACCAGTTTGTAGACCATCTAGATTTTCTCTGCATTTAACGTAATGATGGATAAATCCCCCCTGACTTTCTTTTTCAGTAAGCCCACGAAGATCAGCAGTCCATACATTCCCATATGTGCCTCTGGATTTAATAGATCCTCCTGGCAAAGCCTCTTCCTCCCCCCAGAAAATAGGGGGAAACAATAGAGGCTCTCTATCTCTTAGAAATATTTATTTGAGGACAATCTATGTTAATTGACTACGCTTACAGAATACATTTTAAGGCTAATTTTTCATTACTCTAGCAGAAAGGGTCTCATAAAGTCTCATTTGGAGGCTCTGACACTGGCTGCTTCCCTAAACTGGTGCAAATTAGGAATGCATTAGTAGTGTTTCTAAAAATTACAGTTATTGGACAGATAAGATGAGACATAAAAATGAAATCCTCGCTGTGGCCCGGCCCTGACAGCGCTCAGAATATTTAACGTCTCAACACAGGCAATCAAATTCCTCCTCTCTTTTCATGTTTACCCTTCTGACAAGGCTACGGCAGCTTCAATCAGACCACGACTGATGTAACCCGACAAAAGCACAAGAGTTATCTCCACCGTGGTGACAACGTGTCTTTATTCAAACACCCATCAAATTTCATCATGATTCACAGCAATCAACAGGTAGAAAAAGAAAGGATGCATGTACAAAATTAGTAACGCGAGTTGTGTTTTCTCAGAGCCAGGTCGAGATCCGGATGTGATCTTTTCCTGTTCTGACCCCCCTGAGAGAGAGAGAGCCTGGACGGTGACAAAGGGACACGGCGCTTCCTCCACTCCGGGGGATCGCCTCGATACAAGATGAAAGACACCGAAGGTATGCCTATCCCAGCTAATCCAAGAGCAGAGTCAAATCAGAGAAATCCTCAAATCTGAATTCAATCCTTGGACACTTGTGCCGTTTGAGGGTTCGGATCAATGCCAGTAAGATAAAGAGGCCGCAAAACATAAGAGAGAAAGGGAGAGCAGAGAAGAAGGGGAGAAAAGGAGCAAGAGGTGGGCGGCATGTGATAATGAAGCGCTTCTGAAACCTGCACAATATTCTCACTGATCCCCACATGGGGCACCGAGACATGAAAGCCACTGGTTCGAGAGGGGCTCGGGGACGAGAGGCGGTATTTTTATGCCTCGTCTAGAAACTTTCAAATGTCTGTTCATGCTTTATAGTTTATTACTTTTAAGTTAAACATCTGCAGGGTTCCCACTAATATTCTAGACTCCAATTTCTAGATTTTTTTCCCAACTGTTTTTATAACACTCGAGTACAAAACTTCAACCTAGTTGGGGATTATTGTTAACACAAAACTTAATGCAAAACTGAAGTTTCCTTATGATTCAGCTCAGCGGGTAAATGGCTGTTTCACCACTTTTTTTTTAATATGAAGAAAATGAAAACAGCTCTATTTTAAGATCTATAATCCTACACTAAATATACAATAATATTGTATTTTCAAGACTTTATATTTATAAAGTCAAGCTGTGTGTTGTAAAAATAAATGGGAGTTTCAATCCTTTGTTTGAGAGTTAAATTAGGCCAAGAGTAACAGTACTTACTTTTCGAGGCCAATAAAGTAGTGAAATGATGGCTCTTTTTGGATTTTTAAATGAATATGAATTTATTTCCGGTTAATGAGTTGGACAAAAAGGAAAGGCTTAATGCGACGAAAGATAAAGGAACTCATTAGAATATAAATCAATGTAAAAAGTTTTTTAATGATTTCGATTTTTAGCTTTTAGTCAAAAGAATAAGGAATAAGGTTTACCTAAGAGTTAAAAAGTTTTGGTTTCAAAACCACAAGAATGTACTATCATACTTGCCAAAGTTTAATGTCCTTTTAGTGAGATGCCAGAGAGGGTGCAGGAGTTTGAAGCATGAAGTAAAGCAGCTTTGACCCTCCCCACTTGTTGCTGCACACTGCTGCTCAGCTGGCTGAATGAAAGCTACTCCATGATTCCCTCGCTTACAAGAGTGACAAACTTGTGCACAGACTGAACTGCCTAATATCAGCATGCAATACTGCCAGAATGCCAAAAATGTTGAATATTTTTGCACAATAAGCTCTTGAAAAGTACTGCTAAAAGTAATTTCTCTAATTTTGCTTAAATACATGTATAAAGCAAACAAATATACTTAAAAAAAAAACAAAAAAACAAAAAAAAAAACATTCAAACTGATATGATCAATGGGTTATATTAATCAGGGAGCAGTAAAGATAAACTATTTTCAGTTTTAATTAAACGCAATTAGGTCATGTTATACATTTTTGTTGTAATGTATAGCATAAATACTAAGGTCATCATACAGCGAGTATCATTTAGTGGCCAGTGGCTGGCTCAAACTGGTCAAAGGTTTGCAAAAACCTACATTTAAAAAAAAAAAAAAAAAAAAAAAAAAAAAATCAAATGCATTTTGATTCTCTTTTGTGACATGTTCTTTTACAAGTATAGCTTCATCAGTAAAAAATAGCAGTAAACAAAAACCCGGCTGGTGTTTGGAGGGATCAGATGCCGCGTTTTGAGTTATCTGCAGCAGATGTAGATAAACAGAGACACTGAGGTGCTTTCTTTCAACAGCAGTGCGGATCACAACGAGAGAGCAATTTCTACTTGTTTGGATGTGTGCCGCTTCACAATATCGGGGATTACTCTCTCTCCTCTCAGGATTACGCAAAATGCATAAATCTTCTGCTAATCTAAAATGTATCTATGCTGGACAGACCCCACCCCAACACCGATCCTCTATACATTCCCACACCCATTAGATCAAACCAGAATCTCTTTATATTACAGGTTCAGAAACTAAGAAGCAACTACAGAATCACTTGATCTAATGGCTGATTTTTATCCAGAAATGTCTGGATAATCAGCTGGTTCCTCCTTTATTCTTTGTAGAACAAATCCAAAAAATCACTAAAAATGGCTGGATATGTACTACAACTGGCACACAATGTCCCAAAAACCAATATTAGCATCATACTGCTTCAGTTTCAGGTTGTTCCTCAGGAAGAAAGCCATCTTTTATTGATTAATGAGCAGAAGCACAGTTCATGGAGGTGCTGCGACTGGTCACAGCTGAGCGTGACTTCTGTCCAATCACAGCTCATCGTGTCTTGTTTGTCCAATGACGGTCAGCTTGGAAAGTTGAGCGCTGAACTTTCCATCTTTTTGGGTCACTGGAAGTAAGAAAGGAGACTGGATTACTGCTGTAGTCTGTGTAACATTACTTAGCAGGTTCAGCTTGAGAAATATATATATATATATATATATATATATATATCTGTAAATTGACCTAATTTACCTTAAGCAACTGTCACATTAGTCAACTTTGTTAATCAAAGTTTTTAAAAACACTACAAGTGTTATTAATGCTGAATGTACTTTGTATTACGCTCAGCAGACAGAAAATAAGCAATTACTCATATACAGCTTAATATGCAGCAGGTGAGTCCCTGTAAATATTTTCCTACAGTGTCTATTATACATATCTAAATTATTCTGTCTCTATGAGTACAGGTAAAGTCAGATAGAAACAAGGTGATCCTCTGGAGACAAATGTTTATAATTATAAACAGAATGTAACAAAGAAAACATTCTGTAACCATTGATGACAGAATTGCGATAGTACGATTTAATCTAACCCAACACATTGTAATGAGGCTGACAACACCTGTTCTGACAAAACTTCAGCTGGTAACAATACTTTTACAATATTGTCAACACATTTAAACAATATTTATAACCATGATAACTTAATAATACTGATAATTACAATACATTTTTAAATAAAAATTATGATTAGATCCATACTGTATGTATTGATGTTTTGCAACCAAAATAAAGGCCATTCTTCCTGGGTTGGCATGTAACAGGACACTGCTGTGTTACTTCTCTAACCTTAGTATGCTGAGGTTGAAATAACTGGTACACATTAATGTTTGCTTCCCCTAATTTTCCTCTAAGTTATTAGCATTTTTAGCTTCAATCGTCTCCATTATGACTGTAAGACATTCAGGAAACTGAATTCATTGCTGGAATATTAACATCAAACAGTTTCAAGTTTCAATTCAATTACAAATACGTTTCTAGCTATAATAGGAAGGCCTCTATTTATATGAAATATTAATTAAAATGACCAGTTAATTAAATTATTTGTACCCCGCTTTCAGCAATCTTTTTCTTAAAAAAAGATCATTATAATTACAGCTGGCATTAGATGGACAATAAAAGCTCAGAGTGCAACAATACATAACTCATACAGACAAATAAGTGCTACCAACTGAGGAAAAATGCCTGGTTTTGGATTGTGGAAAGCTGTTGCTGCAAATTACTAGATAATAGTAACCTCATGCTTGTACTGCTGAGGTTACATGATAAAGACCAGAAAAAAAAACAACCCCCCCCCCAAATATTTAATAAATTATAAGAAAAAAAAAAATCATTAAATGATTTGTATTTGTTTAAAACAAGTCAATCCTTTCAGTTTTTTGTTTTTTTTGTTTTTTTTTACACGTCGTTATCATTTCCTCCTATAGGTGTCTCTGTTTGGGTAACCCAGACACGAACATCCCCTTCTTGTGTTTCAGGAACATAAAAAGTGCTTTAGGACGGGAGTAATTAAAAAGCCCCTTACATACTGTACTACACTCCGATAAGCAATCTATGCCTGCAATTCATTGCTCCCGCTGTTTCTCAGTGATGGGATTATCCTTAAGTCTGTCATCGTCACTGAGTTCGGAGCCTGTAAGCCTCTGTACTTTAGCGTCTAATCTGCTGAAAATGACAGCTGAAGTAAATTGCCGGTCGGGGTGACTAGTCAAATCCTGCTAATCACAGCCTGGAACTGAAGCCACAGTTGGGGATTTGTGCAGGAGCTGAAGAACAACAAATAATGCTACAGGGACGACTGTAAAACCCACTCACAGCTGGAGCGTACGCTTCACTGAGGAATCTGCAGGGAGCTTGCAACGTGATAATGGGAGGGTGGGGGGGGTGTGGAGGCAGAGAAAGAGACGGATGTGACAGGCAGAGGGAGTTGATTGAACACTTGGAGACACAATCAATTCCTCACCTGTTGATTCTCCTACGGTAAATTCCTCTGGCTTCAGAGGCACGTCACGCTGGCCTGCTGCTGCTGTTTCTGACTGGAGATGCATCCGGAATGAGGAGGAGGAGGAGAAAAAGTTGGAAAACAAAAACAAATGAGAATTATAAAACCAGATAAGAGGCAATGACATTTGCAAGTGGGGGGGGTATTACGATTCAGGAGCAAGGTCAAAGAGATGTTTGTGTATGCAAGGTTGTTTCTGTCTGCTCTCTCTGAAGTTATTTTCTCTGTTTGTCTTTTCCTAATAGGGCACAGAGCCAGAGCAGGAGGAGGAAACATGTTCTCTCTCTCTCTCTCTCTCTCTCTCTCTCTAATGGCGCGAGTGTCAGGACCGTCCTTGCTGGGGGAAAAGAGGCGTGTCAAGGTGTGCCTCGCATCGCCTCGCCTCATGGACCACATCAGATACGGCAGACCGCTGCAAAGTGACTGTCCAGACATTAACCTTCCAGAGAAAGCATTATGTGCAGAGACACAACTTCAAGTCTGACTCCAAAACTAATAAAAGTTTATTTGTCTGGTTTCCATTAAGTTGTAAAAAGTTGGGATGGTGCTAAAGCCTGGGATGGTGCTGAAGCCATTGTTAGAGGATAAAGGATGTAAAAATGCAGCGGTGTCAAGCTCATAATGGGTTTAAGGGATGCAAGAAAGAGACATTTAGCAAACTAATAAAAGATCAGGTGGTTTTATAGTCAGATAAGAATTTTAGATTATAAGATTAATCTAAATCTATCCCTGATAATTCAGCAACAAAAATTATAAATAACACTTGTGATTGGTCTATGCCTTTACAATAGTGTGAAAATGCTATGTTAGCATTTTAAATCCGCATTCTGGCTAAAAATATTTATAGCTGAGGAACTAAAGTGAATTTCCCTTCACTTTTTTAGAGCTATTTTAAAGTTTCTTAGTGGAGACTTTAGAGAACTTCTTAGAAAGAAAACCAGCTCCATGTAGAGAAGTCTCAACCCTTTCTTGCACTTTTCCTGCTCTTTGCAAAGTTTATAACAGGGTTCCTACACATTAATGTTCGTCATCTAAACCAGAACCAGGATAGGAACCACAGGTCTGGTGTAAAATCCTGGTCTTAGAAGTTCTAGAGGCCAGTGAAGTGGACCTTTTTGACTTTTTTAATGAACGTTTATTGGCAGGTTCTCAGTCAAACCAAAAATCAAGTTATGATGGGGCATCTAAAAAAAAAATAAGAGATGCCATTTAAATGCTGCATGAATCCATAATAAAGCACTTTATTTTTTATAAATCCTAATTCTTTCAACTAGATGACAGAAAAAGAAATAAACTGAGACATTTATCCAGAGCTGGAACATGATTAAAGGATATTCCATACTTTTCCAGAATGAGATGAGCTTGATGAGTATTAAGACTGCCTTTGTGACTCAAACATATAATAAATCCCTTCACTAATGTTATACGTTAGATGATTTTGTGCTGATCTAGGAAAGAAACGCTTCTGTTGACAAATTCTGCCATTAAATGTCTATTTTGTCACAGAAAATGAGATCAAAGCGTCCGTGGTGACGTCTCTTTTTTTTCCTCATCTGATACCAAATATGTTGCTTAGAAGAAGAAATATGAAGCTGCAGAACATGAACGTAGCCTTGAGTTTGACATGTGTGTTGCTGGCTGAAAGGTTCATTATTTGCAGGCTGTGCAAAAAGATGTTCAGCAGGAATTCACCTTGATTTTCTGACATTTGTGCAGATACTGCGTAATGAAAAGCTTTTATCTCTCTACTGACAGCGGGTATGAGGCAGAATGGAAACATCAAGCAGCAATTCTTTAATGCTGTTCGTTAGTTTGCCTCAGCAGATTGTCACAAAATAAGAATTTCTTATCTCTAAAGGACCCACAGTTAAAGGCAAACATGGGTCAGTTCTATAAAAGCCAGGCAGGATTTTTATTTTGGTCCAAATTCACTTGGCTTGATGCCACAATTGATTCTTGATCAACTTATCATTTAGCTCTTCTTAGTATTCAGCTGGTGGGGTGGCCATCTCTCCTGAGGACCAACATCAGCTGGCAACACCAGTTCTTGAAAACAGAAAAGCCACAAAAGCAAAATTAACACTCTGGTTTTATACTTACAAAAGCATTGGCATATTCAATCTTGGCTCCCTTCAGCTCAGCTTTGAACTGGGTGAAAAACAGGTATGATTTTCCCTGAGGCCTGAAAGAAAGTAAAAACAGAGATGCTTAAACAACAATCATCCAAACACACAGTCCCTTCAGCATGGAGTGCTCCCTGACAGATTCCTCTCTCTTTGCTTTTCATCACACTCAGAGGTTTCAGGTCAAACAACATTTTATCAGAGAGCATACAAAAAGCAGTTATCTGATTTACACAAAAACATACAGCGGGTCTTTTATTTTACTGTGGAGGAGTTTTGGCCCGCCCTTGTTTGCAAAAAATGTTTTATTCCAGCCACATTGGTCATGTTCAGCATTTCAATCCCAGTAAAGTCCATACTTTGACTAGACCACTCCAGGAGCTTCACTTTGCTTTGAGCCATTCAGAAGGGGACTTACAGGTGTGCTTGGGATCGTCATCCGGCTGCATTACACCAGTGTGTTTGAGCTTAAAGTCACAAACTGATGGTCAGACACTCTCCTTCAGGATATTCTAGCAGACAGCAGAATTCATGGTTGCATTAATTATGGAAAGTTGTCCAGGTCCGGGTGCAGCAAGGCAGCCCCAGACTTTCACATTACCACTAATGGTCTGTTTCTGACACTCTGGGTCTGTTTTACTGCAGATGTAAAGAGATCCAAACCTTCCAAAAAGTTCCACTTTTGTCTAGCAAGTCCACAGAATATTTTCTCAAAAGTGAGATGGGCCTTTGTGTCCTATTTGTCGGCAGTGGTCCTGGCCTTGGAACTATCCCCAGCATCCCGTTTTTGCCCAGCCTCTTTCTTGTTGTTGAATCATCACTTTAACTAAGGAAAGTGAGACCTGTAGGATTTCAGATGTTCTGGGCTCCTTTGTGACCTCCTGGATGGGTTATCAACGTGTTCCAGGAGAATTTTTGGAGGGCAAATCGATCTTGGTAAAATTCCCCATGTCTTCTCTGTTTGTGGATGTGGCTCCCAAAGCCTTAAGAAAGGCTTTGTAACTCTTTCCAGACAGACGGATGTTACAGACTTTATTTCTCATCTGTTCTTGAACTTATTTTGGTGATGATGTGTTGTTTTTTTAAGAGGATTCAGCCTAATTCATGTTGTCAAACAGGTTCTAATCGTGGGATTTTCTCCAATGTGGCTGAAATAAAACAGTTCTGCAAACAAGAGTGGGCCAAGAGTCCTCCAAAGTAATGAAAAAGACTCATTGCCGGGTATTGCTTGATGACAGTTGCCCCTGCCAAGAGTTGCACAACCAGTTATTAGGTTTAGGGGGCAATAATTTTTCACATAGGGTTAGGTTGGCTTGGAAGGGGGTTTTTTCTTTAAAAAAATGACAGTCATAATCATTTATAGCTGAATTTCCTATATACACAGGCTATCTTTGATAATAAAATCATAATATTACAAACTTTAATCCAAGAAAAAGCAAAAGCTTAAAAAAAAAAAAAAAAATCTAAAGGGGGGGGGGCATACTTTTACAACCACGCTGTATTAGAAGCAGATTGCTCGGGGTTTTATTTTAAATCTTTTCTGCGACTGTCACAACTGACTGAAATCAATCAAGTGACTCAGAGGAGCCACAGATGGGCCACGTTTGTGATGATGAGGACGGGGTCAGCAAACTGAAGAGGAGGAGCCACCACAGACAGCTTGGTATGGTGAGTGGGCAGGTATTACTCATGTCGAGAGGAGAACACACATCTGCTCACGTAGTCACATTATGGGAATGAGTCTTCCTTATCGGGACAGACCTAAAGCATTCATTTCAGGCAAAGACACGTTTTGAATGCAAATCGATGAAGTGTCTCCAAGTTGTGCCCGTCTCACCTCCACACAGAGCAAGAAAACAGTCTGTCGTCTTCGCTCAGGCCCACACTCATCAGCCATTGCTGTTTTAAAGCAGAAGAATATTTCACCGTTATGCCAGCTGGGATTAATATTCAATAAAACTGTAGAGAGTGAGGGATCGAGAGAACACATACCTCATTGGTCCCTCCTTGTGAAGCATAAGTGAACGTGCACTCATACTCGCTCTGAAACAAGACAGCAAGAGGTTTGGTGCCAATTAGTCCTAAGTCTTAACGACGTATTAGTTTAATAATCCAAACCAATGAGATTTATTAAATCACCCATTATTCTCTGATACAGCTATGAAATTAACATAAAAAAATATGTTTTGTGTTTAGTAAACACATATTTACTAAAGACATACGTAATTTCATTATGACTTATAATGAAGTGCTTTTGTATCACTGGTGTTTTAGTCAGAAACTCCCTTAAGAAATCTTTCACTCAAGTAAGGCCTGTTTTTTTTTTTTTGTCAAAATTTTAGCTTTTTATTAGAAACACTAGTGTGTTTAACAATAGAAACCTAACATTGTAGTGCATTTTAAGCTTGTCAAGACTGTGTTCTTCAAGGATACATTGGCACATGGAGGGGCATCTCCAGACATGACTGAAATATGATTAGAAAGTGATAAAATGATGGAGTTATTATAAAAATTGTGGTCCTGATGGACAGATTTGGGATTGTAGGAGCTACCGAAAAAAAATTATATTTATCCATGTGCATCTCAATAAATTATAATATCACTGAAATCTATTTTATTTCACTAATTTAATTCAACAACTTAAAATATATTATACAGACTCATCACACACAGAGTGATACATATTAACCTTTTTTCTCCTCCTTTAGAGTTTTACATAAGACCAATAAAAAGATTTTTGCATAGTAGGTATTTACAATGTTCTCAAAGTTTGCAGTTATCCCTTTTGCTTGTGCATATTTTTCCTTCCACTCAACTTCCTATGACTGGCTGGATCCAGCACTGAAGAGCCAGCAGTCTTGAGCCATGGTTTTTCATAGCTTAATGTCCTTGTGGAGTAGGTCAGTGACTGTCTTCTGTACAACTCTCAAACCAAGTCATCTCTATGATTGTGTAGGCCAAAATATAACATTTCTATATGAAGAATTTTTTATTGCTCTTTGGTAAAAATAACATTTTGTGAGAAACTGAATTTTGGGTTTTTATTAGTTGTACATCAACTAATAAAACCATCAAAATTAGCAGAAAAAAATGAAATACGTCACCATGTGTTTAATGAATCAATATGCAATGAAATAAATCTGATTTAAATAATATTGTAATTTATAGAGTTGTATCTGTATAAATATAATTTTCTCAGGAGCTCCTACACTTTGGTGTCATGCATTTCCAAATCTTTACAAGACAGCTAAGCATAATGATCCTTCCTGGGTTCAGCACATATTAAATGATAGCAGGATTAAATGTTTCTGTACTGAAAAATCTGATCTACAAACAGAAACATTAATACAGACCAGCATGTCAACTACATTGATACTGCTGTGCAAATGTTTTGAACAATCCACAATTTTATTTATACTTTATTTCCAACTAGGAAACACACTTTCTTGCAATCTATAAAGTGCTTTGGTTCAAGCGTTTAAGTTTTGTTAAAGTTTACTTCAAACTTTTAACTCTTTGCAACAAAGTGGAAAACATAAAAAGAAGAAGAAAGAAAAAAATGATCCAAACCAAATTAATCGCATATGAAAGTCACGTGTTTAAGAAAATCAGAGGACCCCTAATCTTATTTTCTGTCTTTGGTGTTTTTTATGGATAAACTAAACAAATGAGAAACATTTGCATCTTTATGAAAGGGTGCTGGTAACAAAATGCCAAAAATACTATTTGATATTGTTTTGTGTCCAAGTTCACTGCTAAATGAAGAAACACCACCAGCTCATCCCTTGAGTTTAAAAAGCTTTTTCTTTCTGAATGATTCATAAATCTGAGTTCTCCAAGGCACTGGACTGAAAAGACTGAATAAAAATCTTAAAAGATTTTTAGAAAGACTGAAGAACTACTGATCAAGATCACTTTAGGATTACAAGGAAGTCTGAAAAGGTATGAAGGACGGATTGTGCTTTAACTGCCATGACCAGGCTTTTTCCTGTTCTATAACAAACATGAGGAATTAGTTTAAAATAATCAACATGCATCACCAATTTACTTACAAAATTATATTTAGAAATGTAAATGTTTTATTAGGTGTGCCATGTAGCACTCATTGATGCTTGCACATCACACATTTAAAAATGTTACCTTATTTTCCTGAAAACCAGTTCAGCGCTATTTTAAAACAAAATAAGAAAAAAAAAAAGTCTTGTCCAATCAATGAAGCCCTTGTGGCAGCTGAGCACAGACGTGTCAGCGTCCCACAGGCTGTGTCGTCATCATTCAACGACTACACCTGACCGTTGGAATGTAGTTTTTCCACTTTTGTCATTAAAAAATGCCAAATTTGACATTTTCAATTTGTATTTTTTTAAAAATAAAAATAGGTTAGGTTATTATTATTATTATAAATACAGTCTTTAATCGATAATAATGGGGGAACTACATAAACACAGATTATGAATTTGACTTAATTTAAAGCTGCAGAATCAAGGAACGCTCGGGTTAAAGATAACGGCAAGTTTCTGTTTTCATGGAAACTCAATTTAAATAGTAAGTTAATGGCGTCAGGAGAAAAGCAACTTACAATTCCCTCAGAGAAAGTGTGCACAACTCCTCCTGGCTTGACGTTAAACTCCACCGTCTTTGTCCGCTCGGGCGAAGTTTCAGCCAGGACCCACAGGGACATTAAAGTCCCTAAAAGCAGAAGCAACATTTTAACGAAGAGCTGCATTTTCTTGCTCGATATCTCGGTCTCCTCTGATGTATTATGGTGTTACACTCCGATCAGGCAGTCCGAGTAATATGTTCCGTCGACTGTTAATACCGTCAGAGCTTGCGTCACGCTACAAACCACAGTGGATAAACTCATTGTGTTCCCGTTTTTCACCACACAGTGATGCCATTGCTCAACTAACACAACATCCATAGAGACCAGTGTTAAAAGTTAAAATGTATATATTATTGTATTTTATGATATGTATTATGTTATCTATACTAGCAACCATTTACCATTTTTATTAGTATTTAGATAATATTGAGATTAGTTTATTATTATTATTATTATTATTATTATTATTATTATTATTATTAGTAGTAGTAGTAGTAGTAGTAGTAGTAGTAGTATTGGTATTATTATTATTATTATTATTATTATTATTATTATTATTATTAGTAGTAGTAGTAGTAGTAGTAGTAGTATTATTATTAGTATTATTATACCAATATTTATAGAAATTTTTTTTTTATTATTATTATTTTCTTCTTGGTATTTCTAAATTCATTTCTCCCTCTGCATTTTTCTGCCTAATTAATAATATAACAATTTTAGCTGTGGTATTTATTTCAATTGATTTCTTTGTTAGCCTTTTTGTCTGGTTTTCAAAAGTTTTTTTATTTATTTATGTATTTATTTTTATTTTCTTTACACATTTTTCTGTATTAATGACGAAATATGTATATGATTTTGTTCTATTTTATAATTATTTTCAAAATAGAATAGAATAGAATAGAATAGAATCAAAGTGACAGGCATAACAGAAGCATGCAGATTTACCCAAAGGTAAAAACATAAAAACAAATAAAAATGAGAAGAGATTATACAGGAAGGACAAATTTACAGCAAAAAAACAAAATACTGTACAAGTAATAACAGCATACTCAGGTGAGAAGAAATGTGCTTGTACTTTGGACTTTCTGTCTCTAAATATTATTATATTTTATTATTATAAATATATATTTCCATTCAGTTCAGGGTTTTTTGTTTGTTTGTTTTACATTATTTTGTCTGAGTTTGCTTTTAAATCTACATCTATTTTCAGTGAGATATCAAAACTACATCTCTGTACGGAGGTGCATCTGTAATCTTTTCTTTCCCATGTAAATTCAATTATAAATACCCTTTCTCATAAATTGGTCTCAGACAAGCACTCAAAGGCCTGCCAAAACATGTAACATGTCACAAATGCTGTAATCTATATGATTTTGTCTCACGGGAGACCAACTTGCTGAGGTCTGCTGCCAGTATGTGTGTTCTCATGCCTCTGGAGCCATTAAACATCCTCAGATGAACATGTTTCCTTCGAGAGGAGACATCCTAACATTGTCTGGCACTCATGTGCGAAGTCCACAAAACACTGTAAGCATTTGGAGCAAAATTTAAACACATAACAACTAAAGAGTGTCAGCTCAACAACCTTTTCACCCATATCTGCCTTCTTTGCACTCTGCCTGACATCCACTCTTCCTCATCCAGAGAACCTCTCTGCCAAATTAAACTGGTTTTCCCCAAAAATGCAGAAGCTGGATTAAAAACATGATGCATTCACTCAGGTAGCCAGCTAAGTACTTTGATATTTGTACAGCAACTTTATAATGAAAAGGACTGCCATCATCAGAAAGGGAAAGCTCCTATTAGATGTTATGATGTGCCACTGGTCAAACTCACATATTTCTTGTCCTTCCTGGTAGATATCGTCCACTCTACATCAGACACAAGACTGTGTCAGATGAGAGAAAATGATTTCCTCATTTCATTTCCTCTCTTCTTGCACAAATAGCTTTCACTCTTTGGTGCCAACAAAC
Organism: Anableps anableps; assembly: GCA_014839685.1. NCBI lineage: Eukaryota > Metazoa > Chordata > Actinopteri > Cyprinodontiformes > Anablepidae > Anableps > Anableps anableps. The sequence continues at coordinate 19,528,024 of CM026070.1, read as the reverse complement.
AATTCCCTGGAAAGTAAACACAAGCCACAGACAGAGAAACAGAACGTCAGCATCAAGAAGGCGCCAAATTATTTTGCTAATGATGCAAACTCAGTGCTTCAGACTCTGCACACAGTGGGCAGCACTAAAACCCAACACTTTTCTGTGCCTCAATGGCAATGCTGTGCTTGTATTTATAACAGTCTCAATCAGCTGCACATAAACTGATATGTTTTAGAAACTTTCTTTTATGTACACCAAAAAGATTTTTCATCATGTGATCACTTCCCTCTTGTTTTCTCTGTTCATTGTATTTTATTATTCCAGGTTTTACATATTTACTAACATGCTTAAACTTGTACTTAAATCAACTTTCTGGATGCTGACTTCTAAAGTATCTCGCAAAAGTATTCATTCTGATTTGACTTTTTCATATGTTTTCATGTTCAGCTTCAGTTTATTTCATTGGGATTTTATGTGATGGACGAACACAAAGTAGAGCATAATAGTGAAATGGAAGACAAAAAAATTGTAAACGTATTTTATAAATATAAATCTTTAATTTACAATGAACACCTTTTTTGGCAGCACAACTATTAGTTGTGCACTCCATTAATCTAGCCTTTATGGAAGAGTGCCAAAAAGACAGACAGAAGCCCTGTTTCCAGTTTGGTTATTTTTTGCTTATTTATCTCACTAATATTATTACTTCATTCATAATTTATTATAAATTCTCAGACTAGTGACATCAAGAGAACAATTCCAATCCGTCATTCGTATTTTGTTTTTTTGTTGACAAAATTACACACAACTTTTTGTCTTGAGGCTATCAGTCAATTGTGAATTTCCACAATCGGCTTTTCTACCTCTGAGTGAAAATACTTCAATGTGTCTAGAGCTCAAATGTATAATTGGTCTTTGGTGAAGAGCAAGCTTACAAGATGCATTAGAAATAAACTTTTTTAAATTCAGATCTTCTCTTTGGTTTGTTTAAGAAACAAACTAGCATCCTGTTTGCGCCCCTGTTGTCTGGCCTGTTGGCTCTGACATGCTAGCCGGCAGTCTCAGACAGTTGGTCCTCTGGGTGCAGCCATGCAGATGGTCAGCCATGATAAGAACGGCTGAGCTGAGGAGCCACTGAGGTCAGCAGTTTGCAGACAGGTTTTCCTGGCCGTCACTGGATCTGTGGAATTTCTCTTCTCCTTGCCATCTCTCACAGGACCGGCCCGCAGCCATGCCCGTCCTGCACGGCCTGCAGGCTCGGCACCCCACCCTGCCCTGAGCAAACAGCACCTGGAGGCTCGTGACTGTCCATCACACTCAGACTTACAGCAGTGTCTCAGCTCTTCTGGGCTCTGGCCAAAGAAGGTGTGGGCTCCACAAAGAGGCCATGCTTGGGTAAGAGGATGAATGAAATGGGTTTGAATCTAGTGTAATGTGATTATATGTTTAAAAAAGGACTTCGGAAGTGAGACACAAATACTTTTGAAAGGAACACTCCATGAACTCATTTCTAAACTGCCTGTATGTTCTTTACATAAACATCAGGAGTTATTTTTAAATGACTTTTCATTAATCAAGATTTTGAACACTGCTGAAAATTAAATTTTACCGCAGTAAATTTGTATTCAGTTGAAAGAGTTTAAAAGCACATCTGCTTATAAAGTAAAGGTGACTTGTGGGAGGATATAAAAATGCTAAAAGCAGCTTCTGGGGTAGTCTGGGGTATTTTTCATGGATGGCAAACAGCTCAATTAAAAAGAGGCAAAAAGGAAGCATTGTTAAAAAAAAAAAAACCTCCATTTATTATTTATACCCTTCCACATGCCAGCTACTAAACAGCGTGGCGTCTAAACCTGGCGACAAAGTGCAAATAAACTGAGACATTCCCAGGAGACTGACGTGGAGTTATTGCCAGATGAATGTTTTCCCAATCAGTCACCCTCTGCAACACAGCACAACACATACACAGAAATAGGCTCATGGTGTGATGCAGTGTTTATTTTCCTGTTATTTCCAAGACATGAACATGCAAAGTGGAATAATTGCAGGTATTTCTCAAAGGAGTCAAGCAATACCGCCCAACATTAAAATGCTCCTCAAATTTTGGTGATTACATGTTTTCATCAGCAGGAATAATTTTGCTTTGAAATTGGTCATGAATGACTCCCCTGTGTTCATACAGAAATCCAGAAAAACATTTAGCAAAGGACCGGAAACTAATTTAAAAGATTGCTTAATCAACTCAGTGTCTCTGTGGAAAAGACTGGACAGTTTCTGCCAAAATTCAACTCAACTTTATTTATAAAGCCCTTTTTAAAACACAAGTGAAAACCAAAGTGCTAAACAAGGTCAAACCAAAACATGAAAGAGCAGTCATTGCAATAAAATACATTAACATAGGCAGAAAGAAAAGAACAGTCTCAGAACGGGAAATACAGAAATAATGCAAAGTTGCCCTTTTACATCGTAACTGTATCCGTAGTTAAGGACACTTAACAATCATAATGTAAGACTTTAAACATTTATGTAAACCTATGAAACATATTTTCTTGTTTTTAAGGCAGACATACAGTTATTAGCTGACCTCTGTCTTGCATTGCTCATATGTACGAAAGATATCTGTTCATATAAATAACATTTAACACTAGGCTTCCCTATTTTTAGCTGCAACACATTATTCACAGCCTCTTTCACACTTATGAATGAGCCTGGTATAGATGCATAAAAATGTCTAAATACAATCTTCTTTTGTTACTGTAGCAATGATCACAAAAACATGAGAAAAATCCAACCGCTGTGGCAAGTGCATTTAGTAAGAAGGGGGAAAACCAATGCCACACTTATTGTTACAACAAGCCATTCCTGTAAAACAAATGTAATATCTAATGTTTTTAAATGTACACTTTATCGATTTATAATGATCAGAGTGTCTAGGGGTTGTCTTGATTTGTAATCCTGTTGGCACAGAGGGACATTTCTCTTATCCACTCTTTAAAATGGGAAAGACAGAAGTAATACAAGTAATACAGGTGCGTTGGTCCTCATAAGTCAGAAAAGGGCTACAAGAAAGAGGCTACTCACCTAAACTTGCTAATATCTACAGTCAGATCAGTCATTAAAACATTTAAAACAGCTGGAGCTATTACAAGCAAGACTGAATAGGGACCTATGTTTAACTTAACATTGTCCACATTGATGTTAAGGGAGATAAATAAAATCTTCAACGCTCACTGTAATAGAACTGCAGCAAAGAGTGACACTTTTTGACCAGAAAGTCTTCAAATCAATCATTACACATTAGCGGAGGATCTGTCATGCTGTGGGCCTGTTTTGCTTCAAAAGGCCCTGTGAACTTTGATCTACATGATTTCATTTTTTAATAAATCTAGGGGACACTATCAGAAAAACTGAAGATGGTTCATCAATGGGTCTTTCAGCAGGATAATTATATTAAACATGCTATTATATCAACTTGTTGATCAGACAATGAACCTTCTTCTGTGGACATCAGGGTTCCTGAGGCTAAATCCCCCAAAACCTGTGGGGTGAACTAAAGAGAAGAAAGTATAATAGAGAAAACGGAATAAATGTACTTGAATTAAAGGCTGGATTTTACTAAAACTCTCAGAGTGAGGTCATACTACTGCAACAAAAGACTTATATTTGAGTTTTTATACACCTTTTAACAGGGTTGCCAGTAAGTGTGGTGGGAGGTGTATCGTAAATACAAAGATTAGTTAGGAGCAAATAGTGAAACAGCTTCAAAACAGTAGCAGCTTTACTTTAAAAACAACAAAAGATTATTAAGCACACATGTCTGTCTTCTGCAGGTCAGCTCCTGGAAAACACAGACAACACAGATTGACTTTATTTTTTCTCAGCTTGAGTCACGTTGAAAAAAAAAAGGCACTCTGCGTCGAACTTACACAACAATCCTGCAGTTTCTTGCCTGGACGTAGCTTCCCGTGTACCTGATGTCGCACCTGACCTCGTTGTTGGAGAAATCGGACTCTTTGACCAGCTGGGAGGGGTTGACTGTCACCTGGAAAACAGTTTAGGTAAAGGATGATGTGCAAGTTAGCTTCTGGTTAAATGAAAATACACAAAGGAGATAAATCATCGAAATGTGAAAATAGCTGTTTTTATTTCGATCTGCAATTCTACCTTCAGAATGTAATTTCCAGGTGGTACATCAGTGATGTCGATCCACTGGCAGTCAATGTTAGCGTGATATGTATCATAACATCCAGGACCAAGGCCCTTAAAACAAACCAAACTCATTTTACTCATGCTTTTTGCTTAAATTATTGGATTAATCCATCTTATATGTTCAGGAATGGTATTTAATTACCAGTAAATAATTTAAAACCAACAATAAGAGGAGATTATAAAGTAGAAATGACCAAAAAAATGAGTACGTTAGAGCAGACTAACTTGTGTGTGAGCAGTGCAGGCAAAGCGTCGCCGTACTCCTGGGTCACATGACGTGTCCTCCAGACAGAAACTGGCTTTGTGTCCCTCAGCAACCTTCTGTCCAGTGGAGACATCCAGTAAATCGTAGTTACTGAAGGCCTCCATGCTGTGGTAATGTCTGGAGAGATGCAAACAAACACACTCAGAAAAGGGGGACTTTCTTGAACTGAACAAGTTGTGGAAACAACAAAGTGAACTGTGCTGTACTGTGCAAAAGTCAAGAAACCAGACTTTTCTAAGAGTGTCTCAATCCATAGTTTTTCAACAGGTTATTTGCCTTTTCCGCTCTTTTAGTGCAGTAGCTGACCATTTATTGTTTGCTAAGCTGCTAATTCAGACTAAATAATCGTTCAGTCATAAAAACATACACTTGTGGGATGTCTACACATACGTAGACTCCAAACATAATATTTCTGGCTTTTCACAGTTGGCTAAAAGCAATGTAAGGGACACAGAAAGTATGTGGATGTAGGTGCGCTGGTCAGATAAGACCAAAACTGAAAAGTTATACCTACAATGCTGACCACTGTGTGGAAAAGATAGTCTATTGAAGAATATTCATATTTTAGAAAGGCCCAGTAAAAGTTCAGAATAAAATCCAATTGAGAAACTGAGTCCAGACATCTGCTTTGACTGATTTGGATGGGTTGATTTTCTACACTTTATCTTTATAGGGTGAGGTTGTTTGAATTTTTTATGAGGGAACTCACTGGTGACAGCTATGCCATTCCCACTCATGTCTGGGTTTTACTGGGAGGAAGTCTGCCGTTCCCTGGTTCTTCACTCTCTGTGGGAAGCGCAGCAAAACTCTGTACTCCAGGTCACTCACACTCGGATGATATGCAGACCTGCAGAGAAAGGAAATCCAAGACAGCAACTTAGAGCAAATCTGGGATGGAGCTACGTCATCTTAACATAACGCTGTTCTCCTATACACCTCACTGCACTTTAAATTCCCTCTGATCTCCCTCCACAGAAGATTTACTGCAGTGGTGGGTTTGAGTCATGAGTTGGTGGCTTTTATTTTCAGCTCTGAAAACCTTTACCTTCCATGTCAGGGGTTGTGTTGTTGGCAGCACGGCTCCTTAGATCCCTTTCAGATCAGAAGAGAGAAATCCTGAGCAGAGCCAGGTTTGTGCCCTCTGTCACTAAGCTGCTACATCCAAGTAGCCAACAAACATCGTCATGTTGCAGTCTCAAAGCAATACTGATCACAGTCTTCCTTAATTCTTTATACAACAGTCAGTTCAGTCCAATCAAATAGACAAATTCAAACTCATTTACCAACAGAAGGAAGCCATTGTTGAAAGACAGCCATGAGAACTCCCGTTTGCAGTTTTCCATAAGTCGTGTTGGAGACACAGCAAATGTGTGGAGGAAAGTGGTCTGGTCAGATAAGACTAGATTTAAACTTTTACATATTAACCATCCCCACTGTGAAGCATGGTGGTGGCAACATCATGCTGTGAGGATGCTTTTCTTCATGAGGGACAGGGAAGCTGGTTAAAGCTGACCCAAAATATTCAACCAGATTTACAATTGAATAGTTTTTTTTTTTTTTTTTAAAGAATTTTCATATATAAGAATGGTGTGTATATGCATGTTACACTTTTCAGATTTTCATTTGGAAGAAATATAGAAAATGATGCTTCATAATTATGTCCCATTTCATGTTATCTGTCACATAAAATCCCTAAAAAATACCTAAATGTTTTTGGCTGCAGCATAACATATAAATAAAACTATATACTCCTGAACAAAGTAAATTTTGCAGATTAAAGCTGAATAATTAGGTACCTGGAAAGGCAGTTCTCCTCAGCAGCGCAGCGAAGTGCATACATTTGTACCCTCTGGATGTACGAGGCCGCTTGGATGTAGTATGGGTCAGGGATTAGGTCTGGGAGACCTGCCAATAATAAAATATATGTTACTCAAACACAAAATAGGCAGTTTTGTATAACTGGTCCTTAGTGAAGGAGCTAGACTTTTATTGTAGCGGGGGACGGGGGACGGGGGGGGGAGGGGGGCAAGGCTATCTCGGGTGGTGTCTATGGATCAAAACATAATAAATATGTATTCCACATTTTCTTTTTCTCCACATCCCTCACATTTATCATTGTTTATCATAGATTCTGCTTTGGCCCCATAAAGTCTTTGACCGGCTCTGGGTGATGGGGTTTTATGGTTGATGTTAGACAAGTGAACTAATTATTTTCCAATCTGCTGTTCATCTCACCGTTGTGGAAGAACCTGGTGCCATGGCCGGTGCCCGGTGGGTTGCGGGAGTTCTGCCTGTTCCTGCGGTCTGCTGGGTAAATATTGTAGAAAACCGAGTTCCTGTGGTGGATGCTGTGTGGATCCCGGGGATCGCTTGCACCTGTTGCATCTGGACTCCTATGAGGGAACTGTATCTCAACAGCGTTGCTGGAATCATCTACCTCTGGAGTGACTCTGGTCAGGGATTGCGTTCTGGTCTGCTGGGTGACGCGACCATCATTAGCCAGGTTGACCCAAACAGATCTGTGGACTGAATCCGAGCTCTCAGGGGAGGTTCTGTCGACTTGGCTGTGCGTTAAATCCTGCGTTCTTACTGGTGGCGCAGTGGTCCGTTGCGCGCTGCTGTCATCCGCAGCAGTACCCCGGCCTCCTCTGGGGACTCCACCGCCAGAAAACTCCTGGATGAAAACAGCAGCGCTGCTGTTAGACGGAGCCTGGTTTGAACGATAATCCACAGCCACATGGGACTGGCTCTGTGTACCTGTCTGGTCCGCGGATGGCAGGTACTGTCCGACATCTGCTTCAAGAAGCGACCTGTCTATTTGGTCATTTTGCTCAGCGTGATCCCTTGATGTGCCCGGGAGGCTCATAGACCTGGTTCTGGTGGATCTCATGAGCGCAACAGGAGGGTTAACTTGGTTCAAATTGTTTTTTGTTGTCAGTAACAGTTGTGTGTGTCTCCTGTTCTGGGAAGGCAAGCGATACTGAGTCCCAGTGCTGAGTAAACTGTACACCTGACCGTTATTCTCCCACTGAATGCGCTGTTTCCAGGGGCCAGCAGGCGCGCGTAAATGGTCCTGACCGGTGCCTAAATGCACCAGGACATCAAGAAGGCAAATAAAAAGAAACCACAACTTCTCCATGGCTTACTGAGATTTTCTCTCTCTGAAAAGTCCAAAAACTGAAAGAGTGTGCGGGGATATTTGAGTTAGACCAGGAGGAGAGGTTTCAAATCCACTTGACTTCGTCACGCACTTGCGCACAACATCACTGGCAGGAGGGTAGGGCTAGGCGGAAGTCTCACCCATGTGGGCTTTGGAGATCTTTAGTTTCATCCATGCTACGTCAGAGAAGATGTGACAAAAGAGTAACACAAAGTGGAGTCCACAGTAATTAAATATAAATCCCCACATTTCTCCTGAACATGTCTAATAACACAATGTTGCAAAAGCGTTCATTCTCTTTAAACTTTTTTATTTACATTTTGTTATGTAACAGCAGCAAACTTTAATGTATTTTATTGGGGTTATATGTGATAAACTAACATGAAGCAGTGCATAATTGTGAAGGTGAATGATATCAGGCTTGCAGTTTAAAAATAAAAACCTAAAAAGCATGCGTTTATTAAAGCCCCATTATGCTGATACCTTTAAACTTGCTATTTTCTGAAATCGGGAACCAGATGTTAGTGAATATACTTTGCTCTGTGAAGACCTCAGAGGTTTTTTTTTTTTAGAAAACAATAGAGAACAAACAGCATCATGAAAACCAATGAACACAGCAGAAAGGCCAACCCATTGGTCCAAAATGAAAAACTGCAACACAATTTTAAACCTACCGAAACATTGGAGTTATCCTAAACTGACAGGCATTGTGAAGAGGTCAATTATGAGAGAATCAGAAAGAGGCCCACAAGAGGCCCACAGTGACTCTGGGGGAGCTGAAAAGATCAAAACTTCAGGTGGAAGAGAGTGTTAAAGGAGTGTCTAAAGTTGTAGAAGTCAGAAGAAGAAATCCATACAAAGCACCACAGGCCGTGTGTGTGTGGGGGGGGGGGGCACAGCGAACATGTGGAAGAAGGCGGTTTAGTCCCATGCGACAAAATTGAACTTTTCTGGCCACCATAGAAAACATTAAATAAATCTAACACATCACCCTGAACACACTGTCCCCATGTTGAAACATGGTGGTGGCAGCATCATACTGCAGGGATGTGTTTCTTCAGCAGGGAGAGGGATGCTGGACAGAGTTGATTTGAGGCTTGGTTGAGCTCAGTACAGTGCAGTTCTGGAAGAAAACCTGTTGGAGGCTGCAAAAGACTTCTGACTGAGATAGCGGTTCACGTTTCAGCAGGACAACAACTCTGAATGAACCCATAATGGCCCAATCAAAGTCCAGACCTACATCTGAATATTTGTGACAAGACTTGGAAATTGCCATTCACAGATGCTCTTCTTTCTGATTTTTAGTTGTAAAAACATCAAGTAACATGCATGATATTTCTCCCAATTACTTATTATCTGCAACTTTGTGTGTGTGTGTTGGGGGTGAGGGGAATCCAAGGGTGTGAATACAACATAAAATGTTAAAGTCAATAAAGTCAAGGTTAGTGAAAACAACACAGTTTAAGCTCAGATATCCCAAACGTGCACCGGCTTAAAGCAATAATTTATTGATTTATTGTGGGGGTTTTTTTTGTTGTTGTTTGTTTTTTAATCTACTTAGCGCATTAAAAATAAATTGTGCCAGTGATCACAGCTCAAATTGACCTTTCCGCCAGATGGGGGCGCTCTGTCCCCACAAAAAGTGTTTGCGTTGTGATCCTGTGAATCAAGGTTTCTGGATGTTTTCATCTGGTTTGAGGCGTTTCCACTGTTTGAAAGACAGTGATAAGGTGAAATATGTTATGTAATATATAATCTTAAGTGAATTATCAACAAGAAATTCAAGCCACACAGGACCCAATATTTTTCCTGTAGATATGTTACATAATTAAGTCTCTTTTCAGATAGAGGTTACTTTAAGGTCAGGTTTATTTACAGCTCTCTTATACGTAACAGTAGAGTTTAATTTAGCTGGCATCCTAGACTGTTAAGCAAGAGACCACTCCTGAAAATCTCCACAGATATGTGACACTGCTTGCATTTCATAATGCCTAATTTCCAGCTCTTAGACCCCCAGGGCACAATAAAACCCCAAAGATGCAGCTTTCAGCAACATTATAGCGTAATTGGACCAAACCTGGGTGAAAATCAAATTAAATGTCTCTAAAAAAGTGACCAAGCTCTAACCAAAGGATCAGATTTATGGTTATTCTTGGTCCAAACAAATACAAACCAATGCATTTTATCTGACAGACTCCCTAAAAGTTTCCTCTAATACAGTAATTTGAAATGACTGTTTTCCGTAAAACTTTCTTTGTCTCTTTCTAAGAGGGGTTGTTTGCTGATCCACTCCTTTTTAACGCATTGCTTCAGTTCATAGAGGTTTACAAGTTTCTTTAATGCATTGTTCTCCAATAGTCTTCAGAAAATGTCTTTGCATTTAATCTCCATTCTTAAGTAAGAACTTATTGCAAATCTAAAAAATGGCAGGACAGGCAGGAGAAGTCTAGGTCAGTAGTCACATATGCTTACCCAAACACTGGCAGCTAGGTTACACATAGACTTTGCATTTTCTAAAATATCCTTGCAGTTTTCTGTGTTCAAAAAAACAGTATGGGTTGCCAAAACTCTGAGTTGGTGATTTTAAAAGAGCAACATGGACACATAAAGATGGAGGTGACTGAGCTATTTTTGGATGGTTATGTAATGTTTCATGAAAGCATCTTCAAAAAGAATCTAAAGAAGTGTGCATATTACTCTTTTGGGACCTATTATAAATATCCCCAAATGTTTTGTGTTAAAAACTTTGCAAAAAATATGAACCCATTGTCTGATTACTGTTTTATGTCCCTCTCCACTTATCCCACATTTCAAACATTTTCTCATTGAATGAGCCCTGCAGAGTTGAAAAAAGGTGCAAACCATCAGATCTAATTGCTGCCAAATCCTGGCGATAAACAGCTTCTTCCCTGAAGGAACGTGAGAATCTTTTACCTTTGCCTTTGTTTTGTTCTATTTTGTCTTCAGGCACGCTTGCTGCTGAGACGTGCAGACAGACAGGTAGCCACGGTCAGAGGGAACACTGAAAAAAGACAGAAAGTACACTACAATCAAAGAACCAAAACCAGACTTCCTTCACTTCAAACAGCCCAGTTCTAAACATATATGCACATAGAAGAGTGAATGTGACAAACAGAAGGAAAGCATTGTGCCAGCAGTGGGACATAATTACAGGGTAGAAGTCCATTTGAGACTGTGAGCTGATTATTGCTATTACTGCAACACCTTTCATGCCCTAAATAATCTACGTTCATATTCTGAATCTAAATTATTTTGCTCCAAAAAACACAAAGCACACAAAACCACTTTCTGCAAACAGAAAAATATATGGACCTCTTGTTCTAACCAAGTTTGTTCCTTGCCAGGAATCCAGCACGTTGTGCACATTTTTTCATTGTGATACAGTGTGGTGTAAACCACCCAGCAAAGCATTCTGTTCCAAAAAAGGCGTGTAACGCCCACAAAAACAGGAAGTAGTTCAACTGTGTTCTGCATGTGTAATTGAGGACACCAAGTACCAGCAATAAAGCAGAAATAGCTGTACTCAGACTTGTGGTTCACTCTTGGGTAGAAATAGTCAAAAGGCTTCTGTCATAAGTTGAAATCAGGTCAGATTTTAACAGGAAAATATCTACACCGAGGCTGCTCTTTACTCAGTTTGGGATAATGGAGCTACCTTTTCCCACTGGACTGCTTGTGATCGGGATGGAATATTATTCCAAGAGTTCACCACAGAAACATGACGCTCTATTATGTGAGACACGTCTTTATTTGTGTTTGTCCTGGCAGGCATCACTTATGCTGGTGTCACTTTTAGCACAGTGAATCCAAGCCAAAGGCGGTTTTGTGTGCCACCACCTGTTAGGATATAACAATAATCACCTTGCCCCCAATATCCATTTGACACCCACATGACAGATCATACACCTCCAGCTGACATCAGAGTGACTGAGGCTGCAAAAAAGTGCCAACAAAATGTTGGTATCCTTGAGTCAGAACAGACCCTTTCAGACAGATTCATCAGGAGCTACAGTCAGAGATTAATACCTGCAGGGTATCAGAGTTTATATTCAACCACCAAATCAAACAAAACCAAATAAATTATAGGAGTGGCAAATATTTAATCTTAGTCACTGAACTTCCACCTACTTTGGAGAGCAGAAGCTTAAATTTAACACTTACCTGATATCCTACATTTAAGCATGATGTTCTGTTTAGGGAAATGTGAAATTATCCTGTTCTATTTATACATGTAGTGGAAAAAGATAGGAAATACCAGCACGTGCTTGGAGAACCATGAGCTGTAAGTAGATATGATCTTGTGCTAATAGCTTAAGTCTTATGGGTAGTCGGTGACCTACTCTAGCATCCACTTGAGATAAGTGAGGACGGTTATTTTAGGGTTGTAAATTTGGAAACACCCACGAGGACAGACGTACAGTAGTGCTTTGACTGAGTGTTTCCTATTTCTAAAATAGATGCAAAGGTTCTCAGTTAAGTGACTTCACCTAGACTGTGTTATAATAGAGGTGTCCAGAAAATTAAATTGCACACCAACTAAATGATATTGCAAATTCATCAAGTTATTAGCTTTATAAAATCCACAGTTGCCAACATTCTTATTCACCAGCTCCTGCAACCGTGTTTCAGCTTCATTATATCGTATGTACTTGTCAGGAACTGATTTTTTCCCCACTTTATTTGCATGCATTTTCACAGCTAAAGTGCATTTTTGGTTTGTTTCCACTAAATTACTAATTGCAATTTTAAAATGTATAGCATGAAAAGTATTTATCCTCTCACAGATTTCTTGCTTGTGATTTTTGTTGTATCAAAATGTTCAGATCAAATTTTGACGTGAAATAAAGATAACCTGAGGAAAAATTAAATGGAGTTTTAAAAGAATTTCATTTAACAGAGAAAAAAAAAAAAAAAAAAAAAAAAAAAATCCTTTCAAACTAATCTGGCTCTGAGAAAATATAATTGCCACCCTTATTAAGTCATGAATAGTCTTTGCAGGTTCTAAATAAACTGACATTAATTCCAAAATAAAGTCTCTAGAAATCTCACTGAGAGTATGTTTCCTATTTTTAGTATTAAAAACACATTTCCAATGTGAGTTTAAGATATGTTGATTAATATAAACTTCATGTAGCAAAAGGTAGTTAATCAGTGTGACTTAATTGCAGACAAAAGGAAAACCAGCAGTGTTAGGATTTCTCTTTAAACTGTCAGAAACTCTGCAGGACATAGGGAAGTTTTTCATATCAGTTTTGATATCTCCCATATATCACCATTACACAAATAGTTACAGAAAACTAAAACTTAATTTTCTAGACTCAAACATTTAGGTAGTAGAAATGTTTATAGTAAAAAAAAACATGACAAAAACCACTGTTTTATTTTTTTTTTTTTTTTTATATGTATACAAATAAGTTTAAGATGGTGATCATAACTTGTCTTGGTGCTTTGCAGGTTGCCCCAACTCATGAAGCCAAAACGCTTCCCATAACCTAAGTGAGTGAATAGGTATGCAAACTGGAGATAATGGCATCAGGTTTTCCCTTGAATCTGTCCCCCATCCACATATTAGACACAGAAAGATGTTTTGATGAACTGTATTTAACAGCAACTCGTGAATTTATTGGCAGGAACACTGATAGGTCAAAAAATGGTCAACAGCATTACAAAAACAATGACAACCAGTCAACTTTTTAATGAAACAAAAAAATTTTCTCCATGGGAAGTAGGTAAAAACACAACATAATTTAACATGGCTTCTAGTTATGTACAAAAATAATAAAATTACACATTATAAGAAAAAAAAAAAAAAAAAAAGAATCATTGGCTATTTACAAGTCTGTACAGGTGTGAAGAAGAGTCCTCCTGCTGCAAAATAAAGAATAAAAATAGATATTAGACAAGGGCTCACACTTTACATGTAATATTTTATCATAATTATTTAAATATCAGAAATGTATTTTTAAAAAGTAGGTGTTACATAAACTGTACAAATTCGTGAACATTGTTTCCGTCACAACTTCAAAATCCTGCCTCCTTACCTATAAACGATTGAGCAGGTTGTTCTGAATGTCTTCATACACCTGGTTGTAGATTTCCTCTTTGGATTTCAAACCGTCGAGGTACTCTGCAACACACCAACACAAAACATACCTTTTACACCAAAAACTGATAGAAACTTCGATCACAGACAAGTGGAACCATGCAATCAGATTTGGTTTATAAATTTGGACAGTGATCGCATCATACCAATATTCAAACCGGTGTCCTCCATCTGTTTTCTGTGCTTCAGGTACATGGGCCACACGTGACCGTCAAACAGGCCAGGAGGATCAGGGACGGTGTACTGTCTGGTACTAAAATAATAATAAATACAGTAAGTGAATGACTAATAATATTTATGTAGAACACTGTGAGCAGATATTTGGCTTACCTTCTCCTTTTTTTACACTCCTCATAGGGGATTGCGATGTAATAGCACTTATTGAAAACATCCAGCAGGGGCCTAAAGGGGAGAAGCAAAGGTGTTGATCACAAGTCTCACAATATCCTTCATGTAAAAGAGCATAGTTACACAACTGTTCATGCTGTCCTTTATCTACATCTCTGCAACGTGTTTGACACTCATCACTAGTACACAGAGTACCCATCACCCTGCTGTCACTGCAAAGGACCACTCAGAGGGCCTCCCTCTGCTGAAGCCCTTATCTCTACCTACAGAGCAAGCTCAAATCTGCTCGCTGGGAGTCTATGAGCATCACCCAATGGGAGCATGCAAAATTAGCACGTGACCCAACAGAACTAACGGCACTCTTACAGCATCTGCAATCATGATTGAGTTCCTGAGAACCAAGATATCTCAGTCTCTGGCACTTCTTTTTGTCTGCATCATAGCAACCATAACCCATCCAAAATAGCTGATGCATTCACAGCAAGAATAAACTAGTTCTACATCTCTGGCTCAATTCAAATAAATACTGAGAGCCAGCCATGCAAAAATAAACAATCAACCTACGCGTAGTTGTAAAGCAGGAAGCCTTCAACAATCAGAATGTGGATCTGCTCGTCAGGGTTGGCCACGTCAGGAACAGGAGCCAGGGCGACGCCGTGGGAGCGGGCGAACTTTGCCGGGTTCTCGATCCAGCCTTTTATCGTGTTGGTCATGGCCTCCATGTCCATAGCTGTGATCACTGTGGAGCACGAGACAGAGAGAAAGAAAATAATGGGGAAAAAGAGGAGAGAAGATTAGAAAAATCCCCAACAGAAGCTGTAATGATTTATGAATGTTTGCTTCTTGGAAGTTACTACAAATGAATGTTTTAGCTCTAATTGATGCAACTGAGGAGGATGGGGTCTACTGCATTTGATGGGGTCAAATATGAGTCACTGGCAGTCTTCAGTGAAGTCTTACCATCCCACTGTCTAAAGCCGTCCTCCCCGACTTCTATTTGATCGGGTTTCTGAAATAACAGTCACCAATAAAACATTGCTGCAACCTCACGGCTCTGAACACTTGCAGATCTCACTCACATGCCACAAATGTTAGGCCAAACGAGTGAAGAAAGAAAAGGCAGAAACAGAAGGCACACAACTAACGGCATGCATAACACTGAGCAAGGATTAGTATGCAAATCTAATATTTAGGGGGATAAATAAAAAGAAGAAAAGTTTAACATTTAGTATTAAGTTAGATGATTAGAAGAGACTAAGAATAAATCATAAAACAAATCAAAGAAAATGTAAATCAACAGAAAAGGAACTGCATGGGAAATGGGGGGAAGGGAGGGCTTCTAAAGGAAAGACCTCCCATTTTGATTACAAAGCTCAAGCAGTAACAATGAAGGAAAAAGATGCCAAATTATCATGATAACTTAACCATCCACTCAATGAGACTCACCTTGAAAAAGTCATCCTGGTGCACAACACAGCAGTTGGGCAAAGTCTGGATCAGTTTATTAGTCAGAGTGGTTTTCCCACCATTAGTGACCCTGTAAAAACAAAGACAATGGCACAAATGTGTATTGTTTCACTTTTAAAAGGTCAGATTGTGGTTAAAAGTGATTGATATAGCCTATAACTAACAGTTATGTTGTTTGTATTGTTTAGATTCTGTATTAGGTTTTAATCTTGGGATTCTGAATATTGGGACAAAAAAAAAAAAAAAAAAAAAAATTACTTTCCTAAAATATCTGTTAATTCAGCTAAGTAAATATGGACCCATGCTTGGGTGTTACAATTATATACGAAACATTTGTCAGAAATAGTCTCAGTGTAAAAATTTCAATGCTCTGTTTATGTAAGGTCAAGCAAAAAATATATATAAAGCACACAAAACCTACAACTTCCGGATTTAAAAGCCTATATAAAAAGTAACTGATAAACATGATCAAGTTAAAAAATGTAGAGCTTGTAAGTGAAATAGATAGCTCTTCCTCCACTTTTGAAGGAAATCACGCGGTGAATTTTCAAAAGTCCCGCTCGATCTATGACAACAAACCAAACCGGATGTGACTTTATTTTTTTTTTTTCTGGCGGGCGTGTGATTAAAACATGTGGACATCAAGGACATAAGATCAACCATAAACTTACAAAAACTCTGAATAGAGATAGATTAAATATAAGAAACCGTTAGTTTTCTAACAAGTATGTATGCTTCTTTAAATAAATTAAGACAGAAATACTAAATGTCTTGTTTTGGCATTCCTATAATTAGGTTTTTACTTTTCAACAACTTTTTAAGCAGGAATTATAGATAATATGCAGCTACAAAAAGTTTTATTTCCTTTCTTTTTTTTTCTTTTTTTTTAAACACACCCTTTATTTAATTTATAAAGTAAAGCACACCTACCCGCCAATTCCTATAATGTATTTCATCTTTTCTTCTTCCTTCGACAGTCTTTCCTGACGTCAGCTGAAATGAAAGTCAGAAACACCAAACTCTGAGGCGAAAATCCAACAGATGTTAAGTTTTTAAAGAATTTAAACTTGTAGCTCCGATGCTGTCCTCTCCTCTTGTCTCTTTACTGAATAGTAGCTCGAGGCATTTCGCTTTATATCCAGCCTGCCTCGTACTGCGTCACGGTTTTCGCAGGCACCGGGCATTCTCGTGCTTCAGCGTGCTCTTGCATATCTTCCCCCGTCCTCGAGTCAGCCAATCAGATCCCACGCAGTCCCCCGACAACAGCCAATCAGAGCACGAGAACCACCACTTATTTACATATTTTCCCCCCACCTGCTGCGGTCCGTACTCTTCCATTCAGCAGTTAATCCTCCTCATGAGGCTACAGCTGTGGAAAACTACCATTGATGGTGTCGAATGGAAGCACTAAAATAACAGCTGTGTGATGTGTAATTTTTAGGGAGATGTCTGCTGATGTACTCACAGTTAAGGTGACATTACAGTAAATGGCAGTTAGCGACACAAACTTGGCTTTGAATTAAAGCAATTATTTTTAGGGAAATATGCACATTATTTAAAAGTACAGAGCAAAAATTGCTCACCACCATATACAGCTGAAAAACAAAATTACATACAGACATTAAATACAATGGAATATTATTGAAAAGTCAATTTATTTTAGAAGCTTTATTACTTAGTGAAACACATATAGATCAATTACACACAGATGGATGTTTGAAAGCCTTTATTTCTGTTAGTTATGATGATTTTCCGCTTACACCACAAATCATTTATCACTGCCATTTTTTTAAACATCACAGAAACCTAGAGTTTTAACAGAGTTTTGTAGACTTTTAAGAGCAACACCTGATATCAGAGTTCCTGCCTGCAGGTGGTTGGCCCATGTTGCTTTTTCAGAATAAACCCAGTCAAGCCAACTTGCCAACAAGCCTTGCCCTATGGGATCCAATGAAATATACAGAACTCACTGCAGGAATATTGCTTCTGGTCTGGGAATGCCTTGGCATCTTCTCGGAATGTCTGGGTGTAGGATGGATGGATTATAAATAAAATTTAAAAAGTGTTTCAGCATTGGTATTCAACCACCTTTAATGCTGCGTTATAAAAAATCAGCCGCAACCAACTGGCATCCAAAATGACCTAATTTAAAAAAAAAAAAACAGCATACCACCAAGAAAACCCCCTAGTAAAACATGCTGGTAGCAACATCACACTGTGGGGATAATTTTCTGAGAGGTTGATCAGAATTAATGGAAAGATGGATGGAGCTAAATATATGGCGATCCTGGAAGAAAAAAGGCTGTAAAAGATTTAAAACTGAAGTGGAGGCTCACCTTCCTCTAGATCAAACCTAAACAGCCAAAGTCCATTGGAATTGTTTAGAATAAGGCTTTTTTTTTCTTTACAATCATCCAGTCAAAGAATGGATGGATAGTAGTTGTCTGATTTTCCTATTTTAATGCATGCAACCATTTAACCAGTGAGGTTAAATCTGAACATATTTTACCCTTTAAAAAGAAGCTGTTAAAGCTCCTGCAATAAATGAAAAAATGCACATTAATGCACATTAAGAAAAAAATTTATTTAATATTGCTTTACTTTATGAGTGTTATGGCTTGTGACACAATTATTATCTCACATATGTGTGTCAGGCTTGTGAGGACAGTGAGCTTTTTTTTTTATTATCAGACAGCAAGTTAAAAGAAACCCCTTAATTGGGGCGTGTCAATGGTTCAAATGGGAACTAGAGCAATAATATGCTGCTTTTCTGTCTGCAATAAATATTTTATCTAAATTGAAATCAATAAATAAAGTGTTTACCTCTCTAATGTTGGGTTACATGCAGAATAGTAACTGTTTTTATGGAAATTTAATTCAGCATACAATCATAAAATGTTGCCCTGTGATTACTAATGTCTCTACGTGTCTGGACTTTGAGTACTTGTCTGGAGATTGAGTCTTCTAGATTAATGTGTGGCCGAGGGAGGTCTTTGGTGAACTGTGACAGTTCTCTAGAACTGATGATGTTACAAAATTCTTCCAGACCATGATAAAACACATTTTTCGTTTGTCTTATCTGGACTGTCCCACAGCCCAGGACAGACATGCAGGTTATTTTCTTACCAGTTGAAATGGTGAAAGGTTATTGATTTTGAGGTACTGTACAATTCATGCTCACTATGTTTTCATTAATGAAAAATTACATGCCTTCCTTCTCTAAGCTCGTTGTTCAGCTATAAATCCCAGTAACTGTTTCCATAACACACCGCGGTTTAAAGTAGACACAGCCTCACATTTTAGGGTCTATCATGTCAAATGGGTTGAGGATATTGTTTTTCAAACAAAAACATTTCAGGCTCTTGAAGGAGGAATTAATTATTTTTTGTCAAATTTACAGTCAGCTTTAGACCATGAACAATAAAAGTCAACATGATCATTTTAATCTGAGCAAAAATTTTACAGCAAAATGACAGACATATATTTGTGTTGTGCTTTTACAGTCAAAATGAGCATTTATATTTCGGAAGAGCAATGAAGTCAGGTTTATGCCAGCATTTCTCATGACACTGGTACATCATAAATAAAATTAAAAAAATACAAATACTTCACTTTACATTATGATTTCTATTTAGATTTCATTTGAGTTCAACAATAGGCACTCAGTTCAGCCATAAAGCCATTGTTTCCTGTTTGGAAACAATGTGAAAACATGATGTTCTGGAAAGAAAGGTTGAACCTTTTATCCAGAATTCCTGCTTCAAAAAGTGAACAGAATTTGAACTTAACTTTTAAAATGGTTTACTTGTCCTACTGTTATGTAACAAGCCAAAATACACAGTTTATGCTCACAAAATGATAGAAAAAACATAAAACAGTGACATTCTGTAATGAACCAACTCTTCTGTTAAGAACAAATCCTGTAGTGCAAATCAACATCAAAAACACAAATGTTACCATGCATGTGGTTGCTATGTTCTCCTGCCCTGTTTCAAGAAGCTGAAAACATAGAAAACATCAACAATAAAATTAATTTTAATTCCATCTAGAAGGTGTTTAATCTTGTTCCAATATTTCTGCTGTTATTAAAAACAAGTTGAAATTGAAACCATCCAAATGGGCAAAATTAAAGCTGGATAAATCTTATTTAGCTAATATTAAATAAAGATACAAAATATTGCAAATAGTGTTTGCTTGCCTCTCCATATCATTGCATTTCAGTGATTCAGTTGCTTTCATGGCCACAGGTAAATAAAATCCAGCACCTAGGCCTGCAGACTGCTTCTTTCAACATTTGTGAAAGAATAGGTTGCTCTAAGTTCAGTCAATTCCAGGGTGCTATTTCCTCTCTACAAAATATTCACCAGTCAGCTCTTAATGGTGTTATACAAAAGTGGACCAACAGCAACTTAGCTATGGTGTGGCTCGCTATGTAAAACAGCAGATAGCAGATGCTGAAGATCATAGTGCACAGACGTCACTGAGTTTCTGCAGAGACAGACCTCCAAATTTCATCTGGCCTTTAGATTAGCTCAATAACTGTGTTTAAAGAGGTTTGTGAAGTGGGTCTACATGAACAAGCAGCTGCATCCATGCCTTACAGAACCAAGGTTGATGAAAAAAACCTCAGACGTAGTGGTGTAAAGCATGTCACCACTGGACTAGAGCAGTGGAGACCTGTCCTTTAGTGTGGTGAATCAACTCAACCCAACAGAACAGCTTTGGGATGAACTGGACTGTAAGCCAGGTATTGTTGTCCAACAGCAGTGTCTGACCTCAAAAATGCACTGTGGGAGGAATGGTCAAAAATACCATAAAAGCACCTCTAAATCTTAAGTAACGTATTCCTAGATGAGATGAAACTGTTACAGCTGCAAAGGGTATGCTGAAATTATATTAAATTAATAGGAAGATGAAAGAGAAAAATAGGAAGATGCTCAAGTTGAAATGTTTGCAAAGGAAGGCAAGCGAATACTTTTGGCAATATAGTGTTTTTCCATCTGAGCAGACAACTAACATCCGCCATAGGAATTTTTTTAAACAATTGCATTAGAAAAGAATATACATTTATTTCTTTTCCCATGTCCAATATAAACTGGAATCTTTGCATGTACTGGGTTAGTACTCTGTTCAGTCATAAATACATGCATGTGGAAGGAAGTAAAGTAAAAACTTTATTTAAAGGTTTGCATTGTCTGATGTAGGAAGTTTGCTCTCACAACAGGCACACACGTACAAACCAAATACGTACTGTTCATTTGTTTTAGAGATATTTTTCAAATGTGGGTTTTCTGGACCAGAAAATGCAGATGTGTAGTTATCAGTACAATGCAGGCACATCAGAATACACAATACAGTACAAGCATTAGTTCACAAAGCAACTGAGGCCAGAAAGAGAAAAGACTGACATAAAGAAATGTTAGTATATTTGGAGCTTTTAAAAATGCCAGAATAATTAAGATAGAGCTTAGAAAGACCTTAAAGATACAGCAGCTATGAGGTAAAAAGAAAGAGATATGAAGGCATCTTTCACTTTGCTACATCTGCATCTGACACAATTATATCTTCAAAAAACCTTCAGTGTGTGAGAGCAGTTTGTTTTAGTGGTGCTCTCACATGAACTCTCTCATGCAATTAAGTTGCATCTCAAAAACTCTCATATTTTTGCGACAAAAGCCGTGGAAACACTCCAAATTTTGGGCTTTAAAAAGTGCACTTTTCAGTTACTCTGATTTATGCTTATTATCATATCAGAGTCAGACTTATAATCGTTCTTAACAGATATTACATCACTGGAAAAATAACAAAATCAATCACATGCCTCATCATGGTCCAAAAATTCAATATGAATCCCAAATAAGGTCCTACAACAGGCAGCGGCAACTTCCAATAAAAACAGCTTTTGTAACAGAGCAGCCACTTGTTCTACATTTTCAAGCAGGGAGAGTATCGCACTTTCAGCATGAGGACAGAATTGCTGATGGTGCAAATATCTTATGACAGAGTGGTTCTCTTTTTGTTTAGGGAATAACAAGATAAATCAGTTGGATGTGGATAAAATAAGAGAGGAAGTGTCAGCTTGCTGGACATCACTCTGTCGCCCCCTGTATGCACACAAACAAATGTTTAAAAGTGATACACAGATTTTAAAGACTTATGCACAATTTATGCACAATCTGCATGACCCTTTCAGTGCAAAAGATACGCAATAATTGACTCCATTAACCTATTTATTTCATCTTCATAAAAAAAAAACAAAACAAAACAAAACAAAACAAAAAAACAAAACAAACAAACAAAAAAAAAAACAAAAAAACCCCCAGCCCTTTTGAAACAATTCTGACTTTGGATATTTTACAAAATACTGATGAATCATTCAGTTTGAGGGAGTAAATGCAAGCCTCACATTAACGTATCTCCTATTATGAAGTTAAAGTTGATTTTTATGTTGATAGTTGTTCTCCATAACACACAGGATGTTTTTGCCAGAGCCTGTGCAGACTCTCCAACAAAAATGTGTTGTTATGGTGGTAACAACAGGAGTGCCTAGGTTTTTGTGTGTTTTTGTGCAGTGCTGACGTCTGTGGATTTGTTGGGTGGAGGAGGCTATTCATTTTCAAAGCTTTGCAGCATTTAAAGAAATGGGGAACAATAAAAGATAATGGCTCAGGCTGTAACTCTGTTTAGGATAGCAGTGGATCTTTGTTGGTTGCATTACTGACTGTCACTGTTCTGGGGATCAAAGATCACTCATCATTTGAGGTAAAATCACAGCTAGTTGAAGCTTTAAAAACATCCCGATTATTTTTTATAGGATGGGGACAGGGCTGTATGCAGAGTTGTGCATGCTTTGTTTCATTCTGTTACAGCTTACTTTTCACCAATCTCTGCATGGAGTAGTAGATCTTGTTTGAAAATGAATCAATATTTTCTTAGTCAAACTTTTGACAGTACTCATTCGTCTGTCAAAACGTGACAGTAATTTGACTGTAATGGCACTTTGAAAGTTACTTCTTACTCTCTTGTTCACAGTGTATCTCTCAGGCTGCTAAGATAGTATAGTACCATGCCTAATAATCTGGGTTTTTGGCAACTCAGTTATGACTATGTTTCAGCTATAACAATCGCATTTGTCTACCTTAAGAACTTACCCTGAAAAAATTCAGATTTACACTAAAAATCTAAGACATACTTAAATTATCATGAAGCAACTTTTCAGATCTTGAAACTTTGTTGAAACTTAAAGTAGCTGATCTGAAAGTTTTCAAAAATACAGCACCATTAAGAAATGCTGAAACTGTCGACATGTATAGAGCAAAGAAGAGGATAATTTGGCTTTTATGCAACAGATATATCCGGTTACGCAACAGTTTAAACGTACAATAGTACATGTTCCTTATTCTAAAAATTCAAATTTGCTTGTAAGGTACTTCTAAAAACGGTAATAACTGCTGTGTGTAGATGAGCTAGAATGTTTAATTTTGAACACAAATAATGCTTTGCAAAAGTATTCATATAAACTTTTTAAATTTTGTCATGTTACGACCACAAGCTCTAATCTACTTTTACTGGAATTTTGTGGGGTAGACTGACACAAAGTAGTGGATAATTTTTATTATGTAACTTGCATTCAGCCCCTTAAGTCATCCTTTACTGCAGCTCCAGTTGCATGTCTTTTGGGGTATATCTCTATCAGCTTTGCATATCTGAAATTGTTTGCCCTTTCTTTTTTGCAAACAGATCAAGCTCACTCACACTGAACGAAGAGCATCCATGGACAGAAAATTTCAAGTCTTGGTACCAATGGTCAACTGGATTTAGGTTCTGGACTTTGACTTTGACCCATTAACTCTGCCCCTGCTGAGCAAAATTATCCCCATAGCATGATGTTTCTACCACCATGTTTTATCAAGGGGAAGGTGTATTCTAGGTGATATATAGGCTCACGAATTAGCTAATTTCAGATGGTTGCACTTGATTTTATATAAGGTAGTGGAGCAAAATGGATTGAATACAAATGCAGGCCACACTTTTTAGAATTTATTTGTCATAAATTTGAAAACCAAGGATTTTTTTTCCCCTTCCAGTTTCTAATTATGCGATACTTTTTATTGGCATGTCACGTAAAATCTTAATAACATACAAACAAATTTGTCATGAGAAAATATTTTAAAAATTAATGGGGCATGAATACCAGTGAAAGGTACTGTACATGCACAGCTCTGTAATGTGCTGAAGTTTGATATCTGTGTGGATATGTAGTTGGTAATGTGATAAACCCATTATATAGAACAAAGTCATCTTGTGGCTAAAATAGGAAAAACAACAGGGGCTCATTTTACCTTCACCTTTAAAGTCTTGAGCTTCTCACGGTCATTGCTCCACAATCATTGATTTTGGCCTGGAA
Organism: Anableps anableps; assembly: GCA_014839685.1. Lineage (NCBI taxonomy): Eukaryota > Metazoa > Chordata > Actinopteri > Cyprinodontiformes > Anablepidae > Anableps > Anableps anableps. Next base: position 19,504,062 of record CM026070.1, on the reverse strand, counting down.
AATGGGAAAACAAAAACATAGTCAGAATTTCTAAAAGCTTAGCAGCTGCAGGACAATGCACCAGAAACTTGAGCCAGCTCTGCCAAGATAAAATATGCCAAGATTCAGTAGCCTATGGTTCTGTACCTCACAGAGTTTTTAATTGCCCCCTGTGGAACAGACTGCTGTTCCTGCTGTCGCTTCTCCTGCTCCATCCTGCACACCCACACAAACACATAAAAACAGCTTTCATTAGAATTTCTGCTGGTGCCCATATTCATGTGAATCCATTAGTGTGCAACAAGTAAATAAATTTTAGACCCTTAAGTTACGGTTTGAATGCCATCAAGTTTGAAGGATATGCATGAGATTTAGTCAGTCACCACCAAAATCAGATAAAATTTGATTTTACCTTTCCCTGCGGGCTTTAATCCTTTCTTCATCATATCTAAAAGAAGAGCACAGTTAAATCTTTAAATCAGAGAATACGTCCACCATCTCAGTCTTCTAACAGAAATGCAAGATTAAGACTATTAAACTTTTATTCCAAACAGATCAGATCAGAGTTTTTCTTAAGTACATTTACATGCATCAATATTTTACAGCTGAAATAACTGTTACCTGTTCTCCTGCATCTCCATCTAGTGGTCATAAGTACTTACTGCATCACACACTCAGGAACATGGACGTGCTCCATGGGAACAATCTCTGCAAGTTCATCCAAACTGTGGACGTACTGGATTTTATTCATGAACTTTACACTGCAGAGAGGGACAAAAGAAAGAGATAGAGTTATAGCAAATAACACTTTACCACTTGTGCTTTCAGTATTGGATCTCTTTTATTCATCCTGTTCCGGCCCAATGACAATCCTTAACTTGGTTTTAATTTGGTCTAGCTTCAGACAAGATGTATTAGAACCTGAACTACACCAGAATTAAAGTTGGATTTAGTTTCAACAACTCCAGTGTGTGGATTTGTAGACCAGTTCATGCTTGTCCCTTATAACACACTTGATCTGTGCGTTTTTTCTATGGTCTGGCTATGGTCTCATGAAAACTCAAAAAATATTCTAAAATCCTGAGTGACTACATCAGAATACTCTAGTAGCTGTGGTTACTGGGTGGCCAACATTTTGTTACTTTTCATATATGGTAGTGTTTTTCCAATGTCTGGCCCAGTACGTGATAAAAAAAACAAACAAACCCCCTTTTCCCCAGATTTTTATAATACTCATCTTTTTTTTTTACAAATTTAAATATTTTATCATTTATCAGTTTTCCTTCATTTGCTTTTTTGTGGTGAAAAAAAACTACTACAGCTTTAATCTCAAGTTCTTTCAGGATGGAGCCATTCAGTGACTGAGTTGTTGCTGTTACCTGATGAAAGGCCTGGATATCGCCAGAACAGTGCGTATAAACCATGTAGGATGAGCAATGACCAGCGACTTGAGGTTCTTCCTCAATCTGCCATCGGCAAAAACAAAAACACAATGAATTAAAGGTTGTGTTTACAAGTATAAGTGAATATTCAGCTGTATTTAGTAGACATAGAAGACACTGAACAATAAAACACTGGTTTTCCAACCCCTTCTTGGTATAAACGGAGCTGTGAGTCACCTTCAGCCCACTGACTGATAGCATGTGACAGTTTCTGTTACTCTCTCTGTTATATGTGTCAGTATTAGCATCGCACATATCTGTCTGACCTTGGAGAAAAATATTCATTGGTTTTAAACAGCAGAGCATCCCTAACACAACTTTCAGTATACAAATTCAAAACTGAGTCAGTACTGGATGTTAGTCTTTATAAAATATTCCTGCTTACCTTCTGTCAATCATTTGGTAGCATTTTTTCAGCCAGCTGATTCCAGGCATCTTATTCCGGGGGGTGGCTCCATTCATGTAAATGATCAGGTAGTCTTCAGCCACCAGCATCTCAAGACTGCTGACCACATATCTGCAGGTCAAAGGGGTGAGGATTTATTTTATGGTTACAAGTTTACTATATAAAAAAGTCAGCTCTAACCAACAGACGTACAGAAAGAGGTTTTCCATGATGTAGTGGTAGTCTGGACAGCTGCTGTCAGGCAGGTAACAAGCAGAGAATACAATGATGGCATTTAGGCCTTCACCATAATAACCTGGTGAGAGAAACAAAGAATAATTCTTCTGAAATCTACATTGTTTTATTCTGATAATATCTTTAAATCAGCATCCAAACCTTCTCCAGCTGACACTGACCTCCATGTGTGATGACTCGCAGGTAAGGTTTGATGATCTGCATATCGATACGGTGCTCCTGCTCCCCGATAATCACAGTTCTCCATAGTCGCCCATTATTCGCATTCCCATCCTCAGCTGGTGCTCCGGAGCTTCCACCCGGACCCGCCTTGGCCGAAGCCACTGGCGTGTCATCTGGACAGGAGACAGGTCTGGGTTTTTAATTAATTGCTTTGGTTGAAGAGGATATCGGAGGAATGATGCTCCTTTTATAATGACCAATTTATAATGACCCAGGTTTTATATAAAAAAAAAATGGGAATGACTGAATTCATTGTAAAGCATCTTTGAGGGTCTGAAAAGCACTCTATAAGTCTGAAGTCATTACCCAAACAGCTTTTCTCTTCATGACTGCCAAGTGGTAGGATTTGCTTTATTACTTCTTTTTTCTAGTTTCACCTGGAATCACGACGATAATGTACTGCTGGTGGAGGCATGTTGGAGCTAACCAGTAGGATTGGGGGTCGTTATAAATCTGTTTCTCTGGTGATAATTTTCTGCAGAAGTAGCAATAATGCAACAGCTCTGCAGGAAGCAGGGTTGGGACTTTAAAATTGACTTAATATAATGTTTGGACCAGACCACATGGAAGGTAATTTTTAGGAGAGTGGAGTTTTTGATTAAATAATTTTTAAAAAGCAAAACAAATAGGAAAAACTGACTATGGCATGTTCTACAGGTGATAAATATGACAATGTGATTTTACTGAAAGGTGTGGCAAGCAGCCTTGAATTTGTTGCAGGAGTTGTCGCCACTTTGGATATTTGTCCTTAACATATCACCTTAGACGAAGATTTAGAGCCTCTTTATTAACCATATCAGAGTCCAGAACAGTTCGAGGATTTTTGATCAAGAAGATAGTTGAAACTGTGAAATGTTTTTGATTTATTCACTTTGATAGGATTAGTTTCAAAGAAACTACTTGCAAAACATAGTTCACACAATAGGGAAACCTACCCAGTCAACAGATATAGCCTTATTTCCTAAATCAGTGACCTTGTTCTGATTAAAAACTGTGCATTTATGAATTTTCTACCTACCTTCCCACTCCAGGTCATTGCCGTTGGTTATGAACTCCAGTGAATCTGTTTCATCTGGTGTATCAATGTCATCCACATTGATGTCCAGGTCATCTGGGGTGTCCAGAAAATCATCTGACAGCAGGGAACCTTCACTTTGGTCCAAGGACAGATTCATTTCAGGGGCCACCAGGGTGCGGCGTTTGCGGTGAGACGAAGACACCCCACCTCCTCCTCCAGGTGGACTCACATGTAAGGAGTTAGGAGGAGCTTCAGCAAGAAATTGAAAAGCAGGCTCCCTTTATGACAAATTCAAACAGTATTACGTCCATATTAGCCAGTGATAGTTCTGTACTTACAGACTCTGTTGTCTGTGAGACCACAGGAGGGGTCCATATCGCCGTACTCTGGGAGAGGTCTGTCGGGAAAACATGGCTTATTAAGTTTGGCACACCAATCTTAAACCACAGACTCATTCTAACATGAACTGTTGTGCTTAGGGTGATGTTTAATAAACTTTTGGGATTTTGCCACTGATCTGGAAAAAGAGGAGTAAGCGGAAGAGAATAGAGGTGCTTATTAAAGTCTTGCTCTGGAGACTAGAAGATTACAGGGCTGCCAGTGAGGGTTTCAGAGGAGAAAAAAGGGGGAGGAGAGATAAAGTAGATAACCAGAGGAAGGGAAGATGGAAAAATAGTCTTTGCATACAAAAAAGTCGATCTTTATTTCCCTTCATGCTGTTTACTGAACAAACAGAGAAGAAAATGCTGTCAAAATGTGCTTCTTTTTGCTGCACATGTCTATCTTTGGTATTAAGCAAAGATAATGCAAATATGTTTATGGTGTCTTGGAAAAGAATTTTTTGATACTTTATCACATTAAAACCACAAACTTTAATGCATTTCATTGAGATTTTTATGACAGATGAAAGCAAAGTAACGCATAACATTGTGAATTGGAAGTCAAAGGATACATGGCTTTCTTAATATTTTTCACCAAATAAATGTTAAAAAAATGTTCCATGCCTTTGTATCCAGCCACTTTTAATCTGATACCCCAAAATGAAATCCAGTTTAACCAACTGAATTCAGAATTTAAATAATTAGTACAGAAAAGTCCACCTGTGTGTGCTTTAATCCAGCTGTTCTTTACCTTCCAGCAGAACAATAACATAGGCATCTAGCTAGAGCTAGGTTCAGAATCTGTGGTAAGGCTTAAAGCATTGCTGTTGACAGATGCTTTCCATCCAATCTGAGGTTTAGCAGTTTTACAAAGAAGAATGGGCAAAACTGTTAGTGCGTAAATGTACTAAGCTGATAGACATACCCCAAAAGACTTGCAGCTGTAATACAGAAGCAGGTGCTTCTTTAAAGTTTTGACTCAGAAGGGCAGAAAACAAATATGCAGTACATTTTTCAAATTTTTATTGTAAATAATTTTGACAACTACCTCTATTTACCCCTCATCTTCACAGTTATGTACTACTTTGTGTTGCTCTATGACATTTCCCAATAAAAACACATTAAGGTTTATGACCACAATGTAACAGCACCTGAAAAAGTTTAGTTTTTCAAGGGGCAATATAAAGATGTTTTTTTGTAATACCAGCTGAGCTGTTCTGCAGGTTTGGATTTAGTTCATTATCATAAAAAAACTATTATTATGTACAGTGTGTGATTTAATGTGTTTCCCACAAGCCCAAAACACACAGGCTGCACTTCAGAGAAACAGGCTTGAGGCTGACTACATACTCCCTGAGGACTCCTGCAGCGATTACTGCTGCAGTGCCTCCTTTGTCCAAGATAAAGCCTTTTTGCAAAAAACGAGGACTCACTGCAGGAGATTTTATCATTTTTGACAAAGGCATGATCCTCTCTTTTCTTCATCTTTGTGGCTGCATCATTGCCAGTCTATGAACTCAAATAACAAATAAAGCTTACCTGCAGGAGAGAGAACGATGCAGTTTTGTCAGAGCCGATTCAGTTTAGCTTTTAGACCTCACACACATCTATATTTGGTTTGCTTAGTCATTCCCTTTCTGAACAGCTTGTGGCAAAAATATTAAAGCAGAGCATCTATCAGTGCTATCTAGCAGTTGTTTGCTATTACTGCCTGTGTCTATGGCCAAAAGCTGCCACCATTTTCCTGGGGTGGTGTTGTTGATCATTCACTGCTGATGCATCACATGACGTGGACTGAGACCATTTACAGACAGAGCTGCACCTGCTCCCTTGCTTCCTGCCTCCCTATTTGATGAAGAATAAGGAAGGAGGGAGGAGGAGGGAGCCCAGGACTAAGTCCCACCACAATATCCTGCTACTTCATTTTCTCCCTTTTAGCTCTGCATTCCAACCTGAACACACCAGCTAACCATTGTTTATCTATCGCTATATTATTATAGCTGACAGATAATTAAAGAATAATCTTTGCTGTTGGATATTTTGTTATGTCTTGGGGATTTCATTGTTCAAATGTCACACACTATATACAGATGTTTCAAACCACCACAAAAATAAAACATCCCCTGAAGAAAAATGTACATTCACACAGTGCCATGCATAAGTATTAATGTTCCTTAAGCTTTTTCACATTTTGATACAGCGTTAATGTATTTTAAAAGGATTTTATGAGACAGACTGACTTATCGTAGCACATAATTGTAAAGTAGAAGGAGAATGACTCATATTTCATTAACTGAAATTGTGTTCGGCTTCATACATCTTCTCACCAACTCTGGCCAGCCTCCCTCTCCCTGCTGAAGAAAATCATCCCAACAGAATGATGTGGCCACCATCATGTTCCACCATGGGGATGGTGTGTTAGAGGTGTTAGTTTTCCACATTTTGCACGTATAAGCCAACTAGTTCACTTCCAGTCGTCTTTTACTTCCATGTTCTCCATTCGTAGAGTTGCCTCCGTTGTGCCCATCCCTCACAGGGAATCTGTCTGACATTGTAAGACAGATTTGTGGAGTGCATGACCAATAGCTGTGATGTTGACAGATTTTCGCACATGAGCAGTGGCTCTCCACAGCTCCTCCAGAGTTACCTAGGGAGTCTTGGCAGCTCGTCTGGTTCATGCTCTCCTTGCCCAGTATGGTAGGGTTACAGTTTTGCCATACTTACATCCATTTTTGAATGTTTTGGAAGATGTTCAAAGCTTCAGATATTGTTTTAGAACCTAACTCTGATTTAAAGTTTTTCTAAAGTTTGATTTCGGACCTCTCTGCTGTGTTCCTTGGTCTTGATGATGCCGTTTGTTCCCTAATGTTCTCTAACAAAACTATAGGACCTTCACAGAACAGCTGTAATCATGCGAAGTTAAATTACATGTGGACTCTATTTAAGAATTAAATAAGTTAGCAAGCCATTTGGTTGCCCTAGATTTTATTTAGAGGTATCAAAGTAAAGGGAGGTAAATACAAATGCTCTCGACACTTTTCATATTTTTACTATTATTTCTACCTAACAACTGAGTTGTATTGATTTGTCTTATAAAATCCCAGTAAAATACATTGAAGTTTGTAGTTTCAACATGAGAAAATGTGAAAGTGTTAGAGGGATTTGAATACTATTGCAAGTCACTTATGGATTATTAAGCAAAGCTGGACACAGGACACCTAAAACTATACAAACAAAGTGAGATTATTCCAAAAAATGAGTATGTTTGCAAAAATAAGATGACTGACATTTATAACATATTGTCTAGATATGTTCATCTTGAGAAAAATTATTCCCCAATGAATTGATTAACCCACTAACTAGGTGATGTGTTACAAACTCTATATATTTGTTGCATAGTTTGAATCTGCCAACGTCAACCTTTTTGCATATTTGTCACATCGATAACTATTTTATAAAGAAATACTAAACAAAAAGTAGAAAGGTCTCACCTGGGGAAGTCTTCATCCTGCCACTCGTCTTTTACTTCCATGTTCTCCATTCGTAGAGTTGCCTCCGTTGTGCCCATCCCTCAGAGGGAAGAACACAGATCTGGAGGAGGGAAGAAAAACTTCTATTAATCAGTATTTATTTGTTTCATGTTAAAATACAAACTACTGCAAGGCCTCACTGGAGAAACATCTTGTCCTAAATGCTGCCCTAAAAGAGGGATTTTGATCAAATAATTGACTCTCTTTCATTACAGTTTAATAGCTGAAGCCATTACGGATCACATGGTTTTCAAACCCCTGCCCACAGAAGCACATGTGAAAGCCATGTGACAGACTGGGACAGAGCCTGTTTTCTGGGCTCAGCTCCCCTCAAAGTCAAACGGCATGGACAAACTTCCTTCAATGTGGAATTTAAGAGGCCAGTGTGGAGCACCGTGTTCTGGCTTAATCCTCCCTCTTTGCTCCCTAATCCTTCCACACGCTTACTTTTTGATCTCCTTTAACACTGGAAGCTTTATACTACAGAAATAACATGCATTCATCCACCCACTAAAGGTTGAAAATATGTGACATTCTGATAAAAGCTAAGGAAATACAGAGCCTCATAACTGACTGCACAATAGATGGTGGCAATAATAGGTCAACGACTGCTCTGAAGTCATCAGATTTAACGATGACATCCAGATATATTAAAGTGACACACCAGACATTTATGTACAATTTGTCAAATTATCTTCTGATATAGTTCACTTATTGAATATGTCATGATCTTTTTCAACTTGCTTTGCTATTTTGTTGTGAAATGCTGTTTAATGAAGATAAAAATCATCCTCCCAAAAACAAGCTTCTGCTCACACAATCCTATCTTTTTTTTACTTCTTTATTTCCATGTTTAAATCAAGGACTTATATTCTGTATAGCTGCAGGAAGTCATCTAGCCATGTGCTAAAATGGATTTTGGGAAAATTTGGCAGCAATTAAACACATAGCAAAATATCGGAGCAGACTGGAACGAAACTCAAATGCTTCAGAATCTATTAAAAGTGGCTCATCTGGCATAGTGTTTACTAATACCAGCTGATGAGCTCCATTATTGCACCTCTTGTCATGTCATTGACCCAATCATAAACAAAATTGAATTAGCTTTTTTTCCCTTCCTTGTGCTTTCTAACAAGATATTTTGTGAAATCCTGCAATAAATCTAGATTACTTCACTTCCCACTGTTTTTTTTATTGCCAGTATAGTTTTTTAAATGAAAAAAGTACATCACTGGATAGTTTCTTTAACACTGCTCACCAGTAACCCTTTAATGTCTATTCTGGGTGCACTGGATCCAAAAAAGTCATGTTGTCTTTGTATTGAATCCATTATGTCTGAGGAGTTTCCACTGTTTAGCAGATTATTTCAAAGTCCCTGATTAAGGGAATATTTAGGGACAAAGAGCTTTAGTGAAGGGCTGCAAAGACATAAAGCACATGGATGGGTAACTGCACCATGAGCTGACGATAGCAGATGAGTGCATTCCCCTCAACGGTTCATAACACTAATGTTAGACAAGCAAATTGAAGCACTTGGGCTTCAACCAAGGTAAGGCATGGTGGCAAGAGAGATAAGCACCTCTTTAGGTATGCAAAAAAAATAAATAAATAAAAAATAAAAAATCAACACATGCATACATAAAGAAAAAGACATAATGAAGACATTTCCCCCCAAACACTCAAACATCAAGGATGGACATGCATCTTTAAAATAAAAAGGATCAAGGTGGTTTTGGCACCAGTGCTTGTGAATAAACGTAAACTGGATGACATCACACCCACAAAGGTGAGATTTCCACAGATCTTAAATCATGCATGAAGAATTAAGCAAAAAATTATAGACTGCACCATTAAGTCATAATGGGAATAACATAGCCATAATATATAATCATAGTGACTATTTGCGTCCTTTAAATGCAGTGAAGATAAACTGATGTGTATCTTAAGACAATGAAAAAAGATCTGCTTGCACAGGTATGCAAAAAAAAAAAAAAAAAAAAAAAAATAGTGTCAAACCATTAAGAATTAGTGAAAGATACCTCAGTCTTTTCATCAAAATCCATCACAACCAAAGATGCTTCTGTTTCACCTTTACCATAAAATGGCTCCACTGCCTTTGTAGGTCACCCCAAACTGAACATCCCATGAAAAATATTTAAATAATTTAAGATAATAACAGACAATTTGTGTTATCAGTACCAGATGTCTGACCTGTGCAACAAGCAGAACATAAAGATGTTAAATAAAGCCGCTTTACTCACATGAATGGTGAGAGATCCCCTCCAAACCTCCCTCAGGTCTATGTCTGAGTCTCTTTCTCCTACTCGGTCACAGATGCAAAGATTTCAGGAGAGAATCTCCCATATCAACTGAGGAGCATGGGTCAGTCTGTCTTTCATTAATTTATATGCATACACATTCATGCACAGACACAGTCCTACAGTGTCCTCAGTATCAGCAACTAGCAGGCAGCAGGTGTCTGAAGACAGGGGAGATCTCTGTTGTCGATCACCCCTCCTCTCCTTCTGCTCCAGCCACCTTTGTTGGAGAGAGATTGGCCGTGAGGAATGAGCCGATTGCCTGTCTCTCAACCCACCAAGACACAAAATTCCTTTATTAATGGGAATGCATCTGCTCTGGCATCATGGCTGTTCTCTCTAGCTTCCCTTTTTCTCCTCATGTGGATTCATGTACATCCTCACAATTTCATCACTTTCAAATCTTTTCCCTTTATATAAAATCCTCCACAGCACCAGGATAATTATCCCTACAGTAACTTGGGGGAATTGAGCTTTAGTCTCTGTCTCCTTTACTCTGCTGGATAATCCTGCAGTTGTTTTTTGTCGTCCTCTATGTGGCTGCTGTTCCCTGGCAACAGCATCTCTCTCTCTCTCTCTCTCTCTCTCTCTCTCTCTCTCTCTCTCTCTCTCTCTCTCTCTCTCTCTCTCTCTCTCTCTCTCTCTCTCTCTCTCTCTTTCTCTCTCTCTCCCCCCTCTCTCTCTCTCACCTCCCTCTCTGTCTCCTTGCCCCAATTTCTTTCACATAGCACAACACAGTCCTTCATGCAACATGAAGTATGCAGTACCTTACTTCACTTTTAGCCAGCCAATCATCTCACAGTTACAGATGTCCCGCATTGTGACTTTTCTATACTGGCCATGCTTTGTGTAGTGCATCACTATACAAAAGCCGGTTTTCCACATTGAAATACAGGTTCAGAATATCCTCAACCCTAAAATATAATAAGCAATAAGTGTCTACCATATTTTTTGTTATATGCTGTTTCAGCTCGGATGTCATATTATTATTACCTAATAATAACAACAATAATAATAATGATAATTGTCATTATGACTATTATTATTTAACATTTTAATTAAAGAATACAATACAAAAAATATGCAAAATTATAAAATATCTTAGAACTAATAGTTAAAAAAGATATTTATTTTTGCTTATTTAATAATGAAATAAAAACAAACACAATATCTGTATTAGGTTCAATGAAATTATTATAAATGTGCATGAATTTAATAATAATAATAATAATAATAATAATAATAATAATAATAATAATAATAATAATAATAATACCTAGAAGACCAAAACATTTATCAATAATTTTTCCGTTCAATTTAGCAAATGGGGTTAAGTGCGCTTCAAAGTACTTCCGTCTTTGCTCAATTAACAGTAGAACAGAATTGAAATGTCGAAAACAATATATTAAAACCCCTTTATTGGTTATTTTTCTTGAAAGTATCTGTATTTAATTCTCTGCAATGTGTTTAACATGCATATGGCAAATATATGTCCATTTTAGGTCCTACTTTATGGTCGGTCTTGTAGGAGCGGAGGTGGGGAGGTACTATCTTGACGTTGAGTTCTTCGGCTTCGCTGCTGTTTGTCCCAGACTGTGGTACTGTACTGTACCGGGGAGCTCGGCTAAAATGGCTGCAAGCAACTATTTCGGGTTCACACATGGTGCCAGTCAGCAGTACAGGTATTTCACATCATATAAGTTGTTGTCATTGTTCGAGTTAGGTCAAGGTTACGGGTTTCAGGAGGATATCGGAAGAATCAGGGTCGCCAGAAGGCTATCTCGACCCTCTGGTTCGGTGACGGTTAGCTAACGTTAGCTAACCGAACTGGCAGGCCAGCGTTTAACCGAGTAGCAGCTTGACATTAGATGAACCCCACATTGCGCACATCCTCTGTGGAAAAGCAGCTTTAGGCGGTTCGGTTTTTGTACTTCATGCTGAAGCGTGACATAACAAGGAAAGACAGGCATAGCAGGGTTTATGCGGATCGGCAATGGAGTTGGTTGCGGCAGGTAAGATTTTGGCCGGTGTTTGGGATTATGGAAGCTCACATTGCTCTAGCAGTGCCGAGCTCTCTCAGCAGTCAAAGTTTTTGGCATAAACAGAATTAGAGGGATTCTTGTGGGAAGGCAGAAAACCTGCTAATTAGTGAAACATCCGCCAGGTTTGACTTTTGCAAGTTTGAATCATCAGCAAATCTCCTGTAAACCTGTCAGGTAATCTAATAATTTGAATTATAATTATTCTGCGGTCAGTATTCTGTGAAGGTTTCCTGATGTTCTGGTTCGGATTACAGCCAACAAATTAGACAGACAGGAATATTTTTATAGCTCTGCCTGTGCATCATTAAAGTTTGCACAACCCCAGGCTTAATTTACCACAAAACGTTTCTTTGCATGAAAACTAAAGTATGTTACACTGCTGACATGTACCAACCAGGAAAGCATCAATAACCTTTGACAGCTCTGTTTGTTTATTTTATAGATCTTAATTTACAGGGGGCAAGTGTAGGTGACAATTGTAGTCTAGATCTGTAATGCAAAATACTGATTTAGAATTGTGTGTTTTGTTTTATTTTTTTTAAATATAGTCGCTAATAAAAAGAGCCAACAACAGTACCAAATGCTGTAAATTGTATGAGGTTTTTTTTTTTTTTTTTTTTTTTTTTTTTTTTTTTTTTTTTTTTTAACATTTTAAAACAGCCCACTGTGTTTTTGTGTTTAAAAAAAATGCTGATAGGAAATTTAATAATATGAATAGGTTATTATGGTATATGTTATTGGAAGACATTGCTGATAATACTTGAACACACAACTACACAGTCTGAAAACAAACAAACAAACAAACAAATGTGATTATTATAAATTACAAAAAAAAAAATAAAAAATTAGCACTTCAGTTAAATCCTAATTAAGTAATCCTCTGTTGCCTTGGTTTTAAAACAAGCTATGTAATGCTGGTCACATTCAGAGCTGACCTAAGGCATAAATGGACTAAGAAGCTGCTTAGGGCCCCCCCCAGACCTTCAGGGGCCCCCATAAATGATTGAACTTTAACACAGAGCACAGATCTAGAATTTTAACATATGTTTATTGAGAATGACAGTGCTGTTAAATCTGATTTAATGGTTTCAGCACCGATAAATTCAAAACCTTAAATTGTTTAACATTTAAATTTAAGATTTAAAGGAGTTGGCAAGTTTACTTTGTAAAAGTGCAAAAAAATACATTTGCATAGTTTGATTATTGTGTTACCATGGCTACAATCTGATGCTATGAGTTTAGTTGTTGTGTTGAGCTCGGTTTCTTCACAAATACATCTCAGCAAATAATAACCACTTATCACTGATTGCTTTTAACCTTGGTCAATTAAACTCGGCCCCCTCTCCCAGATTCCATCAAATCTGTATTGAAACGCTGTTAGTAATGGTGATGTTCTTAAAAGGAAGAGGGGGCCCCTAAATTATATTCTGCTTAAGGCCCCATAAAATCTTGGGCCAGCCCTGGTCACATTTAAAAGTAAAATAAATTAAAAGAAAAATTACCTACAATGGACAATAATAAGTATTTGTGTGCTTAACTAAATATAAATGGGGTACAAAATTCAAATATTTGTTGTATTAAATTTTTTTGTTTGTTTGTTTCGTAACGTCTGCAGCTTGGTGCAATATTTTGACTTGTGGGTTGTAATTGGTTATTTATCCACTGAATGCAGTATTTGCAAGGAATACTCTGAATGAAAAAGACCTGTCTGTGATTGACTGCTGGTGTGGTTCATTTACATTCACTTTATGAAGTTGCAAGTGCAAACACAGAGCCAAGCATGTGGCAGAACATGTATCTCAAAGATATATGCACTCACATTCTGATTGTGCGCTCAGTGTGAACCTCTAAGAGTGACTTTATATTAAATTATATTTGGGGTTCGCATTGAGCTTTCGCGAGCTGAGCAAACGGTGTGGCTTTTATACTTGACACCTACCTTGGTGCTGTATTCTCCGAAAATGAGTCCTTATAGAGGGTTCATGTAAATGCCAATACAGGTAAACCTGCATCTTCCAAATTGCCCAGTTTGAGTGAAAGGTGGCGTATGTACACGATCCCTGTTGAGGTGCAAAACTTCAGAGCTGCACGACCAGATGCCGTGACAGCGCGGGAGTAAAACTCGCAGAGGTGCGGATGGTGTGATGGGTGCGCGCTCCCGGCTTTGCACCCAGTTCAATGCATCCATCAACTATAAACCCGTCATTGCTATCACTATTACTGGTGTATAAAAAAACCTATCTAAAATAAATAAATGAGAGACGCGTAAACTGGCAGGGGGGACAAGTAAAGCCAGACGGCTCCCCATGCTTATAATACACTGGGTTAAACCCCCCTGAACAATACTGATATAGATAATCCATGGTACACAGTGTAGACATTTAGAAGCAGCATATCATCTGGTCTTATTTTGTGAAAAGAGATCAGCTTTTAGCCAGTGACTAACCTTCAGGTAGGTGTTAAAGTTGATCCTTTTTTTTTTTTTTTTTTGCTTTCTCCGTTCCCTGTTTAGTACCCAGCCTCCCACGGCTTACTCCCATCCCTCTACAGCCAGCTACAGTGTCCAGCAGGCTCCAGCAGTAGCCCATTCAGTGACTGCCTCCTATTCTCCAGCTCCAGTCCAGGCAGCCCGACCTGTGGCCTCTGCCCCTTACCCGGCCTATCAGAGCCACCAGGCACCTCCAGACTACACCTACAGACAGCCCGATCCACCACAGTCCACCACCACCCCCCAGACGTACCAGGTATACTCAGACATGGTCAGTTTCCCTTTGCTTCTATTATAATTTTTGATGCTCTCCTTTATATTACATGTTAGTTTTTTATTTACCAGCTTTACTTCTTTTGTTGCATATAATGTAATTTGAAATAGCTAATATGTCAACAGTGCTTTTGCTGTAGCTTTCATCTTAAATGTTTTGTGTTTAACTAAGAGTTGTTAAAAATGGACGCACAGTTTATGTTCTAGTGTTGTTTTATTTTTTAACAGCAGCAGGAGAACTACAGCTATGTGCGTCCTGCTGCAGTAACGACTTATGACAACAAACAGTATTACCAGACGAGTGTAGCTCCGGCTCAGAGGACGCCCACAGATAATTATTACCAGACTGGTAAGAAACATGCTCCCCCCACCCATCTTATGTTTTATACATTTTAATATTGATCAGAAGTTTTTTTTTTTTTTTTTTTGTCCACTTATGTACCGCACAAATAATTCTCACTCTCAATAAGTCTCATTCCGTCAACCCTCCTGTCAGAGCTTCTTTCTGTTTCTGCAAACTGAGATTATTTACAGTGTACTTCAGAAAAGAAGCAGCCTACTAGTAAGTAATCCACAAAACCCTACCTAAGACCCCTGAAATAACAACCTTTAAGCAGGTATACTTTTCATAGAGCCCATATTTGTGTAATTAAAATGTTTTTTATTGGTCTGATGTAATATTCTGATCTTAAATGTTGTGTTTTCATTAGCTGTAAGTGGAAAATCAGTATAATTAACAGAAATAAAGGCTTAAAGACATCAGTTTGTTAAATTAATCTATATATTCTGTTTCATTTAGTGAACTGAGTTATCAAAATAAATGAACTTTTCAATAATAATCTGATTTATTGATTGGGTAGGTATATTTTACATATTATTCCTCTTGGTATTAAGGTTAGTCACAAGTCCTTAACACTTCAAACATATCTGGTTTGTTACTTTTTAAATGTTAATTAAACATTTTAATGCAACACAGTCACCAGTATTTTTCATAGAGGTAATTTCTACTTTGAGCTCTTCTTTACCTGTTGCTCTTTAATTCAAGGAGTTTTGATTGATTTACATGGACTTGGAGCTGTTGCTGGAGCAAAGATGTCTGGAGGCCTTTTGCCTGCTTTCATATGTCAGAACTTTCTTCCATGGTTGTGAAATATTTTGTGTTTTCACTTGGTTACTGACTGACTAAATCAGGGACATCTCCCTGATTTTAAGTTCCTGGAACAATAACATTTTGAATGAATAATGCTTTGGTGCTCATTTCTTTGTGAAATATAGATCCTTCCTGTCTTACCAGCAACTCCTTGAAATAGGTCTTCCTACAGGTCACAACCCTTCTTTCACAATGCCTCTTTCTTCATCTTCTTGCTATGTTTTAGTCTCAGTAGGAGTGAAGAGCGCTTACAGCCCAGCTCCCTCCACCGTGTACAACCAGCCTCCTCTGCCCCAGAGGCAGGTGACCGCCCTAAAACCTCTGGTCCCCTCCAGTGCTGTGTCAACCAGCTACAACATCTACCCAGTGTCCACTAGTGTCCAACAGCCTCCAACCCCCATTTCATCATATACACCAGGCTCCTCATTCAGCTCTACTGTTTCTGCTACCTCCTACTCAGGTGAGATAAATCAATAGATGAAACATTTTTCGTCAATTTTTGCACTAAAGATCCTTAAGAGGAGTTTGTTTTATTTACCAAAACATATAATAATTTCATAATGCACTGTAATGAGCAAATTTTAAAATAGGACAGATTTGGAACAATGGAAAAAATTATGCAAGTGCTAGTTAGTAGATCTGTTTAATCATCTTATGCAATCAAAAAAGAATAAACAGAGAACTACATCTATGCTCAAAATACAGTCATAGTGCAAAAAGAAGAGTGAATTGCTCTGTCATTTAATACAGCTGCAGTGAAAACTGATACTGAATCTGCACTTAGTGCCCCATAGTTACTTTAGCGTGGAAGTTGAAGGCATATCCTCCTTATAGTTGATATTCTACTTCAAAGGACACTCAAACAAAAACACATCAGAAGTTAAGAGGAAGCTAATTTCCCTACGACATATTTGTTGTAGCTGGCTGAAGGCTGTCTGATGTTGTGAAATTAAAGGACAGCTTGTTTTGTTTTCTTTTCTGCATCAACTAATTGTTCACGATGTCCCATATTCTGCTAGCTTTCATTTCTTCATAAGTCGGTCCTCAGTCTTTTCTTGCTGCTCTCTCCCGCTTAGGCATCAGCTACTCCAGTTACGATTCTATTGGCTATACCTCGGCATCCACCCCCTCCTATTACCAGCCAGCTCAGCAAACTCTGTCCCAACCCCAGCCTCCACCGCAGCAGCAGCAGCAGCAACAACCCCAGCCCTCCATCCAGCCACCCCCAAAACAGCTGACAAGTTCATCTTGGAGTACCTCAGGGAGCAACATGGTGACGACTCCAACCGTCAACTCCTACAAAAAGCCGGCCTTCCACCAGAACAAGCTGCAAAGGCCCAAAGGGCCTCCTAAGCAGTCTCAGCTTCATTACTGTGACATTTGCAAGATCAGCTGTGCAGGCCCTCAGGTAGGTGATAAAATATGTAAAAATCAGTTTTGTAGATCAAATGTTTCAGATTTTAACAATAGTTTTATAGTGCTCCTGATTTCTGCCCATCAAAGCAAGGATCCAAATATGAAAACATCTTATCTGATTCGAGTGATGTTTTTGTTTTTTTTGTTCTTTATTTAGACATACCGGGAACACAACGAGGGCCAGAAACATAAAAAAAAGGAAGCAGCCCTGAAGGCAGGGGGGCAGACTGGGACCACTAATGGGCCCAGAGGAGTCCAGACCCAATTGCGTTGTGAACTGTGTGATGTATCATGTACTGGAGCCGACGCCTATGCCGCTCATATCCGAGGAGCCAAGCACCAGAAGGTTCGTTATGTCTTTTTGTAACCTTCTACAAGGGATGTTTCTGAGCATCCAGGAAGCTGCCATGCGTCCTCTTGTGGGTTGTGTTATTTTAAGTCTTTCTTTAGGTTTCACATCACAGCTTTGACATTTTCAAATATCCCTCTGTTTCTTTGTCAACCATGAAAAGGTGGTCAAACTTCACACCAAGCTTGGCAAACCTATCCCCTCCACTGAACCAGTGTTGGTGAATTCTGCCCCAGTTACAACAAACTCCACAAGTGGGAAACCTGCAGCATCATCCTCCGTGTCTGTCTCGGTTTCAGCCATTTCAACCCCAGCAGTAACAACCAAACAGCTGGCTGTAAACACCACGGCCAAAACAACCCCACCTATCAAGAAACCAGCTCCCACCAAAATAACTCTCATTTGTAAGTTTGATTTTAAATTGATGATAGTCTAAATTAATATATCCCAGCATTACACACTGTTGCATTTTGTTTTTAAAAACCATGATTTTCACAGGTTTTTGAAATTGTTTCCTATAGTGTTGCAGACACAGCAGTTTTCAAGAATAATGAGCCCATTCACTTTGCTATTATTATTATTATTATTATTATTATTATTATTATTATTATTATTATTATTATTATAGGTGGTTGTAAAGTCTCTTTCAAAACATGGGGTTTTCTTCATAGCCAATAAGCCAGCCAGTGCTCCTACAGCAGCACCTGTGACAGCTGTGCCAGTTAAAGTGGAGGAGCCTGTTCAGCTGTCTGTCCAGAAGATGGAGCCACAGATTGAAGATGAACGAAGTGACCAAGCTGGAGGCCAGGGAGACGTCCAGCCTGTGGGACACGACTATGTAGAGGAGGTAAGAGGAAAGTGGAGATGATCACATCCCCATGAGATCACTATACTATATCTGACTGCTGCTAGTTTTGACAGCCATTCCTGATGTCTCATTAAAAAGTTTGAATCTGTTAATTAAATTAATAATAAAATAAAATGTTTTGATTTAGCTTAATTACTATTTTGTGGCACCATCCACATTAAAAGAAAGTATAAATAAAAAATCTTGAAAAGAAATTAATTGGGGTGTGAATATTTATAGTACTGAGATCTGTTGAAACAATTGTTTCCCAATGTAAGATTTTTTTTTTAACCATTAAAAAATTCACTCAAAGATTGATTTGTTTTATTTAATTGCATCATTAAGCTATTGCAATATAAGATCAAATCTTTTTAAGGCTTTGTGCAGATTTTTACAGGGATGCTGCACATTTTAATGACAGTTTCATATTAAAACACAATCTTACATCCGTTTACCAAGGAAATCTGCAGTGAAACATTTTGAAATATTACAGAGAAATATAAACAATAGACAAGGCTGGCTGTTGTCGTTACATTGTGCAATTATATAGGGAAAAAATGAAAAGGAGCTTAGAAGGTTTTGTTTGTGTCTCTGTGTTGGTGAGGATAGCAGATATTTATTCTAACAAACCAGAATTGTAGAATCAGTCATACATGTATTTATAGTCCCTTGTGAGTATTAACTTTATCATGAGCGGAAAAAACAACTCTGTGACAGTTGCTAAAAATGTAACATCAAATTTAGCTTCACACAATATAGAGAATTTTGTTATGCATGTCTTCACCTGTTTTGGCCTTCACTTCATGACCATGCATGCATACTAGCTGAAATAGATAGGAAACAATGTGTTGCAGTAGGTTTATGTGCAGTAGAGCTGCACATAAACCATGTGTTGTGTAAAAAAAAAAAAAAAAAGTGAACATTCTTTCAGAGTAAGGGACTGATAAGGTCACAAAGGAGTCTAACAAGGTGGTTGTTGATCTACAAAGTGCTGAAAAAAGCGTGTTTTCTAGTTTTTCAAACAAAGCTTCTGTGTAGTTTATTGTATTATAATCTCATTTTAGGTTGAAATCATGAAGACCTCTTGAGGCCAAATAGTTTTTGAAAATATTTCTTGTAATTTACAACTACAGAATTAAAAGATGGTTTATTTACTTTCATTTATTGACCTGGAGTCTTGTGCTTTCAGGTTCGTAACGAGGATGGAAAGGTGATTCGATTTCACTGTAAACTATGTGAGTGCAGCTTCAATGACCCCAATGCTAAAGACATGCACCTAAAGGGACGAAGACACAGACTGCAATACAAGGTAAACACATACTAATGTGATTATGCTGGTTCCTACATGATTGGACCTTTCAGATCCATCCATAGTATAATTTTATAGCTGAAAATATAAATTATCTGGTGAAAAAGAGTGCAGAAAAAATTTAACTGAGTTGAAAGAAAAAAAAATTACTTGTATCTCATACATGTTTCTTCAAAGAGATGTGGGTTCTGATGGCTGCCCACACCCTATGTCTGGATGTTTGCATGGTTGGTTTAGTCTTGTGTGTGTGTGTTTTCTGTGATCAAGTCATAATTCAGGTTTCCTGAGCTGCTTGTGTTTCTACTTCCTCTTAATTTGTCTGGTTTACTTTCAGCAAGAACCAAAACACTGAGACACATTTTACATTTTACTTTGGACAGTGGTTCTGAGGTCAAAGTGGTTTCTGCAAGTTGTCTTTTTGAAGGGTGTTTAATCTGATTTCCAGGTTGCCAGTATTTGGTTTGCTGATGACTGAACATCTACATTATTGAAAAATGTTCATGATTGTCTCTCTGCAGCATTGACAAGGTGCAACATAGAGGTGTTGTACAAGTTTGTTGTTCAAGTATTGGCAGTTGGTCTTGACTGCGCATGTTAGCTCTAGCTAGTTATCAGCTTTCATTTGTAGCAGAACTATGAGTAGTATTGTCGTTTGTAAAAGTTGCTTCTTTGTGGTAGTCTTCCAATTGATGGCTGTATGAGAGATGAAGCAGCCATAAGTTATTGCACAGACTGGAGGAGCAGCCAGAGAGCCTGCTCAAAGCATCCATCCACCCGTTGATTTGCTGGTTTTACTGATGATGGAGAAACCTGAAAAAGCAGGCTTTACTTGACTGGAGCTGGTGCTGATGGTGGGCATCAAATATACAACACACAGTTTGAATAAGAGAGATGGGATTTGACTGAATTACTGACAGTTTCTAAAATTCCATGCACTGAGCTCTACTTGATTACCAGATCTAATCAGTGTCATTTCATCTGTGACATTCTGCTTGTGTTGATAAAAATATGAGCAAGACTGTATAAGAATATTTATAACCTGGAGAAGAAAATGTCAAATTTACAGATATTACAGTTTTGAAAAATGGAAAATGAAAGTTCAGTATGGAATAAAGTTTGAATTTCCATATCTTGACACATTATTAGAAAGATAATAATATGATTTTCTGGGAAAATAAAGGACTTTTAACATTGATTTATATTAGATGAAGGTTTTTTTGCTTTGGTACATTATAACTAGAGGTTTTGTCCAACTTGTGGATCATGTTGGTTTTGATTTACTGACAGATAAAACACAATCATTCAAAAATCAAAATAGGGCAGTTTTGCAGCTTTTTTTTTTGGCCTCTAGTACATTTTACTTCTGCGTTGTAAACGGGACCCACAGTTCTTAATCTAGATTTAGCATTTAAATTAATATTTTGGGGATTTTTACGAAATGAGGGTTACTGATTGCAAACCTGTGGATTAAACAGCCATTTACCTGGTTGCCTAAGTGGAAGCCAGCTTCAGCACTGTTTCAAGATTTGTCGAAAGTAACATTTAAAAATACCTAACTTTGTTAGGTTTTTGTACTCAAATGTCAAAATAAAACTGAAGGAAAAGAGTCTTGAATCTTAAAATGTAAATATAGTAGGAACCCTAAATTTAAATTTGAAAAACACTAATGTTGAGCCTCCTAAAATGTCTCCACCACCTCATAAATAAAGCAGAGGGAATTTGAAGCTGTTGATCCAACCATTATCCAGCCTACTACTGCATACATCAAGTGAAAAAAAACAACTTAATTCTCATGTCAGATTTAAAAAAAAAAAAAGACAGAAAGTAAAGAAAAAAAACTCATAGGGGCCATATAAAATAAACAGGATCAACCTAACATCACAAATATTAGCCTATGTACATTTTAAATATGAATGTTGACAATAGAAAAACCTGTATCTATCTATATTTGTTCCCCTGCAGAAAAAAGTGAACCCAGAGCTTCCAGTGGAGATTAAGCCGAGTAATCGGGCCAGAAAACTTCAAGAGAGCAAGCTGAAGAAGCAGAAGCAGAAGGCTGTGCTGAAGAGACAGAGAGAGGATGAACAGCGCTGGCACATGGAAATGAGGTCAGACTTGACTCTTAATCACAGGCCAAAACTTCTTCCCATTTTGACGTCAGTTTTGAAGGATTTCATTGTCACTACAGAAGTGACTAAAAAAGGCTAAATGAATAACTTGCATCCAGGTTGGTAACGGCAGTAAAAGAGAAGTGGGTGAAGTTGACCAGCTGACAGTAAGACTCACATGAATAGATTGCTTGTGATGCCGCTCATTCACATGGTTTTCCTTGTTTATCAAAACATTTTTTAACAATCTAGCCAGAAAGTCGTTCAGTACAAAGCATTTTACAACATAGAAATTTTTAAAACTTGACCTTTTTTTAAATTAATAGGTGGGTAAATGGTTTTTAAGAAATCAAATGGAAAAAATCATCCCTCTTTCATACAGACGATATGAGGAGGACATGTACTGGAGAAGGATGGAGGAGGAGCAGATGTACTGGGGGGAGCAGAGGCGCAGGATGCCTCCCCCACCTCCTCCGCCTCTAATGAGTCGCGCTGGCATGCCAGTGCCCCCTCTACTGGTGAGCATTTTCTTCTTCATTTAGTCTGTATGGTGGATGATGATAAAGAAAATTTGAAGACTTGAGTGATATTTAAGCAGATTAGACTTTAATAATTAATTTTATTTCCTTTCATAGGATTGTTGTCATTGTAGCAATCATGTCATAGCACACTTTGAAAGATTGTAATGATCTAGTTTGAGCTGCTGAACCTGAATACACCACTGTCAGTTTTAGACCTGTCTGTAGCTCTTGACACAGTCCTCCATCAGTGCCCCCTCTGACATCGTGAACTGTGTGCAGGCATTAAAGGCACTGCTCTTAAATGGTTCCAGTCTCGTAAACATTCTTTGTCAGTATGGGTCAGTTTTATTCAGCAGTCGTCCCATGAAAATATGGTGTCCTTCAGGGTTCTGTTCTGGGCCCTGTTTGTGTGTTGTCTTGTAAATGTTTCCCTTGGGGTCAGCCTCATGATTTTACTTTTCATTCTTTCAGGGTTTCCCCCAGTAAACTTGTTAAGCCCAGTGGTTGAGGTGCTAGGGCAGTTCACCAGTGGCGTGATTGGTGTGTGTCCCCTCGTGCCCAGTTCAATGTGTCATAATGTGTATAAACCTGGCTTAACCTGTCTTTGCTGTAATTGTTTCTGGTTTATAAAAAAAAAAAATCTATGTAAAATAAATAAATGTGATGCTTAGCCTGGTGGGGGGGCAAGTAAAGCCTGGTGAACCACCAGGCTTGTAATACACTGGAGGAAACTGTTCTTTTGTGGATAAAATCCAAATCTACCTCCCTCTGTAAATGAAAAAATTATTATGCTAAACTGTCTTGAAGACAGAAAAATCATGGCTGGGAATAAATTTCTAAGCCTAAATGAAACAAAACTGAGAATATTACCTTGAACAAAACAGATCATTTCAGTGGCGCTAATAGTGTTCTTTGGTTGTCTAAATTCAAACTTTTACTTCCTGTCAGAAATCTAAGTTTGATACCGCTGTTGCACAACAAAATATGCAAAATGCAGCAACCGGCCTGTTGACTGGAAAGAGACAGCATGAGCATAATATAGCTTAATATAGCTTGCTGATTTGTAGCACCATCATGCTCCAGGCAGAGAACGGAGGTTTATCATTCAAGTTGCTCCCAGAGGTCCTGGCTTCTAAATTAAAACAAGAGGAGATGGAGCTTTTTGGTGCTCCTCCTAAATAATTTATGCCCATTTTACTGACATTTACATTTTACCTGTTTGCCGTGTTTATTAAACTCTAATGCTATTTGTTTTTACTGTATGTACAACACATCGGGATAGCAAGGAGTTGTTTGTTAAAGAGCCATGTAAAGAAAACTAGCCTTGACCATAAGCCTCTCTCTACTTTAAGAACTGCGTCCGTCGCCCTGACTCTGCTGACGATCGTCACATCATGGCCAAGCATTCGACTATTTACCCGGTGGAAGAGGAGCTGCAAGCTGTTCAGAGGATCGTCTCCCATTCTGAAAGAGCTCTGAAACTGGTGTCAGACTCTCTGCTCGAGAAAGAAGAACCAACTATCTCTCTTACTGCTATTGAGGGAGAAATAACAAGGCAAGTGGAGTGGCATCTTTCAGTCGGATGGTTTGGGTAAAATGACAATGCCTGAAGTGACAGTAGGTTTTCTAACATTGATTTTGTTGTATTTAGATATCCCTACCCTTTAATGTGTTGTATAACATATGAAGCTACAAATACGAGATACAAATGCAGAATTAGACGAGGCAAGGGAATGGAATTTTATTTATATAGCACATTTCTGCAACAGGATAATTCAAAGTGCTTTACATGATTAAAGAGAAAAAAAAAACAAGTAAGAAACATTACATTGCAGTGGCAAAATAAAGGAAAGCAATGAAAAGTTGAAAAACAGACTAAAAATTATTTTTCAGTTATTATTAATCAAAGGTTTTATCCTTGATTCAAAGGAACTCAGTGTTGCAGGTCTTTTGCAGTTTTCTGGAAGTTTGTTCCAGATTAGTGTAGAATAAAAACTGAAAGCTGCTTCTCCATGTTTGGTTCTGGGGTGCAGAGCAGACTAGAACCAGAAGACCTGAGTGGTCTGGAAGGTTGATACAATGACAACAGGTCTTTAATGTATTTTGGTGCTAAGCCATTCAGTGATTTATAAAGTAACAGGAGCATTTTACAGTCTGTTCTCTGAGCTACAACGAGCCAGTGTGAGGACTTTAGAACTGGGGTGATGTGCTCTGTTTTCCTAGTTTTAGTGAGAAAGCGAGCAACAGCGTTCTGGATCAGCAGCACCTGTCTGATACACCTACACATATCCAAGAACGTATATCTTGCATAAATCTCTTAAGTGGTAATCTGGGTCAAGATGGTTGAGTTGCTGTTATTAAACAAAGAAAAAGTACTTGGAAAATAGGGAAAAAAAACTGTGATAAATCCTTAAATTTCTTGAATGAATCAAAGTTGCTTGGACTTTATATTTTAAGTAGGGCTGTCAACGTTAACGCATTATCGCATGCGATTAATCTGAAAATTTTAATCCATTATTACGTAATGCAGATTAATCTCATTACCTGTTTTTACCTAAAAGCCTCTCTCCCGAGGAGGGTTACTTAGTTTTAAGCAGCGCGTTACACGGCCTTGTTCTGCGTTCAACAATGCAGAATCGCAAACACTAGTGAAAAGATGAGTGAGGAGAGTCAGACTGTTGTGCTCAGTGGCAAATTTCGCTTTAAACACACCGCGGCTAGAGCGGGCGCCCCGTATACAGAGACTAAAGACCTGGATGCAGCCGTCCCGAGTTCGAATCCTGTCCTCGATTCCTTTTCCCCCTTTTTCTCTGCCCCCTTCCTGTTAGATTACTTTCAAATAAAGGCCACTAGTGTCAAAAAAATTCTTACAAAAACAAAACACAGGGACTGACGCTTGGATAAAACTAAGGTAGTATGCAGCCTTCTCATTGCAACGGTGAATTATCTTTCCACCGAAGCACAACCAGTTTATAGTTAACATTTCTAAATTACGTTTGAAACAAAACGACTTTTGTAAAACCTTCCAGAATAGGAAAACTGAGATGTTTAGTTTAAGAAAATGTTTTATTGTCTCAAACATCTATGAAAACTTGCATTACATTTCAAGCTTACAAAGTTGCATAGTGAGTAATTGTGATTAAACACAGCGATGGAGGGTGATTAATCTGATTAAAGTTTTTAATCGATTGACTGCGCTAATTTTAACCTCTTTGACAAATAGAATCCTATCATTTGTGACCATGTAGCATTATCATTTCAGAGAGAGAAAAAGAAAACCCATGAAAGCTTATTACTTTTCAAAAGTAAGCTCAAAGTTTTTATAAGTTGTCAATTTGTTGTCAAGTTATCAAGTCCTATTTGCCAGTACAGTACACCCATTACATGTCTGACTCTTGCTTATCTTTTATCATCAGTAGCAGTGAACTGATCTATATTTATATTCACTTCCTTTGGTGTACTGGGCTGCAGTTTCATCACCATCTGTGTTTAAAGGGGGTAGCCTTCGAGCAGTAAGTCAGAATTGCTATGAATAGAATTCTCATCCCCATTCATAAAACGAAATTATTAGTTCACATTAAAAGTGGAATGAGCTGACAGTTTCTCATTAATTCTTTAATTCAGGTGCCCTGCTTTAAGTATGTGGACATTTGAAATATATTTGAGCTTGAGCCTTGAATGTTTTTGTGCTGCACTGTTTTTCTTCTCAGTGCTGAGAACCCAGCCCGGCTGCTTAAAGGTGTTATGAGAGTGGGGATCCTAGCCAAAGGCCTACTGCTTCGCGGGGACAGAAATGTGGAGCTCATACTGCTAACTGCTAAGAAACCCACCATCTCATTACTGAAGAGCATTGCCAAGCAGCTGCCAAAAGAACTATTGGTAAGCGCTCAGTTAATTATTTGAAAGATTTGTTTTATATTTCAGATGTGTATTTTCTGGGGTTTTTGTGTGAGGTACTTGTTCTTTTTCATGATCTTGAGATCCAAAGAAGGAACATTAAAGTTCTTCTCAAATGGCAGCTTTGAAGTCGTGTCATTGGTTCAGTACTTCAAAAAGAGGAAACAACATTATTCCTTGTTACTCATTGACCTGGATGCCTGAAAAAGAGGTAGTTGTGAAACAGGTAGAATGGGAACCAGAGGCTCCCACACTTGATGTTTGTTCAGCGGAAGAGAAAAGCATTTTTAAAATTTGACTGCACAGACATCATAACTATACTTTAGGTCAATTATTAAAGTCAATTTTAAGAATTGGCTCCCAGTCATAAATAGGAGTAGCTTATCCTCAAAAAAGCTTGAAGTAGTTAAGTGCACCCCTTTGAAATATAATCTAAATGTCCACTTCGTCAAAAGTTGATCTCCAGTTAATACAGTGGACATACAGAACAGTAGTATACAAACTGCTTCACTTTTTCCATATTTCTTTTGCTTTCTATATTTTGTTTATGGCTGCAACGGCATAATTTAGATCAAAGCACGTTTGTGTTAGAATGGCCTTGTCAAACTTCAGACCAAAATCCAATTGAGAAGTTGTCAGAACTTGAAAATTGTTGTTCACAGAGGCTCTCCTTCTAATCTGACTGGGTTTGAGGTGTTTCGCAAAGAAAAGCTGGAAGAGAAATGCAATAAAAGATTTTCAGGGAATCTACAAAGCAATGTCTCTTGTTGGTTAATTGTAATGTAACAAAATGTGAAAACATTCAGTGAAAATCTGAGTTGGTTTTAAACCTGTTTGGACATTCAGATCAGTATCCACTAGAATAGTGTTGTATCGCTAAACCTTAAAGTGACACTTAGTCTGTTTTCAGTTCATTGCTTTTAGACGAAGTCTAGACCCTCTTCGTGTGGCATCATCTGGGAACCCAAGCTTTGGGAGAAATTTTTCCACATCTGTTTTGTTATATTTAACCCAAATGTTCTTTCGCTGTGAGGCTACGAGCCGACTTGTACAACATTATCA
Source organism: Anableps anableps (assembly GCA_014839685.1). NCBI lineage: Eukaryota > Metazoa > Chordata > Actinopteri > Cyprinodontiformes > Anablepidae > Anableps > Anableps anableps. The sequence continues at coordinate 19,477,071 of CM026070.1, read as the reverse complement.
TATGATCCTTGCTTTTTTCCCTCCTGCTATGGCAGTATGAATGTTTTATTAAAGGAGCTTTCCACTGATCTTTAGATTTACTGCCTGGTTATGACACCTGAATCCTACAGAGTGAGATGAGACTTGTTGTATTACCCTCCCAGATTATTTTCTAAATTTTACTTCTTTAAATACATTTTTCATGACCCATTAGTGAAATCACCCATAGTGACCCTTAAATTCCTTACAAAGGCGTCTAAATCCTAATGACCTATAACAGAGGCTAAAAAACACAGCAGTATTGCCTCATAACCTAACCGAGCAAGACTATTTTTACCCCTACACCCTTCCTCCTCTGTAGTGAGTAATCCAAGTGTCCTTTTAACCGGCAGACATTTTCTGAAGATCAGTATGAGGTGCAAGCTCATCCCGAGGAGGCGAACATCGTGATATGTTCAAGCCAGGAGCCCAAAATGCAGGTGACCATTTCTCTCACCTCGCCGCTGATGAGGGAGGACACTGCTGCTGAGAAGGACAAGCAGGCAGAAGGAAAAGCGGCCGAGAAAGGTTAGAGAAGCCAAAGCTTTCAGTACCAAGCAACCAAATGTGTAGTATACATCTATAATACACCTAATATACCCATATTTTCCCTTTTATTCCACCGTCTAGGGATATAAATGTAATCCACAGAATTAAGTAAAATTGTTGGGATTTTTACAAAGCCTAAATTTAAGATTTCTTTTAACAATTTAATCACCTTTTTGTTTGTCCCACTCTTTTTATCTCCCCATTTTTTTTTTGCAGCTACACAAGTCAACCATTTGTTTTCTAATGGGAATCAAAAGCCGGGCTCTCCGACCTTTCTGTGCCAACAGGGTGTCTTTATCTCATGAAAGCATGCTCATGTTGAATTTCCAGAACCTTATGTTAGATGACAGTCATTGTTCTGATGATGCCCAGGGATGAACATCTTTCCAGTTGGCTTTCTTTTTACAAATTACCATCTATATGTAGAAGGTTTACAGCTTTGCAATAGTAGCTGCAAAGTCTCTCATCCCTGCATTATCATGAGGCATTATCTATGATGAGGTACTGGAGTTTGCTTTACCTGCATCACAATGATCTGCATTAATAATTGAAAGTGACTCTGTTCTCATGACAGCGTTTCCCCTAGGCTTTTTGGGGAGGCAGATGGAAGGACACCAAAACAAACTCTAAAAGGACTTGTTGCGTTCATGTTGGCTGAGCTTGCTTTCCTTCCACGACTGCTTGTTAACGGTGTCTGTATATTTCAAAGTGCTGCTCTATAACCTAAAGGAAAACTGAATCATGTTCTGACAGTCATGGGATTGACACAGAAAAATTTAAAACAGAAAGAGCAGCAATTATTACATTCCTGTTGCTAAATAAAAATAAAATGTTTAATATAGCTATGATGTTGTTTAGGAAATTTGTTTGTAGTTTTGATTTTGATACATGAACATACATGGAGAGCAGGAGAACACTGTCACTTTGTTTAAAATCAGCTGCCTCAAATACAGTGGACCCCAGGAATTCATGGAGACCACAGTCGCCCACAAATAGCTAAAGTCGTGCTCCTCTAGTTTCCACACAATGACTTCAGAAGACTGTCTTGTAAACAAACAAAAGCAACATGTTGGAGACTGATAAAGTGCACCCAGAGACTCTGCTCCTACAGTCAGAGGAAGCTCTGCTCACTCTGGAATTTTCTCTCACGTCTTATTAAAGGAACTTGAAAAAAACCATAACAGTTTGATGGAAAATGTTAGTCATTTTTGAAACTGTAACTTTAAAAGCTGCTTATCATAAATGGCGGGAAGCGGGCCGGCCTGTGTTTCTGTGCGCATGGTGGGGTTTGATTGGGGTAATATAATGGTGGGGAAACACTGGGTTACTTCCCCATCAACAGTCAAGAAAAAAAAGCACAGAATCATTGTGTTGCAATCACTGCTTTTCCTGCTCCAGTAACTTTAAACATTTATTTGTTTGGTTTTTTTTAACCATTTTGAAAACATGGTGCCGATGTTTTCAGTCAGTCTTGTATTTTATTTGGGTTTGTTGATCGGTGCTTTTATTCTGTATCAGCTGACCCTGGTAGGCCAAACTCGTGAAGATGACACTGATACACATACCACTACGAAGAAATATTAATACATCAAGTTTGCCCATTCTTAGGGGTTTTTAAATAAATAAAAAAAAACCTCATGTTCACTATCACCAGAGGGTCTAAATTAAAGCTTTGAAAATTGTGATGAATGTGGATTTTTGATTCTAGGTGGTATGATAAGTGTAGACTTCAAAACAGACATTTTTGTTTTGTTTTCCCATATAAGACAACTAACCTCTGTAGTTCTCATTAATTTTGGAAGTGTGGAAAGTCCCATAGCCAAGCTTGTGAAATTTAAGTCATCACAAACCACATTTGGTTTTCTGAATAAAATTGTCATTTGTAGATGTACTGCATTATAAACAGACATTGTTTAGGTCCTGTCAAGTCATTAAAACTCTGGGGGGTTTCCTGGAGTCTTGCACCAAGAAAGCAGCTGATCATTTGAGTGGTTAGGGTGGGGGAAATTTGGAGCAGGATCAGTACCTTTTGATCCTTGAAGAGTAGTTTTATTGATGCAGTTGCACACCTTTCTGTGACGGAGAGAAAGGTGTTTGAGTGTACTTGTTTTACGACATTGTTCTGTGTGGTGGCATTTGTCAGCATGTCACATGAATATCAGAACCGAAGCTTTCCCAGCAGAACTGTGCTTTTACTTTGAAATAATCCTGATTGTTCTCAGTGACTGTTTTCGTTTTGAACGTTGTGACTGATCAGTGCTCATGTTGCAAAACAGAAGCTGTTTTATTCCATATGAAATATCCCTTCATTTTTTTTTATTTATTTATTTATTTTTTTTGTCAGAGCAGTTTGATTTACCATCACAGAATAACACGATACAATTAACAATGACACTGTTTCCTCTGGTTTTCAAGCTGGTGAACATGGACTGAACCCTTTAAAGGAAATGTGATTCGTTTTATAAGTTGCGTCTGTTTTTGACAAACCAACCATAACTGTAACTGAGTGACAGGTTTGATAGTTAGCTCTTTTTTTTTTTTTTTTTTTTTTTTGGCTCAAACTGGAGGGTTGGATTCAAACATGGCCTCTTTTCTCAGAATGTGGGATTTCTTGTTTGTTTTCATTCCTAAAAACTCATTTATCCCTTTTTCCTACCTGTCTACAAGAAAATATTTTTCTCCTTTTATTGATGCCTGTTTTCTATCCACTTGAATTGTTTTCTTACTGACTAAAACAGATTACCTGAGGGCTGAACCTCGTGATTTTCTTTTAATGCTTGCATGAACAATGAGAAATATTCCCATTCTCGATCAGCTGCAGTAACAACTTGAGCTATATACTGCTGTCATCATGTGAGGTTTGCAAGATGTCGAGTATAAAACGGTGCTTTTTATTTTCAGCAGATGTGTCTGAGAAGGACCCTCCTGATGTTTTAAACAGGAAGAAATGTTTGGATAACCTGGCTGCTCTCCGACATGCCAAATGGTTTCAGGTAAAGTTTAATAACTTTATTGATGTCTCAACTATGTTGTTTTAAGATGTACTCTAAGAAATGTTTCCATGATACAGAAAAGTAATATTCTGTAGGCTGATGTTGTGGTGTTGACCAAAAAGTCCAGATTCTCAGAAATAAATGCTCCCTTTCTATTTTTCTTCTCTAAAGGCTCGTGCAAACGGATTGCAGTCCTGTGTGATCATCATTCGGGTGCTGAGAGACTTATGTCAGCGTGTTCCCACCTGGGGGAAGCTGCCCAGTTGGGTAAGTGCCGTTCAGTTGTGTGGTAGTTTTAAAATAAAATGAATATCATCATTGCACGACTAATACTTGTAAAAGTTTCAACCAAACGTGAAAACATTTAGTTGTGGTGGTTTTAGAAGCGTTGTCCAAACATAAACCAGAGTTTGTGTACATTTCTCCTGTTAGGCCATGGAGCTGCTGGTGGAGAAGGTGATCAGCAGCGCCTCAGGCCCACTCAGCCCAGGGGAGGCCATGCGCAGGGTCCTGGAGTGCATCGCCACAGGCATCCTGCTTCCAGGTCACAAATTACCACAGCTATAATAAGCAAAACTTTAAAAAGCAAAATTTTCATATGTGAATAAATGCCACATTCTTGCGCATATATTTTTTTTCACTTCCCTCAATGTTGCAGAAAAAACTGCTAAGTGTGGCTGCTAAGACTGGTTCCGTTCGTTACCGTTTTCTCTCTTCACACAGATGGCCCGGGTTTGATGGACCCCTGTGAGAAGGAGCCAACAGATGTTTTGGAGAGCATGAAGCTTCAAGCTCGAGAGGATATAACTGCCAGCACACAGGTACTTCAACACAGCTTTATAGTGCAAAAGTATTCATATCACTTCAACTTTTCCACTCTTTGTAATGTTAAAACCCCAAACTTTAATGTATTTAAAAAAAAATCTGAATAGTGTGGTGTGCAGTTTGTATTCAGCCTTTCTCTGAGTCAATTCTTTATACCCCAGGTCTTTTTGGGTATTTTCTAACAGCTTTCCACATCCACAGACAGAATTTTTTTGGCTCCATCTTTTTTACAAAACTGTTTTTAACATCAGTTTTCAAGTCTTGACACACATTTTCAAATGCATTTAGGTCTGGACTCTAAGACAATAATATGCTTTGATCTGAACAATTTTATTTAAATTTATTGTCTTGCCGAAAGGTGAACCTCCATCCTACGCTCAAGTCTTTTGCAAACTCTGAGTTTTTTTTTTTTGTTGTTGTTTTTTTTGTTGTTTTTTTCCTTCAACTCTGACCAGCTTTCTTCTCCTCACTGAAAAACAGCTGCCCCACAGCAAGATGGTGTTACTGCCACGTGTTACCATGAGGGTGTTATTTTCAGTCAGATGTACAGTGTTAGTTTTCCATTGCACAGGTTTTTACATGAAGAGAAAAAGTTTGAATTTGGTCTCATGTGACCATAACTCCTTGTTCCACGTGTTTCCTGTCTGCTACATGGCTCGTGGCAAACTGCAAGCAAGACACCAATGGCTTCTTGCCACTCGTCTACATTAGAGGCCAGATTTGTGGGGTACATAGTTGTTCTGTCAACAGATTCTCCAACCTGGTTGGCACCTGTTTCTTTGGCTGCTTCTGTGATTAATACCCTCCTGCCCTGCCTGGCAGTTTAGGTGGACGGCCATATCTCGTTAGGTTTGCAGTTAGTTTCATTTGGAAAACAGTACCGTGTTGGATGTTTGAGATATAGTTCTGTAACCTAACCTTGCTTTAAACTTCTCAATGTTTTCTCCCTGACCCATCTGCTGTGTTACTTGGTCTTCATGATGCTGTTTGTTTGTTAATGTTCCCTAACAAACCTCTGAGGCCTAAAAGGAGCAACTACAGTGAATTTCGTACACAGGTGGATTCCATTTCCTAATTAGGCGCTAATTAGTTGATGTCTAAAGATGGTTGGTTGCACTGGTCTTTATTTAAGAGTATCAAGTAGAGGGGGCCAAATATAAATTCACATCCCACATTTCAGGGTTTTATTTGTGAATAAATGTTGAAAACCATGTATCATTTTCCTTTTACTTTACATAGATGCACTATTTTGTGCTTGTTTTCTGTCCCCTAAAATCCTAAAAGGCTGTTTGAAGTTTGTGGTTGTGATGTGACAAAATTTTAAAATAAACTCCAAAGGGTATGAAAACTTCTGACAGGCACTATAATTAAACTACTGAATGCTACAAAGTTTTAGACACAGCCCATAAAGCTCCACGTTCTGACCTTGTGTGTTTTCTTTGGTCCCAGCATGCTTTGCGGCTTCTTGCTTTCCGTCAGATCCACAAAGTTTTGGGCATGGAGTCCCTCCCAGCATCTAAGGCCAGCGCACGCAACCGCAAACGTCGACGGGACGTCAGCGACACGGGTGAAGGAGAGGGGGAGGGCAAAAAAGACAAGAAAGAAGAAGCTTGACCTCTGCCCCCACAGTAGAGGTGTTTGCTAGTTTAAAGACTGGTAGAATGTCACTTTTTTTTTTTTTTTTAACTTTAACCCACAGATGTACACGTATAAATATAACCTATGACTCTACATGTTACATGTCTACCGTTAAATCAAGAGGAATAATGTATTTGGAGAAGGTTTTGGGCTGATGGTTGAAGACCAGATTTAATGCAGTGTATTTTGAAGCTGCAGAGTTACATGGCTTTATTTAAAAAAAAAAAAAAAAAAAAAAAAAAAAAAAAAGAAGAAAAGAAACTAATCATGTGAAAGTTGCATCATTCCAATTCGGTTTCATGTCACACTATTAAATCAAACCCTTTGTTTTTATCTTTAGCAATCACCATTCCTGTTTCCTGTCTTTTAACGTCTCAAGTACACTACGACACCTTCACCTGAAGTTTTATTTTTAGTGCTTACCTCTGCTGTTCTTCAGGCCACCTCAGTCTCTCTCCTAATCTCCTGGGGACTCACTGAATTAACTTTGCTGCTTAAAAAGATTCAATTATGAAAAATAGGAAGCTTGGCAATGTTGGAGGAAGAGCCACATACAGTACTGTGATGTTTTATGGTGCCTACACATGAAATAGCATAAAAAAAATGGTGTACAAATATTCAGGTCACTTTTGCACCATTAAAAGTTCCTCTTGTTAACTGTTTTATAAACATCTAAAGAGACTTTAGGGTTGAGCTCAACCCCCTTTATGAAACCTACTAAAGTCTAATCTAAGTCATGAAACCTACATAGACAGGAACTAACCTCTGAGGTTTTGTCTTTAGGGGCTCACTTGAAAATATGTTTGTCTCTGCGGAAGGAGATCTTTTCTTGCACAGTTTTATTCAGAGGAAATAAAGCACTTAAGAGATGACAATGTATGCAGCCATAGTTCTATCTTTTTAAATATTATGCCTAGAAATCCTGTTTTTCTTCCAAAGAAGGTTTAGGGGAGGGGAGGATCCTTAGTCAGAAAAATAAGACTGAAAATCTGCTGTACGGATCAAATGGTTACAGTCCCTTGGCTTTCTTCCTTGTGCCTGCGTCATGTGTATTAAAAGACTGAGTAAGGGGAACATTTATAAGTTGTTTTTGTGTGGTTAGTGTTGTCTCAGTTCATAGTAGAGGAAGGGACGTTTGCACAACACGGAAACTGATGTAAGAGTTACTTGACATGTTTTAGTTTGATGTTTATTTACAGAGAGCCTCATGTATGAGTCCTGCTTATTTTATTTAGAAAGGACGTCGCAGTCTGTTTTTGTATCGTTTAAACGGGAAGTGTGAACGTCGCTGTCCTATTATTTGAATGTATTTGTAGTGATGCGTAAAACTGAGAGGAGGTAATAAAAGACTCTTCAGACATTTTGTCTCCTGTTTTTATTATTTATGGGCATGTTGAATATATAATATATATATAAAGGGAAACAGTTGCGTTTAAAGCAGGCGTACAAGTTGCAGAGTGAGTCACGTCTTGCGCAGCCTTTCTGACTTAGCGGCTCGTTTTTCCAAATGTTGAGGAAGTGAGCAGGACTACAAGACGTTCAGGAGAACCGGGTGTTACACAGACAGCTCCAGCTGCGATGTCATCGCCTCGGGAGCTTACTGGATCTGGAATTAGGAAGAAAATCAGGCTCTTTAGCTGAGGATTTAAAGTCTGGCGTGTTTTTGTTTGTTTCTCTGATCTCCAGCTGTCCTGAAAGAGGCGGTCGGGAGTGTTTCCAGAGAGCTGCAGGTACTGAAATATTTATACTGAGCGAGCTGTCAGCGGTTCCATCCTCAGTCTCTGTCCGACACCTCCAGCTTCATCATTACGGGATTACTTTTAGCGTTTCCTTTCATCATTCCTGTTTTCCGCAGAACAAAGTCATTCAAATCCTTCTGATCCAAGGTGGGTACAATTCTTTATTCATCTCATTAGATCTCATTTAAGGTTTGGAAAAGTTAAGGTATCCGTGACCAGGGGCGTTACTAGCCATAAAGCTCTACTGGGGCAATAGATTTGACCCAAATTCACATGTGTATACAGTGCCTCCTGAAAGATGTCTCCTGTTTTTTAAATGTTTCAGATAATCAAACTAATTTTAATGTCACAGTAAATATAAGCTGCAGATTTCAGATATGAATTAATCCTTAACCGAGGGCTTCAGCATGAACGATCTGTTTAAGGCTATTTAGGCTACCACCTCATCTAAATTGGATTTAAGTCCATACTTGGAGTAGGCCACTCCAAAACCTTAATTTCTGAGCCATTTAGAGGTAGACTTGCAGCATAACCAACATGTGTATGACTTTAAGGGTGGCGGGATATTGTCTATCAGTTGTTACGCTTTAAAGGAGAATTCAGGTCGACTAGATCCTTGAGAAATAAAACAGATAATCTTTTACTAAAAGCTGTGTTAGGTTTACATCAGATTTAGCGGGACACACACCTTCCAAAAAGTTCAACTTCAGTCTCCTCAGTGCACAGATTTTTATTTATTTTTTTTTTTTTTACAAAAAGTCGTGGGTATCAAGACATTTTATTACAAATATGAGACGGTTCTTTTTGGTCCCCTTGAAGATTTTGTTGGAGAGTTCCAGTTAACCCCCCCAGTCTCTTCTTCTTCTTCTTCTTCTTCTTCTTCTTCTTCTTCTTCTTCTTCTTCTTTTTGTTTTGTTTGATTTTATTAAATCATGAATATTTAAATGAGGAAAATTACATGTTCTAGATTCTTCTGGATTCTTTTGTGATCTCCTGTATGAGCCTTTAATAGTCTGTGAGAGTAAGTTGGGTGGGTCTGACAGTCCTGGGAAGATTCACCTCTGTTCCATCCTTGCTCCGTTGGTGGATAATGCTTCTCACTGTGGTTCTCTATGCTTGGCAGATTTAGATTATTTTCATTAACCCAAGAAGTTTGTTTCCAAAAGGAAATGACAACCATACTCTAATAAATAAAAAGAGAATGTACTTGGGGCATCATTAAATGATTATATATGTGTTTTACTGAACTTCTAAATAATGAAATATAAATAATATAAATAATATAATATAATAATATAAATAATAAAATAATTTAAAGCAGACCATGGTTGCTTGGGGCAGTTTTTACTCACATAAATTGTTCATCAACAAATCATCCTTTAATAACCATACCTTCATTTAATCCCAGCTTATGATATTGGGGCTAAAAATGGGTATACTTGTCATCTTTGCAATTGTTCATAGTAAAGAGTAATTATTCAACACTTTATAGCAATTAGCCTCACAGCTCTGTTGGTTGCTCCTGTAGTTATTAATAAGTATAATTTTTTATTTTTCTCTGAAACTTCAGTAAGTTTAGAAATGAAGAACATGCAATGCACTCTGCGTTTAAAACATGAATTAACAACAATGACCATATTTGAAATAAGAAAATTATTCTAGATGTGCTCAGTGAAATTAATAGTCTTTGCTAAAGCCACAAAAGAATCTGAAGAAAAGTTCACACTCTATTTTAAATTCCTATTTGTGACAACCAAACATTTTGACAGTTATGTTGAGCCTTTATCTTACTTGCAAAACTTGTTTAAATATCAGACCTCCTACCTTCAGCGTATTAACTGCTAAACCCACATGAAAAGGTGTCATGTTGGTGACAATTTTTTTTCATGTAAAATAGAACAGGTGTCTTTGCAGTTTTTGTCAAGTTTTGTCAACTTGTTTCCTGACAACCTAAGATATATAAGTACACTCTCAATGTTTTGCTCAATATTTACTGTCTTTGATTTAGTCTTTGAATTGTAATACAAGCATGGCTCCGGTTCAGTTTATTTAGTTAAATTTACCGTATGGAAAACTGTTTTTGTGTGATTAGTGATGTCTTGTTTATCATAGAAGACCGTTTTAGAGCTTGAAAAGATGTGAAAGTTACTCGACATGTTTTAGATTGACAGTCTATTACAAGAAGTGTCATATATGAGCCTGGATTGAATTGTGCTGCCACTGAACGGTAACACAAGCTTGGATTCACTTTTATTTTTGATAATGCTGAAATGACATAAATGGAAGAATTTGGTTGCATGTAATTTGAAATGCATTTTTCTGAAGGTGGAACCTATTTTGGGAAGTGCACCAGTCCCTCCTGCTGTAAAACACCCCCACAACATGATGCATCTTCCACTATACTTCACAAAGTGGGATTGTGTTTTCAAGCTTACAAGCGTCCCCATTTTTTTGCTCAGATCATTGGTCATTATGGTCAAACACTTGCATTTTAGTTTAATCAGACCACAAGACATGTCTCCAAAAATTAAGGTCTTTGTCCCTGAGTGCATTTTGTCCAAATTGTAATCTGGCTTTATATCATTGGTTCTTCTTCTTTCTTTCCTGAGTGGCCTTTCAGTTTGTGTAGGTATGACTCATTCCACTCTTAATAAGAGCACTTTCATCTAGAGGTGAAAGTGCCATTAGTGTCATTAGGATAATAAGTCTCTCTTATCAGCTTGAGCCAGGAACTCCCCAAGGTGTTTTTGCTTTTGTTCTGTGGGTTGATGTTCACTTCTCATACCAAAACACTTTCATCTGTGGGGGCCTGTCTCCTGCCTGTACAATATTATAGCTGGGCATTTCCATAGCATTTATATTTGAATGTTTGAACATATGAATGTGGCACTTTCAGGCATCTGGACTTTGGTACCAGACTTGAGGGGAACCACAATTCTCCTTCTGCTATATCAGCTGATTTCTTTCGATTTTTAAAAACATCCACAAATGTGCATCAGATTAACTTCATTGTTTCAGATTAACCTATCAGAAGCTTAAAAAGCCATGACACCATCATTTAGGGTTTCTCAAGATGTTTAAAGGCACAGTAATCTTTCACTATGTAAACGTAAATGTAAAAGAAAGAAATTGTATAAAGAAATTAGCTGACCTAAAGCTACAGAGTTTTCCTTAAGATTTCACTTCATCTGACTGTATATTTTAGATTGTAGCTTCTTGGAAACAGTGAAAAGTTTGGGCATTAGGTGGTATTTGTTTAAATTTTGGGGGCTTATAATTGTTATGTTCTGCTCAGTAGGCTGTACGTAAGAAGGCTAAATGAAGATGCTTGGGCTGATGCTTCTATTATTCTCTCTCCTCCCCCTGGCAGATGAACTGGGCTCCTGGTACTCAGTGTGTAGCTAAGTGTGACAACAGGAAAGCTAAACCTGGAGAGCTGCTCTACCACAAAGGGGACATTCTCACTATAGTTGATACAAGCACGGTACAACCTCACCAATCATTTTGTTTAAAAATGTACAGAATCTACCAATGAGCTTTTTGTTTGAAATGACAAACACATTTTTAATTTAATGAGCAAACTTTGCTCCTTGTTTAGAGGAAGGGGTTTTATGCTGCCAAACACAACACCACAGCAGAGGAAGGGCTCATAAACTCCAACAATGTACGTGAGAGAGAGGCGCTACGAGTCGACCCCAGCCTCAGCCTCATGCCGTAAGTCCCGTCCTCCGAGTCTCACAAAATCATTTTGCCTATCTTTCAATTAAGTTTCAGGTCAGATCATTGTGCTCTGTGACTGCAGCAGAAGATGGTCTTTGAAGCTTATTTCGTGATCACATTGCGTGGGCTGATCCTTGAGATGCAAGCAAACATGATCACAAGATTAAGTATTGTAACTTCCTGTTTTGGAGCATAAAGGTGGTGGTCTTGAAATGATTGTTCAGTTTATTTTTAAAGTGCTGTTCACTTAAAAGTTTGTTAGCCGTCAGTATCTTATCTGCAGCAAGTGATTCTCTCTGGACCTTCACTGTGATGAAATTTGTTTCATTGCTAATGACTACGGTGTGACTAAGATTAAAGTGGACTTCTGTTGAAATTTAAAACTCAAAAATGTCATACTGATTCATGCAAACTTCCTTCAGCTGTTATACAAGGGGCATTGTTGGAGACAACAGACCAAGTTGGTTTTCTTTGTATCGCTGTTGGCTGGGAAACTGATGTGTGTTTAAACAACCATGAAAGAACTTCTAGTACAACACAGTTTAAGCCAAACAAACATTAGGTAATTTCCCTTTAATGTGTTCACTTTTTTTCTCTTGTGGAAGCTACTTGAGCAGAGTCAGACACACACCTCTGTATTGTCAGGTTTTCCTCAGTGAGCAGGGTTTCACTTACACTTGAAAACAACAGCTTTATAATAAAGCTGCTACTCTCATTATAAAAATGCATAAAACTGCTATGTGTTTTTTAAAGAATCATCCTTTTTTTTAATACAACATCATAATAACACCTTTGTTGACTTGTAGGAATTAGCTTTAAAGATTATAAAGGGGTGTTGTAAATGAGACGGCATGGTTTATTGTTTGAAGTTCAACACAGGTAAAATGCACACATCAGATGGCTTGGGTACAGCATTAAATTAGAGCTGAAACGATTAAGCTATTAATTGTGTCGAATTACTGAAATAATCATCAACTAATTTAGTAACTGATTAATTGTTAACTTGAGTATACTGACTCAAAAAAGGCCATTTGCTAAAAGAACAAGAACAACACTCTCAGAGTAGTAATTAAGACAGAATTGTACAAAAAAATAAACATTTTGCCCTTAAGATAAAAAAAAAACAAACAAAAAAAACAACAACTTTGTCTATAAATATGTTCTACCCAGAACTCCTCAAGTGGCATAGTTTTAGCTTCACCTGGTTCAAATTCTGTAAAAAAAAAAAAAAAAAAAAATCCTATTAAGCACCTTTTGCTATCTCGTTAATAATCGGTGATACAAAAAATAATTAACAGATCAGCCCTACACTGTATTGATGTCAGGTCGAGCAGAAAGGGCTGAGTTTAGTTAGACGTAAGATTGGGAGTATATTTTTAGCTACAGATGCATCCTTTTCTACAAATGTTCAAGTGTTCACTAAAGGAATGCTGTTATTGGATTTTAGGCAATAAAAAAATGTTTATTTTCTTATTCAGAAAAAGAACTTAATTATTTGTTTATTTGCATTTCTAATATTGTGTAAAAAAGGTTGAAATGAAAAATCTGCACAATGTGCCAATTTTTTTTAAATCTGATTAATTGTCAGAATAATCGATAGATAAATCGATAACTGAAATGATCGTTATTTGCAGCACTAGATTAAATATGTCATGTGTGGTGAAACAAAAAGTAAAATCAGTTGTTATTAAATAATTTTCTCAAGGTTACTCAATCTTATTCCAGGTGGTGCTGCTGTTGTGTGTCGGATTATGTTCGCATGTTCTGGTGTGAAAGCAGCAGCAGCAAAGTGATTTGTGTTCATAGCTATATTTTCGAAGAAACTGGTGAGCATTTTAGCCAAATGTCTTGTTTAGGAATGTGACCTGTTGAAGCTCAGTGATGTCTAAACATGGCTGCCTGTTGCGCTGGTTGCGGCTGCAGCTTTAATGAGACCAAACTTAACCTAATTTAAAGAGACCACCAAAAGCCTGGCAGGCGTGGTCTTTTTGAACCATGCCTGACTGGAACAACTGGACTAACCCAGTGTATCACAACCACAACTGAAATCCAGGGTTGATGGAAACATTGCTATTCTGCTTGGGCCACAATACATCACCAAAGAAGAAACTCTGGTATCTGAAATACTTTCAGAAATAACAAGTAACATACTAGTTACATCCCCTTTAGATCAGTAATAATTAATTTAAGCATAGCATCCCAGTTTTGTCCATCTACGACCTACAACAGGAAATTACCACTTAAAAATCGTCAGCTACACAACTAATACGCCCTCAGTGATTTGAAAGTACAGAAAACACCAAGTTAATACCAAACATCCGTTCTGGTCTGTAGCAGTGGAGTTAAGAAGGCAGATAAATATGCTGGTATACGTAATCGGACTTTCTCCAGTTTATCCCCTGAGTCCTTGAGACATGAAGGCACTGATATGACGATAATATCCCGTTTAAGATGTAAAAGCTGAGGCCGCTTACTCACATGTAAAAATGCTGGACCTGAAGTTGTCAACAGAATTTACATGTTGTTTTCCTTGATCGAAGAATAAGGTGGAGATTTCTCCAACTTCCTTTATCACCTTCGTTATGTTGTTCGGGTCCTGTTTTTTAAGATCTGAGATATGGTGTATGTGCACTGCATAGATCCATCCAAAGGAACTGAAATATCTATTTTTGCTGTTCTGCTGTATAAGGTCTCCACGGCCAGGCAGTTGTTAGCGCTGTTGCCCTGCAGCAAGCAGGCTCTGGATTTGATTCCCGGCCTGGGTTCATTCTGCATGAAGTTTGCATGTTCTCTGTGTGCATGTTCTCTGGTTACTCCAGTTTCCTCGCACAGTACATAACATGCATGTTAGGTTAATTGCTATCTCTAAATTGCCCTTAGGTGTGAGTGTGCATGGTTGTTTGGCCTGTTTGTCTCTTTGTTGCCCTGTGATGGACCGGTGATCTGCCCTGGGTGTCCTCGGCCTCTTCCCCAACAACAGTACCACTAGATATCTTTGGGGGGTTTTTTTGCCATTTTTGTTCATTTATTTCTTTGAGAAATGAGTCCTTCTCATCTCACTTTGTGCTATACTTCTTGTTTTTAGTTGGTTTATGGATGTAGGTTTATTTCACACGTGTCAATGCAAATTAATGACCCCTGCAACGTCTCTCCACAGCTGGTTTCACGGGAAGATCTCTGGTCCGACTGCGGTAGGAAAGCTCCAGCCGGCTGAGGATGGCCTGTTCCTGGTGCGAGAGAGTATACGCCATCCGGGCGACTACGTCCTTTGTGTCAGCTTCTCGAAAGAGGTCTTCCATTACCGAGTGATTTACCAGGACAACAAGCTGACCATCGACAACCAGCAGTACTTCTACAACCTCATTGATATGATCGAAGTAAGTGAAATACTCTGAATGGATAAATCACCTTGAAAGATTTAATTAAGCTCTGTATTAAAAACCCTTTCACTTTCATAAGGTGAAAACTCGTCCACCTTGTGTAATCTCTGATCTTTGATGACGGCTGGTCTTAACTTTTTGACCACGCAAAATAGAAAAAGAAAAACATTTAAAAAACTAAACTTCTTTCAACAGATTCCTTTTTCAGAAAACATGCTTGTGGTTTACAAATCTTATTCCTTTTTTGAAATAAGATAGAAACATATTTTTTCTAAAAAAAATTAAAAAAAAAAAAACACTAAAAGATTCTCAGGAAATTTGTATCATAGACAAGCTAATACTTCTGTGTATTCGATTAGTATCTTTAGGGTAAGAAAAGGAACATATTTTCCAAGTTTACTCATAAGTTAAGATGTTTCACTAATGGATTTTCTGTAGTAAAATGTCTATAGTAAAGCCACAGAAGGCAATTACCATCCATTTAACTGATCTAACTATCAATATACGGCATATGAATGCATGACATTTGAAATATACTAACTTACCAAAGACTGGGTCATAGCATAAAACGTCATTTAGATGCCTCTATCTCATGTCTGTGACTGTGCAGAGAGTCGCCCTGCAGCATCTTTATCAGTAGGCTACAGGCATCTTTATGCCTGAGTCACTCTGTAAATTCACTCCTGTTGAGGAAGCTGAGGGAGGAAAGATGACTGGAACAACTGGACTAACCCAGTGTGTCACAATCAATTGCCAGATGATTCTAGCTTTAGTTAAATTTAGGTGGATTTTGCTTTGTGGTGACACAAATGAATTCAACCAAACCAACTGTTATACCTCCACAGAAATAGACTACAAATAATCACCATCAGTGACTAATTTGGTTTTCTTTGTTGCAGTTTTACACAAAGAACAAGGGCTCTCTCGTCACCACGCTGGTGAAGCCCAGGAAGAAACAAGGCGCCAAGTCAGCTGAGCAGGAGTTGTCTAAAAGTAAGCTCAGAGTCCATTTGTGGCTTCATATTTCTGTGCAAAAACAGACCATTGTGGGCTGAAAAATAAGATGAGTCAGATGTTTATGTCTGAAATATTTACAGTCCCTATGAATGTTTGTTCTTCATAGCTGGGTGGCTGCTGGACATTACAAAGCTCATTCTGGGAGAAAACATCGGAGAAGGAGAATTCGGTGGTGAGTTTTCTTTCTTTACATGATGAGGATGCTTGCTTCAATGGGTGGAGTTAGGAAATGACAACAGGAAGCAGCTTTTTATGGTATCTTTGGTTGAGAAGTGTCAATAAAGCTGTGACAGGTTTTTTTTTTTTTTTTTTAATGTTCAGTACTAAGTGTTTTCCTTTTATAATTTTGTTTGATGTACTTAACTGTTCTGTTTGTAATTTTGCTAGATTCCTGTAAAGTTTCTGTGTTTTTATTATTATTATTATTATTATTATTATTATTATTATTATTATTATTATTATTAAGTAGTCTATAAGTTTGTATCTTAAAGGTTTTCCAAAAAAATAAATAAATCACACCATCACCCTAATTTAAAGTACATACAGCTGAAACCAGATGTTTACCTACGCTGTATAAAAAGATACGCTTTAACTTTTCCCTTTTTAAGTGGGTTAGGATTGATTGCTAACCACGACATTTCAGAAAGCTAAGGTACATTTTTAAACTTTGCTCACACATTTCCTGTGTAATTGGTAGAATTAACTTGAAGCTGTATGACTTGGCCAAGAAGTTTTGTGTATCCTTCTACAAGCTTCTTAGAAAACTTTGTCCCATTATCGCTCCTGCAGCAAAACATTCCCACAGCATGATGGTGCCACCTTCTTACTTCACAGTGGGGATGATGCTCTCAAGTTTGCAAGCTTCTCCTTTTTTTCCTCAAATTGTAACAATGGTCATTATGTCCAAACACTGAGCATTTTAGTTTAATCAGACCACAGGACATGTCTTCAAAAATTAAGGTCTTTGTCACTGTGTGCATTTTGTAGAAATTGTCATCTGACTTAAAGATATGGGTTAGTTTTCTTTCCTGAGTGGCCTGTCAGCCTGTGTAGAGACATGACTCATTTCAATGCAGATAATGGCACTTTCTCCACCAGCTTCTGCCAGCATCTTCACAAGGTATTTTGCATTTTTTGTGGAGGTTTGATGCACACATTTCACACTGAAGCGTATATCTGGGACACAGAAATTGTCTCCTTGATGTCTGCACAATTCCATGGTGGTTATACTTGTGTATAATTGTTTGAACTGATAAATGTGGCACATTCAGGCATCTGGAATTGTACCCATGGATGAACCAGGCTTGTGGTTATTTTCATATCTTGGCTGATTTTTCTGTGATGTCACCCAAGGAAGCAGTGTGTTTAAGGTGTTGAATTAAATGCGTACACAGATGAAAATTAAACAAAATATTGTGAACTGACCTGTCAACAGCTTACACAGCTGTGATATCGTCTCACATTCCCCAAATTGTTTAAAGGCATGGTAATCTTAGTGTATGTAAACTTTTGACTGAGGGAAATAATGAAAAATAAAAAAGATATATCTAATTTTTCTGGCATTTAGCAAATATAAATCATTTGATAATTCAAACTCAAAGATAGTGTAAAGTTAAATGTCTGGTTTCAACTCTACATAGTGTACACATGTGCATTTACTCTTTATGTTTTTTTAACCCGTTTACTTTTCTACTCATCCAATATAGAGTTTATAAATAATTTTTTAATGCTACTGTTTTAACTTTTTACTCTTATTTAAAAAATATAAAAAAGAGAACATTTAAAGACAAAAGGAAGTCGGTTTAAAAGTAAGATGTTTAATAGATATAAACTGTGTGATTTCCAACCCTCAGCTGTTTATCGGGGGGAGTACATGGGCCAGATGGTGGCTGTGAAGACCATAAAATGTGACGTTACAGCTCAGGCCTTCATGCAGGAAACTGCTGTAATGACGTGAGTCCTGAAGCCTTTTCAGTTTT
Source organism: Anableps anableps (assembly GCA_014839685.1). Lineage (NCBI taxonomy): Eukaryota > Metazoa > Chordata > Actinopteri > Cyprinodontiformes > Anablepidae > Anableps > Anableps anableps. Next base: position 19,459,213 of record CM026070.1, on the reverse strand, counting down.
AATTATCTTGAAACACCATCAGGTGCTATCCATTACGTATTAACTCCAAAAAGCACACAAAGTTCTGGTAAATTGTACATACACTCATCATAGGCATGAATACCGTGCTATTTCCTGGCATTTTCATCTTATTGTCATCTTTATTCCTCTGAACTGTTTTTTTTTTTTTCTCTGGTAGAGTAAGAAATCAAATACCAAAACTGGGTGTGCAACTTTGAATTCATTGTAAATTTTTTCTAATCCACAAAGGGGCAAAAACGTATTCGAGACAAATATTTGCTTAAATGTCCTTTAGCAAGTTGCTCCTAAACTAGATGCCATCAACGAGTTTTCGGCAGAATCCTGGCTGCCAATTTGACCACAGTTCCTATCAGAAGCAAGTTTATTTATCATAGTTGGTTTGAGGGTTAGGTTTAGAGTTTCCAGAAGTTCAACATCAGCCTGTTTTATCAATTTCCATCCAGTTTTGAAGCATATTTGTCAACACTTGTGTTCAAGTTGTTGATTTGAGTTGAAGAATTTATGCATAGTCCTGCTTCATTACCTCATTCACTTTGTGGAACTTCAGCATGATGCTGCCACCACCGTGGTTTACAGTTGTTACAGTGTTCCTCAATTCTATGTTCTCAGTTTGACTTGCAAACTTCACCCTAAAAGTTGTTTGTAGGTTCACTGTGCCTTTTGGGTTTTTAGTTTTCTCCCGAGCATCCTAACAAGCTTCCATTAAGTTGAGGGAAACGATTTGATTGAGATGAAACTTGGAAATTGTTGGGCGTTCCAGTGGGAAGTCCCTGAAAAATTGTATGCCAAATATTAGTTTGAATGTGCATATATATTTGAGCCTATACATATAAATTTTAACCTATGTGGATGAGAAAAAAATCTAAAGTAGATTAGTTGAAGTTGTTTTTTGCATTATCATTTCACTCTGGAAAAAGGATAGTAGAAATGCATCAGAAAAGCCAAGATTAATATAAGATCAATGCTGATGATAGATGTATGTAAACTTGTGACTGCAACCATGCATCCGTGCAGTTTGAGGAATAAAATTAAATTGCTTTCACTTCTCACTTTGTGGTTTCCTTGTTTCAGGAAGCTGCAGCATAAGAACCTGGTGCGGTTGCTGGGAGTCATCCTTCACAAGGGGCTCCACATTGTCACTGAGCTCATGACCAAGGTACACTTAACAAATACAGTTAAACCCAAAACTTATTGATAACCCTGGCAGATTAAGATTTTTGCTGAGGTGCTGGTGCCTTTTTCCTGTGGTCATTGTGCGAGATGTGCTCAGAAAAGTGCACGTGGGTAAAATCAAGATTAATTCAAACCTAATTGTGCCAGAGGTATGAATAAATTTGGCCTTAATTGTACCAGCTCATAATAAATCATGAAATAAATGATTAATCTGGTGGAAACTTTAAAAATAAATATTAAATTTAGTCTTATCATGACTACATCACCACAGTAAAGAGGTGGCAATAAGTTGCTTCTAGAAAAGGAACCAGTGAACTTTTAAAATTTGGCTTTTATTTTTCAACAAATGTTTTGATTTATACAGACAGCTGGACTGAACTATAACAGTCAAATCTACAGCAAGAAAATTATTATTATTATTAGTAATAGTAGTATTAGTATTAGTAGTAGTAGTAGTAGTGTTGTTATTGTTGTTACTATTATTGAGATATTTTCTGGGATAGCCTTTTAAATTACTAAAAAACATTTGTATATTGTTTTCCTGCCACTTGAGGGCGCTAAAATGCAGACCCAATTTAAACCCTTCCCTCTTTCTAAATTTCTCGGTAATTATGGCCATATTTTGTGTAAAGGTTTGTGTTTATTTTTAAACACTAGGCTTAAGATGCTTTTGCTTGTTGCAGGGAAACCTTGTGAATTTTCTCAGGACAAGAGGGCGATCAGTTGTAGACTCTGCTCAGCTGCTGCGCTTCGCTCTGTGAGTCTGATCAAACTAATCTCGTTATATCACTTCTGTTTAGAGGAGACTTTTTATATTCAGGATTTAAGCATGTTTGGGACAGATCCCAGTGTCATCCATGTTGTGTTTTTCTTTGCATGTTCTGTGGTCAGTGACGTGTGTGAAGGGATGGAGTACCTGGAGTCGAAGAAGCTTGTTCACAGAGATCTGGCAGCGCGAAACGTCCTGATCTCTGACGACAGCGTGGCAAAGGTCAGCGACTTCGGCCTGGCAAAGGTGGACTCCAAAGAGACAGACAAAGCCAAGCTTCCTGTCAAATGGACCGCTCCTGAAGCTCTGAAGAAAGAAGTATGTTAACTCTTTTACTAAAAAAGAATAATCTTCTCTTTTTGCTGTTCAGCTTGCTCTATCATTCTGACTACAGGGCCTCTTACTCAGTGTATAAAGGGAAGACAGTAATTTGAACCAGTCTCTCTGTGTTGTTGTCTGATCGACATATGGTCATTAGTCAATATTTACAAACCTTCTGCTCACGTTTTAGTCTTAAAACATTACAAAATGAAAAAATAAACAGAGGAAGTCCAGCAGAAAGGATGATAAATTCACCAACACACACTTTTGCTGGATCATAAGTCATAATTAGGAGGAACCTGCTTGTCTCTCATGTGATATTTACTTCCCTTTTTGTCTTCAGTTTTATTTGTTTAACAGAAATTGGAATTTAATTCCCCTTCAAACCCGTTTCTCCATTTTTTATCTGTTGTCTTTCTGCAGAAGTTCTCCACAAAGTCAGATGTTTGGAGTTATGGTGTTCTTCTGTGGGAGATCTTCTCGTATGGTCGCCAGCCCTACCCTAAGATGGTACATAGCACCTCTTCTTATTGACGTTTGTAAATCTTTATGCTTTCATAGTGTGCAGTTGTGTTCTTTCATAGCACACTACTGCAGAACACATTCGTTGCTCCAGTGCTCCATTTGTTTCCATGGCTGGAGATGGATGCGATCTTGGTTACTAATTTGTCTCTAATCATGTTCATAGCTCTCTATTTGATATCTACAAATCAAAAAGTTGTAGAAAAGTTGCCTGATAAATGTCAGGCTCTAATTACTGTATTTAATATGGCATTGTTGTATTTCTAAACAGGTTTGTTTTCAATCACAAACTTTTGTTTCCAGTGTTCTGCAATACAATGCCCTAATACAATCTTGATCATTTCTGTAGTAAGTAGTAAAGAACTGTGAAGTGGGGCAACAATAGTACATTCCCTTCCATTCGAAATGTATATTTTTTAAAATCTGAAAAGTGTGGAGTGCATTTTTACTCAGCCCTTCTGAGTCGATACTTAGTAGATCCATATTTTCCTCTAGTTACAGCTGTGAGTCTGTGTCTCTACAAGTGTTTCATACAAAGAGATTTAAGTGTTCCCATTCTTATTTCTAGAATAGATCAAGCTACGTCAATGGAAAGTGTCTGTGTAGATCAATTTTTCACACAGATTTTGATGTGGACTTTGACTGGACCACCCTAACACACAAATATGCTTTGATCTAATCTATTCCATTGTGGCTCTGGCTGAGTGTTTAGGGTCCATATCCTGCTGCAAAGTGATCCTCCACCCCAATCTTAAGTTTTTTGCAGCCTCTAATAGGTTTCCTTCCAGAATTTTGTTCATCGCCATCCATCACCCCTTCAACTCTGACCAGTTTTCCCATCCTTGCTGAGGAAACGCATCCCCACAGCATAATCCTGCCACCACCATGTTTTACCAAGGAAATTGTGCATGAGATCTGACATGTGCAGTGTGAGATTTCCTCCCCACATAATATTTCACATCTTGGTAAAAAAGTAAAGTTTTTGTCTTATCTGACCTGAGCATCTTCTTCCACATGTTTGCTGTGTCCTCTACACAGCTTGTGGTAAACGGCAACAGGGGTCTTCTTATGGCCTTCTGTCCACTCTAGCTTTCTTCTCGCTACTCTTCCCTCAAGGTTACAGTTTGCCCACCTGAGTTGTGGATCTTTGCAGCTACTCCAAAGTTACCAGTGGCCTCTTGGCAGTATCCTCTTCCTTCGACTTTACAACAGTGCAGAATTTAAGTTGATCTATCACATTAAATTCAAGCAAGATAAAATGCAACCTGACAAAATGTGAAGAAAAATCAAAAGGATTGAATACAGCTGAATACACTGTAAAGAGGTAACAATTTCAGAAAATAACCATCAGTTTAGTCGAACTGCATAGAAGAGAAAAATTGTTCAGACAAGACAGATAAAAAGCATCCCTGCAATGTTGAATCCCTCTCCGTACTGCCTGCCTGCATCAGGACAACAGCAGGGTAGTCCTAGGTAGACTGAGTATTGAGCATGTTCTGAGATCCCTCTGTATGCAAAAGATTTTTCATTCACATAGAGTTGTTTGCACAAAACAAGCATCATGATGTCTTTTTAAATAAGTGAGTAGCTCTGCCTTACACCACAAATCCACCAAAATCCTTTCAAAGTACCGACAGGCATAGAGTGATTTTTGGCTCCGTTAGCTGCAGTGTGTGTTGGAGCTTTGTAGAGTCTGTAGAAGATCTGCTGAGTTACAAGATCCAAACAATATTTAAATCGTTGCCTCCAACAGAACAACACTGCTCCTCGTCTGCCTAAAGTATCTTGTTTTAGTACATTTTTTTTTCTTTATTAATAATATCATCATAAATTACATTTGTTGTTTCAAACTTTATAAACAATTCAAGAAACTTGTCGATAGCGTTCATGAACTCTATATTATTTACAGCAGCAAAAATTGTCTTAGCTTTATTATGTATAAACAAAATTCTTGGTGTTGACCCTATCAGTTGTGCTTATCGATCCTCTTTGTTTCTATGCCTCAGTCTCTGAAGGAAGTGAAGGAGAAAGTGGAGGGAGGCTATCGTATGGAAGCTCCAGAGGACTGTCCTCCGAGTGTTTATTCGATAATGAAGCTCTGCTGGGAACAGGAGCCGCGGAAAAGACCTGGTTTTTCCAAACTGAGGGAGAAACTTGAACAAGAACTGGGTAAAATGAGCCCAAGCTCTGTGGCGGGGTGTCAAGAAGCAGTCAAGATTGGATCAAGGAGCTGAGTTTAAGGCTTTAACCTGCATCTGTGAAGCACCAGCTCTTGTTTTGTTTGAACACATGCTGGAGAAGGACACGTATGTTGGAGACACTTGGGATAAAAACTTAAATTGACTTAATTTATGGGTTGGTAAAAAATGTCAAAGTGATGATGATGAGGATGAGCAAACCTACGTGGTTCAAACCAATGCATGGTCACATACCACATCTATTTATTGTGCCAATGGATTGATTTGTCTGTTACCGGTATCGGCTGTCTGTGGTGTAGACGCCGTTTGATCCAAACCGAGTTGTCTCACATTTATCACAAAAAGAAGTTAAAAAGTTCTCGCTTCATAAATGAAAATAGATTTTGCTTTGTTTAGAAAGCAGATTTTAAACAGCAGCTCTTGACCAAAGTGCAGTGCATAAAATTAGCTAAAAAGAAAGTGAAGCAGCACAGAACAGAAGATAATACAAAACAAATGGTCCAGACACTTCATTATATTAATAATAATTACCACATAATTACCTCAAAAAACAAATATTGTTTACTCCTTACTGGAAAAATAATGGTAATAATCTCTAGTGCCTTATTTCAGTAGAAGTTGAACTTATCCGTTGTTCAGTCGCTAATTAAGATGCTGCAGGGTTTAATTTACTGTAAATTGGGCCAAAATCATCTGAATGCCATATGTTACACTGTCTGAGAAGATAAACGACATAGATTAGGTAGCTGAAATGATGTATACAGTTCGTTGGTAATTTAAAAACAAAAGTAATCTCTGTCCAGTGAAGAAACCCAATAATCAGGCAGTCCTTTAAAGCCACGGCTACACATCGTCTCTTCTTTGCTGCTGATCAAGGAACACAACAGTCAAGGCTCTGACCCGGCTTATGAACTCTCTAGACCCCAATCGATCAAACCTCTTCTCAAACGTCTTGGTGCAGCTCAGATTCCTCTTGGACAGAACAACGTAGATCTACATAAACTGTACTGGCAGAAATTATCCCGCAACACCTCAGTGTCAGTCTTCCCATTTCATCTGGAGCACTTGGCTTTTAACTGTAATGTTCATGGTACTGTTTAGTGACCACATGTAAATAGTTTGTGCATAAATGTAACCAAATAATGTTGGTGTCTCTTTCTTTATGTTTAATTACAATATTATAATTTTAGTGCCATAAATTAAATCATTTTAATTTGAACCTAATATGTTAGGTTCAAATTAAATACACCACATTAATTGATTCATTAATTAAAAAAAAAAATGTTAATAAACCTGAATCTTATTTTGTGCCTGAACTTAAAGTATTACTTAAGTATGTACTTCAGTATGACACTGGAAGGAATAAAAATACTAAATAAATTAAAAAAAACAAGAGAGCAGAAAGGGCCAGCGATCAAAAGGACCTGCAATGCTTATTGTATCAATGTGTCTTTGTGTTTATTTTCTGTTGTTGATTCTTTTGTGTCTTTTACATCACCTCTGTGTTCATTTGTTTTTCTAAGTCACTTCACTTCAGCTCTTCTGTTCTCTTCCAGCTTCAATGTCCCACCAGGTTCTCATGTCACTTATCCACCTTCCCAGTACTTTAAAAGCCAGTCAGTTTCATTACCTCACTGCCAGATCCTTGTTTATTGTCTTTTCCTTCCATGGTGCTCCAGGTTGCTGCTTTGTTCCAGTCTGTTCAGTCTTCAGTTTTTCTCTTGTCTGTTCATCGCCTTGTAGGACTTCACTGGTGGTACAGCTCAAAAGGGAAGTAAAATTTAAGAGAGGAAAAAAAACACTGCAGTGTTAAAACTGAAAAATAGAACTGAGGTCCTCAAATCCAGATGTTTCTGTCTCTTATGCGATGTCTGACCTTTTGGGAGTTAGTTGAAAAAAACACTGTAAAACATGGGCACCTGACTTGCTGACTGACTATGGGTGAAGCTGACATAAACACCAACATCAAGGAACAGGAGACTGAGTTTAGTTAGTTACATGGAAGAACAACAGGGGTTTAGTGTGCTGGTGATATAAATGAGCATGCAATGATTAATAAAAGGAACGTAGAGTCAGTAAAGTGTATTTTGATATGTTGATTATTACTGCATGTAAAGTATAAAGAGTTTTACAGTTCATTTTATGCAGAGATTTAACAGACTGTGTGTAAACTTTTCCTGGAATAAAGCATATTTTTTTTCCCTTAAGAGCACAGTTAGTCCTGGATCCTCCTAGGGATTTATGTGTATTTTCAAAAACACTAAATTGCTGATTTTTGTCCAGCAGAGTCATCAGATACATGGGGCACTTTGATTCAATTCATTCAAATGTAATTTTTTTCATGAGACTAAATCAAAGGGAAATGAACATTTATTCCTGCTTCTTTCCCCTCTTTCAATATTGAGATTATAAGAGCGATTTGTGTTATCCACTGTCCTCCAGGGACATCTTGGGCTTTTGAAGGTACTCAATATTTTTCTGCTTTGCTAATCTTGGGGGGAATATTTTTAATGATGCACACATTCTGTGAATTGCAGCCCACATATGACTAGTTGCTTCCTTTTATTGTAACAGAAACAATACAGAACAAAATGTTAATTTTCCCAGTAATACTAAAATATTTCCACTGTAAATCTGACCACAGAATAAAGCCTTCTTTGTGGGATTGTTGTCATGTCACAAGACCAAATTAAAGATGTCATTTGACATAAGTCTGCATAAGCCTGGTGTTTATCAGTATCCCAGAGGACGGAGCACAAATTGCAGCTTGATCCTCTGTCTCTTGTTATCATATGGTGAGAGCGAGGGTCCTCCACGATTTGTTCAATCTGCTCTGTGTTTTTTCTAAAGCCTCTAATGGGATGAGCAGCAATTTTCTGCCCAGGGATTTATAAGAAATCAAACAAATAATAATAATGATTTAAAAGAAATGATGGTGAAAGCTTCTTGTGCTGAGTGTAAATATCGCCGGACGTTTTTTTGCTCCGGTCTGTGTCCTGATGTAGATGGATAACAGAGCACAAAGCCTTCACCCATATGTCGAGGAGTGTGCTGAGATGCTTTTCTCGGAGGCTCTAAGTCCTTAAGGTGCGCTTTCTACAAAGACTTATAAAACAGCTAATCTGCTGAAGTGGCAGCAGGCTTGAGCAGACAATGACCCGTCACCTGTTGCTTTCACCTGATCCTAGAGAGACGATGGAAGACCCTGATAAACAAGCGGTCACTGTGTGATTTTTGTTTTTGTCTGCAAAAACATGCAGGATTTTACTTTACTTAACTTCAGTGTGAGGAGGCTCTTAGTCTAAAACAAAACAAAGCTGAAATCTAAACTGACTAACTCCAGTTAAACTCAGTTTATGATGCACAGTCAAAACAACAAACATGCAAACTCTGTTTCTACTCAGAGTATGCAAATTTTGTCTCATATGAAGCATAAGCTTAATATCTCATATTATCTTACATTACTCTGTGTATAACAAAGTTTGCTCAAGTCCAAGTTGTGCTGTACTCTGCACCTGGCAGTGTGTGCAGCAGTGTGTAAATGAATGGTTTGGCCTTACCTAAAGGGTTTATCTTGGTATGGTTTAAGTAGATTTTGGTGGGTTCAGATAGGGTCAGAAACCAGCTGTCTCAGCCAATTTAAGCATCAGGACCAAGATCCTCTTCCTAGAAGGCAGCATCTTCTAGGTAACAGCTCCTCACTGGATGAATGTTTTTCTTTACAGAAGGATTTAGCCCATTAAAAGCAAAATCCCAACAGTGCATAACCAGATGTTTTTGTGTACTTGAGTGTTACATGGATTAGAAATTATTGGTTATAATACCCATCCATTTCTTAATGGGGTGACAAACCTCAAGCCCCACTGGGAGTATCTTAAAAGCAATTTACATTTCTGTTTGGTTTATTCACATTTTTGTATATATATATATATATATATATATATATATATATATATATATATATATATATATATATATATATATATAGACTCTGTTTTCATTTCTCAGTCACTGAAATCATTTCATTTAACCTTAAAAATGTCAAAACACAGACAACAGTGGTCAGAGGTTTACATACACTGATCATTTCAATAGTTTATCTTAATTACTCCTTTTTCAGGGTTTATTGGTTAAAATACAAAAAACTTTATAAGTATTTTAAAAAACTGAATGTATAAATGTGAATTTCTTGAGGATTTTCTATTATACAATTGAAACCAGAAGTTTGCATACACTGTATGAAAAAATCCATGATCATTTTTTCTCTGTCTGAAATTAGATCAGACTTTGCCTTCTTGTAAGAAGGTGCTGGGTTCAATTCCCAGCCTGGGATCTTTCTGCATGGAGTTTCTCTCCTTGCATGTGTGGGTTTTGTCTGGGTACTCTGAGTTCCTCCCACACTTCAAACACATGACTTTTAGGGTTAATTGATCCCTCTAAACTGTCCTTGTGTGTGGGTGTATGGAGAGCTGTTTCTTTCAAAATTAAATAAATAAATACTGTTAATAATAAATTATTAACAAATATTCCATGAAATAAATAAATGTCCCCATGAAATAAAGCAAAAATAAATATTTAAAAAAATAAATTTTTACCTTGTTAATTTTTTATTTATTTCAAGATTTATTTATTAATTTTTCTGTTTGTTTGTTTATTTAATTATTTATTCATTTCTTAATGGTGTTTTATTTTGTGACATTTTTATTTTGTAAAGCTATTTTCTGTATTTCATGAACTTTTATTTTTTTTGCTCTGTTTTTATTTCAGGCTCTTTTTATTTTATGCTCTTATAATCAAACGGTGGGGGAGTGGGAGTTTTCTCTGTGGAGCGGCTCTGGTTAGATCGAGCTGAGAGACAGCGATCTCCGGTGAATCTGCATGATGGTGGAACATGCGAGGCTGCGAGCTATAAGGGCTTGAACTGACGTACTGGTGTCGTGCCAAGGTAGTTATCCTTGACATATTTTGTGTTTCCTGCGTTGCCATGACAGGCCTTGCTTTCCCTTGTGAGCGGGGGAGTTAAGCTTTACTCATGTGCTGTTGTTTTGAAACTGCTTGTTGCACTGGTGCATCAAACACTTTGGACAGACTAGGGGAAAAGGAGGACCACCTCCAAAACCTGAAATCAACACCTAAATAGTGGAAGTTTAGACTTGTGTATCCAGTGTTTGTTTTTAAAAATCATTTAACATTTTTACCCTGGATAAAGGAAAGTCCAAAAGAATCATCATTGTTCATATATCTATGTCTAATGTTATGATTTGCAATCAGTGGCAGTTTTGGACATAGCCTAAAGGGGCAGTTGCCCAGGGCAATATTAAAGGGGGATGAGAGTTCACAGGACAACTAAATGATTTCGATTGCTTTTATGAACAGGCATTCAGTGGCAGTTTGGCACCCTCGTGTGTGCCACTGGCATCCGCTGATTGCTGCTGAGAATAAGGGGACTTGGTTGTGTGCCATGTGGGAGTGCACTGCATTTTACCCCCTTCAGAATCTCTGATATTTTCCCTGCATTTTGATTTGTTGGGGAGTAGAAGAAGAAGTTGTTCTCCCACAACGCCATTTTTGCAAGAACCCCTACCATTTGAACAACAATAACTCACTTGTATACAGCATGAATATCAAGAAGAATACTTCTTAAATGTTTGTTTATTCGTATCAGCTTTAAAGTTTTCTTGTATCCCAGTGGTTCACCTTCTGCATCAGAATATGTCTCATTTAGTTTGGGAGTGTACTCTTTGCTCTGATTACCCACCAAGACAGTCATTTAAGATGAATCTGGTGGGGCTATAATGTAACTACAGTTCATAGCCTGGCCGCTGTCTAAGAAGTTTGTAGTCCAATGTAAATGAGCAATGAGATTTATGTAGCAAATAATGCAAATCTGCAGCATGTAAGTAGGTCAAATCTAGCTTTAAAACTTCAAACTTTGAATCATAAATTTAGATTTTCAAATTTTCTTTGCAAAAACAGACCCATAGCCAAATATTTTCACTTGAAATAACACAAACAGACTGTTTTTAGTTCTCTGGTACAAATTTCTTATGTGTGTTTTAAATATTTGCAAGAAAGAAACAAAAAAAAGCTCACTAGATGTTGTCTTGTATTACAAAGTTGTATTTAAGAGCTATAAATTGCAGTCTTTAAACAATGTGTTGTGTTTTGTCTCTTTACTTTAATCAGTGTCTCATTCAGTTGGTTAAAGAAGGACAGTGTTAATGAATACCATCAAGGGTTTTGGAACAATCTAAAAATGTACCTCTTTGCACTTAAAGCAAAGCAGCCATTTTAGACCTCTTTTGCCTGCCTATGCGAATTATTATAAATATATTATAAAGCCCAGTAACAAAAGGTTAAAGAGTACTTTATATTGAAGAAAAAATCAACCATAACTGTTATATATATATATATATATATATATATATATATATATATATATATATATATATATATATATATATATTTATATATATATAGATATATATCTATATATATATATATATATATATATATATATATATATATATATATATAGTAACAATTTTTGCATGCACTAAGTCATAAATGACAGTTTTTGTTGTGAAAGAAATACACTTTTAGCGATAGAAAACGGGAGCCTGTCCCTTTCTTCTGCGTGACAGTGATTATATCAGTTTACAACAGTAAATGAGACTACACATACTCCCGTAGTTTAGTGTGAAGGTTTACCTTGCTGATAGGGTAGGTGTAATTCAATTATCAAAATTAGCTTAAGAGCTGCTGTCTGTTCTTGGGTCCTATCTGACAGTAGAGGCGCTTGTTTGACAAAGTGCTGATTGTCTTAATTATCAAAATAATGGAGACTGCAGTGAATATGCTTCGATTCCAGTACAGTTTAAATGCTCGGTGGTAACAAATAATTGAGTAGTTCTATATTGAGAAAAAAACGTTTAAATGATGATCAAAATTTTGATGGGATGATTTTTCCTTACTTAATTTTCTCTGAGTACACTGTGAAAGGTTGTTTGTCTATAGGACACAAGGATCTTTGTTTGTCGCCATTTAAAGATTTTAACGTGCTTTACAGAGGCAGAAGAAACACATTACAAAGACTTAAAAACATCCAAAGAACTACATTAAACTTCTGGCTTTGAATAAAGAAGCAATAAATTGCAAATTTTACACATGTATAGCTAATAATGATAAACTGATCAAGCTTTAGCCCTTAACTGAAATGTAGCAATAATTTTTGTTGTTTCAACTATGATTAAAGGAACAACTATTTTTGCATATCTCAGCTTATTCAACTAGAAGAGAGGACAGAGCACAAGAGAAGAAAAAGAAAACATGTGGTGAGTGGTGTTGTAATACTGTTATAGCTACCATTTAAATAATAAATGTGACCCTAGAACGAAGCCCTGAGGAACTAAATGTAGTTAAAATGACTCAGTTTTTGGTGGTCATACCTTTTTTTCATTTTTTACACTGAAATAGATCAAATCTCTCCAAACTGTGTAAAACTAACAGATGTTTAATAAATTAAATTGGACATGTCTATAAGGAGCGCTGCACAAATCAAGCAGTAGTGAAATCTTAGTGAAATACATTCCTGAAGGTTGTCATTGTTTTATTGTGCTTGCCACATAAATGCAGCAATGTAAATGGCCTAAAATCCTAAAATAATACTGTGATTCAATGACTCTCTCCCTTTGTCGCCACAGACAGACAAGCAAAAGTTAGTTTTTTAAAAAATCTATCATAATTAAAGTTAACAGAAACTTTTGATTGAACTGTAGAGGAGTTTAAACTGGGATAACTGAAGAATAATGCTGAGCATATTTTACAAAGCAAAACGATTTCTGCACCCTCCATCCTATGCTGGGATAGTTCTCCGGGGTCACTTTCTATCTGGGGTAAATTGTTTTTACATTTTAGATGCTGTGGAAAAACGGTGCCTGAAAAGAATTGTGATTCATAGAAAATGTTCTTGAAATCTACATTCATGGTTTTTTTGCTGAGAAAGTCCCAGTAGCCCCAACCTTTCCAGTAAATGCCAGACATTTTTGATACATCTCTGTAAAGATGTGCAGCTGAGCACAAATGTCTTCACACCTCTGGGAGGTTTAGGTTTAAAGTAATATTTTAATTTTACCAACTTGTTGCTTCTGACTGGAAGTAATACTAGTGTTTTGGAGCAGCCCAGCCAGAGTCCCAACATAAATCTAATAGGGAATCTGTGGAGGGAGCTGAAGATTAGGGTGATGATAAGTAGGTCTTCCAACCTCAAAGACTTGGAGCTCATCACCAAAAATCATCAAAATATCAGTAAATATAAGGAGTGTTTTATTGCTGTAATGCAATCAAAAAATTTCACTGATTATTAAGAAGAGTATAAATAATTTCTTACATGTCATGTTTGGATAAAATATTAATGAAAATAGGTATTTTGTTTTAAAGTTGATCCTCCTTTTAGATTGTTTGTATGTCTTTTAAGACATGAGTGTCTCTTTTGCCAGTGGAAACAAACTTCTTGGTTGAACAGAACTGAAAATAATATTCATCTTTTTAAAAGTGGCTTTTATTCAGTAAATAGAAAAGAGACGTGCAGAGAGAGAAGGAGGAAACACAGGCAGCAAAGACAATGAGGTCAGGAATTGAACCTTTGGTGGAGACATCAAACACTAATAGCTTCTGGATGCCCACTTTACATCTGCACAAATAAAAATTTTGCAGTATTCTGCATCAAAAAAATTATTTTTTGATAAACTGAACTCTCAATGATCTTAGCAGATCTATAGGAACCTTTTTTCAACTATAAAGCTGCTTTCCTTCAAGGAAGGAGCATCTCAGGAGTGAAAATAGGTGCGAGGCATAGACTGTGAAGCAGTTTGATAAGAAATGAGGCTGAAGAGAGCAAAGTCTTCACAATATAGTTGAGTCTACTTGTAGAAAGATTCATGCGCTATCTCTCTGATAGGTGTCAGCTGGCAGCATTCCAGGCTCATCTTTAACAGATGATCCAACAGAAGCAAATATGGAAAAAGTTTTTTTTTTCATCTACAGATGAAAAAAAAAATCATACTAATGTCAACTTATTCCATAGATTTGGAGGAACCTAGTTAAATGATGCTGACTTCCAAGCATGATGCTAAACAGTTTGTGGAAAACCGAATCCAGCGAGAGCCAGTCAAAACAGAGAGCTACGAGTGTGTGTGTGTGTGTGTGTGTGTGTGTGTGTGTGTGTGTGTGTGTGTGTGTGTGCGTGTGTGTGCGTGTAAGTCAATGACATACATCTTACGGTCACATGAATTTACCCTCCCTAACTCCCCTCCTTCCCCACTAAGCTGACACTGCGCATTTACACGTTAGCTGCTTTTACCTCTAATAGGATCAGCAGGACTTAACTTTGTCATCTGATAAAACTAAGCAGCTTGACAACTACACTGCTCCTTCTTAACCAATTTATGCTCAATTAAGATAACTGGGAAACTTTGGAAGGACAAAAATGTTTTCAAGAAAATCATGAAAGGGTAGAGCATCATCACACTCCACAGGTTGAAAAATGAGGAGCTTTATCAGAGGGCAGGAGATTTGAAAGAGAAATATTTACATATACCTCTATTCTTAAATTAATTCACTGGGCAAAGTTTATAAAATTTGGGAGTGAGATTTCAGGTATATGATAAACAGTGTAATGTCACTCTTTTAATCCTTGACTTTTGTTGTAAAATGCACCACTGCCTCTGTTTTTTTCAAATTTCTACAAATTTATATATATATATATATATATATATATATATATATATATATATATATATATATATATATATATATATATATATATATATGTATATATAGATATATATATATATATATCTATATATATAAAAACACAATTTAAATTAACTTTATACTATAAATTGACAGTATGAGTGTATGTATTATGTGCTCAAGTTTAATGGATACAAGATCTATTATACTTAACATTTGATTTTGGAGTTTGTTTCCAGTAGCTTCCTTATCCCTGTTTTTGTTTATCTTTGCATGAGCTTCTCATGAACACACAGTCCTCTTCTTTATCAAAATCAGCAGCCTAAAATTAACCACAAAGCTCCACCACTGTTTGGGTGAGAGATTTTAGGTGTGTTATCCATGCTGGGGGGCAAATTTAGCGTTGACCTGCCAAAGTATCCTGCAGAGAGGACTAAAGAGGTCTGAAACTCTCCCTTCTGTCTAGTTCCATGGGTGTTTTTGTACAATCTTCCTTCTTCAGATGCTGCGAACCTTCACAGTAAGCAAGTCATCAAGCTTTCTGCGGTTTATAGGTATGATGTCTACTCAAAATTATTTCTCATCAGCCTAACAAACATTTGAAAAGGTCAGGGGTGTGGAGCCAGACACTATAGCAACCTTCAACTGGGAGCTATTTTTGTCTCAGACAAATACTTTTAATTCACTGATAAAGTTCCAATGTTTTCAGAAGTATGACAGCAAATATATGTTTAGTCCAGTTGATCTGTATGTATGAATGTAAACTGTAAATAGGTGCAAGAAATGTTGACATAGACAAGACACAAATCAAATTTTTTGCTATTAAAAACAAGTTTTTTGTGGTGGTTAGATCACCAAAGGGGATTGGTCATTTTTTCTCTTCACAGTTTCATAGTTTTGCAGATTTTTAAAATATTTTGTGCCCAGATTGTTGGGTGCTGGTCTTTGGGACACTTTGTTCCAAATTTTACAGCTGTTATTTATTTAGGTTTAGTTTTTTTTGTTTGTTTGTTTTGTTTTTTATTAAGTGTCATGTCATGCAGTTTAAACAAACAAACTAACTAAAAAAAAATTAAAATTTGTGGGGCTGGTTGCCTCGTATCAGATTTGCTTTACACAAATGACAAATTCTCCGGGTTGCACAGTGGTCCTTATTAAGCTTTAGGATCAGCAAACATTACAAAAAGTGTTTTTAGCTGCTGTATGCACTTTGTGTTTGCATGTAATTGTGAGATTCCACCTGCCCCTATGAAAATATGTTGTGTGGATGTCTGGACATGTTTGTCTGTAAGTGAGCACAGAAGTGGAGAATGATTTGTCTCCAGTTAATTTGTGGGACAGGAAGTTGCCCCTCAGCTTTGGTTACCGTTTTGGCAGCTGGAACAGAGATGAAGGTAGTGAAAAATGGGAGCATTAATTTACGACTAGAGAAACTGATCTGGGGCCATAGCCAAATGGAGTCTTATTTTATTGAATGTACATGAACAAAACATTTATTTGAATGACTTCCCTTTTTCATGGTAAATGCATCATGTCCTGTGTGTCTAATACGGTTTTACATCAACCTGTGTTTTCCACCCCTGTAGGTCTCATATGTTGATGACACAAAATTAGCTGTTCCTTCAGATTAAGACCAAAGTGAGATCAACTTTGAAATATATAAGCAATGATTTAGTTTGAAAAGCAAGTACAAGATAACTTCAAACTTCATATCAGAAAGTTTTGGGTTGTCATCTATAGCAAAAGAGTCTCTGGTTTAATCAGAGCTGTGCCGGTCATTCTGCATGGAGCTGGCATGATTTGTTTTAGCCTCTTGACTTTCTTTAGGTTCTTCAGTTTCATTTCATCCTCCAAAAACCTGTAGGCTAAGCTGGTTTATGGTTGGTGAAAGGTTCATTGTGCTCTGCAATAGCTACAGTCATCTGGATCTATGTAACAACTTGGAGACTATTTTCAAAGAAGGGATGCAACAAAGAATCCCTCACTATCGTGAGAGATCACTCTCATCCAGCCCATAAGCTGTTTAACCTCCTGCCATCTGGAAGTTGATATCTTTCCATTGAATCAAGAACAACCTGGTTGTGCAATCGATTTATTCTCCAGGCTCTGCGGCTGCAGGATCTCTACTCACTCTTAGCTGGAGAGACGTAATTTGGTTTTGCTAAAAACCTTTGCTAAACTTGGTACCTAATGTAGGCACCAGCAACCCCCAACTGGACAAAGAAGGCTTTGAAATTTGTCTTCTCTTTCTCAAATCAGACATACTTTTAAACACACTTTCACAATGTTCATAGTTAAAAGCCTCATTGACATGTAACTTTACGTTCTTTTAAAGCCAAAGGATCTTTATTTTGTGGGGATATTGTGGGAATGTTTATCAACATACATCATCAGTCTCTCCATTTTCTGTACACAGTTAATCCTTGTAAGGTTGCAGAGGGATTGGTGTCTATCTCCAGTGGTCAATAGGTGAGAGGCGGAGTAGTACATCCTGGACAGGTCACCAGTCCATCACAAGGCAACACAGAGTGACATGAGAGACAACACACTTACATCACGCTTTACAAAAGGTTTAGTGTCATGTTGCTTAATGAAGTCATTCATTTAATTGTAAATTTAGACTAAATAGTGCAATCTGTGACTGGTAGCTACAACTGAAGCTAGACTAATCAAATCAAATTAATATTTTAGCCTACATTCCTCACTCTCACTGTAGTCTTTGTGACCAGCTACTTCAGTCTACAACTGGCCAAAAATGGCACAGTTTTCTAACCATTTTATGATCGCAGTGGGTTTTAAAAGTCTGTAAGTGAAGCTTTTCTGTTGACATTAAAGGTATTCACACTTTGCACTTCTCCACCACAAGATAATTACAATGCCTGAATGCAACTGACTCCTTTCTCTGTTTCTCACTACATCTTGGAACCTGAGTGGTAACAGAGCCATTCTTCATTGTAAATAACTATAGACTGCTATGTGATTATTAATGCATAAGTGACACAGATGTAGAGCTTTAAAATTACTATTTGCGTAAACGGCTATGACATTTCTGACAAACAAGTTCTTGTAAAAACAAAACAGCATAAATCTGGTTTTATTATGGCTTCAGTCTGACTAGCTGTTGGTTCACCTACAGTCTGAACGTGTATCATTTCATTAAAACTGAAGTCTCTAAAATGAACCACTCATAACCTCTTCACATAAGCCTACTGGAAAAAAATCTAAAGTATCCTTTTTTGTGGCTGCAAATAAAGTTAGCTCAGACCTGGCCCACACTATGTTTCCTCTACTGTAGGCTGGTGAGACGGCTGCTGTAGAGGTTGTCTGTGTCATTCAGATGACTCTTCAAGAGGTTGTTTCAACAGCTGATCCTCAAGTCCACACTGCAATCTATAGTGGAAGATCAGATGAATAGAGAGTTCCTCAAGAAGGCTACTAATCTAAATAAGAAAAAAGTGGTTTGCATCAATTCAGCCTTCTGAATAAAATAACTAACAGAACAGTTTCAGGGCTGCACACTGGATTTGCACTGTAGAACTGTAGGATCAAGGCCCTGGGTTTGGATTCCTACTTAGGTCCTTTCTGCGAGGAGTTTGTATGTTCTTCCCATGCATGTACTGGTTCTCTCCCTGGGTACTCCAGCTTCCTTCCACATGACAAAAAACATGACTGTTAGGTTTATTGTTTACCCCAAATAGCCCTTAGGCATGACTGTGTGCATGCACAGTTGTTGTGTCTCTGTGAATGGATAGATGAACAGATGGATGGACAACACTGTAAAGAGTGATGCAGCAGTTGTCTCCCAAAAGTTTTTATAGTTTTTAAGGTTGTGAAACTGTCTTATATGATAATGTTTCAATAAAAACAAAAACACGGCTATCACTGTGATAACTTGCTTCATTTAAAAAATTGTACCAATACAATGCCTTCCACATATGTTCATCCACTTTGACAAAAAAATTCAGTTACACGTGATAGAGATGTGTAAAAAGCTTAAAAATAATTTCAGCTGCAGTAGTGTTATCTCATACTGAAAGAATACCAGCAGTTATCCAATGGTGAGCTTTGGAGATTTTCCGACCGCCCCCTTCAATCCTGCCAAATGTGTCTGGTGGCAAGATGAACTCTTGTCCTTGTCCAGCATCATTTATCACAGCTCAGGATATTTGTTATCTTTTTAATTGTTACTCTGACTGTAGATATGGGCACATTTAGGTGAATAGCTATTTTCTTGTTTTTTGCTGAATAATAAAGATCAACACACATATGACTTGCATGATAAATGGCATATTGTCTTGTCTTTCTCATTTTGAGGAGCGACTAAATGAAATGGACGACTTTGAACAGTAAATCATGACTTACTATTTAAATGTTCCTCACGACACTTAAAAAAGTACAGTATACATTTCTAAACACTTCAGTAACAATGATTTCATAGGACTTATTCAAGGTGCGACAATTAGTTTGTTTAAAAAAATTTATTTATTAACACTGGAATATTTTTACTGAACAAATTATGCTCAAATTAACATTTGATAATAAAAGATGAAGTTATTGTTGTTGTTGTTGTTGTTGTTGTTTTTAATCCATCTTAATCAGGGTTACTAATAATTGTAAACAATGTATTTTTAAACTTCCTAAATGACTTGTGTGATTAAATTTTACTTTTACATCTGCTAAACTTTGAAGTTTTGTTCACCATTTTTTCAGATTTACAGTGAAATGAGATGAGTCATATGTGATTATAAATATCATCCTATTATTTTTCTAGTTAAGGTTTTAAACTTGAATATTACACATTTATTTCATTGTAACTGTTGCTTTTCCTTTCTTCATCTAGTATCACAAAGGGTGGGTGTGCTTAGTGAAAATGTAATTGTTTTGCTTCTGAAACAACAAAAATTATATCAGTAAAAGACTTTCATTCGGCACTAAACGACATTTAAAGCGGTTAGTTGAGCAAAAAACCACTGCCAGTCACTCTTAAAGAGGAAGGATTGCAATAAACAAGCCCGTCCTAATCCTTTCGTTTCACCTCCTACGCCTCCTCAGCTTTGTCCACCTCTCCCTCCTGGTCTCACTCTTCTGCCACTCTGCTCTCCGAGCTGGAGTGGATTCTGCTGAACTGAGCTGCTGAACGCACCGGCTCTATAGGTCGGCCCTTTATAGAAGAGCTCCTGTCCGGACCATTTATGGCACATTGGGTGAAATATATAGTGGAATGCACAGCAATGACCAGGCTGGACTGAGAGAAACTGCAGGAGGAGCAATAAAACTGATTTGGGAAAAGCAAAAAGTTGGAGGCTAAGAGGAGCAGGTGGACCTCCAGCATCAGTAGCTTCAGCAATTCATCGTTTTTCCTTCCAACAGGTAGGCACAGCCACAGAGCGATCAGATGTGGCTGTTTCTTTATAGTTTAAAAGTTTAAAACATGGTAAACACGTCTGGGTTTAGTCTACTGGCCAACTAATTTAACAGAATCGGCATTGAGATTTTATTTTACATGCATTACTTTTGCAAATATTTGCTTTCATTACTGACCTTTCTGACTCTTTGGCATTTTTTGCATTTTAAGTTTTATCCATAAATGTGAGAACTGGGGAGAAGAACATAAAAATAAACATAGGATGAGTAATTTCTACTATTTAAAAACTTCATGTGATGTGAAATAAACAGGTTTGCTTGAGTTTTTGAGAACACATATAAAACCTGGGTCTTTGATGAGATAGAAGGAGTAGGTTTATATCAAATAATATTCATGATCACTCCACACATTTGAAAGAGGATTTAAATACATCATAATTAAAATAAAACCTATCTGTAAATCTATCTGTAGTTATGTAAATACACCAATAATTTATCAATATTGGTAATAACCAATACCAATAACTTATCAAATACATGAAAAAAAAAAAAAAAAACAAACCCATAAATAAAAATTGTATGTCATTTTATTGCTGAATGATATGAAGTTGTACCAGTATTGATGAACTCATTTCGTGCTTCATTCACTGCATTGTATCAATAAAAACCAATCTAAACGGTCACTCTGGCTTGTTGAATAAATCCTGACAAATTATTGGTTAACCTGCACAGAGTCCACTTCATACGGATTGTCTTCACCGGAGCTGTATCATGCCTGCCCAGCGACTATGATGCGCAGGGCCAACAGCTAAAATAAGTTCAAGATGTGCTTCCTGCAGTTCAGTGCAGTTAGATATAGAGCAAAATTACTAAATACTGTATAGGTATTTATTAGTGGCACATAGATTTAAATGTATTCCTAATAATCTATTTAGGTGTTTGTTTCTAGTCATTAATTTTATCTAAACAATTTAATTTTTTTTAAACTACATTGTGGTACTTTTTACCCTCCATACATGACTGCAGGTGTAAACCATGTAGAAAAAGGTTAAAAGTATAGTACATTATGTATTGCAATGCTTTCCTCGGACTAAGTGGTAATGTAGACCTCTGAAGACAAGATTCAGGTTTATATATTTTAGCAAGCTGAAAAAGAGCCATTAAGTGTAATCTTGAGATTTCTTAGCTAATATTTGAATATGGGACCCATATTAGCAGAAAGCTGGCCCTATATGTAGATAACTGAAGGCAGCTTTGAGTAAAAGGTTGAACACATATGGGTTCTAACTGAGTTGCACATTTTGAATTTAATTCCTTAAAATCCATATGAGACTACATTGCCCAACTGGTTTTGCAGATATGGGTCTTATTTAGTCAACTGGGTCCAAATCTAGAGCCAATTATGAGCCCAGGGCCAGTCCAGACGGAGCAACATCCATGCAGAGGCCCAAATGAACATGTTGGTTTGCCTGTGACCTCCCCTGGTCCCTCACCTCTCCGCTCTGTACAGGTGATTGCCCCAGACGTTCGGATGCATTTATCACTGGATACCATGAGCATGGTGGACGACAGCTGCCTCTCGCCCAGCAACTTCCAAGAAATGGGGAAAGGCGGGAGCGCCACAGCCGGGGGCCGCGTCCACAGCATAGATGTTATCCTAGGCTTCAATAAAGACCAGGACCCCTTGGTAAGTCCTGCTGGGTCCATGGGGCCCCAGAAGATGGGCATAGATGGGCTTGGAGAACACGCGAAGCAGCAGGAGCCCTTGTCTCACCCATCCTACAGCGGACACCTTTCCTCTGTGAGAAACAGCAGCACACAGCAGCAGCAGTACCAGGGTGAGTGAGGGTTTTTTTTTGTGTGTTTTTTTTTTTTTTTTTTTTTTTTTTTTTTTTTTTAGATTTCAAGGGTTAAACTGTTTTTCAGTACTGGAGCTACAATAGGAAGCTTCTTCAAACCATTTGACTGCTGAGCCTAACATGGTCGCTTTCATGGTCAGAACGAAACTCATGCAACGCCCAAAATAAACCAACATTTCAGCAAAGCATGAATGAACTGACAGCCTAATCTTAACATTTCAACTGTTTCACAGATTTAACAAATGTGAGGACATTACCGTGAAAAATGCAATAGACTCAGTCCAAGTATATACTTATTTTAACAAATAAAATAAGTATGATAGTGTTTCAATGAGAGGCAATTTCATTTATTTACTCACTGAAGAAACCTGACGAAAGACTAATCTCTACGGGCATCAAATTAAAATTTCTAATCAAAATGTAGCTCATGCTGATTGAGAATCAGAATGTTACATGCTGTTGCACTGTAGACCCTGTTGCTTTGACTGAACTGAGCACATAAATCACAACACAAGATGGTGTAGAGAGGGTTTATGTCCCCAAGACCAATCCCATCTCCATCTCCTTGTGGAATTCCCCCCTAATCTTCTCTTCTCTGCAGATTAGATTGTACAGTAGTTCATTCGGGTGTTATTGTCATTGTTCGGCCTCAGAATCAATTTTTCCTCGTTTTAATCTGAAGCTATTTTCACATGCAGGATCAGGCAGGTGGTTGATGGCAGAAGCAAGCACGAAAAAAATGCTGTTATCTCCACGACAATGAGACAGAGCCCTCTTGATTAGAGAGATTATTAATTGCTTTATTTTTGTCTAATTGACATGCATCAGCAGGAATGACATCACTCCCTTTATGTCTGCATTTTCTGTGATGTTGGTCCAGATCCTCCTGAATGAGCTCTGCTTGCTTTTTTTTTACTGTTTGGTGTCACTTCGCCCCCTGCTCTCAGTGTGGAGACGTTGTCCTGGCTGAGAAACAGTGGGGAGGCTTCAGACCAGTAGCTGTGATGGGCTGACAGGCCAAGAGCTGGTCACTGAACCAGACCTGACCTCTGCCTTTGTCAGTGCCTAGCCTTTGTCATGGCTCCTTAATGAGAGGTGGATAAATTAACCCCTCAAATCCTGCTTTGCCTCTGCTGATGCTCCTGTTTATCAGTGCAAAGACCATGCCGACCTGTCTTTTATCCTCACCAACATCCCATCAACATAAACTAACCCAGCAATAGGATTCGTAAACAGGCTGTTGTTTTATTGAAGTTAAGATTGTTACAAAGTTGATTACTTACTTCCTCACTTTAATAACTTTTATTCTACATAAAACTACTCCAGTCAACATTTTTATAATACCATAGTGTCACTCAAAATGTGAGAAAATTGACATAAACTCAAGATTACCACATGAGACTGAAGCTCCTTTCAGCTTTACAGATTTATTGTGAAGGTACACCTCATGCATCGGATGCCTGAATTGAAAATGTACTTTTTATCCACTTATTTAGTTCTGCTGCATCATTCTCAGTAAATTCATAATTATTGAAGAATACATGAATGATTTCCTCAGGAGCTGGTAAAGACAGTTGTCAAGTTAAATGATTCTTGCTATAATGTTTTATTTGAAATCAGTATGGAAGACATGTTCAGTGGCTACCCACTGCAAAGATTATATTATATTATATTATATTATATTATATTATATTATATTATATTATATTATATTATATTATATTATGCATAATTTTAGTTAATATGAATTTCAGTTTCATTTATTGCAATGTCATTTTTATTTTGTCTTTTGAAGAATGCCACTTTTAAATGTCTCATTCCTTGAGCAAATCGTTGTCAGATGCTGCCAAAATGTTACTATTCTCTGCCGTGACATTAAACTTGAACTTCTTATGCAAGCAAGTCAAATTAACCTTCTTTCTGTGATTGACATCTTATCCAACCTGAGCTGAATGTTGCACAGCCCTTGAACCAGGTCCAGTCCTGGCAGACATCAACTCCTCTTTGGTTGCTGCTTCACAAGAGCAACTGATCTGATTGGGGGATCACGGTCACAGTATTTTCTTTAATTGAATTACTTACTTGTGAATCTAATTCGCCCAACAGCCCCCCACTGTGGACTTCACTGTTTTCCATGTTGTTTATTGCTGAAGGTGATGTACACTAGTGAGAGCGAGAAGAAAGAGTACAGAGGCAGGTTAAAAAATTATCCATACCTTGGAGGAAGGATTACAGGGAAAGCCTTGCAGTGCCTGATATCACCTGTCAATCAAATACTTGGGTTCTTTTTGCATTTAATCCACTATGGTGTCATAAATAATTAAGTATGAATTAATATATCTTGTCAATTAATAGAAATCTGTCCTGCAACTTTTGGATGCATTCCTCCTCCAACACAACTGAATCAAAAGGCTCAATTACATCTTTGCCATCTCGGCAAGTTTTTCAAAGGCCTGGTCATTAACCATTTGATTCAGGTGGGCTGGAGCAGGAATGCATCCAAACACTGCAAGACAGTGGTACTGGAGTTGCAGACCCCTGGGGTAAAGAATCACTGAAACATCTTTTAACTACATTTTACCTCTAGAGAAGATAAAGACAGGGAACAACTTTTCAAAAATCTGATTAGGAATGTTTTTAAGGTCCATTGACGATCCACCCATTACTTGCTTCACTGACCTACTGTAGTCTATTGTTGAATTTGTCAAGCAAATGTCCACTCTACTGGAAAGTGAACATTACAACTTCTACTTGAGAACATGGCTTGTTTCTTTTTCTGTCTTTGATTGATTTGATGGTGTGTTTTGATTACCTACAGTTTGATTATGTACAGTACAAAGTGAAGACAATGTCTCAATTCATATTTCTTCTAACCTGAGCAGATGCTGGTTTGTATGCAAACAAGAGTGACGAAGAGCTGGGTGAGCTCAGGAAAAACGTGGAGAGCGATGAAGGCAAGTCTCCAGAGCCATGCAAGGATGATCAACCCAAGAAGAAGCACAGACGCAACCGCACCACCTTCACCACCTACCAGCTGCACGAGTTGGAGCGCGCCTTCGAGAAGTCCCACTATCCAGACGTGTACAGCAGGGAGGAGCTGGCCATGAAGGTGAACCTACCTGAAGTCAGAGTCCAGGTGAGATGGGCTGCAGCAGCTTGACCTGCAATTATAGTTATAGTGAGCAGAAACACACATATCTCAGCTGTCACACACTTTAACTGCTGTTCACCAAGTGGCCTGAAAAATGTCCTCGCTGGAATTGTTTGATCAAAAGTTTCTTAGTTTTTATATTCTGAGAAATTTGACTTTCAGAAAAGCTTGTAAAATAAATCCTGTACCTTGAATGAGAAAACAGCTCCAGTCAGGAGACTGTTTTATCTATCAGGATTGATTGTCTACATTTTAGCCTATGATATACATTTTACGCAATTCTGTATCTGATTGGCCAAACAGTCCCTTGTGATGAATCTCATCCCAGAAGCCGTCAGCTCCTGAGGCAGCTAAGTTCTGAGTCTTGGATGGGGCTTTTCACCAAAGTGGTTCCCCTGTTTTATTTTGTCTTTTTGTCACCAAACATAAATGGCCAATTTATGATTAGCCTGGTAAGCACCTAGGTGCTTACCAGGCTAAATGCAAGAACCACATTACAGTCAAAATTACAGATCTACGACCTTTTTTGCCATTCTTCTTCCTCTTCAGTTAAAATTTACAGCACAGAACCAAACAGCTTTGATGCTGTTACAGTAAACATTTCCTCACTTGCCCCATCACCTTAAATAACCTGACTTAACGTGGCTTGTTCCAACATCAAGCCAAAGCCCTTGGCCTTTTGCCTGTTGCTTGCCAGTGTCTACTTGAACAGCCTGGTGTAAAAAGATTAGAAAGAGCACAAAGGAGTTTCAAGTATCGTGAGCTCCTGTTCTAACTTCATTGACTAATAATGTTCATATTAAATTACTTAAGACATTTTAAAGAAAAGCACAGGACCACAGAGATGTTTAAATGAAGCAAACCAAACAGGAATAATCTCATTCCACTAATGTCGAATAAAACATACCCAAAATAATAATTTAAAATAATCAATCAGTGATAGAAATTGCAAATGCAAATTCAGGATTTAATGTATGTGAATTGTATAAAAACAAACCTAAAAAAAAAGATAAGTGTTGTAAATTCAGTTATGAGGCATTGCAGCTGCTGTTTGGGGTACATGTGTCAGTAATCCAGTCAAACAGTGTCATATACACACATTATTGAAAAACAAGTTTATGTATTTGCATACTATAATGCAATCTTTGCATTTTTTTATTTTAATGAACACAACATGATTACATCAAGGAACACATATATAGGAGCACCACATGGCTCAGCAGTAGAGCAGGCGCTTCATATAGAAAGGCTACAGTCCTCAACTCAGTTGTCCTTGGTTCGATTCCCAGCATTTATTCATGTCTTACCCCTTCTCTCCCTTCTTCCTCTCAAGCTACCTTTGAATATAGGTCTCTAGTGCCATAAAAAAGGAATACACATATATCTTGAAATCCCAAATGATGTATTGTTGCCTTTTATGTAACAAGAAACAAAAAGCATTTGTGGCTACCTGATGGAGTTACATCTGAGATGAAGTCCCATCTTAACCGATGTCTTCACATCATCAAATGTTCCACATCTGACCCAATTAACTAAAACAAGTTAGGAATTAAAGGCCAGTTTCTACATAAATAGTCCAGGGATACGCTGAAGGAAAATGTGCTATTTTAAAATCATCACATCTGTATTATCTAGTGAAATAAAGCTAAATAGCAGAGAAGGAGGTTATGGTGTGAATAAGTGTTTGCCCCGTTCCAGATTTGCTTTTCCTTTTTTTGTCACACTTAAATGTTTGAGAACATTTAACACATTTTAAAATCCAAAGAGATAACCTAAGCAAATACAAAAAGCCATTTTCAAATCTTTATTTAATCTATCTAATCTCTTTTCCAAATCAACCTGGCCCTAGATGGGAAAAGACATTTCTCCCTTTACCTAATGACTGGCGAAGTTTAACTACCACACTTGGCAGCGACAAATGCCATTAAGTGTTTGTGATAACTGGCAATGGGGAAATTAGTAGAGGGATACTGGCCCACTCTTTTTTGCAGAATTGTGCTAATTCAGCCACAGTGGAAGGTTTTCATAATAGACGGCATGTTTGAGGTCGTGCCAAAGCTTCTCAGTCAGATTTAGGCCTGGACTTTAATTAGGCCAATCCAAATCATTCTTTTTTATGAGCCATTCAGAGGTGGAGTTGGTGGGGTGCTTAGGATCATTGTCCTGCTACATAATCACAAAGGTCACAAACTCATGGCTGGACATTCTCCTTCTGGATTTTTAGCAAGAGGATAATTCATGGTTTCTTCAGTTAAAGGAAGTCATCAAGTTCCTGAAGCAGTGAAAGCAGTTCCAGACCATCACACTATCACCACCATGTTTGACTGTCAGGAGGATTTTCTTTTATCTCAAATGCAAGCATCAGGCGAAACATAACACACACATTCCAGAAATTTCCACTCTCATCTCATCAGTCCACAAAATCTTTTCACAGAAGTCGAGGGGCTCATCAAGATCTTTTTAGCAACATGTTAGAAGGGCATTTGTGTTTTTTGTCACCAGTGATGTTTGCCATTTTATCTAAGTCCCTTTCTAACTGGTGAATCATGAACACTGACTTTAAATGAGGCCAGTGAGGCCATCAGTGCTCTAGATGTTGTCCTAGGTTCTTGTGACCTCCTGGATAAGTTTTCAACGACCTCTTGGACTAATTTTGATAGGCCACTCCGGGGAAGGTTCACCACTGTACCATGTTTTCTCCATTCGCGGATAATGACTCTAAGTGTGGTTTACTTGAGTTCCAAAGCCTTAGAAATGGTTTTATAAGGGGTGCAACATGGATCAGTGGTAGAGCAGGCGCACCATATACAGAGGCTACAGTCTTTAAAGCAGTTGTTACTGGTTCGATTCCCGGCCCTGGGCCATTTGCTGCATGTCTTCCCCTTCTCTCTCTCTGCCCTTCGCCCTGTCCAGCTACTTTTGAATAAAGACCACTAGTGTCATATAAACCTTAAAAAAGAAATGATTTTATAATCCTTTACTGACAGATACGATGAGATATTTTAGCTTACTTCCTTTTTTTCAGACATGTTTTGCTGGTCATGTCTTGATTGAATGATAAAATTAAAATTTATAGAGCTTTTCCCCTTAATAAATGAAATCATCATTTAAAAATGCATGTTGTACTTACTCATCTTATCTTTGTCTGATAATATGATTAGTTTAATAATCTGAAACAGGGCGCTGTATTTTCCTCTATAAAAGCTGTTGGCCTAGTCTGTTTCTTTATTCAGTTAAAACTATGGCATATTTCATTGGAGGACTTCAAAAACATCTGCAGATATGGAAATAAGACATCTAATGAAACATACACTGATTTTTATTAATTGACAAGATATATTAAAATACGTGGAAGCAAAATCTGAAAACTTGAATTGAGGTCTTGGAGTGTAAGGAAATAAGTCTAGTAAGCAAATTACTCTTTCCCAATGAATCTGGGTGATGTTAACAATAATTTTCACACTACAGTAAAACTGTTTTCAATATAAACAATTCTGTCATTCACAGGTCTGGTTTCAAAATCGCAGAGCTAAGTGGCGTCGGCAGGAAAAAATGGACGCCAGTACCATGAAGCTTCATGACTCCCCAATGCTCTCCTTCAATCGTCCGCCTCCGGTTCACACCAGCATGGGTCAAATAACCAACTCCCTCCCGTTGGATCCCTGGCTGACCTCCCCCCTGTCCAGCGCCACACCTGTCCAGTGTATCCCAGGCTTCATGGGTCCAGCTCAGGCCCTCCAGCCCAGTTATCCCAGCCATGGATTCCTCAACAGCGCACCCCATGCTCCCCACCCACACTCTCACCCTCATCCTCCTTCAGGGCAGGGGATGCAGAGCATGGCTCCCCCACCTTACCAGTGTCCAGCCCCATACTCTGATAAGTTCCCTCTGGAGGACGTGGACCAGCGCAGCTCGAGCATTGCCGCTCTGAGAATGAAAGCCAAGGAACACATCCAGTCTATGGACAAGACCTGGCAACCCATGTGACTAATTGACAGTCCATGTGAGTGACAATCCTGGCAAAAAGCAGACAATAAAAGCTCCCGACATGTCTGCTCTCCCACAAAATTAAAGTGAAACTGAGCTGTGAAAACTGAAGGACATTTTTGGTACTTTCTTTTATTTTCATTTCTTTCTTTCTTTCTTTTTTTTTTTTTTTTTTTTTTTTTTTTTTACTTTTTTCTCATCTCCAAGACATAAAAGTGAAACCACTGTGAGGCTGCATTATTGGTTGTCTGTTATCCCTTCTTTCTGTTGATGTTTGGTGCCTTGGGTGCAAAATATGCAGAAATCCCAACTGTGGTTCCCACAGCTTGCACCTAAGAAACTACTGTTATTAACTTTTTCAATTAAACGGTCTTTTTAAAAACTCACAGACAAGTTAATTCTCACACTTCATGAACATACTTAGATGCCTTACAAAATTATTCACACCTCTTGATTTTATTTTATTTTATTTTATTTTACATTTTTTCATGTTGTAAGCACAAACTTCAACATTTTTTATTAGGATTTTATGTGATCAGACAATTCAAAGTACTGCATAGTTATGAGGTGGAAGGAAATGATATGGAGTTTTAAACATTTTACACACACACTAGTACAGCTGCAAGTCTTTTGGGTTATGTCTTTTCTAGTTTTGCACATCTAGAGACAGAAAGTTTTGTCCATTCTTTGCAAAAAAGCTCAAGCTCAGTCAGATAGGCTGTCAATTCTTCCTACAGATTTTGAATGGGATTTAGGTGTTGTCTTTGACTGGGCCATTCAAGCACATTAATACACTTTGATCTGAATTATTCCATTGTTGCTCTGGCCATATGTTTAAAGCTGTTCTGTTGGAAGATGAACCTCTGCCCTTTAAGTCTTTTGCAGCTTCTAACAAGTTTTCTTCATCTATTCTACTGTATTTAGCTCCATCCATCTTCCAAACCCTGACCAGCTTCCCTGCCCCTGCCAAAGAAAGATATATACCACAGTATGATTGCTGCCATCAGGTTTCACCATGGGGATGATGTGTTCAGGGTAATGTGCAATGTTAGTTTTTGCCTCACATAACGTTTTTTGTCTGGGCCAAAGATTTCAGTTTTGGTCTGACCAGAGCACCTTCTTCTACATGTTTACTTTGCCCATTATATCCCTTGCAGAGAACTGCAGACAAACTTGTTATGACTTTCTTTCAACAATGGATTTCTTCTTGCAACTCTTCCATAAAGGCCAGACTTGTGGATTGTGTGACTAATAGTTGTCCAGTCAACAGCTTCTCCCACCTGAGCTGTATTTCTCTGCAGCTCCTCCAGTTACCATGCCCCCAAACTTTTCCCCATGACCTGTCTGGTGGGTTCCTTTGTCTTCACACCTGTGAGGTTTTCACAGAACAGTTGTGTTTATGCCGAGATCGGATTACATATAGGTGGACAAAATTAACTTGTTTTTGTATTCCTACTGCACTATATTTAGGGCTATCAGAGTAAATGAGGTTTAATACAAATGTATGTGACACTTTTCACGTTTTATTGTAAAAAGATTTAAAAAAAACTTGCATCATTTTCCTTCCACTTCATAATTATGCAATACTTTGTGCTTTCTTTCACATGAAAACCCAGTAAAATACATTGAAATTTGTGGTTCTGACAGCAAAATGTGGGATGAATACTTTTGCAAGGCTCAGCATATGGTTTCTGTTCCTGGTTAGAGCTTATAGCTCAGATACTTTGATGTCACTGGAACAAGAGGACAACAGTTGACATTTATAGCTCTGTAAGCGTGGAGATGTTCTTCAATGTGAGACTGAAAACTGTAGATAAGAATAATTTGGTGGGAGCCAAGAACAAAGAAGTGCTGCCGTCTTTGTTGACTAGAGTTAATATTGTACCAAAACTTATCCTGATTTTTTTTTTCTGCTGACATTCTGCTTTAAATAAGAAAGGGAGGTTGAACCAGATACTAAACCAGCAAAATTACTCGCTTTTTTTTTTTTTTTTTTTTTTTTTTTTTGCTTGAATGGCGGTTAGAGGAGAAAACCTGTTGGCAACTCAGTGCTGGTTGGCTGAGTGTACGTGCAACACAACAGAAAGAGTCCTGTGTGATGCGTCACCCCGCATAGTTTGGTCTTTGTTTGGCACAATTGATCCAAGTGTATCCTCTTTGTCTGAAACTGAAGGGGGAGAAACGGTCTCAGGCTGGACTAAATGAGGCCCATTTTGCTATGGAAGTTTCTTTTTTTCTCCTGCTGATCAAACGACAAGGAACATAGATTGAAGGCTGCAGTCATTAGGGACACAGAATCAGTCTTTTACCATCTGTTATAGCATTGAGCACTAATTATTTTCAAGGTAGAGAAGGTCAGTTGTAAAAATCAATATGAAACAGGAAAGATTGGTTTTGATTAAGGAATGTTTTTGCATCCCACAAACTTGAACATGTACAGGTAGAACTATATTGTTTTGACTTGATAATGGAAAAAGAGGGAGATCAAAACCATTATTTTACATTATTTTACAGTGAAATCTTAGATTCCCTTTATTCTTCTGTCATTGCATCCTGTCTTATAATGTTTCACTTTAACATAACTGCAAACAGCAAAAACTCCAATCCTGGGGTATTTTTGGTTAAATTTACTTCTCATACTGCTCAGACAGGGAAACTAGTTTTGAATCCGCTGCTCATTTTTAGTTCTCATGTAATTTTGTGTGTTATTTGGTTAGTGATGTTTTTACAGAAACTGAGGATTACCTCTGCACATTAAAAGGTTTCCTTAGGATGCAACAAAAACCTGATTTTTGGACCAAGAACAAGCCAAAGTGTAGATAGTGATTTTAAAAAATTGCACTAGAGTTGTTTTTAGTTTTGTTTTTGTTGGATTTTTTTTTCTATGTAAAGATGTGAAAGGTATTGTCATAGCTATAGTTATATTGATTTATTCCTTGTTGATTATTTCTGGATTATCATTGTTCACATTCTTGTAAGAATAATAAAAATATAGTTTGATAGAAATGTTGATCTGCACTTTCTCATTGAAGAGCTTTCATGCTGACTTCTCACTACTCCTTCCCACACACATAGCTGGGACTTAAGAGCAATCCAAGATTACTACAGTATAATCGTTATCATCTGACATACATTCTTTCTTTTGAGCTAAACGCTTGTGTTCCTCATCTCTTTCTGTCATGTAAGGGCCCTTTTATTCCACTGCCCCTCCCTTTGCTCAGTGCTGTTCCACGGTTTTGTGGCAGGGGTCCAGCCTGTTAGGAAGATGAGACTCCAATCAATCAGAGCACCCCAGGGGGGGCCTCTGACCACAGGGCCCGGGCACTTTAATTGCCCCCAGGCAGACAGGTCTGCCGGCAGGCCGAGCTGCTGCTGCACATGTTCACAGAGGGGACTGGTGGCGCTGCGCTCATCGGCGCTTTGCAGAGTGTGAATCACTTTCCAAAACAGATGGACTTCTGCATAGCCCCCAACTTTGGGCAACATATGGATGAGCCAGCAGGTGCAATGTTTGCATGATTTTTGACATGTCGTAAAGTGATTAGATGGAGCCTACTGTAATGTTTATGTGCTGTCGACCTCTGACTCCCAAACAGGTCTTACAGAGCTTGTCGTCTTGGAGAAGTTGGATTTTTTCATGTGGTCTAATGTTGGAAAAAAGTACATAGTTTTTCTGATAGTATTAAAAATCAGCTTTGAACAGCTCCAGCTCTCATCTCATTTCCACTGACCTAAACAGGGCAAACATATTACAGTCTCCTGGTTCTTAACAAAGACATAAGTCTGTTCAATAATTTTTCTGAGAAACTGATGTTTGATTCTCTGACGTTTAATATATTAAAGTTACAAACCCAGAGAGATGCTGTCTTGATGTCAAAGTCAGATTTGGTTTCATGTGATCCATGACAGTTTTATCAGTTTAATATTGGAGAAATTAAATTAAACAAGAAATATGATATCTGCAAAAATCATTTGGATGTAATTTAATGGATAGTGAAGGTAAAACTAAAGAGACTTGTTCCTCGCAAAAGCATTCACACCCTTTTAAACCGTTCTACAAAAACTTTGATGTATTTTATTGGGATTTTATCTGACCAACAAACACAAAGTAACATATAATTGCATAGTGAAAAGAAAATAATTCATAGTATTTAACAGTTTTATAAGTAACAATGCAAAACGTACACCTTTCAGTCATCTTTACTCTAATGTTCCCAAATAAAATTCAGTGCAACCAAATGCCTTCAGAAGCCACCTAATCAGTAAACAGCGTCAACACAGCAGCTATGTCAGAGATGAAATTGTGGAGAGGTTCAAAGCAGAATTAAGTTTCAGAACAATATCCCAAGCTTTGAACATCTCACAGAGCACAAGCCATCATCTGAAAATTGTTCAAATATGGCACAGCTCCAAACCTACTGAGATACGACCATCCACCTAAACTGACAGGCCAACGAAGGAGTGCATTAATTAAATGAGCAGCCAAGAGGTTCATGGTGTGCTTGGAGGAGCTGCAGAAATATGCTACTCAGGTGGGATAATCTGTTACCTTGTCAACAAGGGACTGTATAACCCTCTTCTTTACTTCACAAGTTATTGTATATATTATTTCTAGTTTACATATCAAAGAGATCAGAGGGGAAAAAAGTAACTCAAAAATGGTAGGGAGTCTGAGTGGGAGAAAGGAAAAAGAGAAAACCTTAAGATGGAGATTAAGTTGAAGAAAAGTGTGGGACTGTAAGAAAAACACACACAGAGGAGAGGAAGAGAGAAGAAGGGAGGGTGCTCATCAGGGTTAATGATGTAGAAAATCCCCCAATTAGAGCATTTTCCTGTGCTGCAGGATGAGTTCAGAGTGGGGTCTTCTGAGAGCTACAGGATTAGTACCCGGACTGGGCTGAGTCAACCCTGGTCCAGGCGGAAACTTACTAACTATTGGTCTGATTGGCACTACTCAGCCAGGAGTGCTTTGGGGCTATAGCCAGGGCCAGGAGTACAAAAATGCAATGAGCAGGAGTTAGTGGCACTGAGAAAAGCCTGGGAAAAATACAGATAAAGTTACATTAAAAAGATGCCTTTTAAGTTCAGCAAGATTTCCATTTAATTTCCAAACTTAATATAGTTATGTATTTTTTAGTAAATACACCAGCTGCTATATTAAAAAGGTAAATAAATGAAAATTTTATTGCAGTGTTATGACCTAAAACTGAAAAATGTAGGAACATCTGACCTTTAATTTTAATATATTTGTTCTGTGTGGAAAAAAAAATCCAGCAGTAAGAAATAGGCATCCATCTACCAATTTCCTATGTCTGCAAGTACGTGTAGGATCCCTTCCAGTCAACAGGTGAGGTACACAAATCACCAGTCCAACACAAAGACCCACATACAATGAGGTGGACGGCAAGGCAGGTAAAATAAAAATCCAAAGTTCACTCGGTACCACATTTTTGAGAGTAAAGGTATGCTTATGCGAAACAAAATCAACAAAGAAAAATGGCTTTCTATACATCTGTACCAAGGGTGCCAATAAATATGAAGGGTTCAATATTAAGACAATGTCATAGATTGTGTTGTTGTTTCAACTCGGTGCATCCAAAATATGTGCTATGTGCATCACATGATAAAAGATTTACTGACTTCAGGATTTTTCAGATAATGTAAATTTTCTGTACACTCATTGATTTTAAATCTCAAACCAACATGAAACACTGCTGGTGGTAAGATACAGGATCACAGCCTTTATTCTTCCCTGTCCCTGATACAGAAAAATGCATAGAAATATTTCTTTAGACGTATCAAGAACAAAAATAATTTTTTAACCTGGAAACACAGTGAATGCTGCAATTTGTTTGAAACCCTCCCACAACAAGGTACAAAAGCTTTTTTTGTGAGTGCTTTGGAATTACCAGGGTTTCTGCTGTGCCTTCCTGGAAATTGTGATGCAGTCGTCACCTGAGTCACATGTAGAGACAAACGCAACCTGACTAAACTGATAAAACATTAGCACTACTCATGACCTCAGGAGACAGACTGACAAAGGTAAGAGTACTTGTGAGATTATGACTTCTTCGAAAGCAACTTGGGAGTCAGATGTCTCAATTAAGCCATCGAGTCCTCATGTGCTCTTAAAATACGAAAACAGGTAAACCCTACTGATGAGATGATGAGATTAACGGTGTGAGTTACACATGTGCAGTTCGCTATAAAAAAAGGCATACAACTGGTTACTGATTTAAGAGCTGGAAAAATGTGTGAAAACATTTGCATAGATGAGAGTTTATCAGTCCATAAAAAGAAAACCACATCAAAATAATTCTGTCTTTGACATGTGGCAACAGTGTTAAGAGTTTGTCCTGTAATCAGTGGGTTTCTGGTTTGAGCCCCTGCTCCGTCTTCACCCGCCTTGCCTGGTGGTAGTCAAAGGGTCCAGTGGCGTTGGTGTGTGGCAGCCTGGCTTCTGTCTGTGTGCCCCAGGGCAGCTGTGGCTACAATCCAGTAGCTTGCCAGTGTGTGAATATGTGTGTGTATGAGTTAATGACTAAATGTAGTGTAAATCACTTTCAAGTCCTCTGGACTTGATAAAGCACAATATAAGTACTGGCCATTTACCATTCTGTGGACAAATGTGACAATTTTTTTTTCCTTTCTTGGAAGGATTTTCAATATTTAAGCATCTTTTCAATCAGTCATAATGGGCAAATATCATATTCCCGGACTCCGACGTCTCTCTACGCAGCTTTCTAACCATGTAGCCAGACAAAGATTTCAAGAGGAATGGCAAAAGCAAATGAGGCGGATTAGCAGTGCTTGCCAACAACTGATGGTGTCATCCAGGAAATGCTCCTATGAAATATCAGCTCTTCTGATATTTAGCTGTTAGCATGTCATGACAATCATGTAAGACAGTCATGAAGCAACAGTGTCTTAAGTCAGAGGTGTCTTCAGATTCATTGCAAGGCTGACTGTTACTGGAGATCCTTCCAGCCAACAGCATCACCATCCACAATGACTCTGAAGATACATAGATGATACAGCATTTAATTTTCTTTTGGGATTGAAAAAAATTTATTTTTGAACTGAAATGAATAAACTGAATTGAAAATACTCTTTATTTTGTAACGTTTGGTCCCACATAAAAGCACTTTTAGATATAAATACTCGCAGCTTTGAGAATAACGTTAAACTTTGAGTCTTTGAAGTATGTAATTAGTGAAAAAAGCATGAAAAAAGAGTTAAGGGTTTTTCTGCATGATTTTGTCCCAAAAAAGCTTGATTAATGAATAAAAGGAAATTAAATGTTGTAACTCATATCATCCATGTATCTTCAAAGAGTCATTGTGGAAGGTGATGCTGTTGGCTGGAAGGAGCTCAACACCCTGAGTTCCTTTAAATCAAGGCTAAAAAACCCACCAGTTTAGAGCTGCCTTTGATCAGTAGTAAGTGGATCATTGATCAATATTTTCGAATTATATTTGCTTGATTATATTTGCCTGATGATCCTCGTGATTTTGATGCATTGATATTTGCTCAATGATTTTGATGATTTTCATGTATACCTGATTGATGTTTTTATGATGTGAAGCACTTTGAACTGCCTTGCTGCTGAAATGTGTGATACAAATAAACTTGAACTGACTTAACTAACACTGTGAAAACACGTTTTCGGTGGAATAGCAAATAGATAATACACTTGTGCAGACGCCCTAACTCACCTCAGCTCCGCAGTTAATGTATTCGTCAGGAATAACTGAGATGACAAAGACTAATTGATTAATTGTGCAGTGTATTATTTTGCTCCTGCGCTCCTGCAGATCTGAGAGGACCACGGCTGGAGTTAACAGTCTTATTGGAAAGACGCGTTCCCCACGCAGGATAATAAGGGAAAATAGCAGAATTAATTGGGTTTGATTAAGAGAGCCTTTCAATGGGACACAGCTTTTTCGCATGACATAATTAGAGGTCAGTTAGGGGTGGGAGGAGGAGTGGGTGTGGGGGATTTGGCTGTTGGCGCCAGGGCTTTGGGGGCGTGTCTGCAAGGAGTGTGTGACTTGCGTGTGTGTGTGGGGGGGGGAGTGTTAGGAGGGGTTATCCTTCCATCACACTTCTGGAACTATGTTGTGTGTCTACTGTGGTAAATTTCTATGGGCTCACTCACCAGAAAACACACACTGAAGTTCACAGGGGGGTGCTCTTTGTGTCATTATTATCAAAACAATTGGCAGCATTAAAGGCAGAGTGCTTATTCTTTTGTGAAAGCTCCATGGCCTTTAACTCTGCATTTCAGAAACTACCGATTTACAACTATACAGTGTGTTGTAAAATTATGTATTCCCTTGAACATTTTCACGTTTTGTTACTCCTCTAAAAAGGGAGGATTTCAGGAACGCAACTATTGGCAGTCCTGTCGACAGATTCTCACACCTGAACTGTGGATCTCTGCAGTTCAGTATTACCATGTTCCTCTTGACTATTACTCTGATTAATGCTCTCCTTACCCTTTGAGTTGAAGTGAATGGCCACGTCTTGGTAGGTTTGCAGAAGTGTCACACTGTTTGGCATTACTGATTGAACAATACTTGTTTTATACGTTTACTTTGCTTTAAACCTCTCCACATACTTATCCCTTGACCTGTTTTGGTTCCTTGGTCTTCATGATGCTGTTTGTTTACTAATGTTCTTTAAAAAGCTGATATTAAACCGAGATTAAATTACACGCAGGAACTGGATGTTATTTGGTAGTTTAGAAAAGGGGGTTTAAGGAAGGGGTTATATGTAAAGTCAACATTTTTGAGTTTTATATCATGTTATAATATTATTCCCTCATCAAACACATACCTGGAGTGTTGCCTTGATTCTCTCATGCATGTTTGAGAAATCCTTGAATCTCCCACGGCAGCCATTTGGAGGTGCCAAAACGCCTGCTCATACAATGTGCTGCCTATTTACCCAAAGCTCCGCCTTAGAGCTGCAGTCCCCAGCTGAGCTCATGTCCCACAGAACCCCACCTCCCTCACGCCGCCCCCTTTCATCTCCACCAGACTAGTGGCAACAGCAATTAGCAAGAAGCTGGTGGAACTGTGCGTCTGCTGAGCTTATCATACAAACTACAAAGTTCCTAAGAACGGCTGTAAATGGAATCATGCAGAAGCATTGCTGTGATGACATACTGAAGGCAGAGTGTTAGAAAGGGTAGGAAGTTCTTAAAGAAACAGAGGCCAATTTCAAGGTGTCAAATACAGCTATGGTGTGAAGTTGAATTTCTTTTAAGGTGTTTTTGATATATACAGCATTTTAATAACTGAAGGTAACATAGTTACTTGATTGTGCTATAAAATGGCACTATGTGCCTGGAAAATAT
Organism: Anableps anableps; assembly: GCA_014839685.1. NCBI lineage: Eukaryota > Metazoa > Chordata > Actinopteri > Cyprinodontiformes > Anablepidae > Anableps > Anableps anableps. The sequence goes on along the minus strand of CM026070.1, from coordinate 19,420,734 downwards.
ATAATAACCCCAGACTGCTTAAAACACAAACAGACAGAGGGACAGATTTCACAACAGGACTATAGCCTTGTTAAACACTGATATTTGACACTATTAGGTATCATGTTATTTTGTGTATAGTGTGTTATTTATGTATTTATTGTGATTATTATTATTTTTGTTATTTATTGATTATTTGATATAAATTCACTGAGGAGAGAACTGCTCCAATTTTGTTGTGCTTGTCTACACTGTATGCAAATGTACAATGACAATAAAGACTTTACTTACTTTACTTCCTTACTTAATATAAAATCCACCCATGCATTTCTGTTTTTATTTGCATTTTTTTAAACTATGTATTCTTACCCTTCCACTTCACAAATATGCACTATTTTGTGTTGGTCTAGCACATATCAAGATAAATATCATCAGAGTTTGTGGTTGTAACTTTGTAAAATATAAAAAAAAGTTCAGTATAAAACCTCTAGCAAAGGCTGCAGATTGTATTCTGCACCAAAATTTGCCAGTTTTGGATGTTGCAAAAATCTAAATCCTTCCTTACACACATTCACACACTTGCAGCATGAATGTCTAATCCGGCTAAAAAATAATCTAGAACTGGAGAGTGGATCTAAAAATAAATTGGAATTACAACCACCCCTTACACTTGATTAGATTATCAAGCATTTCATCAAGCATGAGCATTTTTTTTTCTTTTCACAGCACTTCTGGTGTTGCTAGACAGTATTTTAGCAGGATTTATAAAAAAAAAAAAAATAATGAGCCCAAGACCAAGCCCATGCCACTGGTTAACACACATTTAGCAACATTACCTCACAAAAACATATTCTAATCTTGACAAAAGGAAAAAGAAAAGCTTATCAAAAGTTTAAGAGGAAGTCTTAAAGGATTGTTTTGAGGTTTTGACAGCCTGCCTTGAAGGAATGTTTCAAGAGAACCAGATGTGTTGACCACAGCAACAGTGACTGAAACTCTACAACTGTGCTCAAAACACACACAGATAAGAAAACACAATAAATCAGAAAACGGTAAGAAAACACACTATCTTTACCAATAAAGCATGTTTCAAAATATCTGTCCTTGTATTGTTAAACTCATTAGTTTTTTGCCTTTTTGTACTATTTGAATAGTCTCTATTGTAACAGGAAATATTTTTATCTAATGGATCTCAATTGTGTCCATTTTTTTTAACTTAAATTCTATCTGTATTTTGAGTAATGCAATGAACAAAATTAACCAAGCACTATAACAGGGTACCTGTGACCACTATCGTGAATTTTAAATTTCATCCCTACACATAGCTCAGATAGTAGCCCTGTGTGGTTTTAAAGAGGTACAGATTTTAAAGTGGATCAGATGCGCCATCTATGTTTCAAACCTGCACATTACAAAGATCTCAATGATCAACTTGTTTCTGTGTTGTTTTAATTTTTAATTTTATTCGTTCATTTTCATCATGCGCAAATTTTTTTTTAAATTTTTTTATTTTTATTTAATGCTTCAATTTTACTGATATTCTATAAATGTATTGCTTGTTTTTATTGTAATTTTATTTATTGTAATAAATAAATGTCTTGCTCATTTATTTTTTCTAAATAATTGAAAAAATTTAAATAATAATTTTTAAATGGTGCTACACAAACAAACTTGCCTTGTCTTGCCCTAGATGTTTTATTCTATTACTTATTCTTTACTGGTAAAATCATGTCAACAGCAAAGAAAGTTCAACAAAAAATGTTTCTTGAAATATATAAAAAAAAATGTCTGAAAAACAGAATTGGATGTATTGAATTATTCTAACACTATGTAGTTTCAGCTTTGAGTGTAGGGTCATATCTCAAAATTGTCAAGCTTTTCAACTATCTGAAGCAGAGTGCATTTTTCACTTTTAAAAGTAATGCTTTTTAAAATTTATCACTCTATAATATATCGGAACACATGTTCCAGACCTAAGCTAACCAAGATATTAAACATTTTGTTTTTCAAAAATAATCAAATAACTGCTTTTCAATTACTCAAAAGACAAATTCTGCTTTTTATATATCTCTACAGCTTTCAAATTAAAGAATATTTCATTCAAGAGTCATGGTTTATGCAATCAAAATAAACTTACCCAACCTACAATGATACACAAGCTTGGGCATGCAAACATGATGTAATCCAGTTTGTTTGAGTTGTGTTCCTCTTTTTAAAACATAGGCTTCATGTAGCACTTTGCATTTAGAACTCAAGACATTAAAAATGTTTATCATTCATTCTAAAAGTAATGGAAAATTGAAAGACAGAATTAAGACTGTCTAAAATGTGTAAATGAGAAACAGCGCTTTTTGGAACCTTAATAATATTTAAAATGTGCTATAGGCATTGCAGTACAACAGTTAAAAACCTTCTCTTATTTCTTCATTCCTTGTTACCAAGAATCCAGATGCTTTCATACTTTTTGGACTCTATATTAAACTAACTTTATAAGATATCTTTTGTTCAGTTTTGTCCCTGTATCTGACTGTGATTGCACTTTATTCAGGATCAGACAAAAAACAGTTGGAGATCAGAAGAATGCATGGCAAACCCAAAAACTGTCTAAAACAGATTATTTTTTTTCCCCTTTAAGAATTAGGGAAAAAATCCAGCAAAGATCTGACACAGGACCCCAGACATGCACCATTCTTCAGCTGATAAGTTTTCAGCTAATAGCAGGAATCACTTTATTTGATGTAAACTATTGTTTTATCTCACATTGTGCTATGTTTGGTATTTTCTCCAGATTTAACTAATGGAATAAAGACTGCTATAAAAAAGTTCCCAAGTATCCAATTTATTGTCATTTTATTTAATAAGATGTCTGTTACTTTAGGATCTAAGTGCTCAGAGTTAAGATGCCTAACAAACATTAATATTTTTGTTAAAATAACCCAGTAGCCAAATAGAAAGCCTTAACTTTAAAAGATTTTAGACAACCCGAGGAAAAATTACTCAAGATCAGAAGAATGGAAAAAGGCCTGTTTTATTGTGAGCAAAAAATAAGTGATGACCTCATTTTCAATTTTTATTAATTTTAATAATTTATTATTATTATTATTATTATTATTATTATTATTATTATTATTATTATTATTATTATTATTATTATATTGCCTGAGTGTTTAATAATATTACAATGGAGAGACTTTTTAAATTTTACTTTTTGTGTTATTTTCTTTTTGTGATAATAGTGACTGTATCCATGCCAACGACCAACTGTGACGAGAGGTGGCGCTGTATCGACGGAAGCACTCACCGGAAGTACGGTACGCGGGCGGGAAGTAGAAAGTACAAATATTTCAAATACGTTTGTGTTATTAGTATTGTCAGGGTAGTCTTTGGAAGTAAAGGCGGTTATGTTAGTAGAGTGAATCAGCTTTGAAAATGTAAGTCGCCAAATGCTTTATACGAGTCAAGCAAACTAATGGTGGTTCGTTGTTGTTATTAACTTTAGCTAACAGGAATTAAGCAGCTGTCAATTAGGATGGCGGATAGAAATCTGGTTAAGGAGCTGAAACGCTGGGCCACAGATGAATTTAATCTGCCTCCGGAAAGCCTGCCTAATGACAACTATTTAAAAACGTGAGTTACGTTTCGAATGACAAAATATAGAGACGTGTCGTTAATTGCAGCCTTGACGAAATCCTGTTCATTTTTTTTTCCAGACTCTGTGTTGGGACTGGGAAGTCAATATGGAAGTACATGATCCAACACGTTTTCCAGCAGAGGTCAGCCTTGCTTTCTTACCTAAATGATTAATTACTATCATTGTTTCATGCCTCAAGCTTTATGACATCCCCTCATTTCTACTGTAAGCGCCTACTGTTGTTTGTGTACACTCTGCAAGTTGGTGGGAAAATAGTAATGTTTTACAGGCTTATGATACATTCTCTGTTTTTCCAGGAATGTGAGGATCATGCGAGGCAATCTTCAGTGGTATCCTTTACTGGCTTTTCCTACTGCTTTTAACAGCTAGTAAATTTAATATACTAGACAGATAATGCCATAATTATCTTTAATAGACAAATTAATTAATTATTATTAGACAAATTAATTATATAAATAAAATGAATTAATAAAAATTGAAATTTTTGCCTCTATCTGAGTAAATGGAAACTTAATATATTTGGTAGATAATGTAATTTAGGTAGAAAACAGCTCATGATGTTCTTAATCCATAATTAATTTTGAATATTTAATATTCTAGTTAGCTGGCAGTAGGGGTGGGCATTTATCTCTCTTATAAGAATTTAGATTTATTATTGTCACAATAAATTCCAATTAATTATGTTGAACCCCCACAAAAAACTGTTTTGTATTGTTGAGATTGTTTTAGATTTTTCTGCATTGTGTTTTTTTTTTTTTTTTTTCAATGAGAGCATCAATAAATATAAATAAATTTGAAAATACCTTTAGATGCAGTTATTGTGTGCTGTTTAGTGATACAAATCACACTTATTTACAAATGGGTATGTTTTTCAAGATCAGTATTTGTGAGGCTATGATTGCTGTGCCACGCAGTCACAGCCATACAGTTAAAGAAAAAAGAAGTAATAAATAGTTCTTATTGTCATTTGTATCGTTGTCACAATAGTACCACAAAATATTGTGATAAAATTTCAAGTCCATATCGGCCACCCCTAGCTGGCAGATCCTCCACCGTGGCTTTGACCCATCTTTGATTGTATGTCAAGAATGACATTTATACATTTTATGTAGACATGGATCGGTATAAGATTGTCATGGTATAATATCCTTGGATAAAAATATCCCACAATTATGATATTTATCTACACAAAAATTTATAGAGTAACACTGTGAGTATAACAAACTTGATTATCTAGACTCTGGGCTCAGGTAACAACAGACATGTTATTTGTACATAGTTTTAAAACTTTTAAGGACAGTGACTAGTGGCGTTCTAATTGGACAAACCTGTCTGTTTTCCAAGTAAAGGGAAAGTGTAGAGCCTTCTTTTAGCCAGCTGACTGTCAATGCACAGCAACACATGAAGTAGGTGAAGCTCTGTGTTGCTCTATGCTCCGGTCACATTGCTACATTCTCTTGCATCTCATTAAAGGCTCTCTAAAGTGTAGGAACGCTGTGATGGAATGTTGAGGTTTTGACACAAATATATATTAAAAAAAAAAAAAAAAGAAAACATTTTGTTTACATTTATACCGGTAATTGGCCCATGCCCGATTGTACACATTTATGGATTATCAACAGTGCCTTTGCCTCTGGTGTCCTATAAATCTGTATGTCATTTACTGTGTTTGCTGGTAATTTCCTTTACCTTATGACCTCAAAGGTACAAAATCCTACAAGATAAAGAGGTAGGCTTTGCTTTTTTTCTTATCTCAATATGTTTAATTCATTATACTATCAGTGGAAGTTCAGTATGGTTTCTGATGTGTTTTATTCATGCAGCTGACGCAAGCTGAAGGCCAAAGTAAGGCAGCAAAGCGCAAAGAGCTTCAGACAAAGATAGAGCAGCTGAGGGCTGAGATAAGTTACCTGGATTCTCAGATCAGGGGAACAGAGGAACAAATGGCAACACAAGGTTTGTCCTCCTTATCCTGTATGCACATCAAAAAGGAATCAGTGCAACCCTTGAGTTTATAATTGTGTATTTTACAATGTTATCACTGGCATATCATTTGGGTTTGAAGTAGACTAAAGCAGGTGTTTGATAGGGAGGAGTATAGCTGCACATGTTGGGTAAACATCTATGATATTATTGTCCACTGTGATAACAAAATCAGTGGCCATAAACCTCATTTTCCTCAACCTCTCTCTTTCTTTTCCTATATCACTGTGCCCCTACCGTAATTTGAGAGCCTCTTGGCCACTGACCTGTTTCAGGTGTTGGCATAAGAGCAAAGAAAGTTCATCTCACTGACCAAGTGTGACTGTGGCAGTGATACCTACCAAATATTCTGTCCATAGGGTTGCAATTGCGATATTACACACTTTAGTATTGCAGAGATGTTTGAGAGCTGAAATATTGTGCTACTAAAAGCATTTCACTGTGGGTTTTTTTTTTTTTTTTTTTTTTTTTTTTTTTTTTTTTTTTTTTTGGGGTGAAAATTCTGAACTAAAAAAATACTTCCACTACTAATTGTAGAGCAATCTATCAATCGCATCTGGGTCCAAATAGAGGAGAACCAGACCCGGGAACTGCTTCTGAAGGCGTTCAGACAGCACTGCGTCTCCAACCGTAAGCTTCTCTCTGACGATGTGCAAAAGATCGGCGGCCACTGCCTGGTGCTGGAGCAGATGGCGAGGTTGGGTGAAGAGCCTCTTAAAAAAAAAAAATAGACATGATTACAAATATTTTAAAATATCTGTCATGAATCACTTTGCTGCATTGCAGGAAAGCTGAGACTGAAGTTTTGTTTGGTGATGAGCCCTCCAGCAACATGGCTGATGACAACCTCAACTCAAAGGCGGCAGCAGTGCCTCAAGTTCTGGTAGGAGCTGTTAGAATTTTTATCTAACTCAGATTATATAATGCACTTTTATACTCCCAGGTAAATTCAGAAAACAAAATGGAGAATTCCAAATAATACTGGAAAATTTAATGCACAGACTTTAATTTCATCTTCTATTTAAAGAAAATGTCCTTTTCTATCCTTTTGTCTGTCAGCGTGAGCTGAGAGAGCTGAGTGAAGACAGGGTGCACTTCTTTCGTTGTTTACAGGAGAGCGAAGTGAAAACACAACATTCGGCACCAAAAAGGTAAGGACAACAGTTGTCAGACTGTCTTAAAAATCTTATTTTACAGCTGTAACTTTTCACTTATTCACTGGGTTGTTGTCTAATTCTAGTATGACTCGTGAGCAGATGACGGCTGTGTTTCAGTATTGGCTCAGTACTGCTGAGGTTGGTGCATTCCAGGGTTCTTACACATGTGCAAACACTGTCTTGATATTTCTAAGATAAAGGCTCATGAAGGTTTCTGTTTTTTAAAATGATTTACCTTTTTAATAAAATGCTGATTTTTCTTTTTCATCTCATCAGAAAGTGTTGAGCAGTTACCCTCCAAACCATGTCCTCTCAGCGCTGCAGCATTTAGCTCTAACAGAGCAGAAGGCTCTACAGGACAAACTGGCCTCTTTAGATGTGATGCAGGAGGTGGCAACTCTGCGGTAAGAGAAGCTCCACGTTGTTTTGATGCGTTTTGTTCACGTTAGCAGCATTTAGTGGCAGAGTTATCTTCCCCATGCAGATTCCGATTTGAAAGCGATCACCTTTTGGATATCTCAGCAGAGAAGTGTGATGAGTTACCACCTGTTCAGACTCTCCTAGAGGTGCGAGACCTTTACAGACTTGTCTTGGTTGTTTTTTTTCAGGTGTTTGTAAGTGCTGCTCTGTTACCTGTTGGGTTTTATTCATGCTCCTCCTTTCAGGCTGCTTGGGAGGAAGTACAGCAGAGTTTCATGGAGCTGTCCCAAACTCGCTCCAGAGTCCAGAAACTCAAAAATCTGTTGAAGGCCCGTAAGAAGGAGGCTGAACAAGAGGTGTCTGGTGTTGCAGATGAGAACCTCAATGAAAGCTTAGCGCTGTAAGTCCAACAATACAGCAGATTGTTGGTTGGCAACAACACTTTTTTCAATTCGGAGTTATTTAGTGCCAGATAATCTGTCTACGAATTTTGATTGTTTTAATTTTACCATACCATAAAATGTCATCTCTGAATTGTTAATAGGTCAACATTGGAGATGGAACTGCAATGTGTAATGCAGGCAGCAGCTCGGGATCATCTCAGAGATCGCTGTATTCAACTTGACCAACGTGCCAGAAACCGTCAGGAGGCGCTAAGAAATCTTCATAGCCAGTGGACGAGCATTCTGGACTTCAGAGAACTCGTGGTGAGAAGGAATAATGAATGCACAACATTTTTCATCATTAGTTACGTTTTTTTATGTGCCATAAACATATCTAGTGGATTGCCTTTTTTTGGTTCCTCGGCAGGCCCTAAGACAGGAACAGTTAAGAGGTCTGATTAAGGGGAACTCGTCGGCTAAGATGCAGCTGATTAGTCTTCATAGAGAGGTCTGAATGTAATGTTTTGGTCTGTTTATGAATACAAAACACTTAAAATGACTGAACTGCTGTTGGAACAGTTCTCCTTTGATGTTGATACATGCTGAATCCCTGTTTTTGTTTCAGTTGGAGGAATTTATCGAGGCAAAGCTTGTGCCACAGTTTGAAGACGTAATCAGTGCTGCCAGCAGTCTCCGAAACTCCATTTCTAAGGAGGCCAAACAGTTTGGAACAGTTTCACTTCTTGCTCTGGACCGCAGGACTCTGGATGGGTAAAAACACATTTTGATGATAGCTAAAGAATGTTGATCTGAAATAGTTTTGAAAGTGTCCAATCAAGTTTACTTGAAATGGGTTTAATAGTAACGTCTAGTTAATGCCAAAAATGTCTTCTTGCATTCTTTAACATAGAATTGATTCCTTTGTAGCTCTGACTGTATATTTAAGGTCACTGCCTGCTGAAAGGTGAGCCTGTCATTTGCAACCTGTTACAGGTTTTTCTTCCAGGGTTCTTTTATATTTAGCTGATTTTATCTTTTTGTCAACTCTGGCTTGCTTATTCCATCCCTGCAAAAAAAAAAAAAAAAAAAAAAAAAAAAAACATACCCTCCATCCCCAGACCATGATTCTGCTGCCACCACCAGGAGCCATTCAGGAGGATCTCTTCTTCCACACTTTGCATTTTGTATGTTGACCAGAAAGTTCAGCTTTGGTCTCTTCTGATCAGAGCACCTAGTTTCAAGTTTGCTGTGTCCCTAACATTGTTTCTAACAAACTGCAAAGAAGACTTTTTATGACTTTCTTCTTGCTGTTTTTGAATTATCATCAAACGGTTGTTCTTTTAACAGATTCCCCCACCCCAGCTGTGGATCTCTGCAGCTACTCTGAAGTTATCAGGGGTCTCATGGCTGCTTCTCTGGTTAATGCTCTCTTTCCCTGGCCTGTCAGTTTAGGTGGACGGCCATGTATCTATAGGTTTGCAGTTTTAGCATACCATTTCCATTTTTGGAAGAAGACTTCTTGAATTGTTGGACGTTAAAAACTGATTTATAACCCAAACCTGCTTTAAACTTCTCCAGTTTTATCCTTGATTTGTCTACAGTGTTTCTTGGTCTCCATGATGCTGGATGTTGGGGCCTTCCAGAGAACAGCTGCATTTAGATCATTAAACTGCATACAGATGGACTCAATTTACTAAATAGGCAGCTTCTGATGGGAATTGTTTGTCATTTGATTTTAATTAGGGGTCTTGGAGTAAAGATAAATTGATATATGTGCCACACTTTTCATCGAATACTTGATGTGAAGCATTGTATATAATAAAAACTGGTTGTTATTAAGTTGACATTTGCTTTGTTTTTTCCGTTCTTGTTTCAGAATGCAGCGAGTTCCTGCATCGTGGTTGTCCATTCACCGCCTCCAGGCCTCAAACTTCGGCAGCTTGCGTCAGAGCCTGGCATTCCCTCTGTATAAAGTGAGCATAGGGAAGTAAAATGGTGTACCCATTTGTTGCAAAGTGGATAAAAAAAAAAAAAACAGTAAAAGTATTCATTTGTCCTTGTGGAAACAGAAATTTCCAGTAAGCACTTGGTAATGATCAAGAAATGGATATGGCAATAAAAAGCTGTAGCATTAAGAGGAAAAAAATGATGCACACCAAAAAATATAGATTTGAAAAGGCAGAGTTTAATTTCCAATATATTTTTATGATTAGAAGCTGTGATAACCAAACTGCTGGCAGCCTGTATTACTTCTTAGGAAAAGTGGTTTACATGCAGTGGAGCACAGCCAGAATGAAGCTGATGCAAATGTTTCTGATATAAACTATGACAGAATATTTAAATTGACAAAATTCCCTCTATTGTTAAACTATGCTGTGAAGCATAGTTATTTAGGCATGAATTTTTGCAGTCTCTTTTTGTGTGTTTTGGTAATTTTGTATCTTACTTATTTTGGATACAAAAAGATCTGTCAGTCAGTACCACCCTGAGGATGTTTTGGACCCCCTTTGCTAATTGATGATTTAAAATAGAGCTTCAGTGGAAAAATCACACATAGGTGATATCATTTCGGGTAAAACCACATCTTCCTCTCTCCACTCTAAGTCGTGTGCTTCCAGCACTCACTGTAATCTTTAGTGTCTTGGACACTGTAATCTGTGTCAGGTGGTGACATCTAAGGCAGTGAGACTTCATCCAGTGACATGAACATCTTATGGGCATGCATACATTTCCATTTGTAACATTTGGTATATATTCCCAAAAATACTGTGCTCCAAATAATCCTGAAATGATGATATATCTGCAATACAGATCTGTCATTATTATTATTATTATTATTATTATTATTATTTTTTTTTTTTTTTTTAATCTAATCCTAGTCTACAATAGGGAAATCTGACCGTGTGGCTCCAATAAAAAAAATATTTGATTTGATCAGAAGACATGATCTGTCCTATTCCAAGAGAGTTAACTGGACTAAAAAGGGATTATAATTAATGGAAATAGGCTGGAACCTAACACCTTCAGAGAAACTGTCAGTATTATAGTTATGTTTATTTATCTCCATAAATCATCAAAATACTACCAGGAGGAATAAACTGATAATCCATGGTTAGGTTCTTGTGTATGCCTTGTTTGTTTATAGGTATGAAATAGTTTGGGATAAAATAGCAACATGTGGGTACTCAATTGGCTTACAAACTAGTAAAGAAGCAAACAGAGCGGGAGATGTCATTCCTCATTATAAAAATACAGAAAAACGATACCAAAATAAAATTTGCATTTAACATCATCTTCAGTTACAATACTTGTTATATCGGTTCTTACTTAAAATAAAGCCATTAACTGCTCTTTAAATAGTTTAATTTTGAAGAGCAAGAGGTTTCTAACAAGGCTTTGATATCTACTTTTTTTTTTTTTTTTTTTTTTTTTTTTTTCTTGCTTTTTTTGCTTCAGTGTGATTTAGATACTTACTACTTTTTTTTTTTTTTTTCCATGCCTGTGCTTCAGGCTCCAGAGGAGTTGTGCTCCCATTTACGATCCCAGCAGCTTGAACTGCGTTTTCTCCGGGAGTTGCTGCAGCTGTACTCCGCCACGCTGCAGAAAGTAGAGAAGAACTCTGAACAACTGCATGCACCTGATCAAAAAGGTATGAAAGGAAATTGAAAACACACAGCAGATATTTGTATAAAAGCTGGATGTAATAGGGAATTTTATATTTAGCTGGAAAAAATTTACTGTATGTTTAATAAAAGGTTTGTGTTTTTTTACTCCAGCTTTGCTGTCCAAAGTCAGGGAAGCAGATCAAAAGCTTCTAAAGTCTTTGCTGCCAAGGGCCAGAGGTCTCACCAACCGCTGCGCTCAGGGTCTTTCCTATGGAGCTCAAGTCAAGATTGCCATCTCTTACTGGTGAGAAATACTTCTGGGGTAGATAATTGGCTTTAAAATTGTGGGGGGGTTTTAATACTGATAAAAATAAAAAATTTAACCCGGTTGTGCTTTCAAAATGTTTTTGTTCTTCCAATAATGTTGTACTTCCCTCAATAGATAGCTTTGCAGTGTGTTCATTACCTAAATACACCTTACAATATTAGATTACAAAGACTCAAGTGTTTACATGTGCTTGGTCTGGCTTTTATACCTCTATTTTTTGTACACTTGGCCATTTCGTCACTTTCTTTACTCCTATTGTACCTGTAAACAAACAATTTCATTTTCATGCACTGCATATCAGTTCCTTTCTCTTGGTAGTCAGATGTATTGTTTGAATTATGGCAATAAATAGAAGAAATGCAATGTTTTCTAAAAACTTTACTACCTTGACATGTTTTTTGTTGCGGTTTAGTATTTTCCTGAATTATGGAGAGCAACTGCTATAAATTGCTCAAATCTCACAGCTAATTAAATTTGACTGTATATCATAAAATGAAAACTTGATATTCTGTATCCAATACAGTCCATTTTGCAGTTAGATGTTGTATACTGTAAGTAGAACATAGAAAATTGCTATGAATTGAGGTTGTAGTTGTAACAAATGCCGTTTTGCAGACGTCTTCATTTTGAACTTGAACTTGAAAGTCAGACCCGAAAAAAAACAAGTCTACAGACGTACAAAACGGCAACGCCAACCATTCCAGAATGGTTTGGCTGGATTGACTAAAAAAAATGTGAATGCTTAATGTCATTTTTATTTTTGAATTACTGGATGATTTATTTTTCCAAAGCTATTGGTGAGATGACCATTAGTATTTATGTGTCTTTAAAATGTGCTTTTTCTGTTGAATTGCTGTTCTTACTTTCCCTTTGTAGTGCATTATACATAACTATAATCATCTGTTTTGGTTTGGTATTTTCAAACATGTAGGTGGAACAAACCAGCTCAGCATGTTCTGCCTGAGCTCAGTAAAGGAGGACTGACTTTCCAACAGTGGCTTCAGAGGTGGAAACTTGCAGCAAAAGCTTCATAGTTGATACCCCAAGAGGTTAAAACACAACAGACTGCTTTCGTCACCTTTCAAATATAAAATTATTACAGTGCTTGTTAGAAAACTCTGAAATGTAATTAAATTCCTGTTGTTTCCCCCTGTGTTTTACCTATTTGTTGTTACTCCTAACACTGTTTAAATCATACATTAAAATACACATTTTGAATAAATTTGTTTTTTTGTTTTGTTTTTTTTTTTTAATTTTTCAACCCAGTTTGTGTCGGAATGCCTTTACCATTGTGCTCAAACAAGCTGAAGATCGATACATCTTGATCTTTTGCTTTTTGAATTAGCAGCAGTTGTATATACATACTCCAATATTGGTGCACCTCGCATGCAGAGCTTCGTTGTCGTAGTTTTATTTCAAGTGTAAGTGAATATATGGTTGTCGTTTTACACGGGGCAACATTGTTCTTTTGTAGCAGTGAAGGGGGAGTGGAGCAATCTGATTCTTGTGAACTCGACTCCTCCCATCGCTGCGGCTGCGCACTTCAATTTTTCACTCCGCTTTTTTTCTTATTTTTCACTCCTACTCTGGCTTCCGGACGCCAAGATAGACCGCTGCCGCCGAATTTAAAGAGACAGGCGATAGTTATTTTAAATACGTAAAACGACAACCATTGTCTCCGAGCTTACAGACCGACCCTTCGTGCTTTCGTTTGCTTAATTCGACAGTGATGTTCAGTCAAAGTCGCAGCGAGTAGTAGCTTGTCTGTCATCACTCTCCACTCTGCTGGGTTTCCCGTCTTTTTTGCCTGCTTTTCCCCCCTCTCTCTCTGCTCGTCGAGACTGTCCAGCTAGGCAAAGTAGGGTTTGCTCGCTGGCAGGCTGGCTTCCCGACCGAGAAGACGGTTTGTCGCCTAGCCAACAACTGGAGGTAACGCCGAAGCTTCCCTCTCAAGTTGTGGTAGCGGCTCTCGAGCCTCCCTACGCCGGGGATATAATGGCGAAGATTCAGGCGCACAGCACCGCCAAGCAAATAAACCAAATTCAAGACAAGCCTTACGTGATAACACAAAAGCAAGTGCAGCAGCAGCACTTCCAGAAGCTCAAGGTAAGAGGACAACGACCAGATGAGAGAAAAGTGTCTGTGTCTCAACCATTTTGTTGCTCTGGGTTTACCGTCGAGAGTAGTGAAAGGAACGGTTGGCTAACGGTAGTTAGCTCGCTGGGCTAATAATAAAAGTAATTCATCGCTGACCATTCGAGCACTGACATGTAGGGTTAGACATGGAAGCTGTTTTTCTTTAACAAATGCGTAACTCGCACTCAGGGGGACTCAGTTTGTTATACTTTTTATTTTTTTTTTTTAGTATTTACGCCATCAGCGGCAGCTGCTGTGAGCAAACATTTAGTCTGAGCTCGGTTGTGGGAAGTTCCTTCTTGTTGGATTTTTTTTTTTTCTTTTCTTTTTTTTTTCTTTTTTTCTTTTTTTTTTTTTTTTTTTTTTTTTTTAAGCCAGCTCGAACAAAGTGGAAGACGTAAGCCAGGCCAGCCAAGAAAAGGCTACTTCAGTTGATTAGCAGCTTCGTTTTCACATGTCTTTGTGACTGCAGTGTTTTATTAAATCGGTTTGCGCCTGCCGACACAATACAGTTGGCGAGGAACCAGCGGGGACTGAACGTATTGTGTAAATGTGTATGCGGGTGGGTGTAGTTAGTGTTGGGGGACTTATTATCGTCAGTTGGCTAACGTTAGCTACAATAACAGTTTTTAGACTGCTGGCGATAAAGCTTTGCTTTTTATTTCGAGGTAGTTTAGGTTCATAAACGGCGAAATAAAGCAGCTTTTATAAATTGCGTATATATTAAAAATATTCATGAGGTAGAGGGTTTTTATGCAGCTTTCTCTGCTAATTAGTGGACTAAATGTCACTTTTATACCCTATAAATATTAAGTATATTTAACAATCTCGGTTCCAATTATGCACAAGGTAATTCAAAATGCTTTACAAAAATTAAAGATTACAGTTAAGTGTTAGACATTGCATATAGGAAATAAAGCAATAGAAATACAAATTTAGATCATATTTTTTTTTTCCCCCAGTTTAAAGACATTGTCATTACAAGAAATTTGTTGTAAAACTACACTATTTTTAGCCCTGATTTAACCTAGTAAGACTAAGTAAATGCATGGTCATCAGAGGTGTCTAGATTAGTGGTTAACAAAACCTTTAGCAACATGACCCACAAAATGATTAGGTGCCTGCATTACTTATAAGTCAGCTAACTATAGGTATGATAACAGAAACAGTCCATTGATTAACTAAGACCACACAAAAGAAAAAAATGTGTTGTAGGTAGGTTGTTTAAAAGAGATATTTTATTCTAATAGAAATTAATGTTGGAAACTAATCATTTGCACATCAAAGCATGGTGTCTCCAACTCATTTCAGATTTTTTAAAAAGTAGATTAAAGTACAAGCTGTTGTGTTATTGACTGAAAATGGTGGAATTAAAATTTTTAGTGGAAACTGAAATCCTCCCCCCAGATTTTGCAGTATTTGAATTGGCGGTCGGCAATTGTTCAATTCCAATCTCTGGTTGTCACGTCTCTGTTTTTTTTGTTTGTTTTTTTTTTCTGTGCAAAAAAATGCCTTTACATTGTTTGTGAGAAAGGTTTGGGCTGAGAAAATGAAAATTAACAAAAACAAAAAAACCCACTTAGCAATTGAAACAAATCTTTACCCTTTTCATAGAGGAAGATCACCAAAACAATGTTCTAGTCATGTATTAAGACAGAAGTGTGCAATTCAGGTGCCCTGAGATCACAAATGGCTAATTTCCCTTGATCAACAGATCAGATGCTGAAGACTCCTATTCCTCAAAGGTATTGAGCATTCTTGTTTAAAAAAAACCCCAAACAAAACAATGGATGTTATGGACTTTCTGATTAAGGACTTTTGTTATGATGCAAAAAATGGGGATGATCTTGTTACTCCCTTATTTGATGTTGGATCAAAAAATAACTACATCTGTCAAAGGATCACAATCAATCAGCACTCAAGATCTCAAAGAAGAAACAGAAATTGATATCTGCCAGAAAAACCCTGATTGGTGCATCTTTAAGGGAGTATACATCTCAGGTTTAGTGGGTTGGCTTCAGTGTTGAGGAGAATGTAAACTATAAATGCTACCTTCCTTTGTTAGTTTTGGTCCTAGGAATGCTGAGTAAACACATCCCTGATGACCTGAGGGATCTAAATGGTTAATATCTGACTACATACTGTGGATTTTTGAAATAAATCCTTAAATACTGTGCTTTAAGGATTGGAGTAATGGGCTATATTCTTTGTGTTCAACAGTAAACGCATCTAAAGAAACTGACTTTATTTGAACCCACTGAAAATAAAAGCATGCTCACAATGTTTTTATGATTGTAGTTGGATAATTTAGCAAAAGACTTGTGTGGTTTAAAATTTAATCTGAAAAAACTTTGTAGTAGAAATATTTTTTTTACAGTTTAGGTCCACAGACTGTCTTCTCAAGTGTCTTTAATGTCTGTCACATTCACGTCATCAACATGTGTTGAGATATGACTTCGATTTACACATCTGTGACTAATTGTGCTATTTTTCTTTCTTCTCTCCGTTTTCTCGGTGTTTAGGTTGAAGATGCCTTGTCGTATCTGGACCAAGTCAAAATTCGCTTTGCGAACGACCCTGGCATATATAACAAGTTTCTGGACATCATGAAAGAGTTCAAGTCACAGAGGTATCACTGATGATACATCCAAGCAACTTAGATTGTCATGTAGTAACTTTGTATCTGGTGCAGTTCTTATTGGCCTCCAGTGCTCTTATGTCTGACTAGTTTGTGCTCTTGACAGCTAACATTGAGGACTAACCAGCATAGAGAGACCTCAGCTCCTGGGGACTGTGTTATTGTCTCCAGCTAAAAACTTTCGCAGTCATTGATATAAAAAAAAAAAAAAAAAAAAATTAACAAATTAATTTGGAGTACACGCTCCAAATATAATCTGGACTGGAGATCAGCTAGTTCTTTGCTTTTCTAGTTTTTCTGTCCATACTTGGATATCATTAATCTGTGAATGCTGCTTCATATGAAGCATTTAATATTTCCCACAACAGCTGCTTGCAACTATGTTTTCAGATAATGTTTGATCTTTTAATCATACCACCTGCTTTTATAAACAACTCAGTGCCACAAATGACAAACACTAACTGCTTTTTTTTAAGATTGCGTTTATGTTTAACAAAATAATTAAGACTAAATTAGACAGTTGCAGGGTACAAGCTGTCACATTGCACTTCTTCTGGCATCTTTCCTGACAAAAGTTTTAAATGAGCTTGATAGTTTCTCAAATAAAATCAGAGTTTGAGCAGTTGCTAAAATAAACGGTTTTGCTGCTACAACAGTGGCCCAGAACAATATCTCATACCGACTCTTTGAGACCGTAACGTTTTTCCATTAACTGACCTTCACTAAATGTGATGGGATCATGTGTCAAGAGGTACCTTAGTGCTTCTGTACTTTCCTGTAACGATCTTTAATTGTAGTGTTATAAGTCAAGGCTTATTCATATAAACACATTACATTTACATCCATGTTACTTGCCTAATCAGCCTTCAATCCTTTTTTTTTTAACTTTCAAACAAATTCCATCGCCTTGCATTAAAGATTAAATAAATAATGCTGAGCAAACTTGCATTCACTGTAGTGCTCTTTAGCAGTATCTGGTTTACTGACAACTTTAATGATCATCCAAATATTGCATCAAATCTGAAAATGTAGCTGTGAGGAACCTTTATGTGGAAGAAAAGTAAACTATAGACTGATCTTAAAATAGATCATCTTGACTCTATTTTTAACTACAATTTTTAGAACCAGTTTGTTTTCACGTTTTGGAGAATAATCTGATTATTGTTGAGTCAGCAACATCATTGTCATGTCTGTCTGCTTTCTTAAATAGCATCGATACGCCGGGGGTCATAAACAGAGTGTCACAACTATTTCATGGGCACCCGGACCTTGTTTTGGGCTTTAATGCCTTCCTGCCACCAGGGTATCGGATAGAAATCCCCAAGAATGGGATGGCGTTCCTTCAGTCGCCGTTCACTACACAGGTAAGACATCCTTTTTCCTTTTTCTTCTAAAACCCCAAAGATATTATACAACTGTAATTTTGTGTCTATAAATCTATGTAAATTCAAGTTTTGTTGAAATATTCTCAGTGTTTAAGTGGGTGGGTGACTTCTGCATAGTTTCATTTGAAAGTACCACCTTAAAAAACATTGTTGAAGTAGAATTTATAGTAAAAAAACAAAAACATTTGTAAGTATAAAATAATAAATCTGACATCAAACAAAACTTATTCTTAAAACACACTATTGCTGTTCATTTTAAATTTATTAACACAAACAACATGTCCAAAGACAAGATCAGCTGACTTAACAGTTAAAGCACATAATTTAATTCGGATGAATCTTATTTTGCTGCAGGAACATATTTTTTTTTTGGAGCCACATAATCACACTGCTTTTCAGAAGACTGTGAAGAAAATGGCTCCTTCAAATACCCTGAAACTTCGGTTAGTTGGCTTAAACATCTGAGTTGAGTTTGATTGTAGCGTGTGTGAATCGTCTCAGGTTTTAAGTCCCAACAAGAAATGGGAAACAAATTGCAATAACAGTAATCAGCCTAGGGCTGGGCGGTATGGCTGAAAAACATATCATGATATAAGCGTTTCATATCAGTTTATCGATAATTATTGATTATTTTTTTGTTTTAAACATCTGAAAAACCACCAACTGGTCACAGGACCTTTCTTGTTTTATCCACAGTTTCTTCTCGAGCTGTTGTACTCATTTTCTCCTTTCACTCCATGCCATTGTTTTTTATTTCTCAGCAGTTATGAGGCACGGTGACAAAACCTGAAACTGCTGCTATCAGATTGTAGCTAGCTTACCAAAGAGTGAGTGAGTTAGCTGATGCCACCCACCTTGCTTTGCTGGCTGTGAGAGGTTGAGAAGCTAAAGCCTTTCCTCTGCCTACATCCCCCAGAATGCCGTGCAGTTCTGGATCAAAGTTCAGAGAAATTATTGCACATTCTATCGAACGTATTTTCTGTTGATATTGATCACGTGTCTATTGCGATATGTTGTTAATGATTTATTGCCCAGCCCCAAATCAGCCTTGTTATAATTGTATTTAGTGTTAAGTCAAAAACAGTTTACCTCAGCTGGGTGTTGTTTCAGAAGTACATGGCTTGAAAAAAGAAGTTTGAGCAATCTGTGGTTTAGATATGTGTTCAGGCAGCGCTTTACTCAACATTTACATCAGTTAGAATGGATTCCAGCTGTATTATTGGCACTGTTTTTACAAAAGCATTGGCTCTGATCATTCCCTATGTTGCTACTACATTCCTCCTGGGCACTTAATTCAGGCAGGGGTTAAAATATTTTGCTGGGTAATAAGAAAATGACTTGGAAAAAGCTGATAAAATCCTCCATCCTTGTTGTTAGGTTGTAAACACACGTCTCAATGTATCTGCTGCAGATATTGGCATACTTTTTTCATGAAGACTAAATGTACAATACCAAATGTAATACATTAAAATATGCTAAAGTAGACTTTACTAGGATATCTTTTTAGTTTAGTTTTTTGCTCTTGGAAAAATTATATAGATCAGTTCATAATGATTTTTATGATGGTAAAAATATTTTAAATGGAGAAATGCAATTTTTGGTATTTTTCCAGCTTAATAAACCTTAATAACCTGTGATGTACAAAGTACTGTATCAGAAGTCTGCGAGCTAAGCATTATTTTTGGCATGCTATTACAATGTGTTAACTAAGAAAATGGTTAAATTTGTGATAGGGCTGGACAATAAATCAATAATGTCTATCGCTAGAGACACATGAGCAATATCAATAGAAAAAACAACTGATAGAATGTTTAATAATTTCACTGAACTCCAGTCCAGAACCGCACAGCATTCTGGGGGATGTAGGCAGAGGTAAGGCTTCAGCTGCTCAACCTCTCACGGCCAGCTAAGCGAGGTTGGTGGCATCAACTGACTCACTTACTCGCTGGTAAGCTAGCAGCAGTTTTGTGTTTTGCCACCGTGCCTCATAACTACTTAAAAATAAAAAGTGGCGTGGAGTCAAAGTAAAAAAATGAGGACAACAGCTCGAGAGGAAACTGGATAAAACAGGAAAGGTCACATCACCAGTTTGGCAATATTTCAGATATTTAAAAGAAAAACAGTTTTTCAGCCATATTGCCCAGCCCTAATTTGGGAGTGGATTTGCAAGAGCAACTCATTCCACTTTGTTTCCAAGTGTGTCCCTTAAAAAAAAAAAAAAAAAAAAAAAATCAGTTTTTAAAGATTAGAAAGCAGCTCAAACAGTTGAGTACCTCTACTCCTTAGAAATATGAGGTTTAAGAGGCAAAATGGGATTTAGACCAAGACTTGTATTATTTCAACTCAATTTCAAGTCTTGATGATTTAAAAGAAAAACCTAGTCCTTTTATAAACATTGCTGGGTATATTAATGTAATTGTGAAGTCAATATGGGGGGGGGTATTTACTTTCATTTGAGTGTCTTATTTGAAAATAAAGATGGTACGTATTTTGTTTTATAACTGCTTCCATTAAATATAATGACATTGCTAGAGTTTTAAAAATTCGTATACAGTATAGTTTTATGGCTGTTGGTTTATTTAATATTTCTTATCTCACAGAAAAGTTTTGTTTTCTCAGTTTCTGAAAATATTTTATTGTGATGTTAGGTTTTGCCCCATAGTGTTTTGATCACATGCATTTATGAAAGCATATTTATATATTCATTTTATGGGTGTTGATGCTTATATTTCACTTTACCAAAACTGCCACAACTACCGATCCATATTCCACAAAGATCTGTTCTTAAAACCTTTTCATCACAGAATAAAAAACCCCTTAAATAAATCACAGACACTCTAAATTGCTTACCCCTAAACACCTGTTTTTTAATCTGTCATAGCAGAAATGATGCATTTTCCATTGATCTTTCCTGAAGGTGTCCCTGGGACAGCCGGCGAAGAGTCTGACCACTCCTGCAGTGACTGCCACCTCAGGTAGTGTCCCTGCTGTCCATTCAGAAGCAGGACCAGCCCAGACCAGTGACACCAAGGCGGCCTCATCAGACAACCTATCTTCAACCTCAGCAGGACCCTCAGAGCCTCCCAGCAAACTCTCTCTTCCTCTGACGAGCAAAGAGGGCCACAGTCAGGCCACCACCTCCTCTGTATCCCCGCCTGCTTCAGAGACGAGCCCCGTAGAGTTCGACAGTGCCATTAGCTATGTAAACAAGATTAAAAACCGTTTCCTGGACCACCCTGAGATTTATAGAGCCTTCCTAGAAATTCTTCATACATATCAGGTACCAAATATTAAGACATGTTGTGGTTACTGAGTGGCTGTATTTATTATCCTATCCTCTTCCACCTCACAGGTTTTATCGCTTACTGGATGTTTTAGATCCAGACGACTTGTATTTTAGGAATTATGTTCCCCATTACTTTGTGTTCATTTTTAAAATGGAACCAAATGACATTGCACATTCCTAGAAACTCATCTGTGCAGCTCTTTTTTTTTTTTTATAGCACAATAAAGGCTTTGCAGGTAGTAACAGTAATATGTAGCCAGCCTAAATTATTATGTTCTCTTCTTCTGCTCCTTTATAACACCCCAGAAGGAGCAGCTGGAGGTGAAGGAGAGTCGAGGCGGCCGAGGCAGCAGCGGGATGACTGAAGATGAGGTGTTTTCCAAAGTTGCCAGTCTCTTCAAGGGTCAAGAGGACCTACTTGCCGAGTTTGGACAGTTTCTGCCTGATGCCAAGAGATCACTGGTAAGTCTAGCAAAAATAGACAAATAAACAGTATTCTATGTTGAAGCAGATGGAAGTTTGTTGATATTTTTGATAATTTTAATTTTTTTCCCCCAGCATTCTTCCAAGGTTTCAAAATTGATCTTAAACTTTAGTTAGTAACACCTTAAATTTGTTTTGCCATTTTCATTTTTTTTTCCCCATTTTTCTTTTTTTAAATTAAAATGTTTTATTCTGTGCATTGTGTTTCTGGCTAACAAATTGATTAATTAGTAACAAAACATAGAGATTTCTTCAGTGCAGCATGCATGCCTGTCGGAAGGAATACTGACCGACATTCAGCCTTTCCTGCAAACTCTCCAAAGAAATCTACCCATGAAATTGGCTTATTGTTTAAGGGTTTTAAATTTAAAACATTTTTTGATCCAGTAATTCAAGAGAGAGTGGCTGAATTAATAAATGCAGATTTCAATGGTTGCCTAAAACCTTTGGTCAGTAATTTTTAAATTTACTGTATGCAACAGAACTTACTTGCAGACCAGAGGCAAACAAACCCTAATAAAAGTTGTCAAAGTGATTTTTAACTTACATCCAAAAAAATTAGGTTGTGGAGTATGTTAATGTTTGATTTCATAATTGTCTAAAATGGAGTTCTCCCAAAACTAGCAGCTATCCTGTTAACCATTCTTATTTACAAAAAGCCACTGATGGTTTGTATTCCCTAACTACTGGAATGTCATTCTGATCATGATCACAGCTACACACTACTTTTAGACTTTTTAAATTTCTTGTCGAACGTTGTTTCTGCAGTTCACAGGGAGCTCACTGACTGGAGGGAAAGAGCCGGTAAAAAAGTCAGAAGAAGAGGACCCGATAACCAAACAGAACAAAAAGAGGCCCAGACCATTGCTGATGCACATGTCCCCACTGCTCAAGGTAAACTTTCTGTGTTGATTAACTTCTCCTGGCCATGCACGAATTAATGCTTTTTTTGTTTTGCTTTTTTAAATCTGTGAATGCTTCAATAATTTCTTGTTTTGCAAAAAGTATCAACACTGAATCTGTAACTTTTCACATTCTTTCCAAAGGGCAATGCATCTTTTTATTCTGGCAACAAGTTTGAGATAATATGTTTACAGAAGTGCTTGTTTTACAGAGTGTAATGTTGTAAATGAGTTGTGCAACAACTGGAACACATTAAAGTTTAGTTTTTTTTTGTTTTTTTTTTCTTCTTTAATTAGAAAAAGATGAAGTATCCCTGCACCAAAGATCAGTCCTTTGCTTCCGTCGGGAAACACGGTGTCTTAAGAGAATTCTCCTTTTTCGATAAGGTAGCGCATCAGAGTTCATGAATTTATGTTAAATTTTGTTTATTGTGGCCTCCTGTGGTTGATTGTTATATCTGCATTCATTCAGGTTCGTCGCCTCTTTAAAAGCCAGGAAGTGTATGAGAACTTCCTGCGATGCATTGCCTTGTTCAACCAAGAAGTGGTTTCTGGGGCAGAGCTCCTACAACTAGTGACTCCATTCCTGGGGTGAGTGGTTAAAAAGATGTAAAATCGGAAGGTGAAAGAGATTTGCCCTTAAGCCAAGTGTTTGTTCCACAGGTTACGTTTGGAAAAAAATATAACCCGTTTTTATTGAAGGTGCAACATAGAACTAAACCTGATTATTTTTATAAATTCGCATATGGTACACACAGCGAGATTCATGCTTTGTAAATTTGCATAAATTTAATTTAGAGGACTGTTAGAGCTGATAGCATTGCATAATTAAAATCCCATCATGTCCAAAATGTTTTGACATTCCTTAATCTGGACCTCTCTCTCATAAATAATATCTTGCAGGAAGTTTCCTGAGTTGTACTCTCAGTTCAAGTCATTTCTGGGGGACAAAGAGCTCTCTCATGCTGTGTCGGGGCTCTCGGATCGTTACATGGAAGGAGGAGGGGGTAGAGAGGTGGATTATGCCTCTTGCAAACGCCTTGGGTCAAGCTACAGAGCATTGCCCAAGACCTATCAGCAGCCAAAATGCAGTGGGCGCACTGCCCTTTGCAAAGAGGTGTGTGTGTGTGTGTGTGTGTGTGTGTGTGTGTGTGTGCAACGACTATAACTCCCTTAGTTTTATTCTTTGTTGTGCAAATCTTCGATCACAGATTAATAACCTTTTCCATCTGCATACGTGAAGGTCCTAAATGACACCTGGGTGTCATTCCCCTCCTGGTCAGAGGACTCCACCTTTGTTAGCTCAAAGAAGACTCCATATGAAGAACAACTGCATCGCTGTGAGGATGAGAGATTTGAGGTAACCATAATAACCTAGTTTTTTAAAAAGATCTCATCGCTAAATGCACATGGTTACTAAACATGTGACTGCGTCTTGTCTAAATGCTACATCTGTCACATTTTGTCACACTTGTAGCTGGATGTTGTGCTGGAGACGAATTTGGCCACCATCAGGGTGTTGGAGAGTGTACAGAAGAAGCTGTCTCGCCTGTCACCAGAGGACCAGGAAAGATTCAGATTAGATGACTGCCTGGGTGGTACCTCTGAGGTCATCCAGCGCCGTGCTGTGTATCGTATCTATGGCGATAAGGCCCCTGAGATCATCGAGGGACTGAAGAAGAGTCCCGCCACTGCTGTGCCTGTGGTGCTCAAGAGGTTTGTCTTTTTCTGTTTTAACTTCGTTTTTAACCACTTGTTTCTAAAACTTCAACGTCCTCCACAGCAACATAGATCTTTGCTCATAGTATGAGATTATCTACACTAATAAACATCTCAAGTGTTAAGTTTTACAGTATGGGATCTTTGTACCACATGCTTTCTTTGTATTGCAAACAGGGAGCTTTGAAGAATATGGCGAAATCTCTGCCTAAACACTTTAAACGCCATGTTCAAAACACCACATTTGTTCTGTACCCTGGTATGGTGGACTGGAAGGGGCATAACAAAAAAATTTCCATATGCATTAATATCTGGCTACACACCTAATATTTATTACTATCCGTTTCATGCAATATATTACCATGATGTGTTTCGCCATTCAGGTTGAAAGCCAAGGAGGAGGAATGGAGAGAGGCCCAGCAGGGTTTCAACAAGATTTGGAGAGAGCAGTATGAGAAAGCCTACTTGAAGTCCCTGGACCACCAAGGAGTCAACTTCAAACAGAATGACATGAAGGCCCTGCGGTCAAAAAGTCTCCTCAATGAGATTGAAAGCATCTATGATGAGGTAAAACCTTTGAGGTCTTATTAAACATATAAAGAAACGTTATATTAACAGCATGTATCACAGCACCAATCTGTATTTAATACCAGCGGTCATTTCAGGTGTGAAACTTCCTGTAAACATGTAATTGGACTTCTTTTTAATGGTTTTATCTTTTTTTTTTTTTTTTTTTTTTTTGTTCTTTCTATACACTTGGTTAGAGCAGCTGTATGAGGAAAAGCTAAAACTGGGCTGTTTTATGTTCAAATTTCTCAGAGATAAGATCTGTTACAGCCCATAATTTTTTATCTTGCTCAAAATCTCTTTATTGAACCCTTCCTCTTTTATTTCAGCGTCAGGAACAGAGCACAGAAGAGGGAGGAGTTGGCCATCAGAGCCGTAACGGTTCAGGCTCGACGTCCTCCAGCGAGCCTCACATGATGTTCACATATGAGGACAAGCAGATACTGGAAGACGCTGCCTCCCTCATCATCTACCATGTGAAACGTCAGCCCACCATCCACAAGGATGACAAGGACCACATCAAGCGCATCATCCAGCACTTTGTTCCTGATCTGTTCTTCTCCCGCCGTGGTGAGCTTAGTGATACGGAAGAATGGACCGATGAGGAGGCGGAGCCTGAGGAAGGAGGAGAAAGAGGGGGAGGAGCCTCTGCACCAACAGCAACGGCTGTGGGAGGAGGAAGCGGTCATTCGAACAGTGCGTCAGGGGGAGCCGCCGCAGCAGCGGCCTCAGGAAGTCAGCCTCCACCGCAGCCAGCCCAGTCCCAGAACCAGACCCAACTGCAACAGCAGCTTAACGGTGAGTCCAGGAGGAGGCGCTGCAGCCCATCTCAACCTACGGACACTGAGCCCCCCAACACATCCAGTAGCACAAGCCAACCTGCGGTGACGACTTCATCTGCCCCTGGCTCTACTCCTATGGAGACGAGCTCTAGTGCTGTCGGAGAAAAAGTGGACCTCCGCGACCCTGAAGCAGAACACCAGAAGGAGCTGGATGGCGTCTATAACCTTTTCTTTGTAAACAACAACTGGTATTTCTTTTTGCGGCTGCACCAGACTCTGTGTTCACGGCTGCTGCGGGTTTACCGACAAGCTGAGCGGCAGCTGCTGGAGCACCGAGCAGAGCAGAGCCGAGAGAGGCTGCTCATGGCGGAGGGGAGGAGGGAAAAGGCGTGTGACCTGGCCATGGAGCTCCGCCTCAAACAGCCCAGTAAGCTCATCTGCTGTCCATATTTATGTAAACGCAAAGTGGTTTACTTTTAAAAAACTAAATCTAAGGCACAGCCCTCGGAAAAAGAGGTTTGTGATGATAAATCAGAGACATCAGTCGTGCTTATGCATGACTGAATGTTTAGTAGTTCTTTGAATTTATTCTCATAAAATCCTTTTACCTAAACAGCAATAACAAGCAGTGATATACAGAAAGTTAAATCTAATATTAACTGAATCCAAAAGTAGGTTTGAACCAGCTGGATTTCCTGCTACATACGTGATCATATGATGACAGGTGATGCAGCCTGGAAATGTTTGGGATTTGATTTGAATCATTTCCAAATCCTAAAGTATGGAAAAAATATTTGTTCTTCCAGACTTTATTCTCTATTCCTTTTGGGGGAAAAAAAGTAGTCTGAAAAGAAATTTGAAAATTTTGTAACTTTATTATTAAAAATATAAAAATCTAAATATCTTGGAAATTAAAGGGTATTTCTTTACATATGTTTTAGATAGTGACATTCATTTATTGTGAACCTTTCTGATTACGCTTTAATAATGGGCTAAAAGGGACCGAAGACTGTAGGAGTTGACGTCTGAAAAAGCAGAAGCATGAATCTTGAAATGTGTGAAGAACCTGAGACTAAGTTGTTCGGGGTGGCATACACAGCATTCAAACTCAGCCTATAAAACATATTTCTTTTGCTTGACTTATCTGTGATCAGAAAGTGGAAGTCAGACTGCAGCCAGTTGTTAAAAGTAGTCTGTTTATCATGCAAGCTTCAGAATTAATAATTTGTTGAACTGGTTGAGTAGCGTATCGAGTAGTCGCCATATAAAGATCTGCCTCTCTTTCTGAAGTGAATTCAGATATACAGACGAGACTTGGATTGACTGTCAAGCTGCCTGAGACGCGGTTTGCTTACTGATGTCCACCCTGTTGCTTTGAAATGTTATTGCAAGGACATAAATTACAGCTGTTCATTAAAGGGTGTTCTAAAATATACTGTAGCTCTTGTATTAGAACCTAGTTTGAATTCTGGTTTGAAAACCCCCCCAGAGTAGAGATTTGCATATCTGTAAATGTCACCTCTGCAGAATCCACACAGCTCTTGCTTTCCTGTACAGATACACACTGACTTCTGCCTTGAGGGAAATGACTAAGCTGTGCTGTAACAGAACGATGTGTAAAATCGCGACATCCCCTCTACGTCCACAGGCGAGGTGGAGTTAGAGGAGTACTATCCAGCCTTTCTGGACATGGTGCGCAGTCTCCTGGACGGCAACCTGGACTCCACGCAGTACGAAGACACACTGAGGGAGATGTTCACCATCCACGCCTACATCGGCTTTACCATCGACAAGGTCATCCACAACATCATCCGGCAGGTGATAATGATTTGCTTCGGCCTCTTAGCTTGGTCTTGTTCAGCTTCGAAACTGTTGTACTGTAATCCATTCTCCTCTGCCCTCAGCTGCAGCACCTGGTGAGCGACGAAGTGTGTCTGCAGGTGGTGGATCTTTACCTGGGTGAGAGGAAGAGGGGTGCAGCGGGTGGGAACTTGTCCTCCCAGTGTGTCAGAGCAGCTTGGGAGACGAGCTACCAGTGGAAGGCTGAGAGAATCATGGCTGAAGAGAACTGCTTCAAGGTGAGCAAAGCGCTGCTAAAAGTAGAGCTTGATAACCGTGAGTGAAACTAACACAGATCAAGTCTATGTTACCTTGCAAAAGTCTTCCCCCCCTTGGCTCTTTTCTCATATTTTCCTCATTATTACCACAAACTTTGTATTTTATTGCGATTTTTGTTACGTGATCTCTTTGAACAAAATACCACATGTATTAAACCCCCTTTACTCTGATACCCCTAAATAATACCCACTGCAACAAAATAGATTTAGAAGTAACCTGATTAGTAAATAGAATCCATCTGTCTGTAATATAATTTCAGTGTAAATAAGTTTTGTGTTTCCCTCTGAGGCTGTTGGAGAACATTAGTTTATTGTCGATTCCACCTTTTGGCTGTACCCTTTAAGGTCATAGTTCAACCGGAAGGCGAATCTCCGCCCCTGCGTCAGATCTTTCGCAGTCTTTAATGGGTTTTCTTCCAGGATTCCCAATTATTTATCCCCAGTCATCTTCACATCAGCTTTAACCAGCTTCTCTGACTGCTGATGAAAAGCATCCCCACAGCATGATACTGCCACCACCTTGTTTAACATTGAAGGTGGTCTGTTCAGTGTTTGTTTTGCATTTGGGTCAAAAAATTCAATTTTGGTCTTAGAGCATCTTCTGCAAGTTTGTTGTGTCACCCCACATTGCTTCTCGACAACTTGACCCCTGACCTGCCTGCTGTGTTCCTCGATTGAGACTAAATTGCTCACAGACGGACTTTTCTCAGTAATTTGAGGAGATCTAATGGCAGTTATCTGTACTGGATTTTATTTAGGGGTTTCAGCATCAATAGAGCTAAGTGCTAGGGCTGGGCGATACGATAACAGTATCAATCGCTATAGACACGTGATCAATATGGATAGAAAAGGAGTCCAATAGAACGTTGATATTTTCACTGAACACCGATCCAGAACCGCACAGCATTCTGGGAGATGTAGGCAGAGGAAAGGCTTTAGCTGCTCAACCTCTCAGGGCCCAACGAAGAAAGGTTGGTAGCATCAACTCACTCACTCATTGGTAACCTAGCAACAAATTGTTGTGTAACACCCACAGTAGCAGTTTCATGTTGCCCCCAACATACTCGGGCATACTTCACTCCTCGGAGGTCTGCATGTGCTCGAGGCACACTCAAAGCGAACGTCCACACAAAGGTAGATCTCTACGACTGCGTACTCGGTCACGCACCAATTCACACGTGGAACTGTGTTCATGTCAAGCTGTTTTGTGTGAAACACCGAGCTGATAATATTGAGGCAGCGCCATCAGTTGCATCAAGGACATGCAGCGTGAGTGCTACTCCCTGTGCAGTCGTTGCCCTGGTGGAGAAGAAACGAGGCTAGATGCCCAACTGTCTCATCAGACTTGCTAGTATCCATTCAGACTGTGGGAAAGGAAGGAATTTGAGATTTTATAGTGCCTAAATTTCTCGTGACAGCCATCCGCCTACACAGAATACACACAGTACACCTGAGTATGTGGGAGCAGCTTCATGTTTTGCCATCGTGTCCCAAACTGCTTCAAAATAAAAAAAAGATCAGGGTGAAAAGAGAACAACAGCTCAAGAGGAAATTATGGATAAAAGGCAAAAGGTCACGTCGTCAGTTTGGCAATATTTTGAAAATGTACAACAAACTATTCAACAGTTATGGATATCGCCTGATGTGAAATGATTATATCAGATCCGTTTTTTTTTTTTTTTTTTTAAGCCATATTGCCCAGCCCTACGAAGTACAAATGAACACCACACTTTTTAGATTTTGAAAAAATTACTTTCGTTTCACTTATGCACAACTTTGTGTTCGTCTGTCACATGAAATCCTAATGATATACACTGAAGTTTGAGGTTGTAATGGGAAGTGTAGAGGTGTAAAAGTTCAAGGGGTATGAATATGTTCATACAAGACTGTAGTGGATAAATGTACCTAGGGAAACAAAGTATTTTAGAAAGAATAAGTGTTTACTAGAGAATGATCATGACTTTGTGAAAAGGTCTGAAGTCCGAGTTGGCTTACTTCAGGTTCAGTCTCTTTAGAAAGAGAGAAGTTTGGGGGAAGAAAAAGGTCAAAACTTTACTGTAGATATTTAGCGTTTAAAAAATTGGTTTGAGGTTTAATTTCTGTTTTTCTGACGGAGTTGGATAACAGCTGCGAGATTATGCCTTTTACTCTATAAATGTGCTTTTATTCAACAACTATCACGTTTTGAACTTTCTCTTGCACCAACACCACTCTCAACAACAACTCTGTGCCAAATACAGGAGCCCCTTTTGAGTAAGAAGGGCCTTTGAAGGTTTCTTGTCTTCTGTGCAGTCATTGAGAGTTCAGTTCTGGGGAGAAACTTCACTCCCAACTTTCTCTTTGCCAGAGAGAAGATACTTTTTTTTGGATTATGTAAAACTTACAGGCTGACGTTTGCAGTTTTAGACACTTCTGCTGGGCTGAATATTTTTAATTTGCTCACCACCCAGTGTCCCATCTGAGGTCTTGCAGTCACAGAGCCTTAATGCAGGCCTTTAATTCTGCCTGGAAAAGTATGGAAGTATTTTCCAATGTCTGGAATTAGTATGACGAGGAAATAAAGTAGAATATACAGACTTTCATTCCTGTCTGAATCTTAGTGTTGTATCCATCCAGCTGTGTCTAGGCATTGTCCGTCCATCCAGCTGTGCACCCATCCATGTTTATCATTCTTCCGTTCTTTTCTTCCATCATCTAAACAGGACATCTACATTTCAGTTTGCTGAAGCATTTTTAAATCAGTTTTCAGAAAATGAGCCTGCACTTACTCAGATTTATGATCTTTTGTTTTTTTTTTCTCAGGTCATGTTTATCCAAAATAAAGGTCATGTCACGATGACCCTGGAGCTGCTGGACACCGAGGAGGCTCAGGCTGATGATCCGTTAGATGTTCAGGTAACCATGTTAATGTATAAACCTGTTTACAATCCATTTGAAGCTAATGATTAAACTTGTGACCCTCTCTTTTTCCATCAGTGCCTGTCAAGCTACATGGAGCAGTTTGTTGGGACAGAGTCCAGTTTGTGCTCTCAGGCAGAAGGCTACTTCTTCAAACCTGTCTTCCTGCCTAGGTAGGAGATTCAGAAATGGCAAGGATGTGTTATTTATCCACCTTCTGATTTTTTTTTTTTTTTTTTTTTTTTTTTTTTTTTTTAATATAGTTTATCTTTTTTTCTGGTGAACATTAAGAACTGCTGTGTAATGCAGACAGTCAGCATTATCCAAACCACCTTTTAAGACATTCATAAATGTCTCTTGTTGGAAAGGAACCTGCGGCGTTTCCGGCGCTGGCAGGTGCGGCAGGTGGAGGCGATGCGCTGCAGGAGAGAGTGGCACCGGCAGCTGGCTGTGGAGAACGCCGGCAGCCTGGAGTGTCGGTTTAAGCTCAACACTCACAAGATGGTGTTTGTCATGAACTCTGAGGACTACATGTACCGCCGAGGTGCGCTGGTGAAGGCCAGGAAGGTAGGCACTTTTCCTCACTTTGCATACTTTAGATGTGCTAAGTTTTGGTGTGACTTTAAAATTATACATGTTGAAGACCCAGCCATGCTCTCTATGACCTGTCCCAGCTGCATGGATTGGTTCTCCTGAAAGTTCCCACCCACAAGATCTGTCTATTTTAAGATATTTGAAATAAAACTGCTGGCTTTTCCCTTCTGCTGAAGTGCTTCCTGTTTGTGTTAGTTGGTGGTAATATGATCGGTCCAAAAGCTTAAAACCAAACTCGGTCTGAAATGATTTGACATAAATGATCAACATTTATTTCACGTAAAATATTTTTCAGCGTTTGTTTCACAGGGAATGGTATTGCAAGACATGT
Source organism: Anableps anableps (assembly GCA_014839685.1). NCBI lineage: Eukaryota > Metazoa > Chordata > Actinopteri > Cyprinodontiformes > Anablepidae > Anableps > Anableps anableps. The sequence goes on along the minus strand of CM026070.1, from coordinate 19,389,389 downwards.
TTCTATTTAGTGCATTGGAGAGTGATTGAAGATGAGGGCCAGAAAATGGGAGAAAAAGAGCCAAAACACCCCAAGCATGGGACTATTTTTAACTAAATAAAAACACTCTACAGTAAACCTAAATTAGTTCTGCAGAGTTGCAAAACATCAGCGATAACGCAACAAACTGATGCATTTCTGATTCTTGAACAGCATCACTCATGCACATATTTTCTATTAGAGAAACAAGCAAAAAACAGCATCCAGACTCGTCCTGAAGATAATTTTAGTAAAGACATGAAATGAGGATCTGCTTCTCTTTCTCTGTACACCTGCTGGAGATTCCAGCACAGGATAAACAAAAGCCTCAACGTCGGTGCTGCAGATGTCCTGATGGCTCATATCTGTGCAAAGCTATTAAAGACCAGAGTGACTGTTTGCTTCTTATGTGGAGAAAATGTTGGATATAAACAAATTACTCAATTGACTTTAGATGGTAGACTGGGATTAGGTCGGGGGCCGTCAGAGATTCTAACAGTAATATCACAATTTCACAGTATTGACACTAAAAATTTATAACAAATGCGTAAAATGTATGTTTTTGCTACTGAACTGGTAATTACAGCTGTAACCATTTGGATTTTGCATATTTTACTGTATACTCAAGGAAAGACTAAACGGCCACAGAATCTAGCAGTGTTTTAGTGCCACTTACTGCATGCAATATTGTAGCTTTTTTTTGCTGTTCTGATGTCTCTGTGTTCTGGTGGAGCCTGTGGTCCTTAGACTGCCAAGTGGTGCTGCTTATAGTTTTAGTTTTAAAACCATCCGTGTTTAACGCGACTGGAAATGTTTCCAAATGGCAAAATTGATTTTTCTTGTGAGGGAGGAGTGAAGGCCACCTGGCCAGCAGTGTAATTTCAGCATTTAGGACTGCAGCCTTAGACTATACCAAAGAAACGTTCTGACCATGGTGACCTGAGGAACTCCTGTTCAGTTCGTCTAAGTCAAGTTTGTTTTTCTAGCACATTTCAGCAACAAGGCAGTTCAGTGCTGAACTGCAAATGGTCTTTGGTTAAGATTACAGTATTTCTACCTGCATGTTTTTTTAGATCAGTGAATGTCAGTGTATTGGATATGGCATGTTTTGGTTAATCAGAGCAATGTTGTAATTCCTGCACGTTGAGTCCTGTTTGGTGCTTCACCAGTGAGACTGGTGGTGTACCTACGCAGTCTGGAAAGGTTTGAACTTTGATTAAAGTACAATTAAGGTCAGGATTATTAGTCCTCTGATGAGATCACACAAAACTCTTTGTTTCCATGGAAACGACCATAATAAAAACTGTTCATCCTTGTACTGCCTCCAAAAGAACAAAGATAAAATCTCCCCAAAGTTTGATCAGTATGTTTTATTGATGTGCTGCCACATTGCCATTTCCAAGCATTTCACGGTGTCTGGAGCAGCTGAACGACGCATCGCTGCAAAGCACCAGGAGACATTGTATCGCAAATAAACCTGGGCGCGGCCATAAGCGCAAGATTTCAAAAACTTAGAAGAGAAGAATAACCGGAGATGTCAACTAGGATCCTCGGGTTTCTGCCAAGGCGATTGTTGCTCAGCTGGCCTCTCCTGGAGACGATGTGTCAAGGAGATATGGCATTGGAGGACTTCGAGGTCACCGCCCAAGAAAAGCTCCATTGCTGAAACAGCAGCACATCAACGGCCAACTAAAGCTCGACCATGAACATTTGAAACATGGTGATGTTTTGAACATCTGTTCTTTGGTCTGAGACTAAACTTGGGGTCTTTGGGCACAGGGATGTTGCTTTTGTTTGGCGAAGGAATGGAGAGGCATTCAGCCCTGAAAACACAGTTCCCAGTGTTAAACATGAAAATTGAGCAGAATGTTAGCATTTGGAAGAATAATTTTAAAGAAATCCACAAGTCTCACTTTGGGCTGCCACTGGGCCTTTCTGCAAGATGATGAGCCAAAGAATGGCTCCTAGTTGATCACAAACCTTTTGAGGGACATGAAGATCAGGGTCCTGGAGTGGCCCTCTCATGTCACTTGTGAGACAGAGAGTATGGCTGCTACTAACAATTATTATTATTATTATTATTATTATTTTTTTTTTAAGGATTCATCTGTTTTTTTTAAAAAAAGGAACATTCTGCAGTTTTTAATTTAACCTCTGAGGCTTTTTTTATACAATATTTGAAATGCATTAAAACAGGCAAATAGTTAAATTCCTGTTTTTAAACAAGAAAAACATTTTACCACCTAAAATGTAATAACATAGCTTTCCTTTGGTGATGTTGAACCAGGTGAAGCTAAAACTAGGCCACTTCAGGAGTTTTGGGTAGAACAGATTTACAGACAAAGGCTTTTTTTAAAAAAAAAATCTTAATTGCAAAATGTATCTATTTTATACAGTTTTGGCTTAATTACTGCTCTGGGTGTGTTGTTTTTTTTTTTTTCAGCAAATGGCCTTTTTTAGTCTGTATCCTCTAGTTAACGGTAAATGGATTACTAAATTAGTTGACGGTGATTTCAATAATGGCTTCATTATGATGAATTAGCTTAATCGGTGCAGCCCTAACAGGTCAGGAGGGTGTGAGCTCATAATTTAAGCCGCATCACTTTTCAGTTTTCTTGTTACCGTTCAGCACATGAAATAAAATATACTGATCAACTTTGTGGAGATTTTTTTTCTTTCTTTTGGAAGCAGTTTTTATGTTTGTTTCTTTTTTTTATTTTTTATTTTTAATCAGGGGGGCTAATAGTTTTGACCTTAACTGTGTTTTCCAGCTCATTGTAAGTATGAGAAAAGAAAATGGGAAGGATGTATGGAGTATGAGACTTTATTCCTTATGTTGTTGTCAAGACAGCACTGTTCAGCAAACAAACTAGAGTTTGATTGAGTTAATTTCCCCCGTTAATTTGGGGAAATGTGACTGCAGATTAAAGAAGTTTACTCTGCTTATAAACGTTGGTCTCAGCTGGCATCAAGTCAGCATGCAGCAAGAAAAGACTCACAACCATATGTGAAGAGCGAGGTTGAAAGCGGACAGAAATATGGTCACATGAAAGCATATTACAGCTGCAGGTAGGTGCTCACAAGAACAATTAAGTTTTTAGCTAATTAGGGGGAAAAAATGCGGGCTGTGGGATTCACCCACCCAGGGCTACACACTGGTGGGAAATCCTCACCTGGAAAAGAAACTTGGATCGACAGACTGTGAAACCCTGAAGTCCCCAGTAGTACCAGGTCCATGTCTGTCCCTTCATCAACTCATTCATCTGTCCATCTTTGTTTTTCTTGGTTCTCCTCCTGATGATTTGGAATTTCCTTTATTTAGAGACTGGAAATATGTGCCATAGTAAACTTTTAAATTTGTACTTGAGGGATTGGGTGAAAGGAACTGAGAGCTGTAGAAGTTTGAGATGGAAACTGTGAAGGACTCCTGGACTCTGACCATCTCCCGCTTCTTCCTCCACAGTCGCAGCACAGAGTCGCAGCGTGCCAACACGAACGCTTTGACAAGTGGCACCAAAGCTGGCTGACCAATCACGTCCCAGCCTCTGCTGAACGCTCGGTGCAGAACTGGCTCATGGGCGAGGAGGAGGAGGACTTCATACCCTGCAAGACCACCTGCCTGTCCACGGAGTTGAAAGGACAAACTGTTAACAGATACCAGGTCCATTACAGCAGTAGCAAAGCCCCCTCCTCGCCGTAAAGATCAGCAGGGAGTTGGACGCACACTCACAGGTAAATGCATGGACTTACAGGACATCTGCACACTAAACACAGACATGAACAGCTACAGTCCCATTTCTCCGCCTCCCTCCCACATGTTCACTCATGGATGAATAAACTGGCAGAAACTCTGCGAGTTGGTGAGTGAGCGTGCAGAGCGAGGAACGACCGACTGAAGTAATCAATGAACGTGAAGAGTTTCTGACTGATGGGATCAGCCGGACGCAGCTGCAGACAAAGCTCATCTGCAGCAGATCTATTATTCTGTCTTCTCTAGTGGCGCTAAAGTTAACAGGACTGACGAATGGAAACGGTCGATAAGCCGAGAGATCATGGAGTTTGTTTCAGAAATGTGAATGTCTTCTTCTTCTTTTTTTTTTTTTTTTTTTTTTTTTTTTTTTTTTTAATGTTGAGTGTAGTTTTTAGCTTCTGAAGCCAGAGAGCCTTCTGCCTGTTGGTTGATTCATGTGTGTTTATATGGAGAGATAATGGTAAATGTTTGTGTGTATGTGTATCCTGCTCTCTACATTTTGTCTGTGAGTCCAGAACAGGCTTTATAACTATAGTATCTACATTATTACTGTATGTGCATATATACAGGGATCCTGTATTTTTATATATGCATCTACACAAGTCGATACATCAGAAGATCATGTGATTCCTTAAAGTATTTGTCAGCCAACTCTTGATGTTTGTGCTATTCTTTTTATTTTTATATTTTTCTTCCTTTTTGTGTTGTAGCTAAACAAGTTATCACCGGGGCAACAAGGAGTGCTTAAACGTAATGGGTTTAATATTAATGAGACAGTCAAATTATGTACCATTCATAATTTCACAAAAAACATTTCTTTTGCATCGTTCTCTTTTGCATACTGACATTGAAAATAAAAGCAAAGTATCATCAGTGTTAAAAAAGAATGTATAATGTTTATCTTGTATCAGTTATCAGATAATAAACAACCTAGTTGTGACCTTCTTAGACATCGGCTGACGGGTTGTTTGTTGCTCCAGATATTCATATTCAGAGATGGAGTGAAGAGGTTGCATGACTAACATGAAATACTGCAGTTGTACTTGAACTTAAATATGACAAAGTACATTATTTGCTTTAAAGTACATCATAAGATCACAGCGCAAACAGATTTGGAGTCCAGTTAACATTTTTCACTGAGGTCGTTATAGAGAAAAGTTATTTCACGTTGAGCATTATTATTCAGTGTTGCATTTCTAAAATCAATAAGAAACTTATTTGAAAGATGCCCTCAGCAGTGGTGTCCCTCAGCTGGCACAGAATAACAAGACAGACTGTCAAGTTATCTCTGCACAAAGCTTAAAAGCCATATTTGGGATGTATTTGTACAGATGCATCCCAGTAAATTAGGATATGATTGAAAAAGTTAGTTTATTGCAGTAGTTCAGTTTTAAAAGTGATTATGGTGTACAGATAACGAGAACTCAGTATTTACAAAGGCCAATGAAGGCTTTTTAATACAGAAACATTACTGCAGACTTGGCAGTTGTCTAGCAGATGGTCAGTGACACCCACCACAAGTAGAGCAATCCAAAAAAGGTAGTTGCTAAAGAAACTGGGCTGTATCCAAGTTTAATGGAAAGTTGAGTGAAAGGAAAACAATGGGGTACGTCACCTCCATGTCACCCTGCAATAATATAACCAAAAACCCTGACAAAGTGCTGAGTACATATACTGTACAGTGTAGAAGAATAGGGTGACATTCCTTTGCTGTCCTGTTGTTTCAAAATGGAAATAAATTCAAAGATGTCACCGTAACAAATCAGTTTCACTTTTTGAATTGAATTAACTTTCAATTATATTCTAATTACCAAGCTGCACCTGTAAGCAAGTTTCTATGTTGTAACGTTAGTCTCAGAATAAACTCAACTTCCTATGCCGGTTGCCGCCACAATTAGCTCACATTTAAAACCGTTTTTAAAAACTCTTATACGATTAACCGAAGCTGCACTGAGGTATGGTACGAGCCAAACTATCAAGGAGTAAACATGGTGGCGTTAGCATTAGCAATTCAGCAAACTGAATATGAAAACATTAGCAGAAGCAAATCGTTGGGTTACTGAAGACAAACGCGTTGTCCTGCAGAAACTTCTGATAACTGGATGAAGCATGTCTGGAACATCACTGGTGAGCAGATCGAGTGGCACAATGAAAACACTAATGTAGACCATGTAAGATCTATGCAATGTAAGGTTTTACTTGACTACATGTTAAAAGTTGAATTCTTAAGCATAAACGGTGGCTCCTAAAATATTCAAATCCATATGGCAAACTTGGGTTACATTTTAAAATCGTTCAGATATTTGTATTAAGTTACAAAAAAAACCCATTTAAATAGTTAAAACATTACAAGGATTTTGTCCAAATTCAACACCAAGACCTACGTTCAGTGATGACTGCCGTCTACAAACTTCCCAACCACCTGAATAAACTACTTCACACATTAGTGAATCACGTGTGATATTAGGCAGACCTGATGCAGCCAGTCAAGGGCTTCATTAGTTGATCAGTGATGCATCATAAAAACATGACATGTTGAAAGTAATGTTGCATGTTAGCAAGTGGCTACAGACCTTTACATGCTCCACAAGATCAGAGTAAAGAGGAATACCCAGCAAGTTTTAAGAAACTACTGCCCTGCTCGAACATGAAAGATTTAAAAGATAGCAAAGGCCCCAAAAGTTCTTCGAGATACAGTCTGAAGCGTCGTGTAAAGGAGCCACGAGGGTTTTAGTTTCCATAGTAATGTGCATCCTAAATACTGAAGGTCTCCATGCCTGAACTCCCAAGATTTACAGCGCGACACTCACAGCTGCATAAATAAGCCAGAGGTGCTGAGGTTCTGTTGTGTGGAGCGATGAGTAAAGACATGGACACTCTGGGCCTTTAGATCAGTGGTGTGTCTGGAATCGGTAAACATGAAGAAACGCGTGCGGTGCCTACAGTGAAGCACGGTGGTGTCTTGGAGATACTCTGGAGCTGCAGCGTGTGGAGGGCAAGATGGATTCAATCGAGCATGAGGAAATCCTGGGAGAACATGTCCCGATGTCTGTGAGGAACCTGAAACTTGGACGTCACTGGACCTTGAGCAGGACAATGATCTCAAAATCCACCAAGGTTGGGTTTCAGATTACATCCAGCCTGACTTTAACTCACTGAAAATCTGACGGGGTTTGAAAAGGTTTGCCTGCTGCACGGAAACCTCAGTAATATTAATGAACTGGAGGCCTTTGTCCATCACACCCTTGATACCTCAGGACTTCTGCCAGAAGATGGTATCTGGCCATGGATCGTTTGCATCCATGGCCAGCAAGAGGAGAATAAGAACTAAAGATGCTGGTCATTCAGAGTTTTAATTATTAAAAGTGGCATTTTGTGTTTCATTTAGAAAAGAAGTGGTTTTATTGCAAACGGCTACCAGTTTGTATATTTTGTCAAATTTAATTTAAAGTTGGGGTTGATTTCAGATGCATGTATTGAATGTAATGTATTTGAGTGGGATATTTTTAAATAACCTGGATCAATATTTCAGGGAAAAAAAATCCTGTTTGGGACATGTCTAATTATGCTTAAAGCTGCAGTATGTAACTTTGACAAAAATATGTTTTTTACATATTTGTTAAAACTGTCACCATGTTGTGACTGTATGTTATGAGAGATAATCTGTGAAAAGATCGATCTCCTCCACCTCCTCCCTGAGCCTCTTATACTATCTAAAGAAAAGCTTCGCTCCTGAACAAAACCAACCAATCAGAGGCAGGAGGAAGGTCTCAGCGCTGTCACTCAACCTCATTTACTCGCTGCTCAATGTGCTGACGGCGGAGAAACAACTTCCCGCTACAGGAAAACCGTTTAGCCGTCGTCATCGGTGGCCATGCTAACTAGCCTAGCCTCTGCGAGCTGCAGAGAACAGCGGGGGATGAACAGCACCACAGGCACGGTGATGGACAGCGCTAAGATTGGTTGTTTCTCGACAGCACTGGGAACACTGGGAGAAGGCAGAGGAGCTCGATTTTTTTTTTTTCTTTCAGATTTTCTGTCTTATACCAAACTGTGACGGTTTCAACAAATACGTAGAAAAAACATTTTTTATAAAAGTTACATACTGCAGCGTTAATCTTAGTTAAATAGACTCGGGTTTTGCCTCCTTTCTGCCAAAAAGGCGATAAGGGATGAGCAACTTCTTTTTGTTGGCACACTGAAAATACCTGCCCACAAGAAATGAAGGAAAAACGTCACCAATCTGTAAATCCTGCCAACCACTCCGCTTAAAGGAGGGATGCTAAAGAACTGGCTTTGAAATGGACTGAGAAATACCACACAGAGCTTCAAAACAAACAAAAAGTGGTTACAAGAGGAAACCAGCACACTCTGATGCACCAATAAGTACCTGCGAATCAGACAAAAGGTCGGTCACAGCTGAAGCTGAAAATATCCCCAGGCAGAGCTTCTCATCAGATGGAGACTAAACACAGATGCTGAAAGAAGGGTCAAGAGGCAGAGTGAGTTTTAAAAATAATCATGGTTTATAAAACCCAGATATGACAGGATCACCAAAGTGTTTACAGAAATACAAAGACCATGAGAAAAACCATCATAGAACATTGTTAAACACTCAACATGTACAAACTACTCTGTAAAGGCGACTCGGGGAGAAATGTTCAGACTGTGAGACATTTTCTCTTAAAATCACATTTAGTTTCTTGTTTTTCAATGTATCTTATCAAAGCAGAACATCCACCTACCAAACTACGGGTACTATCACGTTCAAATAGCTCAGAGAAAAGGGTACGGACAACATCGAGGGGGGGGGGCGGGGGGGGGGGTTGCACACGTTTAAGAACTTTTACACCATGAAGGTTTCAGCAAGCTGTGGACAACAGAAAATCAGAAACAGAAAAACGGGATGTCAGGGTTTTTCACCATCATCTCATCAAACATGAACTGTACAAAATAACCCTGTTTTCAGCATCTATGAACAGACACGGGTCATCTCAACGTCACAGGGAGCCGGCGATCTGGGATCAGCTCACCAGCTTCTGTTTGGACCACAGTCTGTTCCTGGGCTGAACTGAAACGAGTCAAAGTGCTTCTGTCTGCAGGACAGTTACCAACAACAGATGTCACGAATGTTTTCATGCACTTTCACAAATGTACAAACAGCATAACAGCCTCAGGAATCTGCCCCCGCATCCCCGCCGTGAGGCTTTAAATCCAAAGGAACCACCAAGAAGATACAGCGAAACATGTCGGTTCTTCCTCTTTATATAAACACGTTTCAACAGCTTTACACAGGAAGAGGGAAAACAAAATAGAGTGCAGGATTGTATACAGTCAACAAAAAGCTCCTCATCGCCTACAAAACACTGCTTGTCCAGGAGCACAAATGGCTACAAATAAAAATTCATCATTGTCGGTGTGTGCAAAGATTACTAATATAAACACTATGTTGAATAAATTAAGAGTTATGTACAAAGTAAAAACAAGCGCAGCATGCAGGCAAGACGACATAACCTTTGTACAAAACTGTCTGCCCTCTGACGAGAGAGAGAGAGAGGCAATGTGAGCTGTCAGCGTGTGTGTGAATGTCTGTCAGTGTCTGTGCAGAGTATCAATATGGACAGAGAGGTTTTCCACCCTTTAAACTTTCCAGTTCACATTAGGCTTGGATAAGAGTATAAGCAACAAAAAAGAAGCGTGAGGGTTGCGCCATCTTTTCTTGGACAACCAGGGGCTCATTACTAGAAGCAGCAACCCACTTCGAGGTCCTGGTAATATATGTGAGCAAAGCCAGCGGAGAAATAAGAGCAGACATCAGCACATTTATGTCAAACAGGTGAGGCCACACTAAAGAGAAACGATAGAGAACATAAATGAAATGCAGAATAACAGAAGTCTGACTGATTTAAGGACACCATCAACAACTATTTCCCTTCACAGAAATAAAAAAAGGCAGATTTCCCTCCCAAATCCAGAGATTGCATGAGTTAGCCTCTATTGATTCAAACGTCAGCATGAAGACTAATCTGGCATCAGTGAGAAATCCTAGTTTTCATCAGCACCGTTGTACTGGCGTCACAGGAATCGGAACATGCACGGATATTTCCAGTAATGTTTCCAGTTCAGATGATATTAAGGGAGCTTAAATTTAAACTAAACTACAAAGACTTCAGTCCCAAAATTATACAGTGTACTCATCTCTGTTGTTTCTGTTTTTAGCTGATTAGCATCATTTTTAATTTCCCTTTCAGATACAGGTGCATCTCAGTAAATTAAATCAGTTCTTCGGTTCAGAAAGTGAAACTCGTTTAGATTTACGACACAGAGATGTTTTTTCAAGCATTTGTTTCTGTGAACAGATGATTATGGCTTACAGCTAGCCAACAGTTCCATGGCAGAGATGTAATGTTAATGTGGGTAAGAGTGCCATACGCAAGCACATTAATGGAAAGTTGAGTGGAAGGAAAAAGTATGACAGAAAAAAAGTGTGTGCATTTAACATGGGTACTCTTTGGGTTTGGGGGAGATTCACAAGACTGTGAGTGCAGCTGGAGTTGAGAGCAACCACACACAGACGGATCCAGAACGCTGGCTGCAACTGTCCCAGCCCCTTATTAAGACACTCCTGAACAAGAGCCATCATCAGACTCCTCTTATCTTGAATAGAGAGAAAAAGAACAGGACTGTTGTTCAGAGGTTCAAAGTTCAAATGAAAGCATTTCAATTCATTTGGGAATCCAGGTCTCTCAGTCTGAAGGAATGGTGAAGAAGCACAGAATCCAGCCGCCTGCCAGGAAATTTTAGATCAATTCATGTTTCAAGCTTTAAGGAGATGCTGATTTCATTTTCCAGACTGCTAAATGTCCCAATACCTGCATTAATGACCATGATATCAATGTGCTTGACTGACCTGAACCAGATGGAGAAGCTATTATTTATCAAGAGGAAGATGAGACACCGAAGCCAACGACGGAAACGAGCTGGAGGGCGCTCTTACGTCACCTTCCTGAACACCTCAGCAGAACCACAGGCTAATCTCCTCCATGCAACGCCGCACTGATGCAGTGACTCATGCAAAAGGAGGCCCAACTAAGTACTTGTAGTATAAACTTTACATCACATGGGCATCCTGTTTAGCTGGTCCACTCTTCCCATGATATTCTAATTTACTGAGATGCACCTATATACACACCTTTTGTCTTTCATGGTATTTAAATAGGACGAGATGTCCACTGTTGTTTCTAACAGGCCCCAGGCTGTCTACAAAATGAAGCGTATTGCAGCTGATGAGCAAATCTGGTATCATTTGACTCGATCAGGCAGGCTTGATGAACAAATTTATCCTCATTTGAATCATATTCACAAGAAGAAAACTTTGGTAACCAGTGTTAATTGCAATGCATGCACCTTAGCTGTGGTTAGTGTAAAAGAGCACTTTAAGATAACATCAGAGATTTAAAATCCTCTAATTAAAGTTGGGGAGTACCTCAGGGCTCTGTGTTTCTAATAAAGACGTGGCACATTAACGTTATAAAATACATCAACAGTCCTAGTAGTATAAACAACACATATATAGTAGTAATACACTTATATAACAAAGAAACTTCAAAGATAAGTGTTTGGATTGAAACATCTTTTTTAAGGAACTTTTTTCATGTTTTATGTTGTAAACGCACTTTTCCTGCAAGTGCTTCAAGGGTTGCGATCGTTCACTGTTGTTCCTACAACTAAAGAAAAAAACAACATAATAAAAGGAGTATAAAAAAAAATCAACAAGTTGAAACCAGTTGATTTGTTAGATATGCCGTCACGTGTGTTCAGTCCTTCCTCAGATTCCTGGTTTTAGTCTTTTTTTGGCTTCGTCTTCTCCCTGTTGATCCTAGTGCTGTTAGAAAGGCGTGTGAACAGTCGTCTGCAGCGTGTCCTGAAGAGAAACTTAACAAAACCCAAAACATCTCAAAAGTATAAAAAAAACCAAAACAAAACAAAAAACAGATACTAAAGAAGTCATTTCCAATCAAAGCAGTGAATCGTCCCAGGCAGTGTGGTCTGCTTCTGCAAGTTAAGTGTAGAAGGTTTCTTTGACATCAGTCCATCTGTGTGAATGTAGCATCAGCTCTCTCCTCAACAGCACCAAGATGACATGTTGCTTGTGCTTCAGTAGGTTTCTCTTTGTGTTTGTGTGTCTCTGGATTATTTTTTTTGTGTTTTCTATACTTCCAAGGACCGACTCTAAACACTCTGAGCGAGTATGAAGATGAGGTAATTTTTGTAAAGGTGAGGACCTTCCTTACTCATTTAAGGGATTACACTAACGTTTAAACCAACATGTTACACTATGAAGGGGGAAAAGAAAGGAGGTCCTTATAAGTATAGAGAGTGTGTGTGTGTGTGTGTGTGTGTGTGTGTGTGTGTGTGTGTGAGATAATGGAGTGAACTCAGCTGAAGGCCTCGTCATCCGTATCTTCAATCAAAACCTTTGTGTCCTTCTTCGACCTAAAGAAAAACAGAAAAGCAGACAATTTTAGGCATTATTGACATTTTTTCTGTTAATCTTTTTTTTTGCTTTTAATAAACTGATCTTTACATACTGATAATATAATAGTTTCTTTGAGACCATTTCATATACATTATTTTTCCTCAACAATTCCTGGCCACTTAGTTAATTGTTAGTTCCTCACAGGTCGTTCATTACTAGTCTTATTAGTCTTAAAAAAGTAGTGATGCTATTTCTAAACATAGAAATAATATAAAGCTACATTAATCTATACCATTTATTTTCTCTCTTTAGTCCCTAATTAAAATAAAATTAATTGTACATGTATAATGCTACGGCCATCTGTTATTACTTACTGTGAGGAGGGCAGCAGGGGGCGTCGGAGAGTCAAGCTGTGGGACCTCTTCCAGGTCTTCTTGCCTGAGCGGTTCCTGACGCCATCTTCCTGGTCCATCATCTGCTCCAGCACCGTCTGGTCGTCAGCGTTGAGCGGCGCCACTGAGATATCTCGCACCGCTCGAAACTCACCGCAGTTATTCAGGTGCTCGTTCTCCAGACGGAAGAAGTTCCACACAAAACGCCTTACAGGAAGGCAAGGAGGGGAAGATGAGTCAACGTGGAGGCCATGCGCCGGGCAAAAACAGTTGTGCAGCTTAAGTTTTAACTTAGTGATCCTGTCTGTTTAGAGCTCGAGCAAAGTTTAAAAAAGTGAAGAGAAAATGTTATTTAGAGTCACCTGAAGACTTCGAGAGGAGCCAGGACGGTGGCCAAGATGTCGCCCACAGAGGGATCCCTGGTCATCGTAGCAAGAGAGATCTGGATCGTCCAGGCAAAACGCAGGATCACATCCTCCACGATGGCACAGTAGTAGTAGGCCTGGACAGACAGGGAGCAGGGTAGTGTGTGTTCTTTATATGGGTAGCAGAGTCACTATGCACCTGCTATAGGTAATGTTATAAACCCAAAACATCTTGAAATCACCACAATAGTGATCTTTCTTCATCAAAGGCATCTGGGATTGATCGTATTCCTGTGGCTCATTAGAAAAGGAGACAGACAATTAAACCAAAGTGAAGCCTTTTGGATTCATAAACTAAAGCCACGTACTTCCCAGGCCTCAACAAGGAATTGGATTTTACTCTTTTTTAAATTTTTTTTATTAAATGCTGGGCTTTTTTTTTTTCATTTTTGTCATGTCTTTTTTCTGTTTGTTGTGTTCACTCTGAGTTGACTTTGACTGCAGATGCAGCCGATGTAAGAAGCCTTCTGCTGTAAACAAGGCGCTAAGGTGTTAAACTTTGAGGGCTGGGTCTACAGAGTACAGGTGGAGCATGCATGCTAATGGCCTGTCTCTTTAAAAGGACTGCTGATTCACTGTGAGCTTATGTCATAATGACTCAGAATTTTATTGCCGTTTTAGACCATGAGAAACCTGAGGTATTGTAATATTTATAAAGGAGAGACTGCCTGGAGTTCTTTGATATTCAAGTTCAGAGATTTAGGGTTAGTGTGTGTTTCTGTCTTACAAGGATTTGACCTCACTGTGACTCTACCTTGTGTGGGTAAACAATTTCTTCTCTCAGGAAAGTGTTTTCTCCGGCTCCACGATCGAACAGACCCCAGTCCATACGCAGATCCCAGATCAGAGTGTAGAGGGAGCTGATGGTGGAGAACACGATCAAAAGGTATAAAAACACCTCTGCGTCCGTGTGTCCTTGTTCTGAAATAAACACACAAAAACAGCTGATGTCAAACGATTTAAGAAATAATTTTACGTTTCAATAAAAGGCTTCACTTTGATGTCCACAAGGGGGAGCCCTCCAGCCAAGAGTTCAACAGCAATGATGGTTATAAACAGCTGACCTGAAGCACCTGTTTTTGCTCCTTTTATTTTTGTCCATATTAGGATTTCTTTTTATCATTTGCATGCTTTCAACCAAAAATAAAGCGCTTCAGTTTGTTAGATAATATATTTCTCCATGATTAAATGTTTGTCTACTAATTCTGTTGGTAAACAAAAAAATAATTAATCCCGAATGCAAAAGAAAATACATTTGAAAGTTGTCTAATAAATATTTTTAAGAATAAATAATGTGCATATCACATACTATAACTTTCATACAAGAATTTAGTTTGCATTTATGTATGGCTACGAACCTTAAGAGGAACATCCGAGAGGAATATTCTATTCTATTATTTTCTATTTTGTCAGGACAGTTATCTCAAGTTCTGATAATAAATATCAGATGACATCAAGCTGAAAATGAGTAAATTATCAGAGATTTGCTGCGTTTTTTACTCTCAATTTTCAGCACCAATTAGCCTCTTATTCTGTTAATTTTATCAGCAACAACTGATGTAAACTGACCTGTATAAAGAGTCAAGACTTCTCCGATCTACTGTCTGGGAAAAGATTTAGAGGAACAAACTCCCCCTATCTCCATCAGTTGGTGATTTTGTTAGTAACTCATTCATCAGCTTTGTTAGTGGACCACTAGACTGTTACAGAGCATACTCTATGCTACACATCCTGTTTCTATGAAATCAGTAGCTGAGATTACAGCTGTAGGCCCCGGTCCAGAATATTTGGGATGTAATGGTAACAATTAGACTACTGTGGTGCCTTCTGTTTTATAGAAATCATTAAGTCAGTTTACAGATGTCTGCTGCGTATGATGTGTGTTTGTAATTAGCTGTACTCAGCAGCACCGGTATGCACTACATGGGAGCACCGTGGAAGTGATCTGCTTGTTCCTCAGCAGGTGCTGATATATAAATCAGCACCCTGTGGCCTTTCTCTGTGACTCACACAGCCACAGACACCAGCTTCCAGACGGAGACCAGGCTCGCTCCAATTTGTCATCGTCACCGTTTCTTCCTGCTACCAGCCAACAAGACGCCGGGGATTAGAGCGGGGACATTTCTAACGGAGAATTACTGCTGCACTGCTCTGTTAACGGCTGCCTCCTTTGTGCTGTCTGCTGCGCAATGAGATGGAAGTAGTCCCTATGGCCACACGCGCGTCTCCCAGATGTAGATTAAACTTAGTCCTCCACAATAGACCCCTCAGTGGAGACTATCTTCTGGTGATTTCCTCAGAGTGTAATCGTTTAGAGGTATTTAACCCCTCAGTGTTTGTGGAGGCCGATGCTGTTTTTCACCAGGCTGGTTTAGCTGCTCAGCCATTAGGAGGTTAAAATAGTGAGATGGACATTGATTGGATGCTCAGTTAGGGCAATCGGTGGTCACTGGTTCCTGTCACACACATTCAGTCCCATCCACACACACTCTTAACACATGAGAGTGATTGTTGTTGACAGGAGCCACAGAAGTTACAGAGATAAAGATGAACTCATTTTATGTAACATCTCACTGAAATAAGTTCAAAACAAGAAGAGTCAGTCCCTGCTGCTAAAACGGTATCTCATCTGTTCCCATGGGAACACAGTTCTTCAACAAGGTATTAGCCCTGTTTTAAAGCAGTTTGGATTTAAAGTGGTCAGATGAGAACAGCCACACTGCAGTTTGAAGAGCTTCTCATTTTGTAAATACTCTACTGAGAATCAGCATGCAGACACTGATAATACACCTGTTCTAATCCTGTTATTTCGAGTCAAGCTGTCAGCAATGGGGGGGGGGGCGTCCTGGGACCTAACGGATAATGAAGATTTCAGCTCCTGGCTTAAAGACCCTTCCTGAAAATCCTCCAAGCCTCTACAACCTTTTGTCTTTCTGAGTTGTCAGAGGTGAATCCATGGCTAATAATAAGGAATTGTGTTCCTGTAAAAAAACATCTAAGGTAACTAAATGAATCCCATTTTATTACAGCTATTGTCATTATATTTGGGCACTAAGCGGGAATCTGAAAGGAAGCTTTTACTTCGTAATAAAATATTGCACTTTTTTCCAGAATGTGTCTTTCAAGTTCAGTAAATAGCAGAGTGCCTCAATCTGTTTCATCTAACCATGCCTTTATTTCCAACATGGTGAACTGGATCTCAACATTTCTGACACAAAAGAGACACTTCTATCTGACCTTCAGCCTGAATCTGAACCCAGACATGCAATGATTGCTTTTGGCCTCAGCAGAGTTGAATCAGAGTTCAGGGAGGCTGAGAGAGACTAAACTCTAAGATTAAAGTCTTTTATCTTTATAAGTAAACGTGTGAGTGCAGCAGTTTTTCGCAATAATAAACGAGGGGTCAGGAGATGAAATAAAGTCATAAAATCTGAGCTCAGTTCCACTCCTGCAGAGTCCAGCAAACCAAGCTAAGCTGTCCTCTTCTCTCCTCAGTCAACCTCTCACAGGTCGTAGCAGGACTGGTTTTTGGGAATATGGAGTCGATTTCCCAGACAGAGGCATGTAGTCTGTGATACTGTCCGCAATAATCGGCACTCCTAGAGAAGAAGTGAACAAAAGCTTAAAAATAATACATTTTTATCAAGACACGGAAACCTAAGATATTGGTTGATGCTACAGTTAGTCCGCAGCAACCTTTGCAGGGTTTTGTTTTTTTTTTGAGCCACTAAACCACTAAAATTTCTCATCATACTGTTCCTGCAGTTTAAAGCCTTTGTAATGAGATGTTAAATAAAGTGACAGATAAACTGGATGAAGCACAGCCACAGCGCTACCCCTCCCCCCACATGTTGCTTTGTATTTCCAGTCCAGCTGGCTGCATGAAGGCTTAATGTTTAATTTATTGTTTAATTGCTAATAATAAGAAGAAATCTTAATCACCAAGAAATCCTGAAAGTCACGATGTGGAAACAAAAGGGCCTCCACCCATCATTCTTGTTACTGAAAGCTACTGAATGCGTGGGACATCCGTGAAGCAGCTGATGGAAGGATGACTACATGACCAGGTAACATCATCTTGTTATAAATGTGTTACTCTATGAATTCACTGCAAAAAGCATTTGTAAACAAAACACTGGAACCTCTGAAGATAAATGTACATCATTCCAACAGGCAGTGACTGTAACGTCTCTGGGACACCAGCCTGTTTGCTATGATGGAGATGACTGACGTTATTTTGCTTTTCATGATTTTAAATTACATCTTTTTAAAATTTCTGTGAAGACAAACAACTTCCAGTATGACCTAAGCAAAGACGTTATAGTGTGTGTTCTCCATCCTATTGTGCGCTGGGCCAAAAACTCTACACGATGACGAGAAATTTTGGCATTACTGACATCCCATATAACCTACTTTAAAGCGCAGGAAGAATTAAAAACAAAGCAGTTCATTGACACTTCCTTCTGCCTTCACTTAAAGATGTAAGGAAAATCCCAATAACACTGTAATCGTACTTGAGACAGCTCTGTGATGCTTCGCACAGAAGCATTTCACTTTTTCAGACACTAAATATACTTCTTACATGGTTTTTGTAAGCAAGCACCTCTCCTGTAGGATGTCTAGGAGAAGCAGGGAAAATGACACAGGAGGAAGGTTGCGCATGTAGCAGCAGCATGAAGCATACTGAAACAACAAAGCTCGGGCCATGACAAGCGAGGGCTGGCTCGCCCACTGAATCAAGCGTTTGCTAAAGACTTCATTCGTATTCAGAGGTTGATTTGTAATCGGAGCAGTTTCACCGTTCTCATTTGGGTGAAAATCTGATTCAGATGCGTTTGTATTCAGGGGCTCCACTGCATCACTGAATTTAACAGGTGTTTCATTTTGTGTTTTTGCCTAAATCTAAATATAAACCGATTTAAAACATTATCATCCCTTCAGTAGTTAATATTATTTTAACAGTAAAAATAACTGGTCCTTTTCTGTTTTAAATAAAAATAATTAGATTGTGCTTTGAGCACATATCAGTGTGACTTGACCGGAATGCTCCCTAGTCATTCCCATTTTGAAGAATAACATTTTTAATTTGATCAGAATGTCTAAGGACGTTTAACTCCCTGTTTCCCTGTCCTCCCTGGAGGACAAACATAACGTGATGATTTTTACAGATAATTGAAGCATATTGTTAAAACCATCATTTGTTACCATGGATTTTTCCCCTATATTTATATGTTTCTCTAAAATTTAAGGCTGGGATTTTTCTACATGTTTCATTATGAGATTATTTATTTATTTTAAGGGTCTTTAAACATGGTTACAATTCATCTTCCAATAACTGTGGAAAGTGCTTTATAGGTTATAACACTTTATTTCTGTATGGCACCTCTCTGTGTATCTTGCGCACAACTTGCCATATATAAAATCCCCTGTCCAACAGCCTACATGCTTTAAACGGACATTTCTAAATAATTCCCAAACATTCAAATTAGCATTAGCTTGTAATGTCTCTGCACTGAGAAAGGCCATAAATCAGCTAGGCATAAATTGGATCCTGTATTGATCCAAATAATGCTTCTACCTCAGTGCGATGCCTCCAACAATGTTCAGCAAGATCTGGGATGCCTGCAGAAACCAGAGAATCCACAGTCATCTTTAATGTAACATGAATCTGCTGAGATTACAGCTTTATGATGGAGTCCAATCAGTTATTCATAGCAGTGAAATGAGCGACTCTAAAGTGGAAAATCTGCTCAGGCTTTTGGACAACAGCTGAAATGTTGCAGTTTAAGACTAACAACACAGACAGAGCACCCAGTAGTGGTTTATGCAGCATTAACACACCTTTCTAATGCTCCAGCTTCAGATCAGTAAATGTGACACGGGTCAATTAATTAAGCTCAGCCCTGCAGCAGAGGTCCATGATTTATTAGCACCATGATGCATTTTCTCTTTCTGCTTTCCTGGATCTAAATGACTCATAGGAATCAGTGAGGCGATCTGAGAGCGAGGAAACACTTAAACCTATCTGGCTGTGATCAGGATAGCAGCGAAGGTGACACGAGACACCGGGACATTTGCCAGATAATGACCGGCATCTGAGGCACATTTTACAGCTGGAGCCACTGGTGTGAAGATGACACTGACCGGCCGTCAGTTCTATCTGGGCTGCAGAGTAATGCAGGAAGACTTGGCACCAGTTTCGAGGAAGCAGTGCTGGAAGCGTCTTTGAATAAAATCTAAGTTTGGATGCAGAATGTTTTGATACTGCTCACGCTGATCCCTTAAACAAGCTTTAAAATCCAGAGGAGCTGTAACTGCACACGATTCTTAAAATATCTCAACAACAGGCAATTTCCTTAACCATCATCATCATCCCTGTGAGATTCCAGCCTCCTCTTCTACTTAACCAACGGTCGGCCTCAGTCTCCATTACATGCAGGATGAAAGACAGCTTCACAGAGAATAACACATGAAGAGAGGCCATTAATGGAAGAGCACACAGGCTTCAGACTAGAGGAGGAAGGAGGATATGGTTTAATGGACGTCCTTCCTACCGAGCAGCGGGTTTAAAAAGAAAAAAAGGAGAGATTTGTCTGCCTCAGTCTCTCTGCTTGGGTTCATTCAGTATAACCGGCGGTCAGAATGAGAAGCAAATGTATTGATTCAAATTTATACCGAAAAAGAATAAAGTCAGAGCGAGACATAACATTTAGCATTTTGAAAAGGCTGAAGATTAGGTTTCACAGCTGGCATTTTGCAGAAAAATAAATCTGTTTGCAGAGAAAATGCCAGAGATTAAATAGGTGTGGGGTGTAATAACTGCTTTGAATGTGGCAGTGTGGACAAATCTCCAAGTCTTTGATGGAGACTGACCTAATAATCAGGATATTTTTTTCTCTTTTGAAAACAAGCTGCTCTGTGACATGTTTTACCAATCAGAATAATGTCAGAGTAATTGTAAAGCTGTCAGACAGAGAATAACTGGATTATAAATCCATCTTTTTCTTCATGTTTTTTATGCTCCTGCCAAAAGAATTTGAAATGCAAGGTTTCCCATTTTATCTTCTTCCTATTTGTTGTCCAAAGTGCATTTCTTCGCCCTCTAACCTCCTGAAACCACACTGTGAGAGCAGAATCTTGTTTTTCCACAGCTCGGTTTGACAAACCTCTCCTGTTGCATTATAAAGCTCTGGGTGCAGAGAAGGAAACCGACGCCGGCTTCCAGCAACTGCACTCAAGGTCACCTCTGCTTTCCGAGCACACACACACAAAAGACTCAAAGGCTTGTGTGTTGACATGCCCCTCTAACACAGCAACACATCAGTACTGCTGATTTAAAGCTTCAGAAAGTCTTACATCTCTCTTCAGTGTGTCTGCAATGATTCAAAACTGGAATTTACAGCATTGCGTTTGGGAACTGATGTGTTATCATCTCTACTCAGCACAAATCAAATCGAGTAAGAAAAGAGACGAGTCATAAAACGGACATCCCACTGTGTTAATGCGCCGCCTGTCCTGAGTCTTACCATTGTGTGTGGCGTAGAGGGCTGCGAAGGTGACGACGAAGAAGGTGGTGGAGTATTTGCCGGCATTGACCAGGTGTGGGAAGGCCCTCTTGGTGTCGCGGTAACGCCTCAGGCATTGGATGAAACGAAGCCAAGCAGGCAGACACTGGATGATGGCGCGCAGGCCGTACCAGTAGCTGTGGCAAATGTGGTCGCTGGGATCTAGAATAAAACACAACAACGTTACAGTTTCTTTCTCTTTAGTGACGATGACCTATCCACATTCCTCTCAGCACAGAAACACTCTTCAGTATGAGGGTCAGACACTGACCTCTGTTCAGCCAAACATTTACAATCCATTAGCTCTGAGTTAACTAGCAGGATGGAGGCAGAGGGAGCACGGCTGGTGAAGAGGGCAGCAATTAGTGTCATGTCTGACATATTTTCTGTCAGAAAAGCTTGAACACCTTTAGACCCATCTCATAGACACGTTGCTTTGCAGAAGTATGCATACACCTTTAAATGTTCCATCTTTTGTGTAATAATGTGACAAAACATAAAGTAGCGCATAATTTGGGAGTACAAGAAATATGAGGCATAGTTTTAATTTCTTTCTAGTAGAAGCTCAGTCAGACTGGATGAAGAGAGTTTCTGAACAACATTTTTCTAGTCCTGTTACAACTTCTCCATTGGATTTAGGTTATAAAACTTTGACTGGGCCTTTCTAAGACATCAGGTATCTGCAGGCTCCTTGTGCAGCTGGAAGATGAACCTCCACCGCAGTCTCGAGTATTTTGTAGCCTCTAACAGGTTTTCTCTCAGGATTGTCCAGTGTGCATCTTCTCACCAACTTTGACCAGCTGTCCCTGCTGAAGAAAAGCATCCCTACAGCATGATGTTGCCATAACTACAGAGTAAATGTTTAATAGAGACTTGTGTGTTTGAGAGCTGGTGTGTGCAGTGATGGATTTCCACCACACCTTGTGCTTCGCTTGTAGGCATCAGAGTTCAATCTTCATCCAAACAGAGCACCATCTTTCACATCTTTGCCGTGTCTGCTCTATGGTCTGTGTGAAACTTCTTGAAGTTTTCTTTGAACAATGGCTTTTTTCTTCCAACTACTCCATAAAAGCCAGATTTATGGAGTTTACAACTAATAAGGTAGCAGCTCCTCCAGAGTTACAATTCCCCTCCTGGTTGATTCTCTAATTACTGCTCTATTTGCCTGGGCTGTCAGCTTAGGTGGACAACCATGTGTTAGTAGATCTGCAATTATCTTTACATCTAATAATGATGCATTGAACAGAGCTCCATCAAATGTATAAAGCTTGGGATATTGTTTTATAATATCCTTGGTCTTCTTGATGCTGTTTGTTCATTAAAGTTCTCTAATAAACCTCCAAGACTTTCACAGAACAGCTGGATTTATATTAAAAGTGAACTACAAACACAGGAACAGGTTTATTAATAAGGTGGCTTCTGGTTGCAATTAGTTGCACTGGATTTTATTTAGGAGTATCAAATTAGAAAGGTTCAATCAAAGTGCTTGTCATCATTTTTAGAATTTTATTTTAAAAAAATTGCAAATCCACGTATCATTTTTGATCCAGTTCACAGTTATGTGCTACTTTGTTTTGGTCGATCACATAAATACCCAATAAAAAACATTCAGTGAAAAAAAAATCAAAGGGGTGTGAATACTTTTGCAAGGCGATGTAAATGCTCAATTATCACTTAGAAGGCTGCAAGATGAGGAGTATCCCAGTGTGAACAGTGGATTCCCATCAATGAAAAAAGGGTGACACAAAGTGACAGACAACAATTCACACTCACACCTACAGGCATCACTACCGTTGCATCAGTGTTACGAATCATCTAGATACGGATTTCTATTATGAGTAGGATCAATTCTCACACCCACTAAACAGAAAGAAAAATGATGTGCTCCGTATTTATACAAGAATCAAGCTTTTCATATAAGATATTTTCCTCGTAAGCTTAGGTTACCTACATTTAAACCTTAAGTTTTCTTTTAGAAATAACCTGAGCCCCTGAATTATTAATTTACCCAAAGATATTTCTGCAAATATATAGAACATACAGTGTAACGATAACTGTAATTTATGTCCAACAGAGACAAAAAGTAAATTAAAAAAAAGATAACTCACATTCTTTAGTGTAAACTGCAGCTGTTATCGGAAGTGTACATAAAAACCCTAGATCAAAATCAACAATTCAAGGTGCAGGTCGAAAAATATACTTATCTAAGAACAGATGTTGAGAGGAATACTACTCACTGGACAGGTTGCTAGTCCATCAAGGGGACCTGATGCATGCATGGATTCACATAGATTGAGGAGACACAGAAAGGTTCTAGCCAAAATTCAACCCAGCAACCTTTTAGCTGTGGGCCGACCTGAATCAACAGCTCACCTTTGGGTAGCAACCCCTTGCTGTTGCTCCACTGAAGCTCAAATATGTAGAAGCAGATGAGATACTCCAAGTCCATGAGTACAAACACCAGAGAGTTGAGCTGATCTGCCAGCCAGAAGTCTGCAAACTCCACCCGATGAAACGGTGCAGTGAAAACACGAAACTGGAGGCAAACCAGAGAAGAAAGACAGCAGGTGAGAAGAGGACATGCAAAGAACCCCTGAAATGGAAAGTATTTGGTGTGTATTTTGGAAAACGCCTTGGATGACCTTACTAATGCGAGCTTTAGCTCAGATATCGCTCTCAGCTGAAGCTGTTTCAACAGGACAAAATAATTCAATAATTAGTGAGAAGAATTTCAGGAGAAAACTTGAGACAGGGAGAAAGCTTTGAATAATCTGAAACACAAAAGAATAAATTCTCCAGACTACCTTATCGGGCCTGCACAGGATGCTGTGATGAGTCACGGTTTGTGTTGGTGTGCATGTTTTATTTGTGTTACTAATCAGTGAAGTAATGCACGAGCACACACCAGCCAGGCACTGCATCTATGGGGATGTTATTTGGGATATGGCTTTGGCAGAAGCTCCAGCTATTGACCACATTTGTAAAATGATACAACCCTGCTCGACTTTTTCCATTAAACCCGCAGGCCTCCTCTGACATTCAGCCAGTGACTGTACGCAGCTCCCCATGTACAGTCTCAGAGAAAAACCTCACATACCCTCGCTGCACTCCAAATGTCAGAAAAAAATTGATCTTTTTTTCTTGCACATACACAAACATCTTCATCAGCTCATAACAGATTTCTCCTACCACGCCAATCAAAGTATGTATCGATCAGGAGGATTTTGCACTTATTTCCACTCTGTGTGGATGTCTCAAGGCTAATCCTGCTGTGCATGTGTGGTAAGGTTTTCATTTGCTGAATAAACACTACTGCACATGTTACAACTGCAGCAGTTTGTTCTACTAATACATTTTATGAGTGTTTTCTGTTAAAGAGAATATGAGCTCTTATGGCAAAAATAGATTTTAGTGATCAGTAGATTGAAATATCTAATAAAAGTTCCATTTCCTTAGAGATATACTGCATCAGTCACTGCTGAATCCAGTCCTTCTAGTCCTTTTTGTTCTAAAAATTCCTTATACGGTTGTAATGGTGCCAAATCAATCAAGGCTGATTACAGGCTCATCACTGGAGGAGGGCTGAGGGAGCGTGTTGGGAGCTGTGGGGCGCTGTGAAGGAAAGACAAGAACATGAGGAGGGGGGCCTGTATAGGGAAGGGGGGAGAGGGGCAGGGGGGGGTCTATATGGAGAAGGACGAAGATGAGGGACAGAAGAGCTCAGGGCATCAGCATGCTGATAGATCTATGCCTGTAATGATTGCACAGTCACAGCCTCCATTTCCCCTGAGACAAGGTCCGTTCAATTATTCTTCAACCCTTTGGCCCCTGCCTTACTCCAGCCGCCCCAAAACACACACACACACACACACACACACACACACACACACACACACACACACACACACACACACACACACCATCCACTGTTCTGAAGCGATATAGCTCAGCTCAGACAAAGAAAAGGGTTTAATAAACATGCACTTGAGATGGATATCTGAATTGTACCTGCATTCATTGAGAAGATAAAGATACAAATGTCTCTGCAACCCTTTCAGTACATGTTTCAATACCAGAACATAACAGCAGCAAAATACACAACTCTAAAAAAAAACCCACACGTGCACGGCTCAAACAAATCAGATATTTCTTCAAATTTAAAAGTTTACATGCACTACGATTACTAAGCCTTTCAACAACTCGAGAAAGCCCAGGTGATGACACCATGGCTTTGTAGGCTTTTGAGGTTCATTCACAACATTTGAGTTAAATGAAGCCACATCTGTGGATGTTTTTAAGCCAAAACCTTGAACGCACACCTTCCTTGTGTGACATCATGGAAAAAAAATAATCTGAAATGAGTCCAGATATGAGGAGAACTGGTTCATCCTTTACTAGAACTTCCAGATGCCTAAAAGTTAAAAAAATATATGAAGCAAATCCTTTATTGACATGGTCTGAAATATCACTGTGTCAAAGAAGCTGGTGCACCAAAAGCAACATAAAAAGCAAGATTACAGTTTCCAAATGACCTTTTTTTCAGGATCAGCTTACTAAACTAAAACATCAACTTGTCTCAGCATCCTTTCACTGTCCTTCTGTCCATCCAAAAGCCTGGTTCGATAAAACCCTGCTATGTTTTCCACCCCAAAACTTATTTTTCCCAAGTCTC
This sequence comes from Anableps anableps, assembly GCA_014839685.1. Taxonomy (NCBI): domain Eukaryota; kingdom Metazoa; phylum Chordata; class Actinopteri; order Cyprinodontiformes; family Anablepidae; genus Anableps; species Anableps anableps. The sequence goes on along the minus strand of CM026070.1, from coordinate 19,364,087 downwards.
CCATTTAAATGTTTTTTTTTCTTCTTCACTGTGGGGTCATGAATGGAGTATCATTCATGTAAATTACATCCACAGACACAAAACGGAAAACAACAGCAAAAGTGCTGACTGACGTCTTGGTCAGTCGATGAGTGTGAAAGAGAGGCTCCAATCATGAAAATCAAAAACTGTGATTTTCGACTATAAAACCATAAAATTTAATCCTGTCACAGCAATAAAACTTCAGAACATATGTAAATTCACTAAAACTACTGCTGAAAGGTGTAACTAATCATTTTTAAAGGATTTCACAGATACAAACATGTTAGTTTTGTTGTTTTAAAGACTCAGACTGTGATTATGTTAACTCTGAAACAGAATTAAAATCAATTGTAATTCAGAGGACGTTTGTGCCACTCACAGGTATTTGATAAATAAAGGCTGAAGGATGTGACCCGAAGTAACATTAACCACAAACACAAACAGCAGCGCCTTGTGTCTTACAATAAAATCTGTTTACGATCCAGAGGCGTTGTGGCTGTTTTTATGTGTGCCTCAGAATCTAAACTCAGACCCTTACAATATAAATCTGACAAGAGAAGTTACTCCCTCTTTCTCCACAGATGGCTATAAGCACAAATCAGTGATTTAAAATAAGCTGTAAACAAGTTAAACCTGGTATAACTGAATTACGATGAAAAAATGTAAATAACTTAAAATGCTCAGAAGTGAATAACACCCCAGAAAACAACCTCCCGCTTTAAAAAATAAAGGTTCCCCCACTGAAAAGCCCCTAAAGATGAGTGTGCCAAGAGAGCTCACATGTGTTTCTGTACAAAGATGATGTACTGCTTCCATGTTACATAATTCAGTTTCAGATTACCTTTCTGGTACTACTCCTGAGCCCATGTGGCTATATTGATCCCAGTGGCATGGCGGTTTCTTTTGAAGCAGAGCTTGGACTCAGCTGTTGTGTGAATCTAGCGGTGGTTTCTGACCTTGGTCTTTATGCAGTAAGATTTATTCAGACATCTTGATTCTTATTTCAGAATATCAAATGCACTGCGGAGGCTGGATGCTCTACTCGGTGTTGGGAGTGAGAGTTATGTGCCACGGGGAAGTCAAAACAGCTCACTGAAACTAAAACAATATATTAACAATAAAATAGAGCAAAGTTATTCACTTCATTAACTCATGTTTATGCTTTGAAACTAAGAAAACCAGTTTGTTAAGCAAAAAAAATGGCTGAGTACATGTGCAGCGTGATTTTACACACGTTTGTATACAAAAATGCTTTACATTAAAACTGATATTAAACAGACAATTAACAGATTAATCAGCATTTTATCTGGTTTACATTTGATAAATTCTGGTATGAAAGAATAATCCTCTCAGTTATAAACCTTTGTTGCTTTAACTACTAACTTCTATTACCTGATAAATATGAATCACAGTGTAACTCTAGATGAAATACACCACACAAAAAAATACTATAAAAAGATCTCTGAAAAAAATTGTAGAAAAACAAGAGGACTCTAGTTAAGAAGGTGACCAACCAGGAGTTTGATGAGCCAGAAGCGAGACTTGTAGTAGCAGGTTTTAAATGGGTTGATGAGGAAGAGCACCATGAAGCCGTACAGAATGAGAGGGTTGATCTGCATGGGGAGGTAGGTGTATTCTGAGTATAGACACGAGAGGATGCTGAGACACCACAACACACCCAGGAAACTAGCAATCTGGAGGAGAAACAGAAACAGAGCGGCATTAAAGGACAGCTCCAACAGCATTTTAATACAATTAACAGGGCGATCTCAACTCAGGAGTATGGATTGCATATTTCTGCACGGTTAGCTTATTTTATGACATATATACTCTTGAAAAGTACTAAACAACATCAATAATCCCAGGAGAATAATGAAAAATATTGCTATCATTAACATGTAGGTAAATTTAATTTCATAAAGATGCACAGCTCTCTTCAGTTGTTGGCGTTTCTGACTGGGCTAACCTCAAACAGGTTCTGGTGTGACAAGTTGTTTCGAGGATCAATCTCAAAAATGAGGACATGGTTGACTCCATTCTGTCTCCAGCCGTAGGTGTTAATCCCCAGCAGGAAGAGGAACTGGATCAACAGGAAGCCGCCACGATAGATCCGCACAAGAGGCCAAATGTTCTCATAGCGGATGAAAACAGCACCTAAAAATACCAGAGCAGAGATGAAAAATTAAACAGTATGTTTGAAAATAGTCCTCCAAACCTGCTGCTGGTAAAGGTGTGTGAAAAGCCTTAATATAAATTAATATTTTAGTCTTTTTACAGAAAAATCCAACTTTTAATTTAACTAAACATTTCTTAAAAAATGTACAAAAAGAAATAACTTATTTTCACAAAATCGCAGGTACCACAAATATTGGCACCTATTCCGACTGCTAAAAAATAAATCCACTTCAGTACTTTAAAAGCACACCTTACCTAAAATAGATCAGCGTGTCAATGAAATTTTAAATAGTTATTCATGATTCCCTGTTTTCCTGGGGTATAAATACAACGTGACACACACGCCTATTTCTTTTAGGATGTGTCCAAATTCAGGGGCTGCATCCTTCGAAGGATCCAGCCAACCCGGTCAACGTAGGCCGGCTTGACCGTGAAGCCTGGAGGTGAGCGGCTGTGAAATTAGACGGTCTAGCCTTCGGATTTATTCCCGCCCTTACCTCGGTCTATGTCCTGTTGCCTAGCAACCATGATGGCGCTAAACACAAGCTGGTAAAAATGGAGCTCGATGAGAAACATTACTTATTTAATCCTTCTTATTTAATGAAATGAATGTATTAATTAAATAAGTAAATATTTTACAAAGATATTAAAAAAACATGTCTATGCAAATGACAAAAACCTATAAACACAACTGCTTTAAGCTTTTAATTTTTGTCCTGCCAGTTTTTAATATACTGCTATGTAAAGCAGTCCTCCTCTCCCACTTCGTCATGAGCTGCAAAGGATACAGCAGACCCGTCCTTCAAATGCAGGGAAAAGGAGGACGTATTGCTGAGCCGCATTTGGAGGAGTCTCCAAATCTGGACAGCCTTCGTCGCATCACTGGGACATAATTGACCTTAAAATGCGGCCTTTGAATTTGGACACACATTTAGCCACTGTTCAAAGTTGGCAAGATGAGGGAACATATCGCTCGAGCGAAGCAGATGTCTGTTGACCTACATGAGCCGTGAAATGGCTACGACACAATAGCTACTCTCTCAGACTCACCCATATCTACAGTCATATATACAGCAATAATTTTAAAGTTTTAAACAATTTAAACTTTGACAAACAGCGCTTGATGATAGCCTGTATTTATTTTGATGCCACACACAATCAATTAGGTGGTAGAGGAGTGAAAAAAAATTTCACTGTTGAAGAACTGCAGCAAAGTCTCTACAACGAGGATTTACACATCTCTACCAGGGGCACCAACATTGTGGAAAGAGCTTAAATTCTATGAAAAAGATAAACACAAAAAACTCCAATCACAGTTTTGCAATTAATCTAAAGGAATCTAACAAAAATATCAAATAAACGAAATATAAGCGAAAGGTAAAAAAGCCAACAACCATGATTTCAAATATGTCTCACCAGTGAGAACAAAGGCGACAGCCAGAATGATGAAGAAGCCACAGAAGAGACCCACTCTGAAGGTCGTCCAGCCCATCGCAGGCTGAGCCAGGCAGAGAAGAACAATTATGTTTAATACAGATAGATTAACACTGTGTTCTGTTCAGGCATTTTCCATGTTTTAAAGGAATCAGATAAGAAACACGCTGGCTGCTTTTTTACACTTCATATGTTCAATTTATTATATACATACTATTTATGTGTGGGGACCTCAAACAATTTCTGTCAGAAATAACAGTAATCAATAAGGCAACAGCAATGACTGAAACAATGGGGTTAAAAGGTCCACAAATATATGTAATATCCAAACATCTTTTCTGCTGAATAGCAGAGAAGCGCTTATGAAACGTATATAAAAAGGTGGAAGTTCCTCTCTGTCTTTTCTAATCTTACTCCTTCACCTTTCCTCGTAAAAATGTTTTTACATTGTAAAAAAGTTGGCATTGTAGGGTTATACTGACATATTTGCCTCTGTAACTTGAACTAAATACAGCAGAAACTTCAGAATCAAAGGTGCAGTAAGCATGTAATAATAATTTGTTCCTGACCTGAGCTGCCCCCAGAGGAGGAACTCTCAACCTCTTCATGGCCCTCTGACGATCTCCTTCCTCCAGCTCTGTGGTGACCAGGGTCTAGTCACAGAAGTATATCATCAGCGTATAATCTTTTTAGAGTATTTTGACGTTTGTGTGTTTGTGGAGATGTGAGCAGTCACCTCTGTCTCAGTGATGAGTTGAGTGATCTTCTTGCAAGTGTAAAAGGGAGCCACCTCCACATGAGCCACACGCCAGTCGGCTCCACGACTCGTGTCCAGGATCTTGTCATGCTTTTTCAGGATTTTACGGAAACCAGTGAAGTTCAGGTTCTGAGGACAGCACAAGTCCAAAATGTTACTTAAAATAAGACTCAGACACGCTGCTCCAGGATACACACAGTGAAACAAAGCTGAACAAAAACTGCTCATGTAAAATTAAAGTCATGATAATTCTGCATGTGTGCTGAGAACCTGGTAGTTCTGGAGCAGGATGAGGCTGAGGTAGAACTCGCTGAAGGCTAGCTTCAGGTCCTTGATGTTGTGGTACTTGCAGCGCTCCTCCTGCGACAGGTGGAACATCGTCTTGCGTTTGCGAAGGCCGGGAGGAGCGTTGCTCTCTCGCTGGGCATCCAGTGATGACTGCAGCTCATTTTGCAACGTTGCAAACCGTCTCTGAGCTTCAGCAAGTTTTTCTACGGACAGAATGATGAGAAAGAGCTGAAAAAACAGACTTTAAGTATTATGTTAGTTTAGAAAGCAATGCATTTCACAGATCACAGATCAATCTTTAGAAAGAAAGCTTGCACAGAGGAGCAGATGTTTTCTTGTCTGCAGAAAATGTATTATTGAAAATCTGTAAGTATAGATTGAGTCATTTTTGTAATCCATTTAAAGATAAAGTAATAAACTACACCTGTTTTAGCAATATTTAAGTAATGTAGAGAAATCTTATACTGATCATTAAAGAGGAGACATTTCAGCTGTTCTAAATTCTGAGTAAAAGTTTCTTTAAAGAGCATCAAGAAGCTACGAGAATTTGCTGAGTAATGGGTAAAACGTTAATCTTAAAATCCTCTTGTCTCCTGTTACTTCCAGGAAACATATGCATATGGGCTGAGATGGCATGTGAAAGCTGCTGAGAGAGAGTGAGGAACCACTATCTGGGTCAAAGATAGGTTAACACTTCCTCAAAGGAGTGGTAGAGCTGCTTTTAAACTGTGTGACAAGGGTCAGATGTTTTGGGTGTCCTTCCGCAAGCTTCTCCGAGCGGTTTGATCAAATTTTGGCCCAGTCGTCCAGACAAAAACAGTGTAACTGGGTTATTTGATGGTATGCTTAAAATCACTGTCTCTTTGCACCCATTTGTGCTCAAGCTTTAACATCCTGGCTAACGTCCTGAGATGTTGCTTCAGTATGTCCATTATGTTTTTTCCTCAGAACACCTCTATAGCTGAGACACAGAACCCATCTCTTTCCTGATGGCTGGATATTCTCATGGTGTTTATACTTGCATATAAGTGTTTGAACAGATGCACCTGGCACCTTCAGGTATCTGGAAATTAAACCTGAAATCTTGGAAGATTTTTTTTTTGTGGCAGTAGGTTTGAGGTGTTGCCATAAAATACATCCTCAAGTGTGCCTCCAATTAACTCAAATGTTGTTACTTAACCTATCAGAAGCTAACAAAGTCATGATGTCATCATGTGGGTTTTTTCATTGTTTAAAGGGACAGTAATCTTAGTGTATGTAAACTTTTGAATTTATAAAAACAATCTCATTATTCTGTCATGTAGCAAATATATTTTAGTTTACTAAACAAAAGCACTCTGAAGTTAATTTGGTAATCCTAACTGACCTAAGTCAGCAAGACTGAGTTACCATCAGACAGTGATGAAAGGTTATGCGTCTTTATATAAAGTGTAAGTACATATCAGGTTTCAGCTGTATGTATGCAACAGCAGACAAGTAAAAGACATTTATTATGTTCTGATTCATGCAGTCAGCCTGACAGTCTGGGAAATCAAGGCTACAGTGGCTTTCTACCTGTCCTTAAATTAATAAAGTCACACTGCTGATGCTGAGGGCTCACTGGTGACTTTCACACTTTGTTGCTTGAACTCACCCTGACACACAATCATACTACCTCCCTCTCAGGAACGCCACGGCTCTTTATTGACAACTATATTCTTGGTAATCCTTCTGCTTGAACTGTGCAGTCTGTAATAACAATTCTTGACAACAACAGGAGGCTTGGAGAAGCCTGTACACCAAGTACCCTCTGAAAGCAGATTCAGATTAAACCTGGAGTCTGGAACAAAGGAGAAAAGCGGAAGATATTTATCTATTTGGCTAACGAAGCTGAGACAACTGCTGGTGGTCTAAATTTAAACTAAAGTGGGTTCAGTGAAGGCTTTCATTCGACCTCAGGTTGGAGACACACACAAGGTGGATATTTGTTATAATAAAACACCTGCAAATGTTGACAAAACCTCCTCTCCTCCCTGGATTGTGTAATGTACGATACTAAACCTGCAGTCCAACAGTCAGGATTTTAGCGCAATGCAGTAGAATGGCTTTAAGAGGTCAAGGACCCCTTTCAGTGGGAGATACAAACACACAAACATCACACAGAGTGATGTGGAGGCAGGTTCCTTATGTAAAGTCAGCACACATTTATCTCCATCTCTCCACGGTTCAATCAACCCTGATATCCTTTTTAAATAACTACACGTTCACACATACGAACACACACACACACACACACACACACACACACCCCACACACACCCACACGCGCGCGCGCCCAGAAACAGACATAAGATAAACCTGCTTGTTGGGCAAAACTGTGGCCTTTCGTCTTTCCTCCTTCTGTGTTTATAGTAAAGAAGCTGAGTGAAATAATATTTTCATGCTAAACATTTACCCACCTCAGATGTCCTGCCTGCTGAAGACAGTGAATAACTCTAATACTGGTGTAGCTTGATCCCCCTGCTGTTGAACTAAATTCATAAGAATTTGTCCTTTTTTGCTTTTTCTTTTTAAAATTTCTAAGATATTCAGCATTGCTCTGCTCCTACTAAGGTTTGACCAGCATATTTTTTATGGAAAGCAAGAACTTTTGTTGTAATCATCCGCAGCAAATAATGGACTTAAATAGTAAAATATACTTTAATGGCAGTCCTCTTAAGCCACCTAAGTTTCTAAGTTATTATATTGGTAATTGGATTACTCCACTTTGAGGGAAAAGAAAAACTTCCATAACTTCAGTAACTGAGCATCCTTCTAACTATGAGCCGAGAGACTTATACTCAGTTTACTACCTTTGCCATCAATCAGCCCGTAATGTTCCATCATTATGAGCTGGGACAATCTTCCCAGTTAACTTTGTCCCTGCATTGACCCATGTCGGGATGCAGTTTCACAGATGGCCTCAGGAGGAAGAACCGCCTGCCTTCACTGCAGACACATTTCCATGAACTGAAGTTCTAGAAGCAAACGGCTGGTACCAGAATATATTATGGAGAACATCTCAGGTTACACAGCACACACAGTCTCCATTGCTTCTTGAAATACACGCAAGGATCTCTTGCTCCCATAAGCACAACTGCTGCAGGCCCGTTCAGTCTAATGACCAACACTAAACCCAGTTTTATCTAGCAGTGAAATACTTTTCATATTTTTTCATTGCATCCCAAGTAATGAAACTGGTTACAAACCTTTGTGCAAGAGTCCTAATATAATTCTCCCTTCTGACTGTACAAATGTTTATGTTGTATACAGTTTCCCTCTGAAGAAGAGGAACAAGGGCTTTCACTAAATGGAGTACAACTGTTGTTAAAAAAAATTGTTTTATTCCTTTGCTTTAAAGCTTTTTTTCTGTCTTTGGCAGCAGCATTTCCGTTTTCTGAATATCACCACTTAAGCTTTTTGAGTGAGAAAGCACCAAGTTAATTCCAAACTTTCAACCATGCAATTTACTCAACTCAAGCAAATACCAGTGAAACCTGTTCTCCGAAGACCCTCTATTCCTCCGCTAACAAAGCTCCCAAGAGTGCATGCAGACTTACACATATGTGCATGCACAAGAGTAAAAACAATGCATATGTGCCCATTCAAGTATGAGCGCCTGTTCACATGTAAATGCAAAAATGAACATTGCTATCTTTCATCCCTGTCCAGGAATTAGATGTCAGGATGTAGCCTCTGTTAGAGACCTGCTTTTATTGCGACAATGATGCGAATTGTCTGATGTGACTGTAGTAACGAACGAGAAAATAACCTGAACTCAGTCAGTCCGAGCTCATCATGTTGGCCCTCGATAATCTAAAAATAAATCTCCCTCCATCCTCCTGGAATTATTTCTCATCATTCTGAATTTGCCTGAAAGCAGGTGAGTTCATAACAGCTGAGGTTTTACATCTTTTATATGTCCTAAGTGTGACAAAAAGAACTGTGGTTCATCTTACTCTGTGTCAATGTGAACAAAACAAAACTTAAATTCCAAATCAATTAATTTCCCAAACAATTAACCAAATCCAACTGGCAACCTGGTCCTCACTCACTGTATTGAATACATGCTGCAAACATGTGCCATAAATTTGACAGGAAATGTTATAAGATTGTAGATATATTTATTTTATATCAGTGATGTTCAAACATTTTCGCACGTGGGCTATATTAATCAAGATGAAAGCACTCCCTGGTCACAGATTAAATTTTTCAAAGGGGCTGATTTTTGGTTAACGTTAAATACATAGTGCCTATAAAAAGAATTCACCCCTTGGATGCTTTAACCTTTTGATTGCATTTTCAAATCAATCATGATCAACAAAATTTGGATTTTTTTGACAAAAAAAATATTTAAAAAACTCCATTTAATGTCAAAGTGAAAATGGATTTCTACAAAATAACGACAATTAAATAAAAAATATTTAACACTAAATAAGTGATTGCATAAATATTCACCCCCTTTAAAGTGACTGACCCAATTCAATAAAGGTCCAGTAATCTCACAACGAGTGGGATGGAGATCACCTGAGTGGAGTGACTGTGTCTCAAGTGACTGTAGAATAAAGACACCTGTGTCTGGAAGGTCCATTCACTGGTTAATCAGTATTCCTGGCTACCAGCACAGCATGAAGACAAAAGAACACTTCAAGGAAATCAGAGAAAAGGTTACTGAAAAGTATAAGTCGGAGAATCGATACAAAAAAACCTCTAAGGCAGTGAACATCTCCTGGAGTTCAGTTAAATCCATCACCAAGAAATGCAAGGAATATGGCACACGTGTAAATCTGCCTCGATCCATCCTTCCTCACAAACTGAGAGACCGTGCAAGAAGGAGACCAGTGAGAGAGGCCACCAGGACACTTATGACTGAAGAAGTTACAAGCTTCAGCATCTGAGATGGGAGAAACTCTGCATACAACTGTTGCCTGGGTTCTTCACCAGTCAAAGGTTTATGAGAGACAAGCAATTATGACACCAACATGGAGCTTTTTGGCCATCAGACAAGACGCTGCATTTGGGGGACATCAAACACTGAACATCACCACAAAGACACCATGCCTACTGGGAAGCACGGTGGGGGGAGCATCATGCTGTGGAGATGCATTTAGGCAGCAGGCCCTGGAAGGCTTGTAAAGGCAGAAGGTAAAATGAATGAAAAAGAATATAGAGAAATCCTGGATGACAATTTGTTTACACCTGCAGGAGAACAACATTTTCAGACGGCCCCAGGGCAGCTGTGGCTATAATCCAGTATCTTACCACCATCAGTGTGTGAATGTGTGTGTGAATGGCTGAATGACTGAATTTAGTCTAAAAGGCTTTGGGGTCCTGTGGACTTGATAAAGCGCTCTATTAGTACAGGCCATTTACCAACAAGGTGGATGTTCTGGAGTGGCCAAGTCAAAGCCCAGACCTCAATCCCATAGAAAATTTGTGGCACTTAAAAAAGGCTCCTCACAGCTGATCCTCACACAACCTTAAAGAGCTTGAACAGTTTTGCAGGGACGAGTGGAGTAAAACTGCAGTGTCCAGATGTGTGAGCCTGATTGAGACCTATCCACTCAGACTCCAGGCTGTGATTGCATGTGCTGTGATTACTTATGGTGAATATTTATGCAATCACCTTTTTTATATTGAATGTTTTTATTTAATCATCATTATTTTGTAGAAATCAGTTTTAATTTTGAAATTTAAGGTTTTGATTTTTTTCTTTTTGGTAATTTATTTTTGTCAGAAAAGCCAATTTTTTTTTATTATGACTGATTTGTAAAAGCAATAAAAAGGGTGAAACATCCAAGGGGGTGAATACTTTTTATAGTCTCTGTAATGGATCACATTTACTGGATTAATTCTGATTTACACTATGTTCCTATGCAACTAGATCAATTAGGAGGGATGGGTACAGTAACAAGTCTGATGTGAATATGAATCAATAGAACTATATTTCTGATCCAATGTCAAACATAAACTCTGATGTTAGAGCCAGAATAAAAATTAATCACAGCCTCTATCAGATCTAAAGTTGCATGTATCAGCAGCTCATAAAATTACACTTCACAAACTGATCATTAGCGAGCCCTTCAATAAAAGCGGAAGCTTTGAAAGTTTGCCAGTGTTGAGCAGTTAGGACTTGATTTTCTTATTTTAGAAGAAAGAAACTATTTCTGTTTATAATAATTTAATCTGCTGTAAATTCAAAATGAGACTTGATCAAATTCACAGGCCAAAGAAATGGTCAACTGATTGATTGTATGATCTCTTCATGACCCAAACAATGCATGGAGTAAAGTAGTACCTGAATAGAACGTGTTGATTTTCAGAAGCTCCTTCTCACAGGTCTGAAAAAACCTCTCCTCAAACTTAGCGTAGTATCTCTTCACTGTGTCTTCATCTGTGACTGGAACAAAAAGCAAAAAAGAAGCAAATACAAGGTTATTGACTTTTTTTCAAGGAACCGAGTATGTGTGAGAAGATATAAAGTATCGTTGCCCATCTATAGTTCTCACACAACCCAGAACCCACAAACACTGTGGAGTTGGGAAAGTTTTGTTTATATTAAGCTGAGAGACACTGAAGGATCAAACCATTTCACCACTTTTTGAAAAGGAGATAAAATGAGATGAGATGTGATGAGAAGTAATCATCTAACGCCATGATGTTGTACACTATATTGCCAAAAGTATTTGCTCACCCCTCTAAATCATTGGGTTCGTGTGTTCCAATTACTACCATCACCACAGGTGCATAAAATCAAGCATTTTGTCATCCAGACTGACTCTACTAACATTTGGGTCAATCTAAGGAGCTCAGTGAATTCCACTGTGGTACCGTAACAGGATGCCATCTATACAATAATCTAGTCATGAAATTCACCTGCTTCTAAATATTCCACAGGCAACTCTTAGTGGTACTATAGCAAAGTGGAGTCAGCAGGTGCTAACCCACATTATTATTATTAATCCTTCATTATTGCAGGAAAATCTCTTGAGACTCATGGTCTCATTTACAGGAGAGACCTATTACATACGTCAACAACACTGCACACAATGTGGTCGCCAACTTTCTGGAGAAGCAATTTGTACCAACTTACAGACTTTTATTTTAAATCTTTTATTATGAAAAAATATACAAATTAAAACATGTTTAAACTATGTACAATAAAGAACAGAATTTACACATAGATGCGAAAAAAAAAAAAAAAAAAAACAACAAAATTTGATTTTTCCAATTATTTCAGAAATTCAAAAATATATTTACAAACTCAAAGATTCTTCTAACTAAATTAAAAATTTAGAAAATCCACTCTTCAAAATATTTACAGGTGATAAGTGGTCCAAAGATTTCCTGACAAAGTTCTTGATTGACTTTGTTGATTGTTCTCCAATGATTTTGTAATAGTCCAAAAAATAATTTCCAACAATCCACAGTTTTGTTTTCATAAGGCTGATAGTTCCTGGAGATGTAGATGGAGTGCCTGGTGATGGAGAGGATGGTGTTGCATAGGAGATATTGATGTTCAGTCAGTTGTCCATATGGTTTCTTGAATCAATGGCCCAACATCAGTGTCTGACTTTCAGACTTCAGGTGGCCCTCAGATTACCCTAAAGTATGTATAGAAGTTTGTGGATTGGATTTCCATGTACAAGCAGTATCCAAGCCTTACGTCACCAATTGCATTCCAAAATGTCAGATGCAGTGGTGTAAAGTATGCTGCCAATAAACTCTAGAGTAGTGCAGACATTTCCTGGAGTGATGACTCATGCAATTCAATACAAGAGTCTAGGTTTGGATTTTTTCAGGAGTTGCAATCATCCTCTTAGTTTCAGTAGAACAATGAAGATAATTTGGACTATTTTATGCTTGCAATTTTGTGGGGCCAGTGTTAAAATGGCCCCTCCCTGTTCCAACATGTACATCTGTGTACAAAGCAAGGTCCATTAACATGTGGATGATTGAGTTTGGGGTAGAAAAGCCATCACTGTCCTCCACGGTGTCCTGACCTCATCCCAACAGAACACTTTTGGGATGAATTGGAGCTGAAACTGTGAGCCAGATCTTCTCGTCCAACATCAGCGTCTGACCTCACAAATGCACTTTTAGAATGATGGCCAGAAATTCCTATAAACACACTCCTAAACTTTATGGAAAACTTTCCCTAAAGAGTTGAAACTGTGAACTTGTTGCCGTCATAATAAGGTCTATGGATTAAGAATGGGATGCCACTCGTGTTCAAATGTGAATGAAGGCAGATGAGCGAATACCTTTACCTTTTCAATATTAATACTTTGAATTATTCCAACTGCAATACAACTACTGTTACTACATCTGTCCCTGTTTTAATGTCAATGGTACCACTATATCTTTAACAAGACATTAATCTTGCAAAAAGGTAAAGTGTTGAGAAACTTGAATGTGGAGTGACTTGTTTTGCTGTTGAGGTATTCATTAATGATTAGGTGACCTAAATAGCTAATCCTTCTGTAACTCTGAGTAGTCCTTTAAGGGTTTAGGGAACCTCAGGCAAACAGATTTTCATTCAAAGTCTGAATTAGATCAACAGCTTCTTCCTGGCTCTCCTCTGTCTGACTAAACCCTCCTTGTCTTTTTCAGGACATGCCAATTCAATCAGTATTGATGCTCTGTCTCAAGCAATCCTCTGCCTCATTCGCAACAGGCTACCCAACACCTGAAAGAGCTTAATATGCAGCCAATGGAAAACCACTGTAAAATAGCACATTCACACATTAGGTACAAATAACTATCTACAATTATATTTTAAGCTTCCTTCAAATCAGCAAAAGCTTCAATCTAAAAACAGCAAAATAGCATAATGAGCAATAATTACAAACCAACTCAGAGTTTTTGATACTGCATCATAACATAATCAGTCCCATTTATTATATTTGTATATTTTATTCAAAATTAAAATTTTTGCTCAAAACACAAAGAGACAGGAGAGATTTTCAAGCGATCCAATAGTAAAATATTTCTTTATCAACACAACATATCACACAAAGTAATCCTAAACTGCACAAAGTTGTTCAGATTAGCTTTATAAATGTTAAAATCTGAATTATCCATATATTTAGATGTACCAACTACGGCTGTTATCCACAGAGCTGTTTATTAAAATGAATTATGTGTTTTATTGAATTAAATAATCAAATAATCATTTGCAGGGAAAACAATACAAAAAGCTGTACACTGCAAAGGTCAAGTTGTTGCATCCGGTCCTACAAACCTGTGAGAGACTTTAAAAAGTTCTTGAAATGAACACAAAAGTCTATGAAAAGCTGAAACAGATGTCACATCCAATATTTCCAACACTGACTGAAATATGGAGGAGTCATCTTATGGGGAGGGGGGAGCTTCCAAGGAAAGGGTAGGAAGCTGCTTCACTTATTTCAAAATCAGTGAATTGAAGCACAAAATAAGGCCTTTTGATCTAAAGAAGCACATTTAGTTTTTTTAAAAATAAGATAGAGAAAAGTAAAAAACAAAAACAAAACAATTGGTAGATAAAGTAAAAAGAGAAACAGCAATATCAATTCAAGAATGGTCAAAGAAAATGCTACTGAATTGCAAAAATAACAGTAAAAAGGGGTAAAGAACTAACAAACAGAAACTATAAAACACTATAACACTATGATATAGGCTGCTATAAAAATTGATTAAATATCTCAGTGCTCATTTAACAATTTATTTTTCTTTGAATCTCAGTTTACAGATGTGTTCTTCATTGTGACACATCTACACAGGTACATCCAGTGCTCTACCAACCCAGGGAGCTCAGACGCCTGAGGATCGCTGATTGTCCGGCTACTTCAGGTGGTTGGATGGATGACTGTGTGGAGAGAACCACATTTATACTTCTAAACGATTGGCTAGTCAACATTAGCTGTTTAGGGAAAGTGATCAAGCACCTGGCTGGCCAGTGGACCCTGACACAATGATTGATGGGCTAATACACCGCTTTGGTCAGACCTGCAGGCAACAAGCATATGGTGCTGTAATTCAAAGTAAAAAGGTTACACAGCTAATGAAAACTGAAACAACAGTGAAGCATGACGTCTAAAATAAGTGGTAGAGAAAAGTGTAAAAATCTGTACCAAACATTACAACTAAAGTAACTGTGTTAGAACTATAACATGATTCACTCAATTGACCATGATCCTACATTCTAGATAAAAAACAACTAGAAGCAACATAGAATGACTGACATACAGCTTAATGAGAAAATATGGTTTAAATCTGTGTCCCTAAAGAGCAGTTTTCGTATTTTTATTTCAAATGATCCAATATTTAGTTTCATCCAAATTAGCTGATTTAAATCAAGAGAGTATTTAATGTACCTGGTAAATCTATTTATACCCCTGAGCTTTCTCATATTTTGTCATATTAGAGCCACAAATTATAATGTGTTTCATTCAGATTTCATTTAGCAGACCAACACAAAACAGCGCAGAGTTATAATAGTATAGTATAGTCTAACTCTGCATCAAACTTCTCCACAACTTTCACCATGAATTTAAAATTTAAAACAATTTATCAGTTTCTTTTTATTTCTTAATTATGCACTACCTTGTGTTAGTTTGTCATACAAAATCAAAATAAAATAGTTTGTGGCTGTAACCTGAAAAAAACCTGTAAACCTTAAAAGATAAAATAAAAAAAAATAATAATTTAAAAAAAAAAAAAAAAATCATGGTTTGGTACGGTTTTGGTATGCTTCAATAGAAACAAACAAAAGTCTATGCACTTTTTGTTAATTATTTCAGAGTGAACATGGGACTTTAAAAATTTGTAGTAATCAGCCATTTTTACACTATGTTCTAGCATTTAAGTAAGTAGCCAGTATAGAGCTGACCAAAGATCTGGTTTGATTTT
The DNA here is from genome assembly GCA_014839685.1 of Anableps anableps. Lineage (NCBI taxonomy): Eukaryota > Metazoa > Chordata > Actinopteri > Cyprinodontiformes > Anablepidae > Anableps > Anableps anableps. The sequence continues at coordinate 19,348,504 of CM026070.1, read as the reverse complement.
TTTCAATCAATAAAATATTTTCACAAAAATAAAATAATTTCAAATCAGTGAATGTTGTTGCTAAGACATCTTTCAATAGGACTGTATCAACATTTGATCATAACAATGTTTATATCAGTTTAAAGCTGTTGGAAAGTAAAGACTTGAATGCACCCGAGCAGTGCACCTGGTCGAGAGCAGTCAAACGCAGGCCTCTCTGCTGCTGTAAAGACTTCCATGATTTTTCAGGTTGACTGAATGCTATAGGAAACAGGATTTGGACTTTAGGCAATTTTTCTCTGCCCTAATGTGATGCTTACATTTAGTTTTATACATAAACGTTCTGAATGAGTAAAGGTTTAAAGTGCTACTGTATTTGTTTGGTACACATGCCTTATTAAACCACAATGGATGTAACAAAAATCTTCAGTATGAATACATGTATCATTCTTAGTTTGCACCTTTCTCTTTGTCCCCTTCTGATCTGGTACACTGACGAACACATCAGTGTTTGTGTGCACAGTATTATTACTTAGACACAGAAAGCACCCACATCTCTTTGTGTTGATAAAATTATGTGTATGATATTTGTGACAACGACAACAATGAAGGTGAGAGTTTATCTATGATTTCACTCCTGCTGCTTTGTTTTCAATGAAACCTCACTGACAACACATTAGAGCAGTCACAGAGATGTTATTTACCTCTTCTGAATCCCATAATCCTTATACTTACAGCACCAAAACTCTTACTAGCCCCATAAAAATGGTATACTGCAAAAAAAAACAACCAAAAAAACAAACAAATAAACAAACAAAACAACAATAACAAAAATCTAAACCTCATTAACGTAGGCTCTGTACATTTTGGAGATAGAGTCAACATTTTGGTTTCCTTCCCAAAGATAATTTGACATGGGGACTGAGGAGGTGGAGTCTCTGTCATATCAAACAGCATGATTTCTTATTATCTCTTATCTGGAGAAATGATGGAAGAGACAACTTTCGAAAGTTCAACAGTCATCATAAAATGAGTTTAAAGCCAAGAAACATACAAGGATCGATAGCCAACAGAAACTTAAACATGAAACATAGTATTTTGTAGACTTCTGAATGATACAATAGTAATTTTCAGCACTATTCTGAGATGTAAATGACATCCTTTACTAAAAGCATCTTGGCTTTCTGCAGTATAGTTGCAGCCAAGTTGACAGTCAGACAGCAGGGCACAAAGAGGAACCCTCCAGCATATCCCCCAGAATGTTTAAAGGTTCCCTGCAGCAATGGAAGCTCTAGCTTAGCATGTGTGTGAGTATGATTTAATATGGCAGTTCAGAATAACCAGCCTGTTCCTGTAGATGTGTGTGCTTCCAGCACCATAATTACTATTTATTAACAATGTATTTCATCCAGATCAACAAAAAAAAAAAAAAAAAAAAAAAATCAATATGTCGTAATTATATTTATCAACACTCAATGACTATGATTTACAGGCACACAACTATAGAGCCCATTTTGTCTCACTTCTAAACAAGCTGATCAATTATTCAGATAAATTTTTATGGTTGAAAACCTTTATGGTTTAGAAGTAAATTTTGAGGATTTTTTTGAGTATTGCTTGCACTAAATAACAGAAAGCTTTGAGATTTTGGAAAAACTAATGATATACTTAAAAAATACATACAATCTGAAAAATAGTCAACCTAATTTAACCCATCAACATATATAAATTATAGGTGGCAATAATTGTATTTGCTGGCTTCAAGTTCACAATGCCTAAAGTGTGGATGCCTACAGTTTGATAGGAATATTCAGATGAAATATAGTAAAAACAGCAGCTCATGTGACGTAAAGAAGGGAAAACTCTGCATCATTAAAATACATGCAACAAAATAGAGATATCTGGAGAAAAATATGCAATACAAAAATTTGATTTAGTCAAGTATGTTGTACTTATTTGTTAGCTTCACTTTTTTTCAGACAAAGAATTGTGCTGGTAGCTAGAAAAACAACTCTTGACCTACAGTATTCCCAGGGCGGCTTGTAGACGGCAGACTCCCTCTCTCCGATAACCCCTTCTTCTGTAGATTGTATAAATAAATGATGAGACAGCTTCCCCAGAATCTACTCCACTCACCCCCGAAACAGTTCACTCACATAGACACACACATATATATACACACACACACACACTCCCCACCCCCAGCTTTTTATATTCCTATACAAACGTTCTGTGAAGCGACCCCATAAAAACCACCACATAAATCCTTCGTCGAGACCCTTAAACCTGCTGACCAGCAGAAGGATTTGGAAGCATCAACAAACACAAAAACAGGACAACTCCGAACTTCAAAATAATAAACTTTTAATTTGTAAAGTTCCTGTGTTGTTATTTAAAAAATAGTGTGATTATGATTACTATTAGTAAAAATTGATGTTCAATTAAAAGAAGGAATGGTTTCCCCTGTTTGAACCTCAGATATATCATCTGTCATTACATTGCAGGGTAGAGAACACAGCATATCTTCCTTTACAATCCGCTAAAACAATCACACGCATGAAGACACCCTGCACAAATTGTATGTCCCTGTTTTTAAGGCCTATTAATCCCATTTAATGACACCTCACACATAACATTATTCTCAGGGGATGTAAGTAGGCCATTACATTATGATTGTTGTTGTAGAAGATGCTGCTATCTCCCCCCCTGCAAGCCCACAGGTGTTAAATCACAGGGAAAGACAAACTGAGCTATAAAAGAGAATAGGACTGACTTCATTCAGGCCTGATATTAATCTAGTGGAACGAAAAAACTGAATGCATGAAAATAAACTCGATCTCCTCCACTGGGAGGCTATAAGGAAGTGAGTGCAACATGAATACCACCCCCCAGCTGCCCCCTTTCCTCCATCCCGCCTTTTTTTCTCACTTATTCCCATTCAGCCCTGCAGCCACAATTAATTCTACCAATCATCTCTCTCATTGAGGCCAGGGGAGCATTAAGAATGCACACTCTCTGGGCTAGGATGCCAGGCAGAGAGGACCGGAGGCAGGATGAAGAGCCACTGTTGATCTCAATGCGTTGTATACTATTTGAACAACAAAAATGCAGGCAAAGCAGTTCCAAAAACTAAACTAAGAAGGCTGGATATCAAACAATGAACAGGATCTTATGTTCAACATATCTGGACAGGAGCTAAATATATTTGCTTTGCTAGTTGTGTTTGTGTGGGGGATGAGAGGAAGAGCGATAGGGAAAGAACATAAGAGACACATGGGATGGGCAAATTACCAGCAGACATTTGAATAAAAGAGTAGAGGCATGAGGCCAGATTGGGTGTGAGATGATCCTAGGAACCAGAGGGAAAAGACACAACACCCAAACACACTGGAAAATTATATGAGAGTCTAACAGACAAGAGAGAAGGTGGAATATAAGCGGAAATATGATACAGGAAGAGATAGAGACAAAAGTTGTAACTGGTTGGAGAGAGTTTCAAATCACTGCACAACTTCAGATGCTGGTAGACATAGTGGAAGCTGAAATGTCTAAGCAATTGAAGGACTATCAACACTTGAGATGATCAAATGCTAGATTAAATTAAGACTAAACTGGTTTGAAGAACATGATACAAGTAACTGCATATGTAAATGAATTATATTTTATTTAAAAAAAAAAAAACAGATGTGTTAATATTTTTAATTTATCAGATGGCAGACTCCTCGACTACTTTTACATTTCAGGTGCAGGAAAAGAACAGGTGTGAACACAAATTTAGTCTTGCTGTACATGCAGAGCTCTTAGGGTTTCTATTAAAACAGTTCAAAGTTAAAGATGCACCAATCACAATTATGAGGCCAATTTCTGATATCCGTTTTTGGCAAAGCTTTGAGCTACCTATCGAGTTTTAAGCCAAATCTGTGTTCCGGAACTATGAAATACAAAAACCTCTGAGAACAGCAACTAAAATATTTTTTCTAGCTTTCCTGGATTGCTATTATTATTTATATTACCTGTGTGAATGAGAAAAGAATTGTTGTAAACAGTGTTTCTGCAAGTTTCACTAAATGTAATTTCAGATCTACATGGATTATAAGAAATAAGTTACCTACTTAATACTTAAACTATATGTATTAGCTTAGCATGTTGTTACCTTTGTCAGTTTAAAGTTGTGTTTTTCAGCTCAAGTGTGTGACATCAGTGGTTTTACATGTAGATTACTCAACTTCATCTCCATCCTGCAGGACATATTGAGCTTTATTAAGGTAAATGATGAAAGGTTTAAGAAAGCTACTGACATCCTTATTTTCAAGCCAAACCTTTTTAAATATACACCTTCTAATGACGAAGGACCTGCTAACAACTAATTATTAATGATCAAATTCTCTATGTTGATAGATGTTGAGGACTCAAAGACTAAAACAGAGCAACCTCTCTGTACTGTATCCAGCCTTCCTGTTATCTGAAGTCTCTTTTTTTCTCTCATACATTCCTTTCAAATAGCTTTCACAGCTTTTCATCTTTCTCTGACTTCATTTTTAAAAGCTTACTGATACTGAAAGTTCACTTTGAGTCTTCCCAATAGCATCCATACAACAGTGCTTTTGTCAGATCTGGTAGCACCTACGTGTCATGCACTCACTGTTCAGAAAAAGATTCGATTTTTCAGTTTCCGACTGACTAGTCACTGGTCAGGGCCAAACAAGCTGAAAACTGTTCGGTCCACAGCTGATTTATTGGTGCTTCTCCTGTCAAATTCTAGACTGGGGGAAAAAAGGCCTGTTGTTGATGGCATAGAGTCAGTAAATCAGTAAATAACACTCAAAGGCAAAGAGAAAATAAACTCGAATTGTAGTATTGGAAAAATGTCTCAAAAAGCAGCTCCTAAAATAGTTTACTCATTCAGAATAAAGGAGCTAAATACATATAAAAGACGGAAATGTTTTCTCTCTGCAGCAATTACCTAAATAAGGCCTCAAATAAAGTTCACACAATTATTCTAACAGGCAAAGTTTCTGAGAGCGACATTGAAATGGGTCACGTTTTTCAAAGGCTTGTTTTCTCCATAATGTCTCCGGCAAAACATGACTACTGAGTTACCAAGGACAGCGTGCTGAATGTGTCTGTCTTTTTAAACCACATCTTATTAAGCTTTCCCGTATCCTTTGTAAGCTTCAATACACACACTCTAGTTAACCTCAGAATGGACACACATTTAGGGCAGCATGCTACTGAAACAAAAAGCACTGTGGTTGAAGCCTAATGAAAGCCAAAATGTACAGGGGTTCAAAGTGGAGAGAAGGTTAAAAGGATACATAAGAGGATAGGAACAAAGTTGGGATAGAAGTAAAAGCTGGCAGAGAACAGAAATGGACCGTGTAATTTAAGATTCAAATAAACGGCACAGCATTACTGACGAAGAAGTAAAAGTTAATTAATGCTGTCAACTTCTGAGGAAAGAAAAACTCAAAAGTCCCTCTGTGCATCATGAGTCACTCTCCTTCATTTTGTTTTTTTATCTGTTCTCTCTTTTTCTTCCTCCTTTCTTCTCAGCTGCTTCTTAATTTCCAAAGCTGCTGCTGTGACATTTTATCTCTGACAGACAGAATGAAGGGAAAGTTTGCCCCAGACCTTTCTCTCTCCCCTACCAGCACTGAACAGGGCCTTGAAGATCTGAACAGTTTTTCTGAGAGTCTCCCTGACTTCCTGCATCTCTCTCCAGGTAGATATGGACTGTATGAAAAAGGCAAACTGATAACAGCTTGAAAAAAAATTCTGATTCATCTCATTCACTGAAACAGTCACCAAGACATTCTGTCACATCTCACAAACTTTGTAAGAAAATCTGCACCTGTGAAATTCAGAAGATTAAAATATATATTTAGCAAAAAAGTCTGCTGTGCAGATATTATGCACTAACACATTATGACACAACTCTACTCTCTATTCCAGTTCAACTAACTTTTGATTAGTATGTATTAAATGTAATTGCATCCTGAGCCACATCAGGGTCATCTTTTCTAATCTGATAGTTATCAATATCACATATCCTATAGTGTGCCATGGCTGACAGCAATCTAACAAAGGATATGGGCAAGTATCAGTGTCTTAGTATGCAAACTCACGTACTGCTCAGATCTCTCATAATATAATAATTGAGGAAAATCTAATCTTGTTTAACAGGTCTGCTTCCAGCTATTTTAAAAGCAAGCGTTTCTGTGGAAATATTCTGTAGGGATAATATAAGACGACTCCTCTTAGGTCCATTCAAAATTTACACCTTTTAAAATTTTTAATATTTCCAAAGATGCAAAAGCATTTTTGCACTTTGTTATATTTTTCCAAGTTGAAAAAAAAAAACAATGCTATACTTTAACTTTTCTACTTTACAGCAACTTTAACCAGATATATTTAGACACTTTTCCAGTTACCAACTGGAAACATCAAGATATGCCAAGGTTAAAAAGTTACGGTCTCAAAATCACCGTCTTTTTCTATCCTATCAATCCCACGGTCTAAAGTCGTTAATTAAGTTGTCAAAGAGAGAGAGTCCTGAACTGACCAGAGTATTTTCTGGCATAATCGGGGAGCTCCCTCCCAGTCATCAGCCTAATGCTGCACACTGCCAGTTGGCAATTTATCAAGTTCTTAAATGTTTTATCATAATATGTATTAAAAACACAGTCAAGGCTTGGAAGTTAATGGGCTGCTAACATCACAGGTAACACTGCAACAAGTCTGTTAAACAGCTTACTGCATCTTGCTCAGGCAGATAGCCTGGTTAATAAACCACATAATATCAGCTGGATTCATTTCTGTTACCATATAAAGAGGAGAACAGAAAAAAGGGATATTATTCTGTGAAATATTTACCTAAACACTAGCTGAAGTGCATTAATATATATATATATATATATATATATATATATATATATATATATATATATATATATATATATATATATATATATATATATATATATATATATATATATAATAAGATATTGCTATAATAATCAAAATGCACAGCAGTAGTAAGAATAATCATTGGCATTTAACTAAAACAATCAGGTAATGTGATACATTTTGTTTCAATACTGTGATACAATAAAGCTTTGGTATTTTTACTAAAGGTCATCATACTCTAATTATGTTACTTCCATAAAACCTTTCTATATGACAGAAATTAACACTTTAGGACACAGATTTAGAGTATATATCAGACAGACTAAAGGTATAACAAATACATTAATCTCTAAACTATCAGATGAGTACACTAACACTTCAGGTTTAGCGTATGTGTTATAAATGCAATGTTCTCCATTATCGGCCATTAGGGAGTCAGACTCTCAAGCACCTTCAGCATTCATGAGTTTAAGAGTTAAGTAAATGTTTTAAGTTTGATGAACTTCAGCTTGCAAACATCTGAAATATAGAGGTTTAAATTGAATAATTAACATTTTTAAAACAGTTTGAGGCTGATGAATAATTGTATTATTAAATCTAAGACGTGTGTCTTTGCAGAAAGTATGAGACAACCACAGTAAAACAACAGAGGGACTCCACCATCTGACTCATGGCGTAGTCCCTGGTATTCGACTATTCCTGTTTCTCTAAATGATAAGACATCAACACTTAACTGCACAGCCGCTGCTTGCATATGTAATGAGCCTGTTATGTACCTCGGTCTGTAATACAGGTCTTATGAATGCAAAACATCTAGCTGCTGCTACAAAATGATTTCCCTAATGCAATGAGGTGGAAAAATGAAGACAGCAGCACAGAAACCAGACCTTTTTTAAAATTATCTTTAACTTACAACCTTTGGTCAAATAATTTAAAAAAAAGTAAAAAAATCAGTTTGTCCTCATAGCCATTAATATTAACTTAATGGCTCAGTATTTCTTTCTCTCCTAAACTGATCTCCACTAAAGATGCAAAGCAAAAAAAGCTAAAATAACCCCTCATAATGTGAAGTCTAATAGATCAAAAGTGAAGTCTCTTTTAGGATTGTCCACCATCAGATTAACCCCATTAGTCAGGGCTAGTTACATGGTCATGGCTCATTAGAACAACAATAAGGTTTATGTTCTGCTCTCAGCATCAGCAAACATGACTGATATTAATCATCATCTGGTCAATAGAGATCAGATCGGATTGAAAATGTGGCTCATGCCTCATTGCAACACTTCGCTGGGGAGGGGTGGAGGACTGGAATTTAGCATCTCTTTTCGATCCTTCCACCTTTGTTGTCCGGGCATTACTTCCCGTTCATCTCAAAAGATGCATTAATGCTCACCTCCTTTGTGCACTGATACTTTTCTTCTCATCTTTCCTCCTCATTGAGCTTGTTCTGCTGAGTTACAGGCAGCCAAGTGGAAGAAATGACTGTGCTATCCTAGATTTACTGCACTCACATGGAAAATAACAGCAACTGAAAGATTGCAGAGGAAGCCATTAAAGTCCTGCTGAAAACTACACTGAACTACATCATTGATAGTTTACTGTCTCAATAAGAAACAACAGGTCTAGGCTGCTATTATCAGCTGAAATAATCTGTAATGTAATAATTTCAACAGCAGAGCACTGAAGATGTCCTGTAGGGTTTGCATACCCTTACATCATCTTATTCTGTGGCATTTTAATCTGGTGGGCCTGATGTTACAATGGCAGAATTGAGTGTCATAAGAAACGGGACATCTCAGATGAATCCAACTAAGATTTACTAAAAACATCAAAGGCTCTAAATTAAACCTACACAACTGAAATTATAAATACAGTCATATTCATTAAATTGTATAATTGAAAAGTAAATTTATTTAGCAACTCAGTTCACTAAGTGAAACACATAATAAGTCAATAAGTACACTGACTGATATTTTCAAGTCTTTTATTTCTGTTAATAATTTCTTGTTACAGATGATGAAAACCCATCATTTATGGTTCTACATGCTGTAAACATGGGACAGCACTGATGGATGGAGTAAGGAAATTATTTCCATCATAACTGAAGCATCCATTATCGCCTGCTGACCCAGACAGACTTAATAAAAAACACAAGGTAACACATACGGAAATTACAGCTGAAAGCATACAATGTTTTAATATCCAATTTTTGCATTTTTGTCACATTTAAATGATTCAGATCAAACTAATTTTAACATCAGTCGAAGATAACCAGGGTAAGGCATCATTTAATTAACTAATTAAGGGATTAAAAACTATCAAAACCAACCTGACTTTATGTGAAAACATACTTGACCCTCTTGTTCAGTCATAATTCAATTGTAATTGACCACACTCAGGTTTGATTACTCCATGATCTGTAGAAATTAAAATCAGTTCAACAGAACCTGTGAGACAACATGGTACTGGCTAAAAGATCACAAAAAGCATAATTTCCCAAAATACAAAAAAAATAAAAAACAAATGAGAAACAGTCACGGACATCTATGAGTCTGGAATGAGTTACAGCTACAAATGAGTTACATTTCTAAGACTTTGGGACTCCAGTGACCCACAGTGAGAGGCACTATTCACAAATAGATAACACACAAACAGTGTGGTCAGCCAACCAAAATTAGCCCAAGAGTGCATATACAGCTCTTCCAGAAGGTAACAAAAGGACCCTGAACAACATCTAAAAAAAACTGCAGACCTCTATTGCCTCAGTTAAGGTCAGCTTACTTTATTCAACAATGAGAAAGAGACTGGGCAAAAATGGCTTCTGTGGGAAAGTTCCAAGACCAAAAGCACTGTTGACTGAAAAGAACACAAAAACCAGTCACACATTTGCCAAAAAACATCTTGATGATCCCCAAGACTTAAGGAAAAATATCCTCAGGGCTGATGAGACAAAAGTAGAACTTTTAGGAAGGTGTATGTCCCAAAAAAATCTGGCATAAAATGAACAAGTTTCAGGAAAAGAACATCAGATTGACAGTCAAACATGGTGGGGGTAGTAAGATGGTCTGGGTCTGTTTGACAGCATAGGAACCAGGACAGCTGAATGAAATGGATGGAATTATGGATTCTGCTGTCTACCAGAAAATCCTGAAGGAATCCTGGGTTATACAGGACAACGACCCAAATCACTCCAACAAGTCTACTTGCGAATGTTTTGAAAAAATTTGAAAATAAAAAGTGGAGGTTTTTGGAGTGGTCTAGTCAAAGTCCGGACTTAAATCTTATTGAGATCCTGTGGCATAAGCTTAAACAACCCTTCGGTGTGGCTGAATTAAAACAATTCTGCAAAGAAGAGTGGGTCAAAATTCCTCAGTGATGAAAAGACTAGCTGCAAGTTATTTTTCTGGTTGTAACCAATGTTAGTTAAACTAGTTATCAGGCTTAGGAAACAATCACTTTTTCACAAAGGGTTAAATTGCCTTGAATAGATATTTTCCCTTGAAAAATGAAATCAATTGAAAACTACAGCTTGTATTTACTCAGGTTGTCTTTGTCTGATATTAAAACATTTAACTGTAACAAAAAGCAAAAACAAAACTTTATAAGAGGCAAGATGGTTTTCACAGCACTAAGCAATCTTGAACATGGTTTGGTCAATTAACAGTTAACAGTGTGTTATTTTTGCATAAAATTAAATTCCTTTTTGGGGAAATTATAGCTAAATATAGTAGATACAAAATGCTTTCAGTTATCTAGGGAAGAAAAATCAATTCAAACACTGCAGCCAGAGCCAAAAAGGCCTTTTGGAAGACAGCCTATTTCTGACAGCTACAATAACATGCAGCTACCTTGCTGGAAGAAAATTGTTCCTCCATTTCACTGTGTAGTTGTGTATCCCTGCAGGTGTGTGTGTGAACACTAAGAATGTACCAATAGGCCTGAATCAGTTTGAGTAAGTATCCTGTTTCTTTCAGGAGCTGGTTGGCTGGGAGTGACATTGTCATTATCGACATCTTTTCCTGCTCCCCTGGATCCTGTAGCCATTAGCAACCAACTCCAGGAGCTGGCCTCTCCTCTGTTGCAGCCAATTGCTCTCCCATCACCGTGTGACTGTGTGCACGCATGCGAATGAGCAGGTGTTCCCTATTTGTTTGTATGTTTACCCTCACATTTGTGACCCAGTGATGGCGACATGATTGAATGTGTCTGACTTGATTGTTTGATAAAATGCTGTCTCGCTGTTAGTGATTTATTTTTAATTTGAGATGTGTGTTAAAACACATATTTCAGGAATCATTATATCATCAGAGGATCAAACAGAAAAAAAAAAAAAAAAAAAAACGAACTTAGAAATAATTTATAGCAGCCATGCTGAACAGAAAACAATCCGCAAGAAATAGGCAGTCAGCATAAAATAATCAATATGTGTTGATTAGGCCTACTCAGTACCTTTGTACTGCAAACAACTTCTCTGTGTGACAGAGAATCAATGCTGGGATCTCTGTTTAGGCCAGATGTAAATCTCAGAGAGCAGAAGAAAAAGAGCAGTACACGCAAATGGACTGTGAAATGAGTAGGAAAAAGCATTGGTTCATGACTGATGGGAAAATAAAAATAATATTGCACAACCAGTTTCCCAGAATATGATTTAAACTGGATGTTTGCTATGAAAAGACATCCTGCCTTGTCTGTGATAATCAGAGAGGATCACAGACAAGGCAGTGTGCGAGCTTCCTCCACAGAACAAGGCTTATGACAAAATTTCAAAAACGTACATTTGTAAAACAGATACAAGAAAAGCGTGATAGGTTGATAAATTGACACAGTTTTTTTTCTTAACCAATATATGCTTGGAAAAATACGATTTGCTCAAAGGCAGCCCACAAAAATATGAAAGACGGTTCACATCCCCTGCGGCTTTCTTCGAACCTTTAAGGTAACTCTAACACGTTACGTAGAAACAGCACTCCCAGCACAGAAACACAAAAATCCTTTTATACTGAAGGTCCCCAAGGAAGTGTTTGTGAGCGTGTATGCTTATAAAAAAAAAAAAAAAAAAAAAAAAAAAAATTCTGTTCATGTATTTAGGTTATTTGAAAACAGCAAATATGTTCGCATTAGTCTGTTTGATGTAATTATTACCAGAGTTACGTAAAGCCACCGTGCAATAAATCTAACAATGATGATTAAACTGGAATAAAACTGTCTTCTGCAATCGTGGCACATAACTCTCTGGGGATTCTTTTAGTGAACTGAGAGAAGTTGATAAATAAAACAAGATTTTTCTCTTTGTATGACAACGTAGTAATTTTTTCTCTCTTTCATTTATATTAAAGATGACTGGGTAGATAAACATGCCAAGGTAAAGTAAGTATTCAGTGCAATTAAGGATAATCAGAATGAGGAAACTACATAGCAAAATAACCATGGGAACAAGTCATGTGACAGATCACAGAGTTTGCCCATGGGGATGTAAGCATGCTTGTGAAAAGCTTGTGTGGGAGAAAGAGAACATATATTATAGCTACATTACTAGCTGGAGCATGAGAGTAATCAAGCTGGTAATATATGCAGGGTGGGCTGATGGAGGAGGGTCCTCTGGGACGTGTAGCTCTTTGTGTCTCTCAAACCCCTCTGGACCTGGACAATCTCTCCCTCTAACCCCCTCATCATCATCTTTCCACCCCCATTACCATTTCTGTTCCTAGATTTTCCTCCTCCATCCCTCCTTCCTAAACACAGTATCTAAGAGGTTCAAACAAAACCTCCCTATTTGTCCACACACACCTGTGTGTTTGGTGAGCGACCCCTCCCTTTCATGATGGATGTGACAGATAGTGCCCTTGTGGCTGCTGGCAGCCTCAGGAAAGCTGATGGGTTATTCATTACAACGAGCATCAATTGTCCTTTAAGGACCCTAAAATGCCACAGAGTAAAGCTGTGCTCAACACATGCAACCTTTATTTTGATGGATGTGGCGGTACCAGCCCACACAGATCCACAAGTACCAATCATACAGCTGGATGTGCAACAAGGCAACAGACTTTTCAGGTCTGTTGCCAAAAGGCCACCAGCTTTTGTTTAATCTGGTGGCCTTAAACAAAAACGTAGGTAACCATGCTAACTGTACCATTTATGACCATTCATTGTGAGCATTCTAATTGAGAGAAATGTCCAAATCACTACAAACATTGTCTCAGCAAACACAATATTTTATTTTGAAACATGCTAAATTTCTTGTTTGCATGATCTACAGTTAAGTCCAAAATTATTCATACCCCTGACAGATTTAGGATTAATCTTCTAATTTTACCAACGTGTGTGTTACCAACGTCCTGATTGTATGTAATTCTAACGTTTTGGAGTGGCCCACCCAGAGTCCTGACTTGAAATTGATAGAGTGTCTGAGGCGGTAACTGCAGATTAGGAAGATGACTTGGAGACCTTCCAGCCTTAAAGACCTGGAGATCCTCACCAAAGATTAATCTTAACACCTGTGAAAACATGCAAAAAGCTGGTCAGCAGTATAAGGCAGGGTTTCATTGCTGTAATGCCAATAAAGATTTTTTCATTTATATTCAACCAGTTTTAAAGAATTTTCAACATCCTATTTTAACAAAATGCATAAATAACTGTCCTTTTACATAGTTTCATCAGATTTTGATTGTCATCTTTCTCATTTCCTATCAAAAACAAACTTCTTGGTTGAAAATATTTTCAAATCTAACTTTGCCAGGAGTATGAAGAAATTTGGCCTTAACTGTTGTCGCATTTATCCATTTAATCCCAACCATTTAATATACCAGTGTTTACACAAACACATCAGACTGTTGGACATTAAAAATGTTTTTAAATAAATAAAAGGAAAAAAAAGAAGCGTCTGTGGGTATATCCAAGATCCAATTTAAATGTGTTCATAGGTTTTATAGAACATTATTTTCAAATGTATCTGTACAACACTTGATTAAATTCAGTTAATAAATTTATCTCTGGTAGACCTACAGGCTTTTGGAGGGGCTGCATTAACTTGTAACCATGAATGAGGTCTGTGGGTTTTTTGCAACACATGTGCCTGCAGCTCTGATATCCACAATGTGCTTTAAACAGCTGTTCTGTTCGAGACCAGGAAAAGCACACGTGGTCCTCATAGAGTGACACGCCTATAAACACAAACTGTACTACAAAATAAGGCAAGACATATTCAGCATATTTTGTAAAATGCTCACACACCCTGTTGTATTCACATAACCAAGGGGCTTTAAAATAAACAGTTACCCAGTTTAAGAGTATTGGCCTGTATGTTGCTTCAGGCAAATCAAGACTTCAGGCAATATGCTCTGGTAACTTCATCTGAGAGTAGGTACAGTCTGAATTACACCAGTCTGCTCAGCAGATATTTCCTAACCAGCATTTCTCCCAGCTGTTTGTTTAGTGCTTAGCAATGATCCTGCAATGGGGTAAAGAGGAAGCAGTGCCAGTGCAAAGGTCCTGTGTGGGCTGCCAGGCTAAAGAGGAATGATTACAGTGGACTTAGACCTGGGGACAGTGGATAGACAGAAGCCAAATAACAGTAAGAGACAAACAAGGCAACTGCTAGAAGGTAAGGCAGTGCAATGCTGAAATTGTAAAACAAAAAATGGTTCTAAAAGGACACTTTTTTCTAAATAACCCTGACTAAAAATTATTTCAGAAACTGAAATTCATAAAACTAAGGGTTAATTTTACAATTATTACCTAGTATAAATATTGCTTTCATGTGCAATTAAAGAAAATTACCACAGTGCTTGTTTTTAAAGTTATAAGCTCTCAGCTTTCATCTTTTTTCTATGGCTCAACTTCTAAAGAAGGAGGGTTTAAACACAATTTTAATTCCTGATGAAACAGTCCATGTTTCATTTGTAAACACCTTACTGAACAAATGAGCCTAGTGTTGGATGCCTTAATGTATTCCCATGGTTACAGTTGGACATCATCTTAAGATTTAAGAAATGTATTTATTTATTTGTAAGATTACAAACAAGTGAAGGACTTGGCCTTTTAAAACTCTGACAGACATAAGCACAGTGGGAAAATGCTTGAAATCCTTTGAGACGTTCATGCAACCTCTAAAGTATGAGATCTGCAGGAGGCTAGCCTAATCTTGTCCAAATATGGTCGGAGCTGTTTTAAGGTGGATTTTCACTCCAGGAAGAAAGTTTTTTCTAAGATAATTGTTTTACCTCTGTAATTTCTGGTGGAGGAACCAGAGCCAGAATAAACTCCTTACAGTTCATTTATTCGGTTGCCTTTAAACTGTAAAGCAGAAGTAATCAGTATCTAGTAAATGCAAACAGCATTGAAACCCAGTCACTAACAGTGAATAACACGGGTTTTTACAATGCCTACAATGAAATACATTAATTAAATCAGTAAACCTTTGTAGAAATATTGATCAAATAAAACAAATGAAGCATGACTTTCTGCTCTTTGTTATTAGAGGAGGCAAAGAAGGTAAACCTGTAAAGCTATCTTTTTGGGATTTGAACAAGCAGTATTACAATATTTTACAGCATTTATGCTGCAAGGCATAAATAAAAACAAAAACCATTCTGCAATCTGAATTCACACATTTTAAGTTTGAAATAAAAGTGGCATGCTGCAGCTGCCTTGTGTGTGGTTAATGGTCCTTTGGTAAAGCTTGCACAGGCTTTAATTATTTCTAAAAAATTTCTGAAGGTTATAAGCTTCTTTTGACTTTGGAGTTCAACTACTGAGACTGCACAACACCAGGCTGTGTTCTCGACTGGGGATCAAAAGGAATCTACCTAATATTAGGCAGCCAAAGTGTCTTTTGGTTGATTGGTAAACACAAAACCGACTTGGGAAAAAATGCATCCAAAACACAAATACTATACTTTTTTAAGTAGGCCTGGTTCACATGGCAAGATTTTAAACACATCTTGGGTATAACAGGTTTTGTCATACAACGTGTGGAGCCCAGTCACACGGCAGGAGCAACATACCACACATGAACCGATTTCACTCAGCAACATTCAGATGTCGGATGGGAAATCTTGCGAAACCTCTCGAGACCAAACTTAAATTCAGAGTAAATAAAAATGGCAGACTGGGATGAAGCAATGGCGATAGTTTGCAGACTATATTTAACAGAGAAAAAAAAATATAAAGACATCTACAACATCCACTGGACTTTCTGGTGCGCCATGGCAGTTGTTTTGTCTTCTGTATATTTTGTATTCCCCTCTGTGTTACTGTCACTTCGCTTTCTGATTGGGCCAAGACAATCGTACATGTTGAATACCCCCGATTTTAGATCAGAGTGGTCCCGACGTCCTTCCGAGCGGACTAGCTCACTCTTAACACACCACACACGGCAGGCATATCTCTTATGATCATCTTAAGAGCTGCTCCGATAATCGAGGGGAAAGGGGGAAATCGGATCAAAAATCAGCACCAAAATCTTGTCGTGTGAACTAGGCATAAGTCAAATAAGAAGATTATGGTCAGGACTCTAATGCAGGCCTTGCTCCTTCATTGGCTCCACTGACCTTTATCATCTGCAACATCAGGGAATGATATTGTGATTATTAGTATTCTAATGTCATTTCTACTGCCATTTAGAGGAACTCCAGGGGAAAATTGATCTTCCTCTACTGCTGACACACATGTCGCTCAATATGTAGGTCTTTCTGCTCGTTTAAAATCCGCAGCAACACTGCAGTGTTCTTACAGCTGATGGCACACAATGAATGACAAGGACACACAAGGTGAAAGGTCAAATGGTCTCATTTCTGTTGCTTTTCACCCACTGTGAGGGAACCACACATGCCACATACAGATAAACACACACACACACACACACACACACACACACACACACACACACGCATAGTCCATCCTTTGCCCAACTGAGGATAGATGAAAGCGCCTGTAGCTGTGTTGGAGGATGGGAGTTGAGGAGGAAGAGGATGGCTTCACACTGCATGATTGAGAGGGGGCTGCAGAGAGCGTGGGCGACTAACAGACAGACAACAAAAGACAAGCACTACCCTGAAGTTCAAAAGAGCCCTTTCATGAGACCCCTTTACACATGCACACACAAACACGTAAGCATACGGTACATATATGGTCACAGAGAATCTGTTATCCACTGGTAAAAAATACATTTTCACACAGTGAGTGTAGCTGTAGATTAAACAAAGCTAAGATGTAATCTCCTGTTGAGTCTTCGTGTATATTTATGAGCAGTTGTAAAAATGTTACTTTCTCTTTTATATAATAAGTCTGACTTAGGGCCTGATCTTCTAAATGTTTGCGCGAACGAAAACTGGATAACACGCGCAACCCTGATCTACAAACAACAAGCAAACATGACTGCTTCAGCAAAATGAGAATAGCAAGCGCAACAAACTTAGCGTGTCTGCCTTCATGATTATGGAAAACATGCAAAATACTGGGAGGAGGCTATGCAAATGTATCGACTTACCACCCGCAATATGATTTGTTAAACCTGAATCAGACTGCAGGTGATGTTTTTGCGTCTAAATTTAGCAAGTTTGAAAAGCTGGTACAAACTGGCACGCAAAAATGTCTGCGGTCAGTGGCGAGAAGGAGGCATAGAAACAATGACAAAACCATTTGCTTGTCAAATACTTCGAACATTTAAAGAATGCAAAATAAGAATAATAAAATATAGATTAAAAATATCCTCCAGCAATACCAATTTTGAGTTGCATGATTACTGAATAGTTCCAGCATACCATCACTTTATGGCAGCACATTGTTATGTCTTCATGCTCTGCAGGAGCATGAAGACATAGCCCAGAAAAGGTGATGCAGATTATATTTATCTCCTGAATGTTCCACAAATTGTGTTGGCTAAAGATGTCTGCATGCGACAGATTAATGCAGCCAGACTGCAGACAGTATTTATAAGGGTGGAATTGCGGAGCTCTCTAAACACAGTGGTTTAGAGATTTTTTTTCTATTGATTTTTAAATGTTTGCACTGTTGTGTTGTATCACTTTGAGTTACTTATTTAAATGAAATGTATTATTATTATTATTATTATTATTATTATTATTATTATTATTATTATTATTATTATTATTATTATTATTATTATACCTCCAGCATAAAGATTCTCTACTTCAGCTTTCTTTTATGGCCACTCTGCTCTCCAACACTCTTCATGATGCACATGCAAAATTGTCATTTAAATAGTGGTCTGCACCGCTTAAGCACATGCTATCAATTGCACTCTCAATTTTTACAGATTAGGTGCAACACGCCTACTTACAGCACATACAATTTTATTTTCCACACGCAATTTAGCACTCCTTAGTTGGAATGTCTGTAGATCAGGCACTTAGTGGATATACTCATAAACACTTGTTAAATTAAACTGAACATTAACTCAACTCACACACACTACAAAAGAAAAAAAAGCATTTCATCCTCTACACAAATGTAAAAAAGATTCACTTTAGTTTTCTTATTCCAAATTAGTTAAATGTAAAAAAGCATTATCAAAAACATGCTGTAAAAAAACGCACACCTCAAAAGGAGGATATTTGGAAAAAAGAAAGCAAGTTAATATCGTAACAGCACATAGAGCTAAAAAAAAAAAGGGAAAATATGAATGGAGAGCTGCTAAGTCTGAAAGGCCATAACTCATCTGCATTATTATACAGGTGATATCAACTTTGTTGTCTTTAATGAAACATCACACAGAATAATAATCTCTGACGTAAAACTGATGTCTGTGTCTATAGGTGCATACTTGTAAATACTTCCTTTCTTATTAGTTCATCAGTCCTTTTACTGTTAATCCACCTTTGGTACCATTTTCTATAAATATAAAATATCCATTTAAAAATAAACATATTTAGCAATGAGTCAAATAAAATATAGACTCTTAAAATAAGCTTGCACTACAAAGTTAACCTCAACCTTCATTCAGACAGAAGCAAAGCTACAGAGACAACAGAAAGAAAAATGTCAACACAACAAACCAGGATACAAGCTTTTCCTCTCCAGGGAAATACTGAGCCTTCTTACACTGGGAGAGTCAGTGCCAAATCTGTACAGACTCTGTCAGCCCCTAAGAAGGTGCCTCAAAGGAGCTAGGCTGGGGCTGAACCAGAGGACAAGAGTTCTCTCCAAAAGAATAAAAATACAGCCAACTGAAACTAAATCTCTACCAACAGTGACAGCTGTAAAGTTTGAAAGAGCAAAGGAAGATTGGAGAAGTAGAATAGAACTAGGAGATTCAAAATATTTACATTTCCATCCAAAAATGACGAGCAAATTCCTTTTAAGAATATAAATGAAATTACATATTCAAGAAATACACACAGGTTAGAAAAAGTATTTCCACCTCTTTGAATTTCATATTTTTTTGTTAAACTTTCACAATTTTTCAAAAAACACTACAAATTGTTGAACTATAGAAAACATTGGGATAGAGCTGGAGGCGGGCCGTACTTCAACAATGCAGGATTGACCATTATCTATAGAACTTAAGTGCTGAAAGCATTGGGTTTGGAGCTGTTCAGCTCACAATGATTGATCTGCAAAAAACACTTTCATTGGACAGAATTTACATAATTGTAGCACTTATCACACCATCACTGAGAAAGTGAGTGGTACCCCGCCCAGTGAGAGAACAGTTGTCAAGGCAACTGAGGAAAGGGTTCAACGGGAGCGTGTCAGTGGCCTTCAGAGAGAAACAGCGAGGGAGTGGCCAAGGTATCTGAGGTAACAACAGCAATGTCAACACTGGGAGCTGAGCTGAGGCCTAAAAGTGTTTTTTTTTTTCCCTGTAAAGAGCAAAGTGCAATAAGATTTGGTTGGCTAAGACAACAACATAGGCAGGAAACTAAAACACATTAATGGACACAAAATGTCCATGAACAAAATGGGTGTAAAGCACACAGGTGTTCAACTGCACCTCAGAGAAGTCCTAATAACGTTATTAAAATAGAGTTCAGCTGAGAAGGACCATCTGTAGGCTTGTTTATGCCCCAGCAGCCACTCAGCTGACTGTTGAACCTATTAGGTTTAATGAGCTAATTTACTGTGTGGTTACACATGAATAACAGTGGATCTCTGGCATCAATCTCTCTGTCTTCCTTATGACAGAAAATTGACAACCAGTCTTTATTCTCATTTTTGTGCTCTTATCTTAGTTTTGAAGTCTCGCCAAGCCTCTCCATTTTTAAGTTAGAAACACATCCGTATAGAACAAAAGAGCATCTGATGCTTGTTGCAGTACAAAACTGTGACTGCAATACAAATCAGTAGCAGAAGACACTCACAGTGTGGCAGCAATCTGTGGCTAAGCGCTTGGAGAGACAAAAACAAACTGCCAATACTTTACTTAGAGGGCTCATACACACCGACTGCAATGAGGAGGCAGGAACAGGGACAAACAAAAATAGACCACAAGTGTCCAGTAGAATGTGCAGTCATGGGCTACTCTGTCTGGCCACCAAGAAAAACAAATTAGTAGGCAGTCTGCTGGACTCACAGTCTGGAGTACAGCCAGAGTATGCATGATCTGAATGATGCTGCCAGTGGTCTCGGGTCTAAACGCTCATGTAGCTCTGTGGCTTTAACTGTTAATATAGTCCTGGTGCATGCTGACATATGTGTCAATATTAGAAGGATATGATGCCCTTATTCTGTTTGGATGATCTCAGATGAAAACTTATTTTCTGCTGCTTTTTTGTTGTCTCAGCTATATATTGACTTAATAAGTCGACTGAAAGAGCTTATAGCTAGATATAGTTTGAAAATAGTCATCAACAAATGGTGGAGAGCTTCAACACAGCAGACATAGACAACATGACACCTACAAGTGTTCGCATGTCGCTGCTGCAGACTGATGGGTCTGAGCAGTCTGAAGTCTCCACTTGAACAGTGTCTGCAAACTTTTCTGTAATATTTTATCTGTTTTTATGATGAATGAGAGAGATATAGCACAATTATGATTCTTGAAAAGTAAATATAGGTAGAGCAAGCGCACCATGTGCAGAGGCTGTAGTCCTCAACGTGGTTGTCCTGGGTTCAATTCCCAGTCTCAGGCCAATTGCTGCATGTCTTCCCCTTCAGGTCTTATGCTCCACTAATCTGGAACAAACTTCCAGAAAACTGCAAAACAGCCAACACACTGAGTTCCTTTAAATCAAGGCTAAAAACCCACCTGTTAGATCTGCCTTTGATTAGTAGTAAGTGGAACATTGATCAATATTTTCAAATTATAATTGCTTGATGATACTTGCTTGATGATCTTTATGATTTTGATTAACTGATTTTTGCTCGATGATTCTGATACATGCTTGATTTGTTTTTACGATGTAAAGCACTTTGAACTGCCATGCTGCTGAAGTGTGCAATACAAATAAACTGGACTTGACTGCTCTCTCCTCCCTATTTCCTGTCCATTTACTGTACAATAAAGGCCACTAGACCCTAAAAAAATAATAAAAAAGTAAAAAGTCAATTCAGATTTAGTTCTGTTACCATTCCTTTCTATGGCTTTATACTATTTGACTTAAGAGATTACCCTGGCATAGAATTTCTAAAACAGAATGGCATGACAGACTGAGCCAAGTAAGAAGTGAAGGACAGGGGGACTAAAATGTAGAAATTATTTTAAAGATTTATTTTTAATTTATTAAGTTAAGTTTATTTTTATAGCACATTTCAGCAGCAAGGCAGTTCAAAGTGCTTCACATCATAAAAACATCAATCAAGTATACAGCAAAATCATCAAAAGCATAAAAATCATTGAGCAAAATCAGCAAAATCATCGAGCAAATACACATGAAAATCATCAAAACCATCAGGAAAATATCAATGCATCAAAATCATAAATCATAGGGATCATCAAGCAAATATCTTCAAGCAAATATAGTTCAAAAATATTGATCAATGATCCACTTACTTTATTTACCTGATTTACACTCAAACTTCCCAAATTAAGGCACATTCAACACAATCATTTCCACCTTTTTCTTTCATTGTTTTACATATTGAGGAGCCTGGAGGAGGAGGCCCCCTGAGGCCTCTGATGCTCCGGAACCCGTTTTACCTTACAGAGGCACATCTGCTTGCTGGCTTTCTCCTTTAAGGTGTATAAATTGCTAAAACCACCTGCAGAACCCTCACTTTGTTCCGCTAATTTCTTAACCTCCCTGTACTCCTTAGAGGGTGACTGGCCCTCAGCTGATGTCTTAGTTAAAAAAAGTACATCTAAAGTTAAAAGAGACTATTTGTTTGACTGCAGCAAGTGATGAGATGTTTACAATTTAACAATAATATAGTTGTGCCACTTGCTCCAATTGTTCGGGCGACTATGATCACCCTAAAATGTAAAGGGTCACTAGAGTTGCACAATATTGAAAAAACGTAAAATTGCAACATTGTGGAGTATTGTAATGATGATGTCAATTACACTAAATCCACATTCTTTCTCTTCCTTCCTTCTTTCCTTCCTTCCATCCTTCTTTCTTTCTTGAGCTTTAGCATCTTGGTTACTAAGATCTATATCAGGTCTGAGCATAAAATCTATCCAAATGGCCTAACATATTATTGGCTGGAGAAGGTTAAATGTATAGCACCTGAATTGTTGGGTTGCAGTCACATGACCCAGATGACGTGCGAAATTCCAATAGGGGGCAGGAAGTGATTTGCTCTGGTTCAAAATGGATGACAGCGGATACGCTAATGCCTTAAATAGTCTGGCACAGATGAGATATTGGAGGCAATTGACATAAACTATCTGGTGCTGCAGACCTGGTATTACAAGGCGAGCCAGATGAAACCTTTCAAAAGCCTCGAAGCCTACAACTATTTTGTTTCAGGTTGAGTCAACCATTTAAGATCCAAAGAAGCCTGAAATTGCTGTTGCCTTGATTCTGCCTGGGTGAGTAGAGAGTTGTGCTATTTTAAGTAATTAGCCTATGATAACAACACTACAGCTAACAACGTTATTTCTATGTGTTTAAATTTACTTGTAAATTATTTATTTGGCTTCTGTAAACCCAAATTCGTGCTGGAGTTGTACGTATATGTTGATGTTGAGTCATACTGCATTTCTCCAAAGTAGGTCAACCAATCGCAGATATCTACAGAAATCCCATTAAAAACAATGCTTGTCTGTCTAAGTAATTGTCCGATAAAATATCTGCAAATATGATTTAATAAACAATACCATCTCTACTGTTAGAAAGTGGTCGCTGCAAACTCTTGCATTGTCCTTTTCTGCACCTCCTGTTTTAAGCCGTAGATTGTTGATCCACTTTTGTGGATCACACTACTTTGGGAACACAAGAAAAATGTTTATCTTTCTCCTGATTAAAGCGGTTGCAACAACCGTACACAGCACAGAATTTTGGCATTTTGGCGCTGAATCAACAGAAGGAAACTGGGTTGTGTATAGCTGCATTTACTTCCTGCTCCCCATCTGCATTTCGTGACTTCGACACTACGTCATCTGAAACCCAGCAATATAATAACCTACCAAATGTTGCATGCAAATTAGAGTTTCCCAATTCCAACAGGAAAACAGAATTCAAGAATGTGAATCTGAAGATTTTTTTGACTTCCTATTTCCTAAGTACAGTAGAAGTAGTGTTGTTCAAGGTGGATGCTGTGTTAGAATAAAGACATGGAGGCTAAATATTCTGACATCTAAAAAGCTCACAGAACAACATTGTTTAGAATCCTTGGAGAACCAGTGGCAAGCAATAAGGTTATGGCTTATATGGTTTTTAAGTTTGTGTTGACACTCTCAAGTCAAAGAAAGAAAATATGATTTTATTTATTATTAACCTATTCACTACTTTTAAAAGGGAACTGATGCTGGAATTAAAATTGTGACAGTTAAAAAAATTTTATTCTTATTGATTCAATGTTGTGTTTACTCAACAAAGAACTGTACTTTTTTTCTTTATACCACAACACTGAACAAGAGAGATAAAGAGATGTGATTCATGGAATGACACAGATCCACAGCACAGACCGATAAAGAAATCTTCAGCAGAATCAACAGATTGACACATTCCTCTGCAGAGCATTTATGCTGTCTGTCATTTTGCCAAGGCCACTAACACAGAGAGGGATGGCTGTTTCCAGGCAACTGGGCCGTAAGCATCAGTAGCCTGTATCCAAGTCTAACCACCATTAGCCAATCACAAGCCTCAATTTCCACTTTAGCCAATCATGGCTGGTGTCAAGCAGCTGCTGTTCAACAGGGCACAATTATCACATCCAGCTAACTCATTATACACCTGACTGTCTAGTTACGGCTAGCAGATCTAAGTACTTACAACTCTCAACAGAGTACCTCTAAAGGTGCTACGAGAATAAATTAATCTGTGTATGAAGAATTAAACCTTTTTCTACAGTATTTAAGCACCAATATTTTTGTGCAAAACAAGAATATTTTAACCCTGTTTTTAAGCTGTTATTTTAAATTATTAAAATCTTTTCAATTAGATGGAACATATTTTTACAAAATGAATATCCAACAGCGCTGCAAGATATTACAAACACACGAAGTTGTGATATTATTGCTGAATATTATTAAGACAATACTAATAGTGATTAACTCACATTTTACCCAACTTTCTCTTTTTTCCATCATCACACTGACCCCATGACTTCCTTGAGCTTTCTTATTTTTGTCACTAAAATCTTTAACAGATGTGAACCAAATTAAGCAGAAAAGTTCATCCAACTTGACAAATATATTAAAGGCAAACAGAGTTTTAATGCTTGGAATCTGAAATAATATAGCCACCAAATATTGCATCCTAGGAGCTTTTACATTTAGGATACTGGATACATTGAAACTGTGTTAACATTTGCAATTCGATATATTGTGCAGCTCGAATATACAATAATATCTCGACTGCAGCCTGAGGTAAAGTCTGTCTAGATCTGAAAGATTTAAACACAAGTCCCTAAGAGCAAAATGTCACTTTCCACAGTCTTTGTTTGTGTTTATGTGCATGTCACCCAATGATAAGTGTTACATGTTGTGTATTTGAACCAGTTTGTGTCACCACAGTTACTTTCTTCCCCACTCTCTAGTAGATACAAACATCAGCCATTCACTTTGACAGACATAAGTTTGGGCAGGGCAATCTGTTATCCTAACTGTGGCTGACATTTCCTGTGATGCTCAGTTCTCTCTTTGTGTTTGATCCTGTAGGTACAGAGGAAGTAGAACCTACAGGGATAACTCATCTGCTTTTTCTCATTCTCTCTGTCTCTTATCTTCACCATTGCTGTATAACAATACAAATATTACAAGTACAAAGGTTGCAGAATATGTTTGTAACTGCATTGTTCCTCCATTCTCTGAAAAGATTTTCAAGGTTTACTCTGAATAGACTCCTCAAGGACTCTAGTGAAATGGTACAGAGATATTTTGAACTAAAAAACTCATAACAGTACAAAGTTATAGAACAGAAAAAGTAGAAATCCACACTTATTAGAGAAGTTGAATGATTTAAGTGTGTAAGAATAAATTATAGACCTATGACAGACCTATTAGGACAGGGTTGAAAACACTGTTTTAGACACAGAAAGAAAAATCATATGAGACTAAATTTACATGGGCCTTGCCAAGGTGTGTGTGTGTGTGTGTGTGTGTGTGTGTGTTCGTGTAGACTCTTAGTGTGTGAGCTCCTGTGCCTCTGGGGTTTATAGACAGAAGCCACAGGACTCATAAAAACAGATAAGTGTTGTGTCAATAGTCCAAACTGAGGTCATTAATCTAAGCAGAACAAGAGCACAGACTTTTCTACTGTAACCATGATAAATGCTGAGAGGGTGGACTGCAGCTGTAGATTAAATCTGCTATCCATTACCCTACTTCTGTGATTGGCTATGCCAATCACAGAAGTACAGTCCCATCAAACTATTGCCCATCTGCCTTTTGTTTCAATGTTGTATGAAGGCGGGATGCAACAGTAACATAGCATTTACAATATCAGCTTTTAATACATTTGACATTGTAACATACATAATTTGTCTGCCACTGATTTTTTGAGCGTTGCCATTGAGTGCTGCAACTTTCACATACCATATATACGGCACGTGAACCACTCCTACACAATCAATACAACTGCAACTTAAACACTGTAGCAATGACCCAATAATAACATTGCTGAATCTCACAGTACACTGAGCACTATAAGGAAACTCAGGGAAACTGATGGAATCCCTTACTGCTTGATTAGCCTAGCTAATAATCGCCTGACCCGTTGGTGGCACTCATAGAGCATTGAAATTTTATTCCCAGACGGTCTGTTGATCTGTTTTTATGAGAAAAATATAATTAAATGATACAGCGATGCCACAGTAACATACCCACTCACAACAAAGCAGAACATTGTGAATTACACACCACTAATCTCAACATACATATGCCTTTCAGAAAGGGAACACATCAAAAGCAGACAAACTTCCTTCAAACATGTGACAAGAGGTGACAAGAGGTGATGCTTCATTAAACCCACTTCATTTCCTTATGTTTAGGAGGGAGGAATAAAATACATAGAATCACAGTTATCATCACAACATCAGATGTGCAACCTCACAACTGCAAGGGGCTGCCTGGATGCAATAGTAAGGAGATTAATATGTTTCAAGTGGGATGCATTCACACGAAGCATTCCAATAATACATTTGGCCAGTTAGTTACTTCCTTTGATGCCCATGACTTATTTAGATTGTAGCAGCAGAGATGGAGAGTGGTAGAAGTATCTTGATGAGAAAATAAGAAAGACAGATTACTGGTTGTAAACTGAATATAGTTTAATGTTTTCTTAATGTCACGCAGCCCTAGTTTATACCCACCTAACACATGTTTTAAATACAGCATACATGTCAAGATAAAAAAAAAAACAGTGTGACACCAGCTTTACAGTCACCATACAGTAGATTCTGCCAGAGCCTAAAATGCTTCATCGCGTATGGATCCAAGAATGGTCATGTCATATTAAAATAAAAATATGTCATATCAAAATAAAGTTAAAGTACTGCATCTATTCATGCTATTTATATCCATCAGGGCTTGTATTCTCATTTGCAAAAACCAACTCTCAGCATTTCAAATGTCTGGCAGTGATAGCACAGTTGGTTGCACACTTAGATTCAGGAAACACACTTCTGATTACATAGTAAGTATTTTCATATTCTGACAACTGCCATGACTAGTAGTGATAGTGATGCACTGATATGATAATTTTGGCCGATATTGATAACCGACATTAATATTCCAGGTCATGGCTGATAACTGATATTTACCGATATTATATATATTTCTCAATCTTTTTGACTCAATAGTCCGACAGATGTAAGACATATATTGAAGTAAATGTAAAATGGGGACACTATCAATAATTGTTTAGGCGTGTAAGTCTGGTCAGCTTGGTGTAAGGAAACCCAGGTGTGTGTGACCGTTGTATAAAGATGTCCCTCAAGGCTAGCATGTTACTCTCCCAGCAGCTGCAGTTTCTCGATAAGAGTCACACATACACACTGACATATTCCCACACAGATATTTCTGTAACATGGCAACTATTTAAAAGCTAGAGGATAAATCTAGATGAAACAAGGCAGTTTCCTATGAACACATTTTGCCCAATCTCTGAAAAATCCTCCATCAGGCAAGGTTGGCTCTCCTGCCAAGGTCACCTCGAATCCATTTAACTATCAGCACAGTCCAGTTTTATGTGTAAAGTCCCGGTGATCATAATGCAAGTAGACTCAGTGTGTGACTAAGGAAGTGATGGGAAAACAGCTGAGGGAGGATCTGCTGGGTAATACAAAGAAACTGTGAGTCACACAAAACAAAGCAAATAAAAGATGACGGTAGTAAATATAGGAAATGCATATTAGGAAATGAAAATGACATGAAAGATAGAATAAAAGCGTAACAAAGAAAGAAGTACTATTGGTTCTTTTCATGTCTGTCCAAAGTGTATCATAAAAAATGCAAAAGAGTTAAAAGATTATACTCATGCAATTGAGACATGCTAAAGTGTTGAATGTTTTCTGCTTACTTAGTAGGTGTTGCTGCTAAAAAAATAAAACAGCAAGAATGGCACCAGAGAAGTTCTAGCATAAATATATTCTTCCTTAATACAACACAATCACCCAGTTTCAAATCATCTGCTTTACTCAGTTGTTTTTAAAGTTGATGCAATATTTGAATTTACTAACTTTTCTTGGATGTTTAGTTATACAGATATCAGCATAAAACAACCTGCTTACAGTCTCCTCCTTACTTATCATTCTGTTTACCAGACACCAACTCATTCAGCGCACAAGATACAAAAACAAACAAGCTATCAACGAGTCAAAATGCAACAAAAGCCCACACATTGCATTCTGTTGTCAGTTTGATTGAACCTATAAACAGAGTTTACAAGTTAGAGAAGAGCAAGCCTAAACTTGACATTGAACCTGCTTAACATTTTCCCTGTTGCACAAATGTAATATAGGTAATTAGTAGGGATGAACAATATATTGGCATTAACATCAGTATCAGCTGATGTTGGTCATTTTTTACATATCAGTATCGGTCTGATAAGTAAAACTGGGCTGATATTAATAACCAATGTTAATTTCCATCTTGTTGCCATCTGTGTAAGTGTTTCAGGAGGGGTAGTGGAGAAGAGAGGGTTGGTGTTGACCATGTGGTTTTTGTTTGGGCATGTGACAGTCATAATGATGCAGCGCATAATTGTGGGGGGTTTAACTGAAATAGAGAAGCATCGTCAGTGGTGGGGTCATTTTTTTATTTATTTCACTGTATATATAATATTATATATTATATATAATATTATATATTATATATAATATCGGTTATCATCCATAACAGCAATTATAATACCAGATATCGATATCAGCCCAGACTTTCATATCAGTGCATACCTAGTAATTAGGCCTACTTCTGGTATTGGACCATTGCAATTAATTTTTAGATGTACTGAGTAATTGGCTGGTAATTGGAATCAGATAATTTTCAGCTTGATTGGCCCTGATCAGTGATCAGCTGATCTAAAACTAAGGAATACTATCTATTGTCCAATCAGTGAATGCACCAAGCCAAAGCACTACCAAATTGTGCTAACAACACTCTTCGGCATGAATGCTATTACTGACAAAAGCATATTTCAAGTTAGCTATTTTCAGAATTCGTGAGGACTTCAAAAATAAAGTCAGAGCAATCAAAAACATGTAGGAAGCTATTTAAAATTAAACTAATTTGTAAGACATATATATGTCTGTGGTTGGTTCAGATGGTGAGAGAGTGAAAGAATGACAGGACTTTCAGCAGATAACAGGAAGGCTGAACTGAAGCAGTGCTTTGTTTTATCCTTTTGTGTTTTCACTCAAAAGTACTTTTTTTTTGAAATCTTATAGTAAAGGTAAAGATCTACACATAGTAGTGCCTCAACATTTTATAACGCAGGCCATAAAGGTCAAGTTGAAGGTAGCTGTAGACCACGAAATTATTTATGTATTTAGTGCATATATTTAAAAAATGCCAAATTTGTTACATTAGGATTGTTTTTTGTATTATTTAACTAGGTCAACAATAAAATAAACATGAAATACTTTATTGAAACAAATAAAGCTGTCGGTTTTTTGTAGATAATGACTGCAAATAATTATAGAACCAAAACATAAAAATTATCTCATATATTTGCCTTATGAAAAGGAGGGCATACAGTTTCCTCATTTTTGGGTCAACTGTTTCTTGGTCATAACAGTAGAACATGGTAAATTGTACTTTTGAGAAAAAGTTGCTGGATATTAGTGATTCTATTTACTATCAAAATAAAATCACAGCAAAAAGCAGGATTAGTAAGTGATGAGCACTTTGTGTTATAACTAACATTTTTCATTTGAGAAAGATTTTAATTTGTGAAAATCTTTCACTAAAAAAAATACTTCTAAAATGTTTCCACCAGCATCAAACACAGAATTTAACATTCTTGAATCATGGCTGAGTCCAAATGCCATAAATGGCCAACTGAGCCACACCTTGGAAACCCCTGCTCCAAGGAATTCACAGGCAAACTGCTTCTTTAGTAATCCTAATAATGCTAATTCCTTAATTTGGATGCTAAGGACATCTTAAAATACCATCATAGTCATCATTTTGTTTTTATTTTAAAAAAATAGTAAAACCCTGTTTCAGCATGACACTGTCACTTCTGCTGCTAATATAAACTACTTATGACCAGCCATAGCAGCAAGGCTTGAAAGAATTAAATATTGCTGTTTTGTCTATTATTATATTTTAAAAAAGAAATTGAAACCTACAAAAATTCATGTCCTCAAGTAAAAGCTTTATGAAACCAAAGATCATAAATTGACAACATTTTGATTAGCGTATCTCTAAATTGGATTGTCCAACAATGAAATCATATCAGGTCAACCCAAACTAAAAGTTTTACCAAATTAGGGAACACCATATACTGGTAAGCACTATAAACAGACTCATTTTTGAACAGTTGTGACAGTTAACATTTGACTTTGATATTGTTTTCAATACACACAGAAACTCATCTGGGCCATCAGCATAAACAAAGGCAAAGTGAATAATGGATGCTGAAGAAAGTAGTACCATCAATTTTTAATTCAGTTTTGCAGGCCATCTCTCTGCATTGAAGTTCTGTTTCCGTTTTTGCATTGCAATGTTAACTCTTAACTCAAATGATCCGTCACACTGCCCATTTTACCTTTACCATCCTGGCAAGCAGGAAGGAATCCAATACTTAACGTTATTAGATTAGGAGCAATTTCCTGACTTAATCTGATTAGGTGGGCACTGACCTTGGGGTGCTTCAGTGTCATATCATTAACATGATTTACAAGAGCAGGAAGTACCTCGTTTACTTTTTCCACCAAAACAATAAAAGATTTTAAAAAATGCAAAACTATTTAGCACATTAGAAATATTCCAACCACATATTTGTACATGCAAGTCTAGGCAGGTATAAAAAATGGGCATGAATATTTCATTCTTAACCACAACCACCATTCCTTAAAGAAAAAGTCTGCTATAAATATAACATAAATAAAAACTGTCGAGTTTACTGAGAATGTAAGCTTTTGATTAGAAATTAGTGTCTCATCTGCCCTTTGCTGACCCAGAAGCTTCATGATCTTCCTTCTCTTTAAAGACCTAATAAATGTTATTGTAAACCTGGGCAGTGCGGTATGTGCTCTAAAGATGGTGTTTAGGAAGCATATGAGCCACATGGCTTGTTTCTGAGCATGCTGTGCAGAATATGCATGTGTGTGATATTTTGTGTAAAGTGTGTATGTGTGTGATGCATGAAATAGCCACTCACTAAATTTGTTTATAAAGAGAGGCAGACAGGATCTAACATCAGTGAGCACTTGGGGATTGAATTCCCACTCAACACATTCATAAAATCACCAAAAACTCATGGCTGAATCGTGCAGCGGTATCAGAGAGATAGATCTGTATGTGTGTATGTCTGACCAATGACCCTTCCTGAAAAACTTCCTAAAGCCCTGCAGCAAATCAAACCTAAATATTGTTGGGGGGGTTTTCCTGGTGCATGGGTCCTATCCCCGGATTTACACTGCATGCGCCTCTGCTGCACTCCGCTCCGTTGCGCACTTCGCTGGCGGAGCCGTTCCTGACCACCCTGATTTACACTGCATGCAACTCCACTGAGCTGTGAACCCCAGAGGTGCTCCAAGAAGCATTCAAGGGAAATGACAGATCATGCCATAAAGCCAGTGATAAAAAGGATGAGTGGTGTTATATAAAATACTATAGTTCTCAACTTACAAAATTAATCTTCTTCCATTCATTGCTCTCTCACTTCATTTGCCTTGATCACACTCCTGCGACTTGAGTGAGAAAACTTGGTTTCAGAATTAAATCCATGTTTTGTGTGTATTCATCGCCATAAATGATACATGCTAACAACATGTATGTATAAGTATACCCACGTATTCATTAATAAATCTAGTATTTCAAGTAAATGTAGTCTGTCTTGGTGAAATTGAAAATACGGATGCTGTGCTCATGCATTTTCCTGTTGGAGCTGTGTGATCTTTGAAGACTGACTCCGCACTTACTCCAGCGTTCGGCAAAAACAGAATCGGTTCTAATTTTATAGATGGCGATGCAGAGGGGCTGCACACAGCACTGCCATGTGCAGCCATGTGGAGGCAAAGTAAATGCTATCATTGACTATAATGGGTTTATATTTACTGCAGAGCCCGTTCCGTGGCAGAGCAGAGACGAAAGCAATCTAAATTGGGGGTAATCCTGGAGGATCAGGTCTGCCCCTTAATAATGGGGGATATGGACATAAACATGAGCTGATATCCAGCACATACAGTTAAGCCCAAAATTATGTATACTCCTTGCAGACTTAGATTTTAAATTATTTTCATTCAACCAAGAAGCTTGTTTCTGATAAGATCAGGCATCTCCCAAAAGCTAGCAAAACAATGTAAAAGGAGTATCAGTTTTAAAGAACAAAAATACCAGTTTCTCTATTCAACAAATCAAAAACCATTATTTCTGAAATTATTTATACCCTTCATGATAATTAATGGAAAATATTTATTGCCACTACAATAAATATTTAGATATTGTGTAATATAAACATTACAGCGATCAAATGGACTAAATAGCAATTTTCTAGTCATACTCATTACTAAACGGGCTTTACACTATGGCCACATTCACCATTTGCACTTAGAAATTCACACATATTAATTTTCAGTCGAGCAAAAGGCTGTAAAAGAGAACACTGCTTTGGTCAAAATTCAATGACTAATATAAGTATATGAGCTTGTACCTGTATATACAAATTTCTCACTCATGAAAATAACCGTACTGAACCAGAGGCAACATCAGAAGCATCTTATCTGGACTAGGTAGGTACCAAAGAGATCAAAAGCTGGTTCAATGACCATGGTGTTACTATGCTTGATTGGCCAACAAACTGGCCTGACCTGAACCACACAGAGGATCTATGGAGTATTGTCGAGAGGAAAATGAGAGACACCAGACCCAACAATGCAGATAACCTGAAGGCTGCTATCAAAGCAACCCAAGCTTTTAAAACACCTCAGAAGCACCATAGGCTGATCGCCTCCATGCCAGGCTGCATTGATGCAGTAATTCATGCAAAAGGAGGACCAAGCAAATTCTGAAATAAGTGACATTTGACTTTTTCACGATATTAGATTTTTTTTTTTAGATGTACCTGTTTAAATGTACTGTTATGAGCTTGATCTGTATCTATATTTTCTCTGATTTTTTCTCATCCAAATTTTATTTTCTTTCTTTTTTCTGAATTCTCAGGAGAGACCAGCGTGAATTCACCAGAGACCATTATAATTCACAACATCACCAAGCCCCTTTAGTTAGATGTTCTGGCTTTATTGTGTTTGTAACCTGAATGTCTCGGGGACAAAATGAGGCTCAAATGTTTTCAGGCTCTTTCTGTGGCACCATGGTAACTGTAACAGAAAAGGTTGGACACAGCTCTCTGTCAACAAAAAGGTAGAGACATTAGGACTGAAATTTTTTTATTTTAAAACATATACAGTGCCCCTACCTCCACCACTGAATACTTTTATAATTTCACAATGCCATTAGCAGGCTGCAATAAAAGGAAATTCTTTAGAAAATAACAATACAACAATTTACCTCAATCCACAAAAACACTTTGTCACACAAGACCCCAAAAATAACTCTCCAATAATCATTTCATATTAAATGTCTGCTATTAATCTATCAGGGGAACAATACGCTTTTCTCAGCTCAATTGAGCTGCATATTAATAGGGTGATTAGGGGGCCTAATTATCAGATGGCACTGAAGACAAAATGCAAAACAGACACAAACAGCTGTTTCCGTCGAAAAACTGCTCAGGACTCATGTCTCTGTAATGATACAGCTGCTACTGAGACCATTTCTGCATATATCAACAAACATACCAAAACACAAACATGCTCGATTGTCATGACTTGACTGCAGATTACATTTGTTTCATACAATAATCACACAATGGGCAGAATATAAAATATGCGTCATACCTCAGGTCTGCATATTGTCACAGGCTTAGTGAAATGTGAAACAAGATAATCACCAAAGGTTCTGAAATGGTGATTTTAAGAAGAGTGGCACAAATCTTAATAAAATGAAGAAACATGTTGGTGAGATTTATGACCTGATCTCATGGTGTTTCTTTCAGTGTCTCACTCCACCACCTTTCCCTGATATGATCAAAATTTAAGAAAAACTGCCTTGCTAACCTGTCAATCCAGGAGATGTTCTGATCTTACTGCTGCCTCTAAGTGCCAGAGCAAATTTTTGAAGTTTCATGGGCATCAGGAGGGATATTCAACAGATTTCCCATCTCGCACACTGTTAATAATTCATCATTTAATATAAAGACAGACAGGCTGTCCGGGGGGGAACAATTGCTGTGAATTATTGATCTCCCTCCTCTGGTCACATGATTATAAGATGATGCAGGGTAAATAAGAGAATAAATAAATCTAGACTAATAATTTTCTGCCCCTGAACGGAAAACCCCCACTCATATAAGTTAAACCTAAATTACAGTTCTGACACATATGGAAAAGAGTGATAATATACAAGGAATCAAAATGTAGCTAACTGCTTTCTGACAGGCTCTTACTGTGCTTTCTTTTTTTCACATCTTTTTATACAAGTAAATGTAACATCTCAGAATAGAGGCTCCCTAAGGATTGAGCTTCCTTTCCTTCAATTATCACCAATGTCACCTTTCTTTTTCTTTCCCCATTTTCTTATATTCATTCTAGCATTCACTACCCTCACTCATTTCTAGTTCAAAGGCAGAATAGAATAAAATAAAGTAGCATTAAATCCTGAGAAATGACAAAAATACTGCCCTGAAAAACTATTCAGACTTGGTTACCTTTTGCATGTTACAACCACAAAATTCAATGTTTTTTTTAATTGTTTTTAATTTTAATTGATAGAGAAACGCAAATTAGTGGGTTTTGTTTAGGAATCTCAGAGAAAAGGCTTTTGAAATTGAAGTATAATTTTCCTTCAGGTGCTGACACCTGTAACATACCCAATAATCATCTGAGAGGCAATACAGCAATATAAAGAGGTAAAAAGAAAGCAATGTGATGCTATGGCATAACCATGTTTTTATGCCATGTTTTCAGTCTGAACCAAATTCTCTCCAGAGAAATAAGAAAGGACAGCACAATGCTAAATGGAAGGACTCTGTAGCACCTGACGGCACTCAGCTAATAACGAATAAAGAATAAATTCAACCGTCTACAGCCAACATGCTTCACGAGAAAATACAACTTTTTAATCAAAATAGATAAAGTGAGCTGAGAAATTTAAAAATAACATAAAGTCCAAGATAAGAAATGTAAAAACAAATGTCAGTTTTGTCCATTAATTAAGGTTTTCTAATATTATCAGTATGTTAGTAGAAAAAGTATTAAGTGGTTGTCCTTTTTTTACAGCAGTAGAAAAAATAAAAATACATAAGCATATGGTGCTCTTGTCATCACCCGTGGTTCACAATCACACCCACTCACTCTACATAGAGCAGCTACCTCTGTGAGCGTGAGTAGCTCTAAAAGCGTACATGTGAAAACCCATTCCACTGAGTTGTATGCGAGCATGGCAAAGAGCAAAGACCCACTAGATGTGAAAATACCGAACCAAAGACAAAAATAAAAGGTCATGAGTCTATATTTTTCTTTTTGTCTATCATTATCTCCTGCTTTGTGTTATTTTCTATTACCCATTCATCCAGTCTATTAAAACACAGATGTGATGTGAGTGTACATGACATCCAAATCTGCAAATTTATTTTCAGCACATTGCTTTAATTGCTACAATAAATTCACAAGATTCCATCCAGCAGAGGCTCCTGACCTGTTGGCTGGCAGCCAAAGCTGTCAATTAGGATTCTTAACATTTGATTAATGAAACAACTTATCTAATAACTGAGGTTACCTTACAGTTTACAGGCTCTGCAAGTGCTAAAACATGAATAATAATGAACAAAGACAGATCTCATTATATTCACATGCCTTCCATGCAAACAACTACTGAGATCACTGATGCTTCAAATATCTGATCCCAGCTGTGATTAATGGCATCCAGATCTACGAATCTATATTTGCATTTTTTGTTACCATTTACAGAATTGTGTTCTCATTGGAACAAAGAAAATACTTTATAGGAAAATGCTGTCTTTAAGGGTTTGTTTTCAACCTTCTGAATCTATGTCCTGCATTTTCTAAAATACAGAGATCAACAGCTATTTTGGTTAAAATTGAGAGAAAGTCAGAAATACTGAATGTGTGCAAACCTGAGTAGACACTTCACTTTAATTCTAAAAGTACACAAAATGAAGATGTGCTTCTAATATAACCCCTCTAATGAGCATATAGAGAATCTGTGCTGACACAGTGTGTCCACACTTAAATACAATATTATGGATGGGTTTAGGGAAAGTCCAGCCATATGTAGGTATATTTAGGTAAATGACATTCTGAAAGACTAGAGCTGCTCTACTGTATTTTACAATCTGCAGCACTGCACTAAAAACATCTCCATCATTTACAAATCTGTAAATACCAATTTTAAGCCAGATTCCTGCCAATACAGCCAGATGTTGTTCTAAAAGTTTTGAGTAGTGCCTTATCAGGTCAGGACCTGGAGTTGTTAGCGAGCACTGTTGGCTTGCAGCAAGAAGGTCCTAGGTTTAAATCACAACCTGAGATCCTTCTGCATGGAGTTTGCATGTTCTCTACATGCATACATGGCTTCTCTCCATGTATGCACATCTGTCCTGTGTGTTGCTCTATGATGGACTAATGACCTGTTCAGGGTTCAATGACAGCTGGAGATAGGCGCTAACCCCCCTTACACCCTGCAAGGACAAGGAGGCATAGAAATGGGTGGATACATTTTTCTCCATCTCTTTGAGCACTTCTGCACCTGCTGTGTTTGTGGCTGAACATAGTACAACTGCAATCTAATAGTCTACGCAAAATAGTTGAAAAAACATAGCCATTTGCACTTCTTTGTTAATTCAGTGAGAGAAGTGCAGACGTCCTGAATGTTTACATGAAGTGCTAACTGGGGACAGCCATGAATGCAGGAGACATCATGAGCCTTAGAAACCCTCATAGTTATGATTAGGAGGTGTAAAGGTTTATGATGGCCTCTACTCCTTTGAGTACCATTAACCTTTCCTTCACCTTTGTCCTTCACCCATCGCCTTTCCAGAATACACCACAACATGATCATTCTTTCATGTGTCCTCGTCTCAGCAACCTGCTCGTTTTGGTAGAATTCCCCACATCTAAAAAAAATGTCATTTTTTAAATAGTTAAATATTTAACATTAAGATCTTATCTAAACAAACACAATCCTTTTCTCCTCAGTTGCTCTTTCTCCTCCTCAACTTCATTCATGCACGATCTAATTCATCGATGAATAATGGATGGACAGACAGAAGACTTTCATCTGCCGAGGTTCTTTTTCTCTCACCATCTTTTTCTTGCAGGATGGCTATAGTGCTAATGCAGGGCAACATGTATTGGAGATGTGCCCAGAGACCTCCCACTCAGTCTGTCTGTCTGCTGTGCAAAGGATTTCGCTTCTTCTCTTTCAGTTTCTGTTCCTTTTTCCTGATCTACACTGATCCTTGACAAATGCTATCAATGTCCTATGCTTTTAAATGCATCCTTTATTTTTTTATAACCACCAAGGTAAACAGAAAGCCCAGAGTGTTCTCCATCTTTCTTCATTACACTCTTACTCAATACCTTTTTCATTGCTCATTACCTCAGTTCAATGAATCCCTGACCTTGGAATAGCAATCCTAGATTTGTATTGACCTGGATCCTGCTGAATCTTTTCCCTTTTAAGACTTCATTAAATGGTTATCATATAAGTCCAATAGCTTGAAACTGGCCTCAAAGCTGAAATGTACTTGCTTTCAAGCTACATAAGACAGCATTCTGTGGCATTAGACTGATTAATTTTCACTATATTTACTTAGGTGGCACCGTGATTAAGAACTACACATGGAACCAACCCCCACAAAAACCCACCAATTAGTGCTTGAGGTGAGCATGAGCAGCAGCTTGTCAAAGAACCTATCAATAATGCAGCTGGGTGGGAGACCCTGGCTGCCAAACTACTGTCCCACCACCCCCTCCTCTGCCTGTCTACCTGTCTGTCTGCATGTCCATATGTCCCCCTTCTAGTTCTGTTTTTTTATCTCACTGACTGGATGACTGCCTGAAAACCTGCCAGGATCTATCTGTATGTATCACAACAAAGATATATGTATATTTTGTCTCAGGGGCATGTGACACTGACATGCTAGGTTTAGAAAAATTGAAAATATATCTTTATTCATAATTCAACTGCAGATGCAAGCATGGCCCTGGTCTGTTTAGGTTGACTTGTGCACATCTCCAACTGGGCATATCAGGTTTTACTGGGCTCTTGGATGTACTAATGCAATTAGGAGCACCTTGGTTGTCTTAACATGTCATAAATGGATAAAATCCATTTTTGAAACAAAGAGTTAAAAATGACAAATTATGCATCAGTATGTCAAAAAATCTGTCTGAACAACAAACTTTAAGTATTTTGAAGCTCAACAAGAAAAAAAATTCTCACAAAAATCAGAATGTAATTTTCCACATGGGACGCAACAAGACTGCAACAAAGAACAAGAACAGTAATAACAGTGGCCGTTGAAATATGTATGTGTCCAGAATAACAATCCTGTCTGTATTACACAGGCAAGCACCTTTTCAACTAACCCCTCATCATGGGTGTGAAAACAGCAGACAAAATGGCATGCGAGCAAGCATCATGGACAGCCACATAACAAAACAGCTACTATGATTTGTATTCATTACTCATGCTGGTGCTTTGACTAGGCATGAAAGGTCCAGACACAAACACAAAAATATCCATTAGAAAACGGTTTAGATTGACACTTGGTCAAAGCGGCTGGGCTGTAGGTTGTGACTGACTTTTCTATGTAGAGTTTAAAGCTTGATAAATGGTGCCAAGTAGACACAGGCCAGGTACCAGTACCAGGTAAATCCAGTTATACCAGGAACTTTTTTAAGTAACACTTTCAAAAGCATGCAGCAAAATGTTCTATCATATCATTCCTACTGTTTAAAGTCTTTTCAAAATTAGATGGCAGAGAAAGTGACAAGAGTTTTCTCCCGTCGTGCAGAGTACAGAGTAATGCAGCACTTCTAATCCCTCACGTATTGCTATACACTGTTACTCGCTGAAAACTCTTCATCACACTTCCCTCTCTTACAAGTTAGACAAACTGGGATGTTTTGAAACATTTTTGGATGTGTAAAAAACACAGTCATGGCGTGGAAATTTAATTGACTCCCCCTATCATTTTTCATGAAATAACACTTAAGCAGCTGACTGCAGGCTTTCTAACAGATCAGATAAAAAAGATATAATATTTTATGTAGAAAGCGCTTGAAAAATAATTTTAAAAGGCATTTTTTCTATGTCTTTTGCATAAATCTGTATCCTAATATCAGATTAACCACGAATAAATATTATAGATAACATCATTAGCACTCTAACAATGAATACGTTATATTTTGGTGGCACTCGGAATAATAGCTTTGTTTTTCCACAGTTTTAAGTAAAACTAATCACATCATAGCATGATTTTGTTTTTTGGCAATTTTTGTGTTAATATCGTAATGCAAGGGTAATTTTACTCAAGATCATCATACTGGAACAATCTTACAATGCTATGCTCACTTGGCAGCGAGACAAGTGATTATAAGATTGTTTACCATTAGCATCCAGTTTATTTGTGTCTTATTAAAGCTTTAACAAGTCCAGTGAGTGGGAACTATACATCTACGGGAGGTGAGAGAACAAAAGCATGCCGCAGTGCAGCAAGCTTTGATGGCTTTGATGGAACAGGTGTTCAAGACAGAACAATGACCGCCTAGTTCTGAGGTTGGTTTGTTCTCACCTGATGAGTGATTTTATTCATCTGTACTTCCATCTGTCTGCATGGGAAAGTAACCCTTCCTGTTTGATTATTTTTGTTCTATCTTTAAAAATTATAACTTTCCTGGCACTGTGCTTCTTTGAGACACTAGGACGCTTTAAAAACTCAACAAAAATGTCAAGTTTGCTTGTTAAATATTCTCATTTTACAAATGTGCATCAGTGGATATGCAAAAATGTGGACATCATTGCATATTATCTGAATATCAAATGTTTGATTCTTAAAATAGAATGCCAAACAAGTTAATAATAATTTGAGGTATATTGTTTTGCTGGTTGTGGTTTGCACTGTCATTGATCATCGCATAATGAACCCTTCATCGACTGAAACATTATTTAAACAAAAGCTGGATATAGGTTGTGGTACTTTAATCCTGTGAAATGGTGGCGGTGCTCATGCA
Organism: Anableps anableps; assembly: GCA_014839685.1. Classification (NCBI taxonomy): domain Eukaryota; kingdom Metazoa; phylum Chordata; class Actinopteri; order Cyprinodontiformes; family Anablepidae; genus Anableps; species Anableps anableps. The sequence goes on along the minus strand of CM026070.1, from coordinate 19,308,070 downwards.
AGTACAAAACAACACCCTGGTATACCCATATAAAACACAAGTCACCTGAAGCTTCACATTTCCATCAGAACAAACAAGAACACAACTTCAGAGTCTAACATCAACTGAAAACCAAGAATCAGGGCAGCACTGCTGACAAAATCCACTGCACCTCCACTATATTGAAAACAAACATATGACTCACTCATTCACTCCAGTCAGGGTTGCTGGTTTGTCTGTGGTGTAACTCATTCACCCTTGATATTCTTGATATTAAGAGATTGTGATTGAAAGGAAAATACTTCAGCTTCTTCCCTAATAATAATGTTGCACCCCACTGTTGCAACATTGAGGATTGAGCTCACATTCACTGTGTATTAACCAGAACCATCAATAATAATCTAATCCACTGTTCAACAAAGCACCACAGCCCTGCATAGATAACATCAAAACAACGGACTGGCCATTAACAGGGTGGTGGTAGAAACAAAGACTCAGTGAATGAACAAATGAATGAAGTGCAAAATGAATGACTTCAATGCAAAAATACAACATAAATCTGAGCATTGCTCCAGATACTGTTTCACACTTTTACAGAACACAGATCCATTCTTAACGCTTTGTATCTAATATCATAGCACTTTTATCTCCGTAATAATCAGGCTAATTGAACAGGCATAACTCATTCCAACGGATAGAGAATGGGGTACCAGCTGCTCTCTGTTTTCCACTGGCACTCAGAACATAGACAGATGTGCTTTAATTAAAGCTATACATGGACCAAAGAAAATTGAGTCATTAAGAATACAACATGAGGGATAAATGATCATGAAGTAGTTTAAAACAAGATACTGTATCTTAATTATTGTAAATATATCTTAAATACAATGGTTAATAAGAACATTACTTGGATCTTTTCTGTCTTATATTCCAGCACAGGCTCACTACATTGAAGGTGCTCATTGTTTTCCTAACATTGTACATTCCCTCGTCTTCCAGTCTGTTAACAGTACAAGGAGACCTGGATAGAGGCTTTGAAATGTGCTTGTTAAGCACTCACCAACTACTGCACCGTTCACATCTTAATCAGGTCCAGCAGGGTGTCCGGTAAAGGAACAGTGTGGGTGGGCAAGTTGTTATAATTTAATAAACTGTCTCCCTCAGGCAAACGATACACGTTCTGAATATCAAAACACTGAAGCATGAAAAAAGGCAGAAAAAAAGAAGAAGAAAAAAATGGGAAGACAGACTCAAAGCGAATCCTCGTAATTAGGTACTGGAAACATAATAATTAGAAATATTTTATTGTAAAGATTTTGTTCATGTTTTTACTGTCAAATGCTTCAGTAAAGATAGATCATTATATTGTTACTGCACATGCATGGTGGTCTGTGTATCTATCTGTTGTACTGTGGTGAACTAGTGATGCATCCATGGTGTATCCTGCCTCCAATTACTGCCTCTCACACAACAACTGTTGTAGACACTCTCCTCCTAACAGACGGATGGATGGATGGATGGATGGATGGATGGACGGACGGATGGACGGATGGAAAGTGTTATCAAAAACAGGGCTCTTCACAATCAGAACTACAAGCCAATAGGCAAAAAACTAATATTAATCAAATCTTCTAACAAACTCTGCTTTGCATGCACACCATCTGGTTCTAAAACAAATTTGTTTCCAAACTCAATGAGCAATTTTGTTCAACAACTGTGGTTTCAGTATCAACAAAAATAAGTGGGATTATGATTTTCTTTTAATCAAGCAGGTCGCAGGTTTGCATTATATCGACCTCTAACAGTGGAAATTGTAGAACTTAATACAGTTATCATTAAACTGTTCAGGCAGCTTGCGTTTTGTTTAAACAACACAATTAGCTATACTAGTTCTGAAATCCAAGCAGAATCTTGATATTAATGTCAAAACTCCCATTTCTGCCACCGTCACTGCAAACTGGTTTGCTGCCACAATAAAAAAAAACATAGGGTGAAAGTATTAATAAAATCGACTGCTTTGCGCTACTTTAAATTTAATCTAATTTAACAGATGTGAAGAAAAAGTGCTCCAGTCAGCCTATATTTAATAACACCAGCTGATCTTATTTCTCTTATGAAAGGGGAAACAAACCAAGGCACAGGAGAACGTATTGCTTAGGGCTCAATAATGCTATTTGTTTCTGCCGTTGCTTCTATTACAGCCTCTCTGTTTCCCCTGACAATACCAAAACAAAGGACAATCTTAGGAGACAAATTTTATTTAACGCTGTTAATCCCATAATATAAGTACATTGTACGTTAATTTTGTCATTTTAGAATTACACTTGCACCCTGGTCTGTTTCAATAATCTGGCTTTTCTAGTTAATAAATAGGACTTATATATAGGTATTACAATGAATGTTTAAAGGAATTAAATTCACTAAAGTGAAAAAAAAAAATCCAAATGTTTAGCAAAAATAGATAAAATCAACTCCACTTCTATAAAGTGCAAAAGGCTGTATGTTAATCACTAATACTAATCAACAGCAAAAGACCCCTGAACACAAAGAATGCTACTGAGGATACTAATGTCTATGCAAATACATTCTGCGCAAAAGTGTGATATGAATATTAATCAGGTTGACTGAGCAAGGAAATTTGGAAATGTTAGAATAACTCTACTTGAAGACATTATATTTCTCTGCTGGCTGATTGATTTTGTCTCTTTTCAAAGGAAATGGTCCTGTATGTCATGCTAGACTGATAGAGATAGAACATTGACCTATGAGTACAGTTTATACACAGAACAGGAAACAGTCTATCATGCTCACTGAGCCTGCCCTGTAGCTCATAAAGGCACTAGTCCAAGGAAAGACAAGCCTCATATGTTATCATCAACAAATAAATTCTCTATTCAAGAAATAAATGCAGATTTTAATTTTAGGAAAGCAGACATGTAACAACAACATGCACACAAGTACTTTCTTGTCAATAGAAAATAAAATCATCAAAACATTTAAATCCCATGCCATCAAGAAATTTCCATTGATTTGCAATTTATAAAGCTGGCTCACACACCAGCTTTCACAGACAGCTCGCTCATCCACATGTTCAGTGTGAACTGTGACATCCACATGTTACATCTCACACTGCTCATGGAGAGTTACATCACCCTCCCATCCATATCAGGCCTGCACAGTGGGTGGAGCTGAAGCTCAATGAGGAAACTTCAAAAACTGAGCCAACCACATACTTTTATCTAAAACAGATAACAGAGCATGGCAGATGTCATGTTTGTGCTGTCACATGGAGGTCAAGTACTATTTTTTTCTCAACTGGCTCTGGACACACACTATCAGTCACAGGCGGTGCAGCCAAGTCGTCATAAAGTATGCTTCCACCCTGCAACTAAAGAAAGTTGTTTACCTCCACAAATGGCGATCTGAAATAAAAAGCAAATGGTTTGAATTCTTTCCCTCAGTACACATCACTTGCAGTCTAGTGCCACAGAGTAATTATAGCCAGTGCCCTTTCTTATCTTTGCCCTGGTAGCAGCAACACTCAGCAAAGTTGGCACTGAACCCAAGTTCTGTTGTGCCACTCTGGCCTGCAGTACATGGCTCGAAACAATTGAAGGTGTTTCAACAGTTATGCATGTATTTTTCACACAGACACATTCAGTTTTTCACCATTGCTGGAATTCAATAAACATTGAAACAAATTTAACCATTGCTTTATTAAACATCCAAAACTACCAGACAGCTGTTTTCTCTCTCATTGTGTGCTGTTATCTGTTCATTAAGCCAGTGAACAGTGAAAAGTGAAGGTAGTAAAGGGGACAGTAATGATATAATAATTGACTCTGGTCTTGTTGAGTCACACTGTGGAGAGTGTGGCAACAAGTTAGCAGTAATTTGAACCTATTTTTAGCAGATGAAGGGTTGTTATTCTGGGGATGCCCAAACAGGGTGCATATAAGTGTGTCTGAGAGTGTTTCTGTCCATCTGGGTGTCTGGGTTTGTTTATCCAAACAGTGAGGGTTCTTACCTTCTATGGATGGGGCTTGGTCCTGGGCCGCATACAGCATATCCTTGAAGGCCTGGTGAAGACATGAAAGTTAAAATGATGAATGGCTGCAGAAAACATAAAAGAACTAATGTTTGCTTAAAGTTTGCATCTCTGCATTTCAGTTAAGTTTTTTATTCACACACAAGAATGTCATCTTAAGGCTCTTGACAAGACAAACAGGTGAATTTATATCAATTTATAAACAACTGAATTCAGTCCAGATTCAATTCTAATCACTCCAGGTCACTCCAATACCATCCAATCATACAGACAGATTCAGATCCCACAAAATTCATACCAAAATTATGCAGCCACATTCAATAGATCATTTAATAACTATCGGTAAGAAGGTTTTCAATCATTAGTGGGGGGGTTTTCTGCTGTTCCATTTGAAAGACTACCATAAAAAATACAGATTTGCCTCAAGACATGTTTTAAATTTCTATGACACAAACAACCATCACTATGGACCAGCAGAGAATCTTTCATATGTGTTGTAACCAAAACCCTGTGACTGTTCACGGTGCACTCTGCCCACACTGTACACAGGAGTATTTAGAGTTGTGGGACATCTCAACTGGAAAAACCGCTGCTGTAAGCAGCATGTATGAACAAGCAGTGAGTCTAGGCACATTTTAAAGGGTGCTTATAAGAGATACAATAAACCTGCAGCAAAAAGCTGGTAAAAAAAAAAAAACTTACTAATGGAAAGCTTTAGTTATCTTGGCTTTAAACATCTAAAAGCTTAAAAAGCAATTAATATATGTCCCCTCAAGCAGCCACTACTTCATGTTACAAAGACTTTAAAAATAAGATGCAAAAATATGCAGATCCATATGATAAACTTCTAGTGCTGGGCCAAAAATTAGGCTGAATTCTAAAAAAATCTGCTGTCATCTCTGTCTAGGATACTTGTGGGGGGGTTTTACAACAAAGCAGTGTGGGAGCACTGTGGGAAATCCTGTGTGGGCGGGAACCACTCATAAAGTGCATTAGGCTCATTGATAGCTGACACTAATGCCCCCCCCACAAAACAGGAGCAGAAGGCAACTCTGGTACTGGAGCGTTCACCAGGAGCTAAACATTTTGTTAAGTAGCATTTCATTTGGAGCATTGAAGCAGTCTGAATTCAAATTCAAATTCAAAAATATTTTACTGATCCCAAAGGAAAATTAAATGATGCTGTAACTCATATTAATCAAGGTTCTTCAAAGAGTCGTTGTACAAGTTGATGGCTGTGGGCAGGAAAGAGCTCCTGTAGCAGTCTGTATTACAGCGAATCTGATGAAGCCTCAGACTGAAGACACTATGTTGTTATAAAGCAGTCTCATGAAGAAGATGCTCAGGGTTGTTTGTAAGTTTCTTGATTTTATGAAAAATCCTTCTTTGTGGCATCATTTCCAGTGCTTACACAGTTGTCTCCAGGACAGAACCAGCCTTCTTTATCAGGTTGTTTAGTCTTTTTAAGTCCCTGGCTCTAATGCTGCTGCCCCAACAGATGATGGCAGAAGAGATTACACTCTCCACAACAGACTTATAGAAGACATCATAGGTTGGCAAAAGACTAGGAAACACCTGCCAACTGATAGAAAGGCAAGTCTGATATCTGACATAAATCTGCAGGACTAAGATGTATAGCATGGCTATGATAAGAAGTATGCTGAGAGTGGCTTTTGAGGTAGCTGATCTAATCAAGCAGACACTGCCATTTTTATTTGTGAAGCCTGTGGACAATGCCAAAGTCAATAATAACGGGAGTATCAACTTTGATGACCATGCAGTAATGTGGCACATTTATACCAAACACAAATACAACACAAGTACTAGGAACAAATCACCTCCTCAAAACTGAAGAATGGCTATCATAATGAATGTCTTTGAAACAAATCCTTGAAAAGCCACAATGTGTTGAATTTAAACTGACCAACACATCTCAGTGCCAGACAGCTATATAATCACAAGCAAGTGACCCTTTCTGGGCCTGAAGAGATCTGTGGCTCAAACAGAAAGCCAATGGATCACTTAAAACGGCAGTTCTGTGTCTAAGTGGATCTGTACATTAAGAGGAGTGGAGAGGATGGGAGGAGAGGCTGAAAAGAGGGGAGGAGGAGTGCAGAGGGCAGGTCTGGTAAGGGACCAGATGTCTTCCCAGTGGGGGAGGAACGACGAGGTGAGGATGGGAAGGAGGAGGGAGGTATAGAAAGGGGGGGCTCTCAGCAGTAGCCATGCAATGCCTGTTGTATACATAATGGTCACACTGTAGTATTTTGCATATGAATAACTCCTCTATTGCTCAGAATACATGATTTGTGTTGTTGTTACGATGCCTAAACCACAACACTCAGACTAATTAAGATAGAGGCAAGGTACAATGCTTGACCTTTGAACACACAACAAGCTATTGAACTCACATCCATGTTTCATTTAAATCAAGACAGTAATTTGGTTTTAAAACTGTAAACCGGAGTCATGCTCTCTCCTCCTCCTTGTTGGGTTTTCAGGAATGATTAGACTGAGGAGCCAAATGCATATATAGACCTTGTTCTCTCGCCCACACACAAACATACCTACATTTTTATTTCTTATGATTTTTTTTTTTTAGACTGTTCTGCACAGCTCGACAAAATACATGTATATTCAACAGTTGCCACATGTGGCTACTGTTTTCACTTCCATGTTGGATGTACAATGTAGAACAAAATTCACTGTTTAGAAGATTAAATAAACTGTATCATTATGAGATTTACTTTTAAAGGAAAAATACTTCTCATCAATATACATCTACTGTTTTTCTGGACAAACCTCTAGGGATGGAAGGACATGCACCTCCATAACAAACAGCTGCTTAGCATATAGGTTTATACCTACAATCCCACAGGATAAAGCACACACCTAATTATTCCATCGCTCAGTCACCTTGTCAATGTTTCCACGTTTAAATGAAGTGCCTCGCCAACTAAAAGCATTGTTTGCTAGAACACTCACTTTGCCGCATTTCTCTAATCTGCATGGAAACGGGCGGACCAATCTACCCAGACCACGTATGTTTTTTTACACACAATAGAGCACACAAAAAAATGGAGAAGAGTGAAAACTGGGCAGTGGGTTAATTAATGACAGCACACAAAAGACATAATCTCACCTAAAACTATATTCAGTCTGGATCTGAACAGCTTTAATAGTCCATCCAACCAAAAACACAGCTATGTGAACATGTGTCACTTTTCTGCATTGTGTGCTGGTAAAATAATAAAATAATAAAAATATGCTGTTGAGAGAATATGTTAGTGTTTCATTTAATACTGACAACTACACTACATTGCAGCAATTATGTTTTCTGCATGAGAATACAAATCGTTCTTGTATGCTTTCAGACACCCCATGTATATTCTGCTTTATAAAGAATAATTAATCTTTGCTGAATGATTGAGGATGACTCAGTTTATGTCTTTACTTGTTTTGAACTTATATACTGACTTTGGGGGTGCATCAGATTCTTCAATTAAGTTGCCCATGATCAGTGCACAGCAGCTATTGACCTGTTCCACCCACTCAGGTGCTGATGGTGTTTATAGGTCAGACAAAGACCAAAGGCTTCAAGGCTAAAACACATCCTTGGTCCACAGTCTTCCTCTTAGACTGGAGATAAACTTGAAGCATATGAACATGAGAGCATCTCTGTTATTTAAAGGGGAGGTATTATCCATTTTCCAGGCACATAGTGCCATTTCATAGCACAGTCAAGTAACTATGTTACCTTCAGTTGTTATGAAAATTTGACTTTACAATTTGACACCATGAAATCGACCCCAGTCTCTTTAAGAAGCTGCTGCTCTTTCCGACACTCCATCTTCAGCACTTCAGCACATCATCACAACAATGTTTCTCCATTAAGCAGTTTGCAAACGTTCTTAGGAGCGTTGGACTGAGAAGTTGTTCATATGATAAGTCCAGCAGATGCGCAGTTCCACCTGCTGTTTGCTAATTGCTACTGCTGCTAGTCTGGTGGAGCAAAATGGGGACAGGAGCTCTCTGTGAGGCGGAAGCTTGGCTGGAGACTCCAGCTCCGGAGAGGAGCTTTGTAGAAATAGGCAGCGATTTGTGAGAGCAAGTGTTTAGTCACCCCGAATGGCTGCCACGGGAGATTCAAGGATTTCTCAAACATGCATGAAATAATCAAGTCAACACTCTAGGTATGTTTGTAACATTATGACATGATATAAAGCTCAAAAAAGTTTATTTTACATAATCCCCCCTCCTACCTATTTACAACAAGAAAAAAGTCAAATATTTGTTTGCTAAAAAATGTGACTTCAGCTCTAAATGAGTGATTGAGTAGTATCTCTAGAGCACCCAATTCTTCACATTACGCATTAAATATACCTAAACCAGCCTGAACATTCATTTTATTACAGTATATGGACATATTTAGCTAAAATACAATAAAACTATAAATGTAAACATACAATTCTAACCACTTATGAACGCTAAGCCTAAGCATTGAAGACAGAAAAATATATATCATCATCCATCTCAGGTCAGTGAGTACTGTGGCAAATACTAGAGGTGTAAAATGGCTGGTATGGCCATGCATCTGTCCCCAAGCTCAGTGTGCTTCTCTATATACATGTAGTCACTACGAAGCCTTTGAGTGCGTCTGTGTAAATTAATAACTGTGTTAAATATAAATCTATTTTAGGAATAACCTTTCCCTGCTCCATTTGCTAATTATCTACTTTTTTTTCTTCCTTTACAGTTTTTCTGAAGATGTGTTTATCACACGAACATGGCAGCATATAATTTGCCTCAAGAAGGAGAGCTCTCCATGCCTACTGTAGGGACTTTCAAACTTAATATTAATATCCAGAGCATGTTACCAAAATAACACCACCACAGAGTTTCTGTTGGGTCTGGGGTGTAGGTTGCAGAGGATGACGAGAACAGGGTCTTTGTCTATAATTCATAGAGCTAAATGGAATTGAGCAGCATGTCTGCACCAAGGCTTCTCCTGTGAGAAGTAGGTTGTGAAAAATAACATGCTCCTCAAATCCTGTACATCCCTCAACAAAGAGCATGTGTATAAACAAGAATCTACTACATCTGCAGACATCGCTGACCAAACAGATTACACTGTTATAATTATAGACAATTATTACTGAATAAATGTAACAAATATTAATAATGTCTATATTAAATTTTTTAAAAAATGTATTTCCTGTTTTTTAAATTAAAATAAAAAAGATTATTGGAAGTATAAACTCCAAATTTTTAAAAAAAAAAAAAAAAAAAGAAAAAAAAAAAGAGTGCAAATCATGAGACTACCCCATAAATCAAATAGACAAACAGCAAAATTCAAGGTTTATTCCAAATATGTTGGATGTTCGTTGGAATCATGACATTCCACAATGAAACCATTTTTTCTGCATTATATCCATACAACCTCAACTAAATCATAGTGAGACTGAAAGTAATGGAAAAAAAAAGCCACCCAAAAATAGTAATTTTTGGGTGGCTTAGTAATAGTAATTTCAAAAAGGGGGGGGGGAAATCTGAAATAAAATGCTACTTATGTAGCAACCCCCCCCCAAAGAAAAAAAAAAAAAAGAAACTGCTTGCTCAAATACAATATATAAGGAATGACCCAAAAAAATGTGTTTGTAAAGTAGGTATTGATCTGGAATTCAGTTGGTAAAGAGGTTGAATAGTTAATTTCAGGTGTTTTAAATTCAGCTACCAACAATAAACCCTGAATGCTCCCTTTGGCTCTTAACCGCAGTCAATTCCCCCTCCATAAACAATAGGGCATCTCTTATCTTTCCCGTCTTTTATTGCTCTCAAGAAAAGGCTAAACTTCAAAAGTCATATATATTTAAGAAATACGTTAAGGTATTTTTTTTTTTTAATATATTTGATAATATCTAATATATTTCAGTTTCTTTGAAGACATTAAAAACATAATGCATCTTCGCCTATGCCCACATCCAGCAGGCATTTATTTTAAACAGCCTACAAGATGAATTTGACTGTACCTCATAGAGAAGATATTGTTTCCTCCACTCTGGGGTGATATGGGACGCAAGATGCTCCGCGAATTTCATTTTGCCGATACAAGTGTCTCTGAAAAGCTCTGTTAAATCCGAGAGCGTCTCTCCCCTTCCCCGTCGACGCGACTTTTGTTCTGTCAGGCAACTTGCTGGCTCAACATGCGGTGCGGAAGCGCACCTCTCTCCGCTCCTTCTCACTTCACTTTGGGCTCGTCCCGCTCAGTGCGCTCCGAGCGGATCCTGTCCCGCATGCTACTTCACGGGGACCAAGGCGATGACAGCGGCTGCTCTTTAACAGGTGGTCCGGCGGCACAATGTGAGGGTGGCTCAGTGACTTTGTTCAGTCCCTCCCTGGGCCGTTCTGGGGACATTGCTGACGGCCATGCACTGAACAGCACTGACGTGGCTGCGTCAGCAGGGCGCGCTCTGGCACCGGGCGCTGTTGGGACCTCCTGATAACTGTTGCTACTCCAGATATCTGCTCCTTCCTTTAATATTATTTGCTCGCTTATAGAGGCTTTCCATGCACGCTGCAGTCTGAAGAGCTGTCTGCAATACAAACAGAAATGAAGTTAATCTCTGCAGCTGATGCAGTTACGTTCTTCTCCAACTGATGCCCAGATAAGACGTCTGCGTAGATTTCTGTTATAGACCCTAATCAAGTGAATTAATATAACTAATTATTCAAGCATTAAAGCCAGTTCAAAACCTTACTGTCAAGTGAACAGATAATTTTACTAAGCATGAACTCTCTGGAGGATTAAATAAAAGATTTACTATATTTGTGCAACTTATTTTATCCTTTCATTTATCTTCTAAATGCTGAACTTCTCTAATAAATGTACATAAGAAGTAGCCATTATTTTCCTTTAAATACAGGAAATTCCAAGTATGGGCTTACAGAGAGTTGCATGCTCTTTTCCCTATAACTGACTCTAATTCTTCTACTTATGGATAAGACCTTAATGACAGAGTCCACTAACTTAGTTCAGTTTTGTTTGTAGCAACAAACTGGATGTTTGAGTTGTTTTGCTTGTTTATAGCCCATTATAAAGTTCTACAAAAACAGGATCATAAACAATGCCTACTTGTATCTTTTTAAAAGGTTTTCATCATGCTGCAAAACTGATTTTTGGCTTGTGCAGTAAAAAAAAACTTGAGGAAGAAGAAAAACAAATTACTGTAAAAAGCTGGGTTAGTCTGGATGACAGCATTTTTTGTTTCAGTTTTATTATACAGTCAGATTTAAACCCTTGCTCTAGTATTTTCTAACTTTATCTCTGATTTTGGAAAAAGTTACCAGCAAAGAAAAATTGTTTGAAGCAGGGTGGGCTATGAATTCATTTTCCTAGTGACTTCAAAATAAGTTAAATCACTGTAAGTATTTACCCCATGTAAATATTTACCTATTGTAAATAAATTTTATTGAATAAGAGGTTTCTTATATACAATGACATGAAAACGCGTTTGCCTATTTTAAGACTTCAGTTTTTGCTTTTTATTATGAATACAAGTTTCAGATCAACAGTTTTTATGAAATTTGATTTTTTACAAAAGTAACCTATGAATTCTGCTATGAATTTTGCTCTCCAGAACAACAGACTTCCATTAATTAGAAGATTAAATAAACTGTATCATTATGAGAATCAAAAGCAGCCCCAGACCACCACACCACAACCACATTTGATTGTAGATATGAATTTCTTTTTTTTATTGAAATAGTTTCTGCTTTAAACTGTCCCATGGATTCCATTTTTCCACAGTCTCTTTCTTTATGCAAAGTAAAAAGTAAATCTTTATTTAGCACTTATCAAGATATAAAATCACAAAGTGCTTCACAACCAACAATGCATAGAAAACAAGAGGAATTAATAAGAAGTGGATTTAAAAGATGTTTTTAACTGGCTTCTATAAGAGACCACAGAGTCCACCAGTCCCAAGTCCAAGGGTCGCCTATTGAACAGAACTCTCTGTCTCCTTTTGTTTTCATCTTAGTATGGGGAACCACCAGTAGGCCCTTGGGGAAGCTATAAACACATAGCTTTACTAAAGGCAAATTTAAATTGGAAAAAAATAAAAGACTACTGTGCTGAACAACCAAATGTAAGTTTAGGATAAAGAAGTATGGGTCATCAGTTCGGTGGATGTGAAATAACTTTACATCCCAGTTTTGTGTTTTCTGCCTGTGATGACTGACTAAACAGGTGGTATAAATCCACCTTTCCAACCTTAATGTTATAGAATCAAATTAAAGAGCTTACTATTTGACACTTTCAAAAGTTGTTGGAAAATGTATTTTGAATGAGAACAAATGCTGGTTAAAGAAAGTAGAATTTATTGGTGGTCTCTTAATGAACAGCAATCATAAAGAATTCAGAGCTAAGCTATACATTACATTATAGCTTATACATAAGCTATAAATCTTTTTTTTTTTTTTTTTTCACTTTTAGGAGGTCCCAAAGATAATTTTACTGATGAGAAAATAGAGAGGATTGTAACATGCAAAATAAGGAAGGACCATGCTGTTACAACTTTTGCATTTTGAATGATAAAGTCATCTTCTTACAAGAAAGACAAATTGGCTGTTTGAAAACATTTCTGGTCACTACAAACACAGACATTCATGGTGTGCAAACTAAAGGAGCCCTAGACTTCACCCTTATTAAGGTTACTACAGTTGGCGAGCTGTGACCAGCAAGCCTCTTCTGTGGCTAATAGCAGGCTCTATCCTAACCAACGGCCTGACTAATTAACCAGCAAATGTCAGCTTGTTAAGTTTGTGTAACTCTATTTAAAACAGACGAGCAAAAGGGTCTAATATTCTGAACAATGTACACTAAAAATTAATATTTTTCCTTAGGTCTATGTATCAAAATCAAAACTAATGTATTTTACATTTATAGCAGCTGTAAAAATGTATACTTTTCTGGTTTAAATAAAATCATTTAGATTATGTTATACATTTTTGTTTCAAATCTTCGTGGTAACACCCTGATACTGTGAAACAATGGTATTTTTACCTAAGGTTATAGTATCAAGAGAATCTGAAGCCTATAGACATTTATTAACTTTGTAAAATCTACTAAATGAACTATTTATTGTGCCTATGAACTATAAATAAATTTATATTATTATAAATGAATATAAAATAAATTAATTTGCGTCGCATATTTGTACGTGTTTTGAGAGGAACCTCAGTAGATTTTTAAACACTTTGACCAAACCCTTGCTGAACCAACAGCTCAGACAGGGATGGTTGTTCCAAATCACGAATTGCTCAGATATGCTTGTCCCAATAGCACCCTCTCCTGTACATATGAAGCTAAACCATTTCACCTCGGTGAACACTGAAAACACGAAAAAGACAACGTGAAAAAATTAATACCTTTACCGACTTTTGATAAATTATTTTCTCCACATTTGTAATAGCAGTTTTGATCTGAATATTGTCTAAGTTGGATAACATTTTTATAGAAAAGAAACGTCATAAATTACTTGGTAATATGGCTAATGGAAAATACTGGCGTTTAAACAGTTGAGTCTGACTAGCGGCTCAGTTCTTGCTAATATTTTAATATTAAAGTATAGTCTGTAGCGCCGTTTTAGACTTCCATACACGCTGTAGTTAATAAAATATAAAATACGTTTTAATTGTCTTACAAAATATTGTATCAGTAAACCTGTTCATGTATGTTACGAGGACAGATTGCTAACGTGGAGTTCGTAAAACTTTAGCATTTAGTTATATTTAACTATCGATTTTGTGTTTGTCTTTGTCTTCTTAACTTGACATATCCGTCCAAAACAGCATAGATCTCATATGATGTTTTTAATTATATTAATCTTACATATTTTCTTTAATTTTTACATTATTTTTAACGTTAATTTTCTTACCAACTGAACGTTTCGAAGTGGAACCAGAACTATTCTTAGCAACCGTTAGTGAAACACCGGCGGCGTTTAAAGGCAGTACCAGAGACGGACCAACAGCAGAAACAAATCCGACTGTTAGGGAATCTTGACGGATTAAATGGTAAATTATCGCTTAAATAGTTAACTGGGTTGTAGTTTGTAACCGAAGTGCGTCTCCTGTTAGCGCTTATCACACGGAACAACGGTCTTTGTCGTCTCAGTCGGTTCGTTGTCAACAATAACAATGGCCTCTGGTTCCCCGTCGTCCTCTCCGGACACTGCGACGGGCTCTGGTACGGATCCAGCCCGGCCCGATACGGGGGAGCCTCTCGGTGGAGCGGGCTCGGACTCTGATTCGGACTTAGGTTTGAGTAAGTTTGACTGCAGCGCCGTGGTGATGGGGGACCAGCTGGAGGGAGAGGAGCTGAAGCTAGAGTTTGAGTCTGCAGCCGACCGTGTGAAGGATCTGATACAGACAGCCAGCAGGGATCAGCTGCTTTACCTGTATGGCCGCTACAAACAGGTGAGTGGGTTAAACCAAACTGGATTTCAGTGGCGCCGAAAGGAGTGTGTTGGATATAGGTAGTGACACCGTGTGGCTTCAGGCAAAATGGCAAACTGCTTACAATGCCTCCCAGCAACATTCAAATATCCCTTGATTTTTTTTTTTTCTTCCCAACTTCATCCTTGAATACAAATATTATTTTTCCGTGTCTCAACTATTTCACAGCCTCTGAGATCTTCTCTCTTAGGGTTGCCCCGAATTTAGCTTCAGCCAACCTCCCATCAAGCACCAACTCTGACCAGCTTTCCTGCCCCTGCTGAATAAAAGCCTCCTCACAGCATGATGTTGCTGCCACCATGGTTCACCGTGGAGATGGTGTGTTTAGGCTGATAGTGTTAGTTTCCCATAAACACATAGTGTTTTGCATATAAGTTAAAAAGCTAAGCCGACTAGAGCAGTAGTTCCCAAAGTTGGAGTCACGAATGTAAGTCTAAGACCTTGAGGTCCTCTTCAGGAATTAATTACAATACCCTAAATACCAAAATGATTATGAGAAAGCATATTCATTTTAGAAATGTAAAAACAGGACTTGAAAACAATTGAAAACAACATGTTGGCCAATATACCGGCTGTTGATGCTGATTGTGTTCTCATTGTACCAGTTTTGAACTGACTTGGTGAAAATGCTTAAATGCTCAGCCAAGACGCAGAGTTTTGACCCTCTTACATTTTTATTTTGTGGGTCAGAAGCTGGAATGTTTGGGAACCACTGGACTAGAGCACCTTATTCCATATTTGCTGTGGTCCCTGCATGACTTGTGGTAAACAGATCTTATTCATGGCTTATTTTTAATAATGGTTATAATCTTGCCACTTTTCTGTAAGGCTAAAATCTTTGAAAAACACAATTAATAGTTGTTGTGACAAGTTAACGAAAAATCCCACCTTAGCTAGAGTTATGATGATCCACTCTCTGATACTTCTTTGATTAATGCTCTCCTTGTCTGGCCTGTCAGTTTAGGTGGATGAAAACCATGTTTCAGACCTTATATTTGTAAAAAAAAAAAAAAAATAAAAAAAAAATAAAAAAAAAAAAATGTAAACCATAGATCCTTTTCCTTCTGCTTCACAATCAGATACTACTTTTTGTTGGCTTATCACATAAAATTTACTGTAAAATACATAGCCGTTTGTGGTTATAGGAAATGTGTAAAACCTCAAAGAGAATAATTACTTTTGCAAGTGGAGTACATGTCGTCAGCAGTTTCCAGCTCTTTTGGAGGTTTGTCGATGAACTAGGCCCACATGTTTAGCTTACCTTTATGGTTCATCAGATATTACGCCAGTAAATTGTTTCTCCTCTTATTAACAGGTCAAAGTGGGAAAGTGCAATACATCAAAGCCTGGCTTCTTTGATTTTGAAGGACAGCGAAAATGGTATGTTGACTAAAGATTTAACAGCTCTAATTTTGTTCCAATTCAACACACAATATTCTGTTTTTATGTAAAATTAAATTTATATGGAAGTTTGCATTTGTGTTATGACAGGAAAAATATAGAAGAATAAATGCACTCATGTAACAATGAAACAACATTCTATGTTGCGGGCTCTTTTTATATTCTGATAGCAAAAACCTTTTTTTGGGGGGGTGGGCGTTGGTTAAGTCTGTTGTGAGGTTTGTTTTAACTTTTGAGTCTTCTCTTAAAACACCAAGCCAGTCCCAGATTTAGCTTCTAAAGTCGAGTCTGAATTGTGAGCAGAACTGTGTTATCATGACAGGCAAGCCTGGAAGCAGCTTGGAGACATGGAGCCGGAGCAAGCCATGCGAGAATACATTTCCCTTGTCAACGTGTTAGATCCTGAGGGCGCCACAAAGGTAAAAACAACCACCTCTGAACATTCAGAGGTGTTCATTTACAGTTTTCTGGATCTTGACATACCATGCAAATAAAAAGCAAATAATTAAAATTCATCAAGGACATGTATTTTATTCTAAGAGCAGAACCAATAATTTTATGTGACTTGTACATTTTCAGTGTTTAGATCTGTCTGTGTGTTTAATATATTGCCTTTATGTAAACCCTTCTTGATCCTTCATTACAACATTGTTAACCGTGTTTTGTATAAAACCTACTGAGTGGATGTAGTGTAGTGTATTTGCCAGCAGATGTCACTGTCAGATTGTAGTTTTCCATTCAGGCTTTTAGTGACCAATTCATTTTTTACATGCAGCATAAAAATATTATATGAACTACTTTTCTTTTCTTTCAGCACTAACTTTAAAACAAATCAACATAATTTAAACTGGTCTTACTTTGTCTGTCACCTTGGATGTAATTTTTCATTTCACACTGCATGATGTCATTCGACTGGCTGGAGTGTTATGCTGCCATAGACAGGTTGTCTTTTGGGACAGGAGAATACATATTTAGTCAGTGTGCCTATTAGTTTGTGATTGTTAGGATTAAAGTGCTGAAAATAATGACATACAATGAGTACAATACTGTGAAAAAGTATTTTTCTTCCTATAGATTTATTTTGTTTATGCTTCTTTGTCAAACTTACTGTTCTCAGATCATCAAACTACTTTTTATATTAGACAAAAATAACCATAGAAAATACATCAGGCAGTTTTCAAATTATGATTTTATTCATCCAGAGAAAAAAAACCATCCAATATTAAAAGTAAAACCCCCTAAACATAGTGAGTGGTTGTTTTACCGCTGGTGGAAATGACTGCCATCAAGTGCTTGAGCTATCTTGCAGTGAGTCTTTTGCATTGTTTTGGGGGAATTTGGCCCTCTTTTCGATGTAAAACTAGAGTTTTTTAAACATGAATGGCCTGTTTGAGGTCACACCAAAGCATCTTGATTGGTTTAAAGTATAAATAATTAACAGAGAAATATTCTTCATCAGCTTGGTTCTTAGTACATTTGGTTGACCCACAATACTGTCAGATGAAGCAAATACTGTAAACTCATAATTAACAAAATAACATCAGTTCCATTCTCATTATTATAGATATGTTTTATAAAAAACCCATTTGTCATTCATCACAACATCCACGTTTCAGCTCTCCTGGCAGTCATTCCCTTTTCCTGTCCTTCCAACAAAGCTTTAACACATTTTAATAAACCCATGCATTTATCTGTCTATAATTTTTTTGTGTATGTTCATTTCAAGCTGCTTTTGTCCAGTTGAAATAAAGCTAATGAGGTAGGAGTGAAATAACTAACAGAACATCTATTTTTTTTAGTAGTTTTTGCACATTCTAGAAGTGGATAACCATCTTTCTGCATCAAAAAGTCATGATCTTTCAAACAAGTTCCTGAAGGAACATCATAAAACAGTAGGCCAGAATGATATTATTGAGTTTAGCCTAGTTTTCTTTTGTTTTTTGAATGATTATCAAATTCAAGAAGCAGTCTTTGAGCTTTCTATGATCTTTAATATGGTGCTCCATGATACACTGGTGATTTTTTTTTTTTTTTTTTTTTTTTTTTTTTTTTTTTTTTTTTTTTTTTTTTTATAAATCAAATAATGAAAGTAAGCATGGCAGTTTGGGCCAGAGTTGTTTGAATCTAACTTTAGTACATGTTCCAGTTACACTTAGACTCAGTCTCATTTTACAGGTAACCATTTCTGGTTTGTTTATGTAGATACTGCAGTCAGGTATTTGTGTCTATGTTGAGCTGTAGGTTGTAACCATCTGTCACAGTCACACGGAGAAACTGACCTGCAACAGAGGAATTTACCCTGAGCAATGCTAAGTACAGGTCCTCTCTGTCTGCAGTTTCTTGTTTCCTATAGAGATTTTCTGTCTTTGTAAGAGTGAAAGCTTCCTGTCTTTGTAACTGAAGCTTTTGATTAATGATGCACCAATTAATCGATAATTTGCAGGTCAAATAGCAAAAACTTCCTTTTTTTTCCCTCTTTATTAAATGCATGAAAACCGAAAGCTTTTTCATCTGTACAGGGATTAACAAGCAGCATGTTCTTTGATGTACTTGGTTTTGAGTTTGATAAAAATCCAAAAAGGTGAGGGACATGTGCTTTGATGCATAAATTGGGATGTAGATGGTTCATTTTCTTTTAGATTCAAAATTAATACCTTCATTCAGAAAATTGCAGCACATATCAATGTTTCATTCATTCATTCAAGCCACATTTAAAAACATGCATAGAAGCCCATAGTTAGAAAAATCCTAATGTTTTCTCTGCTGAATGTATTTCTTAGTTGTGCCTCATAAACACTTCAAGGTGCAGAAATACAGTAAAGAAAGCTAATATAAAAATCACTGTAGGGGTTGCAATCTTGCTTCAGGAGAGTGTGATATCGAATAGGTCATGAAACTGACTATCTGTGTATAGAGCAGGTAGATGAAAATAGAAAAAAAGAGTGTCTCTACCATTCACTGCATGTTTTTGAAGGTCCAAATTTATTACCTGTTTGTTACACTTTGAAAACGAAGAAGAATGCCGTTAAAAACATTTTTTAGGTATAATTATGGCTGTAAACACTAGGAATAGTTCTAATGTTACAAATATTACAAACAGTACACCAGATGAATTGACAGAAGTCATTTTTCTTTCTTTCATCTTAAATGAAAGGAATAGTCGATTCTTCTCACGTTCTTTTTGACCTACTGTTGTGTTTAAAGTCTTTTTTTTTTCTTTTTATTGTCCACTAGCAATCTATGTCTGTGCCTCCAGATCATTTTTTCATTTTAACCCCTTCACCCTTTTTTCTCCATGTCCTTTACTTTTATTCATTTCTTCCTCTTTTATGTCCTTTTTTTAATAGTATCACTGTCCATCACAACTGAAACCCTGTCAAATTTCTCTTCAGTCATTCTGTGCGGGGAAAATACTTGCTGATTCGGCCTAACAGAGGACAACCAAGCAAAAGCTCATACCACCCACAGCTCCAAAAAAGAAAAAGAACCTGATTGCATTAGTGTTAACAAAGCGTCATGGCATGGCTGGAGCTATTCTTTTGGAGGCACGGTTAAATGGTGTAAGTAGGAGTGCATAGACAGAGGAGCAGGGGAGAGAATAATAGCCACAATTTGACCTCTGTTCCCCTCTCAATTGTTAAGCAGACACTGGCTTTATATTACATTATAAGGGTAGAGGACCAGGGCCGGTGCATCAGCGAATATTCTGAGTTTCTGAAGTGAATTAGTTTGTCCCAAAAGTGCACACATAGTTATTTTGCTCTCTCTCTCCCTTTTCTCTGAAATCAGATTTGTGCAGCTTCTTTTGTGAGTCAAGGTTGGTTAGTGAAGAATAGTCTAGGTAATAAATTCTTTGCTGAACTGGATGTACAATGGAATTATATGAAAACACAGATGATTAACAAGAGTCACAAACTGAGGAGTAGTGTATTTTATCATGTTTGCATTCATTTTGGTGCTTATTTATTGGAAATGAGGTCAGACCCACAACACAGGAGGTTCAGAGTATTTACAAAATTACATACAATTTTGTTAGTGAGAGGCTACATGTTAGAAGAATAGAATAAAATAAAATAGAATAGAAACATCCTTCATTGTCCCACAATGGGGAAATTTCTGTGCAACAGCAACAAGGTGGAGAATCAAAAAAATACTTTACAGAAAGGCAAAATTTCAACATGAATACTGTGTAGTTGTAGAAAAATATACTCCAGTCTAGAGGAATGTGCAACTGAGTTGGTTAATTAAAAATGTACAAGATGTGCATGTCTCTGAGCATTAAAAATGCAAACTATTTACAGTTAGTGAAAATAGAAAAATGGTAGAGTTGCACAGATACCAGCATGGGTATAAACACTTATTGATTTTGTTGGGAGCAATGATGGTTATAGAGTCTAACAACTGCTGGGAGGAGGGATCTCCTAAAACGCTCCTTAGTGCACCTTGGATGCAGCAGTCTGTCACTGAAGGAGCTCTCCAGCTCAGCAACAGCTTCATGCAGAGGGTGGGAGACTTTGTCCATCAGTGATGTTATTTTAGCCAGAGTCCTTCTATCTCCCACCACCTGCCATGGGTCAAAGGTCATCCTAACAGAGAGCTGGCCTTCCTGATGAGCTTACCTAACCGCTTCCTCTTAACTGTAGATAAGCTGCTGCTCCAACATACAGTCCCATAGAAGATGGCTGATGCCACTACAGAGTCAAAGAAGGTCTTCAGGAGCCCCCCCTCCCCTCCCCTCCCCTTGCACTCCAAAAGGCCTCAGCCTGCTCAGCAGCTGGAGTCAGCTCTGACCCTTCCTGGAAAGCGCATCAGTGTTATGAGTCCAGTCCAGTTTATTGTTCAGGTGAACACCCAGGTACTTATGAGAGTCCACAATCTCAATGTCCACTCCCTGGATGTTCACCGGTATCAGTGAAGTGGGTCTGCGTCTGTGGAAATCCACCGCCAGCTCCTTGGTTTTAGCAGCATAGATCAGGAGGTGGTTCCGCTGGCTCCAGTCCACAAAGTCCTGAGTCTGCTGTCTGTACTCTGGGTCATCCTCACCTGTGATGAGGCCGACTATGGCAGAGTCATCAGAGAACTTTCGCAGATGCCAGCGTGGGGAGGTGATGGGGAGTCTACAGTGTAAAGGGTGAAGAGGAACGGTGCCAGCACGGTTCTCTAAGGGACCCCAGTACTGCAGACCAGCCTGTTGGAGACACAGCCCTGTGTCCTCACATACAGTGGGTGGCCAGTGAGGTAGCCCAGTATCCACTGGGACATGTGGTGGTCCACTCCTGACAACTCCAGGTTGTCCCTCAGAAGTTCTGGCTGGATGGTGTTGGGGCATTCACGGTGAATAGATATGTTTGACTCTTTGTATTGAGTCAATACATAGCAGTAAGGACAAAACCTCTGTTCAAAGAGGGTGGAGACTTTGACTGTTGGTTTAAGCACAACTCAGATGTTAGTTTTTAAGACAAGTCGTCACTGCACTGTAAATTGGTAACTGTCTCTTACATCTGTGTTAAATACTAGATTTTAGTAAAAACTGACTCTAAGCTGGATTCAGATTTTTTTTTTTTTTTTTTGTTCCTGTACTGTTCTTACAGCAACGACGAGGAGCAGAAAGGAGAACAGGTTTCGGAGGAGCAGCAGTCAGCTCTTTATACCAGGAGGAAATGATAAGGTATTTAAATCAGAAGTAACACATACAACTAGGGATATACTGAGCACTTGACTGGTGACCAGTATATCACAATTTTAACAGAGTTAAAATGCACCACACCTAAGCACACGTTGTTGTCATCACTCCTGATTGTGGATGATATTGCTAAATGAAGAAGACTCTAACTTTGCTATTTTTACTATCAGTTTTTAATAATTAAGTCAGAAGAAGCATGGAGATGTAAGAAGTCATTTAAAAAGAAACTTAATTTTCTAACATATGGTATTCAGTCTCCAAAAGAAAGAAAGCAAGACTTTCAGCAGATTAAAGGAAGACTGAAGTTTTAATTCCAAAATTGCCAAGCTAATTGTTTTGAGGTTGGGAAATCTCAGAGTTGAGGTAAAGATCTACATATGAATAAAATTCACTCCCCACTCACCCAGTGTGACATCGCCTCTGCTCCCATTATATATAATTAATCACTGCTCATGACAGGAAGGCAGTTCATATTGTCTCATATTTTAGCATTCTTAAAGAGAATGCAAATTTGAAAACCAGAGATCAGTCTCAAAACTCTGATCGGTATATCTCTACAGTCACACAGCAGAACCTGCTCGTTTAATCTGATATGCTAAAAAGTATGTTTTCATTGCATAGAGATCTGTATTGCCTTGTGTGTAAGTGTTTCATCGGTCTTTATGGAGCCGTATCCCTATTTTTAATTCTCGGGTCAACTTAGTCATCTTGGCATTGTTAACCACTAGACTTGATGCTGTATTTGATTATATTCAACAGACGGTAACTGCAGTTGCAGGTCTGGAAATGTCACGCAGTTCTGATTTATGTTAATGAAACCCATTCTCCATTTACTCCTGCTTGGCAGACTCACTGAAGCTTGGAAACCCCCATCTTCATTTCAATGCAAAAAGAATTTTTTGGAGATGAAAATGAGATGTGTGAATCCTGCAGGTTTCCTCCTAAATGGTTGTACATGATTAGTATGCATATTTTCTGTAAGAAACGACCAGAGTCTTCCCTTTTTTTTTTTTTTTTTTTTTTTTTTTTTTTTTTAATTACACAATTAAACAGGCAGGGTTATGGAGATGCACCGAGTATAGCAGAGCGAGGTTGCTACAGAAAGCTTCCCAGAGCGATGTTCCCTTGGTGGTATCCAGTTGCAGTAAAAACTCACTGGGAACCCATCACAAGGATGACATTAACATGACACAAACACACCTGAGCAGACAGAATCATACACTTCATGCTGTATGTCCGTGTGATTGTCATCCGAAGTCATGCATAACCTCCCAGACGTGATAAACTCACTGCTCTGCTGCTCTTCAATTTCCTCTTTCTCACACATAAACAGCCTCCATATTAAACAGCTGAACACCTGTTAACCAGGCAGATTTAATTGCGCTGCTCACTCAACCTCTGCTCATGTGTGTGTGGAACGTTTATAGATGAAAACAAGATTGATTAGCAATATCCCTCAAGCGCTGAGCCGATCGGAGGGTTCGAATGCTGCATTTGTAATTGACCGACCACCTCCAAGATGGATTCCAATAAAAGCTGGAGGCTTTGTGTGGCGAGCTCTTTGCTGGAAGCCAAACCTTTGTTATTTCAGTTCTTATTGTTTCAGGTGCTTCCATCGAAGCTCAGGCTCGGTCGGGGTCTTATGAGAGAGCGAGATGAAAGATTGTGTGAGTGTACGTGTGCCTTTGATGGATTGTGTGGCTGTAATGCTGATCACTGAAACTCAGGCCAGGTAGATGAGTATTTTTAACCAGCGTGACCAGTTTGGCCTGATGGATGAAGGACATATCTGCCAGTACACCACACTGGACATAGACACATGTGTGAGCACATAATGTTCCTACACATGCACATACTAGGTACACAAACATGAAAAACCTTGGTGCTGCTGTGATGACAGAGTAGCCTGTGACCTTCCCAGCATGCTTTGCACTGTTGTGGATGTCATGTTGTTTTTAAGGCCCACATTAATCACTTTTTTGTATATGGCCTGTTGCTTTGTGTTTGTGTATTTAGATTCCTTTGTCCTATTGTGCTAAAAGTGATCATCCAAATAATTGTTTGTGTGTGTCCCTTCATTTGTGAGATAATGTTAATGCTTGTTTATAACCCAAAAGCTCCCTGCTGTGTGTGTCTGTCTGTGTGTGTGTGTGTGTGTGTGTGTGTGTGTGTGTGTGTGTGTTCTTAGTCGTCATTCATATATATGTGTCATGCCAGCCCCGTCCGACCATCAACTAAAGACTGATGACTCGGCCTATTGATTAGATGCCGGAGGAGACGGATGGTGGCCACGCATCAGGCAGGCTTCGGGGTCATGATGGCCATCAGACAAGGAAGTGGGCGTAGTCCAGCACAGGGCCTCATGAATAAACATAGCTGCAGTAATCAGGAGTATGTAAATGAATGTGGTGATACATAACCTTGCTCTGATAAAAGCGTGATGAGTTATTCATCATTCATCATGAGCAGATGAAAAAGAGGGAGCGAAGGAAAAAGAGAGACGTTGGGAGAAACTGAAGGAAAAGAAGTGTGGAACACTAAAAAAGACTGAACTAGTGAGAAAACGCTCCTTTATATCTGTTTTTCTCTTGCTTATAGAAAAGAGTAACATACTTAAAATTTAAATTCCTAGTTTAATCTCATTAATCTTCATTGTGGTGTTAAACTAATCTGAGCTACACAATATTAGAAAAATATTTTGCAATATTATTCATTAATATTTCAATACAAAAATTGTGATTAACATACATTTTGCAAAGTATTCTCTTTTTTTTCCCCACAATTACGATGTCCCTGCAACTCTTCCTAAGCTTTAGCATCTCCGTCATTAAGCTATAGATCAGTTGTGTTTATATAGGACAGTGAACATTTATCCAACTGGTCAAAGGATATTATTAGGCAGAGTTTGAATTCATGATGCTGGAAATATAAAAATTCACCAATATATTCATCCAAGTAATCCTTTGGAACAGCGATATAGCAAACATAGTAAGCTCTCTAATCACATGTCAAAAAAGTTGAAGCTGGATATTGACAAAATAATAGTTTTGTTTTTTGTTTTTTTTTTGGGGGGGGGTTAAATGGACACAGTACATTTGAAGAAAATGCTTGAGTTTTTGAAAGTTTATTACAGCTCTAGAGTATCTTATTTTAGGGTACTTTACTTTTGTATTTGCTTTCCAAACTTGTGGAAACACATGTTTCAGAATGTCATCTATGGTATGATCAGTTATGGGAGGATTTTTTTCCATTTATTTTTTGGTCAGGCAAAGGCATAAGTCATGTTCTGCATGCGTGACAACCTAAAATCTAAAATTAGAAACAAAATTAAGTTGGTTAATTTGAATTTCATTTTATAATTGTCTGACAACATGCTTTTCTCTATTATTTATGTATATATATATATATATATATATATGTAAACTGCAGTGTAGAAGGCCTTGGTTAATGTTAGCATTTTTACTATTTTTTGATATGACTCGCTATTTCGACTCAATATATTTTAACGCAAGTCGAGTTAATCGTGTTTGAAAAAAGCGTACAGAAAAGAGCTGTTCTGCTTTGAACGTCATATAATTTGACTATTGTTTCAGATGCTTTCTTTTATGTTGTTGTTTTATTTTTTGAGAGTGTTGTGCTGAGCGTGTTATTTCTTCATGTTGACACTAACAGTAGTTACAGTGTGGGTGAAGCTGGCTGGGCTCTCTGGAGCTTTACAGGCCCAAAGTAGCACAGGAAGAAAATTTCAAGAACAGAAACTGTGGGATTCGGATTGACTGAGTTACTGTGTAGGAGCAGTAAAAGTGTCAAATATGCAGGTTTTCTTTCAGACAATAGAGCACTAAATTCAATTAATTTGAATGGCTTGGATGAGTAAGAGGGAGGGGAAAGCGTAAAGCTCTAAATAAGATTTTGCGCCCCTCCCCTTTTACCCAACATCTCTCCCACCATCACCACACCGCCATAGCACTCCTTCGTGTCCCCAATGCAAGAAGGTGATTAGAGACAGAGAGATATAATTAGAGGTGGGATGGTGCCGCTTTGCGTGCCTCTGTCCCTTAGGGATGTGGCACGTGCGGCTGCCCCTCTGATATCAGGTGGTTCAGTAGCATATGTTGATAGTGTTAATTCCATGATGGTTCAACACTGGTGTCATTATTACTTTCACGGCGTATATTTGTATGACGTACAAACCAGAAAGGAAGGTTAAGTTCACTGACTGGCAGAAGGACGTTGAAGGATATTTTGAGCAGGGAGATAACTTCTGATGTTGATGGTTTCTACAAATGTAATTCTTGCAAGCTGTTAGCAACCTAAAAACAATGTAAGAATACAATCTAAGTCAAAACTTGGATTGAACAGTTTACCCACTAGCCTACAAAGAGTTAACACAATATATGATTGTTAATATTTTCCTGTGATGTTGTAACAAAAATGACAACAAAACTGTTTTTGTTTTTTCCTCCTGTCTTTTTCTCAGGGAAGAGGACAAAAACATCTTTGACTACTGCAGAGAAAATAACATCGAGCACATCAGGAATGCCATCAGCTCTCAGAAACTGGATGTCAATACCAAAGACGAAGAGGTACAGTGCGAAAATATATCTAAAGGCTGACGTAGTTTCCATGTGAGAGTTGCTTTAAATATACCATCCCCAGCAGATTACTTATTATTAGATTCTTATTTCAGAATATAGCTGTGCTGCTAAAGCCTCTTTTACCAATATGTTGCATATATGTATCCACAGTCAGACACTTGCTTGGATTTATTGTGAAGATATACTGGTCAATGAGTGGTAAATAATGCAGCTCCCTTTTAGTTGATACATAGTGGTTTCTGTACTCCCACATATACAAGGACAAATGATTAGGGTTGAAATTTCTAAAATTGCAGAAATTGCTGCTGTCATGGTCAGGTGTTTCCTGGACAGACCCTGAAATCCATCCATCTGCCTTTGATTCATTATCAGACAAGCCAACTAGCCCCCTGCCCTCTCTTCAATCACCGCCACTCTTCACAATAAACAGGCATTCAGCCGCTGAGTTCACAGTCAAAGGCCAGATGGTTGAGCCATCTCTGCTGAAAAGGCTTGTCTGGCCACAACTATTGTGCTATTCTTGTGCCTTGTTTTTCTGCCCACTAAACAGCAGAGGGCAGTGGTGATGTTTCACATCAGTTGAAGTGGTGTTAAGTGCAGGTTAAAAAAATAGGCTCTGCTTCACCACTTGTTTTGTGAGTGTGGAACCAAAACATCACCTGAGTTTGATTAGTTCTTGTAATAAATGTTAATGTTAAAGTTTCTGGTAGATTTTGAGCACATGCAAACAAATGGCTTAACTTTGTCTTTCATCTGAGAAGGTTTTGTAGTTATCATCAATCTGCTGCTATCCATACTGTATGTCACTGAATCAAAATCAGTGGATGTTTTTTTTAAAACAGTAAAAAATATTCCTGTAAGATGTGATAGTTAATATAGTTAAGACATGAAAACAGCAAAACACCTAACAAAACATAAAAAAAACTTTACTTTCCAAAACGTTATGATAATTTAAAATAGCGTAGAACTATAGAGTAATGCAGTGCTACCCCTGCCCCACCTGTTGCTGTGCATTGCTGGTCAGTTTGGTTAAAAAAAAGGCTGCTATACCTTCCTCATATAAAGACTTACTCAGTCATTTGGAAACTAATAGGAGCATCACCAATATAGCTTTTTAAACTGTAGCTTTTTAAAGCTACAGTTGGAGGGCACGTCTCATAAGATGACAAATGGCTTTAAATAAATGTAATTAGATTATATCACAATTTTTTTTATTAACATAATAAAATGGATATTTTTGCTCATGGTCATCATGCCTTGGCAATCTTAAACCACCCCATGCCTATAACAGTGAAGGGTTTGCTTCTGCTTTGTTTTCCTTTTCTGGTGTTTTGCCTTTGCCAGTTTTATTAACTGCTAATCTTCTTGTAGAGAAGTGCTTCTTTCTTGGAACATGTCCAACTCTTTGCATTAAGATAAAGAAGTTTTTCTTACTTAATCAGACAGTACTAAAAAAATACCCTCCCTGTGGTCCGAAGAGCACTAATTCAGCCATGATTTAGTGCTTTGTATCGTACCAGTTCAGCCTTCTACATGACATAATTAGGGTTTTATCGCTGCTGGACCTCAAAGCTAACATATTTTTGAGTTTGTATTCTCCTGTTTGAACCACAAAGCTCCGGTGTGCAGTGAAAATGCATGCAGCAGTCTGCAGCAGAGCACCTTAAAGAGAATGAGTGAGAATGAGAATGAGAAGGCAACGTTGGTATTCTGACCTGACTTATAAGTAGCCATTTTAACATACAGCCTTGGTGATCAATATGATTTAAGCAACAGAGTTGGACTTGCAGAGTTTGCTTTACCTAATTGGCCTCACTGAAAAATGAGCTCTTGAAGTTTTATTAGAACAAAGATCTTAGACCCAAGGAAAGTGTTGTGGGATAGTCTATGTGCATGTGTAAGAGTGGCTCTTTAGCGAATGTGTGTTTGATTCTGCAGTTTGTCTTGTAGTGTTTATTTTTTCTCCACACACAAACCAAGATACAGCACCCCAAAAAAGTGTTCATACCCCTTAAACTTTTTTATATTTTGTCACTTTATTACCACAAACATTCATGTCTTTTATTTGGGATTTTATGTGAAAGACCAACATAAAGCAGTGCATACCTGTGAAGTAGAAGGAAGCAAGGTATGCATACATGGGTTTTACATTTTTCTTCATAAATACAATTCTGTGCATATGTATTCAGCCCCTTTTAGTCATTAATTCCTAATGAAAGTTAAGTTCAAGTAACTGCCTTTAAAGTTATGTAATTAGTAAAGAGAGTTCACATGTGTTATACAGCTGTTCAATGATGGGCTGAGAGGTTCATCAAGAACAACGAACACCTCAGACAGATCAGGGATACAGTTGTGGGCAAGGAGAAAACTGCCATGAGGCCCCTGGAAACTTTGGAAGAGCTGCAAAGCTCCATAGCTCATGTGGGAGAAGATATCAACAGAACAACAATTAATTGTGCACTCCACTAATCTTGCCTGTATGGAAGAGTGGCATAGAAAAAAGCCATTGTTGAAAGGAACCCATTAGAAAGACACCTGTTTTTAAGAAGCAATCTCATCTGTTAGATGAAAACAGACTTTTTGGCCTGAGAAACAAACATGCAGCTGAGAAGACACCTTCTTACACCCTCAGTCTCTAGATGTGCAAAACTGGTAGAGACTTGTCCAACAGACTCACAGATGTAACTGCAGTAAAAAGTGATTCCACTAAGTATTGACTCAGTGGCTGCGAATATAAGTGCTGGCTGTACTTTTCAGATTAATATTTGTAAAAACACTTGTGAATATCAGTCATCATTAGTCCGCTTCGTAATTATACACCTCTTTGAATCTAGTACCACAATACCAACATAATATATGGAGGTTGGTTGTGTCAAAATGTAAAAAAGAGTATGGGAATACTTTTCCAAGGAACTGCAAGTCCCATACCACTGTCTTGCAGGCCTTTTTGTACTAAAGATTGTTAATAAACAATTTAAGATTTAATTAACTTATTATAAAATTTATGAGGTTTACGTGTAATATGTTGAGGAGCTGGATGCTTTTTTTGGGTGTCCAGCTTATTCAGTGTATTTGGTGTCTACTTGTTCCTTCAAATTTTTGTGATTTGTGTGTCCAGTTCAGTGATTTGTGTGCTTGTGTTGGCAGGGCCGGGCTCTACTGCACTGGGCCTGTGACAGAGGACACAAGGAGCTGGTGTCTGTGTTACTGCAGCACAAGGCGGACATCAACAGTCAGGTTAGCAGAAATCCTCTCTCTCTGTTTTTCTTTGTCGATGTATTTATTGAATTTTTCATTAATTATATAGAACACTAACAGAACACAAAAAAACTCCAAAAACATTTGGCCAGTGCCAGTCATGTGTTAGCTGCATATATACACCAAAAAATGAAAATGATGTAGCACTTAGAATCAGTATTGAACAGCACAAGACAGTATACATTGGTAATGTTATAATACAAAAGCCTTGTGATAACCAAGAGAGACATAATTGAGGATAACCTTCTGCCGATTTTTCTAGGGGGAATTTTTTTTCAGCTATCCAGTTAAGGAGGAGGCATTTTCAAGCACAGGAAGTTAACATTATGTAGAGCATTCTTTTATATTTATCAGTAATAGTTGGGTCAGTTATTCCTAGTAGCAAAAATAAAGGATTATTGTTTTTATTAATAGCCAGAATTTTGTTCATATCAATGAAAGACCAGAAGCAATGTGTAAGAGTAACTCTGTTGCAAACAATTTAAGTTTATGCTTTTCTCCAGGCATCATTCCTTTCACCATCTGTAATGTTATAGTTAATTTTCCTTTCCCGCTGTTCCTTCAAGTGAGTAGTTTTCCCTGCTTTGTGACATTTTAAAGCATAGTATAATATGCTAATGGAAGTAGCTGACTTGGTCAAAAAAGTTGTCTTTCTGTATATGATTGTCCTGACAGACCAGAAGTGTAGTATTTCTCCTAATGAAGTCCCTAAGCTGTAAGTACTAGAAAAAGTCCTTGTTTGAAACAATATTTTTCAATTAGATGATAGATTCTTCCATTAAGTCCTGTAGGATATTCCTTTGTCAGTCCAATTTTGAAAGCTGTTATCTATTATTCCAGGTAACAAAACGGATGACTAAAAAAACCAAACAAAAACAGAAGTTTTTTGTGTCCTGCTTTCTAATTTTCTGACTGTTCGCCTCGCAGTAGCCGTGGCTAGAGTTATTGGATTGGTACAGATTGATTTAAGGGATTTGGCTTTCTTTTGAAAAAGTAAAGATGTTAATGGACAGTCAGACATAGAGCTCTCTATGTTAATTCAGAGTGAAGTAGACTTATTATGCACCCAAACATCATTGACACGTAAGTTAGCAGATTTGGTATTTTCGGATATTTGGAAGGACGAGACCCACCTCTACTGAAGAACGACATAACGTGGACATTTTTTTCTGTTCTTTTTCTAAGGATCTCTTGTTAATCTAACGCTTGTTGGAGCAGATCTATTTTTTCCCAACTGCTACTTCAGTTTAATTTAGTAAAACTATTTGATATGTACATGCTTGAATTTTTAATAGATGGCAGAGATGATAGGAAAGTTGTGAGAGGCTTTTCATTTATGGAGCACAGCTTTTTTTTTGCATCTGCTCAGGTAAAATGCGAGCAACCAGTGAAATCCCCAGCATCCCCATCATGCTTCCCTTTTGTCTCTCCATCCCTTTCAGAAGGTCACCTTTAATTCACTTTGTGCCACACATAAATCCCTCAGGGCTTTAGCAGACACTGTTAGCTGGTAGCTAGCCTGGTGTTTAGACTCTCAGAGGTTTAGCAGCATCCAGCGGGCTTTAGCTTAGGCAGTAAGCTGGCTCAGCTGCACATCCGAGAAATTACTCCTCTTCCCCCTGCCTACCGGCGTGGCACGGGCGGTTCACCGGGCTGCTCGCTGAGGTTTTAACTGCGAGGACAAATCAATTGGAAGTAATCAGGCAAATTGTTTTTACGTTGCACAACCCACATAATCAGGACATTTCACAAATGACTTTCTCTTTTGTGGTCATGTGTGGCCCCTTTTGTTTGTGAATGCTCCCAGAGACGGGGGTGGACTTAACAGTGGAATAAGTACAAAACAATTCACTGATGATTTACAGCCCTACCAAGATAATGCACACACAGCTGGACCTGTGTATAAATAGAGGCTTTTGTTTCTTCTTTTCAATATGTAACACATTCACTGTAATTTATTTCCGATTAACATGAACATTGGCTGATATTAATCTCACATAACTTTGAGTAAAAATACCACAGTTTCAAATACTTTAAGTTAAAGCAGAAAGCGTTATTCATTTTAGATGAACTATTATTTAAATAACATTTATTTCTACCACTGCTAAAATAATATGACATTGATTATTACCCTAATAACAACATTCTCCATTTATTTGTAGTTATTTTTATAGAAGCAGCTCCCACTAAATTTACTTGTAGTTTTCAAGTGCTTGTTGCACAGAATATTACTTATTTTTGCATTTTTGGTCTTTACAGAGTAAGACTTAGAAAGAATAACTATAGAGACCACTGCTACGTGTCTCATCAGTTTAAGCCCCTGAAATGACATCTTTAATAGACACAGGGCATGTTGCACTGAAGGGTGCAGAGACGGGACAGATTACTGGACTCCAGACTTGAATGGTTGCATCAAGGCTGTCAACGTTTCTGAACAGAACAAGTTTGAAAAGGATCACTGGGGGTCGCACACTGGAGCATCAGTCGCCGTCCAGACACAGTGGGTGTGGTTTGTTTGATAGAAAATAATAGGATCTTACATTTTGTTGGTCATCTGACTCGTGTGTTGTCCTTAGGATGACGAACTATGTTAGTTGTTTAAATACTTTTGTTAGTTTATAAATGACTAAATGGCTTTACACCAAAATGCATTAAACATCTGTTGTCGTCGTGTCAGCCTTCTAGACCACTCAGGTCTTCTGGTTACAGTCTACTCTAAAACCCCAGAATCCGATCCGAACATGGGTCTGGAGGAGGGGCAGTGATGAATTAGTTTGTTCCATTCAGCCAGAGAAAACTCCAGTCACTCTGGCTTTTTCTCTCATTCTTCATTATAATGACTTTAAATGGTGTAGAAATGGTTATGGAAACATACATTTTTGGGAGAAGTTATGAAACCATAACTTTAAAAAAAAATTGGTATACCTTAAAAGCAGTGACCAGCCCATGCCTAAAACATAAATTATATTTCAATAGGAGAGAGCTGGAAACATTAATCCTGCTTCGACAGTGATTTTTAGATGTCTAAATTTGAGAATTTTTCTGAAACTACCTGTTATAAGCACTTGTATGCTGATTACAACAGGTTATGAATTTTAATGATCCTGTTCTGTTTTTTGAAACTGTCCAATTGTGGAAAACTTCAGCAGTTTTTTTTTTTTTTTTTTTTTTTTTTTTTTTAAAGAAGTAAGATTTCGTAGTAAATGAGGGCACAGACACTGAATCTGTTCATTAATTCAGGTCATCAGGAGCTTTTCACCTGCCGCTCTCTCAGGTGTCTGAGGAACTATTTAATGGAGGAGGCTGAATATTAAAGAAACTGGTCATTTTTACTGGAGTTACTGGTGGCAGCGAGCAAAATATAGTCATCTTAAATCTAACCATTCTGTCAAGATGCCAAATTATCTCACTATGTAAAGCTTGTTAAACAATACAC
Organism: Anableps anableps; assembly: GCA_014839685.1. Classification (NCBI taxonomy): domain Eukaryota; kingdom Metazoa; phylum Chordata; class Actinopteri; order Cyprinodontiformes; family Anablepidae; genus Anableps; species Anableps anableps. The sequence goes on along the minus strand of CM026070.1, from coordinate 19,275,149 downwards.
TTCTCATTAGAACATGTTTGAACATCCTCTACTTTGAGAGGAGTCAAAAAAGCAAAGGAGATAGGGAACATAAAAAAATGTAATAAAGCCTCTTATAAATGTGCCCTTTTCCCCAAAGCCTCTGACATGAAACAAAGACACTTTGAGGTTGTATGTGTTCATGAGAGAGAACAGAGGAATGTTTGGCTTGTTTTCGGGCTATTAAAGCATCCAGTAATCTCCCTTGACCTCTACCAACTGCTGAGCAACCAGTAAATAAAGATCAAACATGATTTATGCTTAATTTGTTGATTAAAACAGGGAGGGGGGCTTAAGAGTTAAAACAAAAAGTATTATTATTTGCTTGGCAGAGGAGGAAAATCGTTGGAAAGTAATCAACTGATTGTTTTAGCGAATTGTTCCCAAACCCTGGTAACCTGCATTAGGGGCTCGTTTGATAGTTAATCCAGGATCAAGGGACCACAATAGGTAGCTGCGTGAGTTTGAATACGCAGATCACAGATCTGCCACCTGCCAGCTGTAGAGCTGGCCCTGGTGTTTGTACGGTACATTAAACCTCACCATGTTCCCACAGCTAATACTCCCTGAAAAAGTGGGGCAGGCAGCACCAACTGTGGGGGACAGAGGCAGTGAAACCTTATTTCACAAAAAGCTGTAAACTAAAGATAAATAATTGACCTGTTGTTAGACAGAAGCAAAATAACGAAGAGTTGAATGTAAATATCCAACACGCCTTCATCTAAAGCAACAGGGAAGACCTGATCCATGCAGTAATAAGATGATCAATGATTAAGATTTTATAAGTTGGTGTTAGTAGGGTAATTTTCAAACCATCTGACTTCAGTTTTCTTGCAACTATTCCTGAAATATGCCTTGATAAACCAAAAATCCTTAAATCTCCCCTGGTAAATGTGTGTGAAAAAACTTTAAATACCAACAGCATGTTCTCACAGTGTAGGAACGGTTGCAGTTCTCTAACAGTGAGCTTTGCAGATTTGACTGCATAGTGGCGAGAACAGCTTGGGTCCTGGTCCACCCTTGTTTTCAGGTCCAGTTTTTTAAACTTTGTAATTATTTATCAGACTGATGACAATGACAAGTTTTAATTATTTGTTTTTGTTTTAATAGATGTTTTTGCACATATTTCCCAGGAGTGTCAGTAAATATGGGGCAAGCTGTATGTTTTTTGTCCGTTAATCTAAGCATAGACTGCTAAAAACAAATGTTCTGTTCTTAATTGTCTTAAGAGAGCTGTTGTATTGTAGCTGTCTTGAAGTTGGTGTTTGGGCTTTTCGATATTATCAGTAATGTCATTAGATTTTCTTATACTGTATTAAGTTTAGGTAAATATGAGGACGTTCTAATGCAGGTAATGTGATGGTTTCAGCTAGGCCATTACATAAATGTGTTTCTAACTACAGGTTTTTCCAAATAAATTATAAAGATTTAAACTACAGCAGATTTAAAAACAGTATTGAAATTATATTTTCCCCTTTCTTGTGAAATAATCACCAGTGTTACATTGTGCTAAGGCTTGATAAAGATGGATAAACTGTAAGAATGGTAAAAATAAATAAATAAATAAATAAAAATACCCATTCAGGCAGTGAACACTCAAGCAGCATTCATTAGACAAGATTAAAAAAAAAAAAAAAAAAAGTAACATTTTACTTTGGGGACAGGTCTAATTAAATATTCAGTAAGTTAAAGACCATCTTGTTATCCTCCAAAGGGATAACAAGAAAGCTTGGCTAGAAAGCTTGGCTTTTAAAAATAACTCTTCGTTTTAAACGAGTTAGAAGCATGTTTGTCTGTTTGCAGCCAACTATATTTGATATTGTACACTTTTCAGTGTAGCCTTTATAAATGTATGAGTCTTCAACTAAAAAAATGCACCAACAGTTTAACTAACTCTACATGATGTGATGAGTAGCTTTTTATTAAACTAAACAATCATTTAGAAATACACATCTTGATGTCATGGAAAAGATGCTACTGTGTCTCCAAAAGGATTTTTAAAAAAATCATGCAAAAAAACTACTCGGTTGCTAAAACTCGAGTAAATTGGGTTAAAAGCTGTTCAGTGCATCAATAAAACCTAAAATGAGAACAGTAAACCATCTTCTTTGAGAACAAAATTCAATTCAAAAATACTTTATTAATCCCAAAAGTAGATTAAATGTTGTTGTAACTGATATTATACAGATTTCTTCTAAGCGTTGTAGATTCTAATGGCCGTGGGCCGGAAAGATTATCGGTAGCGGTCAGTATTACAGCGGTTCTGAGGAAGCCCCTGATGGCAGAGGAGATTACACTTTCTACAACAGATTTATAGAAGATATGCATCATTTTGCTGCAAATACTGAAGGATCTAAGTCTCCTGAAGAAATACTCTGCTCTGTCCCTTCTTGTAAATGGCTTTACTGCTCCATCTTTAGTCCAGTCTGTTGTCCAGCTGAGCACAGGAGTGTTTATATTCCTCCACCAACTCCACTTCTTCTCCCATGATGAAGTTTGACATACTCCTGCCTCTCCTGAACTTTACAATCATCTCATTTGTTTTGTTCACATTCAAGCTAAGATAATAAGAAAACTCTCTACCAGTAATGGCTGAAGTTTGCTTTCTGGAGCTACTCTGGACAGAATTAAATGTCATAACACATCTTCTTTAAAAAATGGCACATATTCAAAATCAAAGAGGGTTTAACAAAATAATATAACTCTTTTTGGTCATGTAGTTTATGGTTTAAGATTAAAGGATATTAAATAGGACATGTTTGTTTTAAAGCTAAGATTTCTGATTAGATGTGTGGACTGAGTGATATGTGGGTTATATAAATGTAATGGTCAGAGGTGAAGGTAAGAATCTTGGAAGTGCATTCTGTCAATGGAGTGTGTCCAAAACAAAAGTGTGTGTGTTCACTCTGCTGGTGGTCCTTGCTGTCCAGGTGCTGTAATCCCTAATTTACATACACACACACTTGCGCACTGCTTTTGTTTTATAGTTGGAAATCCCAACCCGTCTTCTAACCTTACCATCAAGCCTCTAGGTTACTATGTAAATATGCATTTGTAGATATCACGTGCCAATTAATATGAAACAGTGTTAAAACGGCACTGCTTTGGTGCAGTGATTCTGCAGGTGATAACAATGGCCAGAAATGGTCCAAAGAAGAGATTCACAATGCATGAGTTAGTCTGTGATTACAGAGAGGCTATGTGACAGAGAGGGGGGGATTAGGCTCACAAAGAGGATAGACCAGTGAGAGACAGGTTAACGCAACAGGAACACAATGCCAGGAAGGAAGGAAATATTAGGGTTTGACGTAAGGGGAGCTGATGGAAAGAAAAGGCAGTGCTGGTGTTAAGCACATGTCTGTGTGTCACATGCTTCTACTCAACTTGTTCCGGCATTTTTTTTTTTGTATTTTGCACATCTCTGTTTCTCCTCTCCTCATAACTCTCCCCTGCCCCCGCACCCCAGTTCCCTTCAATCCAACCCTCCCTGCCTTTGCCCCTGCTTTGTATTAAAACAACATGATCCATGAGGCGGGAGAGCGACTCACAGCACCGCTAATTCTAATTAATCCAGCGTGGTGGCTCGGCCACGGCAGGCCCCAAGCACTCTCAGTCTATCAGATAGAAATTCATAACTTAATTGAGGTCAGAGCCTCAAGCCGAACGGACAAAAGTCTCCAGCCAGGACCAGCTAGATCAATAGTAATAAATATCTGACTGGGTGGCCTTCAGTTGGTGGCTGGAGAATACACAACAAATCTCATGCACACAGTTTGCACTTGAACCCCTTATAGAAATGTGAACAGTTTCATTGTTTGTATGTGTGTCAAATGGGTCTTTCAAGACTTTTATCATAGCACTTTCAAAAGCTATGTATATCCATTATATTTTTCAAACTAATAAAAAAAAAAAAAAAAAAAAAAAAAAAAAAAAAAAAAAAATCACGTTTGTAAGGTTTTAGACCATACTGCATAAAGCCCTGTTTTTTTCTCTTCAAATCTTTGCTTGAGTGTTGGAAGACTGTCCTTATAAAGTTCCCTCATTTGTTGTTTTCAACATCGTGGAGAATACTGTCCTGAATCTACTAATTCAGTGCAATTCTGTCTATTCATATAACACTAATTCACAACAAATATCTTTTCAAGGCACATTACAGAGCAAACGGGTCAAATTAACATCCAGTTAAATTCAGTACAAATCAGTCCAAGTTTAGCTCAGTCCAGTTCATTTCAGGGCAATCCAGTCCTATAGTCAGATTCTGATCCATTTACAGAGTCTAATTCAGTCCAAATTGTAATACAGTAAGATTCAGTGGATCATTTTATGGTATTGATTGGGGTAAAAGAAATATATGAATGTATGTATGTATGAATGAATGAATGAATGAATGAATGAATGAGCAGCCATCAGATGCAAAGACTACACATAGTTAATTAATGGCAGTATGTCCAGAAATGGGTTTGTCCAGGAAGAAACCAGACTAAATACAGAAGTACTGAGTCTGGGATACTTTCTATAGGGAAAAACAGATTTTAAATTATCTAGAGATCTGTTAACTGTGAATACTATAGCTTACAATTAACTTTCAGACTGATCAATCCATTTAGTTACGCTGCTCATCAAACTGATGAAAGTGTCTGTCGAGCAAAGGACCGGACCCTTTAGAAATGACAAGTTACACAATACAAAGTTGATGTCAAAATAACTATTTACTAATATACTGGAATCCTCCCCATTTGTTGGGGTAGTTGGGCATTAATAATTTAATCAAAAACTGTGAATTGCTGTGGGAACTTCCATCTTGACATGTTGGAAAAGGGAACGTTTAAAATGTAAAATATTTAAACATTGATCACCTGTACCTGCCAAGAAATACTCACCCCTTATTTTTGTTGCCCAAACATAACCAGACAATTATTGAAAACAAATCAGCAGCTAAAAATAAAACTGTTTGTTTGAAGATGTCCTAGAATTGCTGATGTGTGTAAACCATTACAGATTTATATCTTCATGGTCGTTCCTACTGGTCCAAGTTAAAGATGAAGATGCCAAAGTACTGGCAATGCAATATTTCTTATGTTGCAGGATTCAGGGTAAAGCATTGTGCAGTTTTGCAGCATGTTGTGACAAAAAGCAGCTTGAGCACATTCTCTTTATGCCTAATTACACACCAACGAAGCGAGGTCCCCCATCCCTATCAGACCCACCCCTTCTAATTTGTTAAATTGCTATTTTAGGTGTTAAGTCATATTATTCCAGTTGAATCAAACAGATTAGATCTGAAACAGGTCATTGTAAGTATTAAGTCAGTTCCATTTTTTGTTGTTTAAGCAAAAGCTTGAAAAAGTTGTTTAACTTTCACGTAGACCTTGTGTGTATTTTGCAGATGAGCTGTTTTGGTAAAGCTCTGTTTCTTGGCAAACAGAGATGACCTAATCCTCTCATCTGTGTCCTCTTCACTGGTGTCAACTGTTTGTGTGATAAAATCGGCCAACACACACCAAGGTGGCTGATTGAAATTCTACGGCAGAGGTATTATTACACATTTGTATCCCTCCCTTTTCCCAGCACTGCCTCCTATAACTAATGGCTCAGTCAGCCCAGTCATAACAAATATCCAGCAAGATTCGTCATAATTGTGTGTGTGTGCACGTGTGTTTCTGTGTGAGTTATGGTGCATCCCGTCTTCTCGCATTTAAAGGGTCAACAAGAGAGGAAAGACAGGAAGGTGGGAACTTGGGGAGCTGAAAACTTCTGAAAATGTAGAATTATAAAAATGAGGAGTAAAATAAAAGGGATAGAAAAATAAAGCAAATGCAATGCAATATTGTGACGGATTTCATGATCTCTATCCTCAAATTTGCCTTTTTTAAGTTAAGTTTCTGAAAAAGTTAAGTTGCTGTTTAAATCTCTGTTTTCTCAATGCAATTTCTCTATAACATCACCATTTAAAAACCGATACATTATATAGCATATTTATATGCCAGTGTATACACAATGATTTGATGGACCCATAGAAAGGCAAAGAAAATCCATAACAGCGCATGTAAATGCAGACTAAGCAGATACTGTCTATAAGCACAGCACTTCCACAACTATCTTTGCAGCAGGCTGTTGTAATTGTACAAAACAGTAAATCAGAGAAATAAAACATAATTTATCAAACTTTATGTTCTAAACTGGAAAAAAAAGCTACGGCTCTGCTCACCATTTTGGAAAGGATTGTCGTGCTGCATTTGTACGATTGTCTCCTGTCTGCAACAGAACCAGATTTTGTGTACCAGATATCCCTATACAAAGAAAAGGGAGGACATAGTAATATGAAGGGATTTTTATAGACATTTTGTGCTCTCACTGGCTGGTATGCAGCAAGCAATGCCAAGAGTCTCCTCTCCTGAAATATAGCAGTTTAAAAATGTCCTGGATATCGAGAAATGGAAGAAATTGGAGAACGAGACAGAAGAGGGAACCTCTGCAAAAACACACCACCACTGTCCTCAGGTGGATGAAGTCATAAAAGAGAAATGGTATTTAAATTTTTTCAGTCTATGCAATTCCATGACAACGTAATAAAAACTAACTCCCCATCTTTCTTGAAACAATGCGACCCATCTGTCCGTTAGTTTGCCTCTATGTTTATTCATCCGTCTGTCCATTTGTTTGTCAATCATCACCCTCAGTCATCCCATCCATCAATCTATCCATCCGCCTGTTTATCCATCAGTCAGTCCATCATCCAACCATCTGGAGATTTAACTGTAAAGCTGGGCTTAAAAGGGCTGAAAACTCTGGAGAAGTATGGAAGTATTGAAAATTGACATGCCACAATGTGTAGCCGACCCTGCTTTAGTTTTCAGGGCCTTTTGGCAAGATTTCTAAAGGTTTAAAGCCAGGATTTTAAGTTGCCAAACCCCCAAAAAATTATGTTTCTCAAGATTGACACTATTATATTGTTTGTTGTATACAGATAGAAAAAATGTATTGAAATAAGTACTTGTTTGATATTCATGATAATACTTAAATTATGAGATGTTCAAAGTTTCAAAATAAACACAATGATTTAGCTACTTTTGCTGTTCAAACTATTTTTCTGCTTTTCGATCCAAGAGAGCATAGCTAAATGTTACTCATAAGTATTATTTTTAGACGAATATTAGGGTTTGTGAAGCTCTAGTTCCATGAAAGATGAATTTACAGCTAAGGAGATTCAAAATATAAAATTTCGTACTCAGTCTAACACATCCATCCCATACTTTTTTTTTTTTTTTTTTTTTTTTTTTTGTATTCTATTGCAGAATAGTTTTTATTTTTGAAAGACTACCTGCATTCCTGCCAAGCAAATCACAGCTCTTGTCTAGATTTCTCTACAACACATGAACACTAACATTAGACGATGCAGTTTTGCTGCTTTGAAACTATCCTGGTTTCCATGCGACATTGCTTAAGATTAAGATGAGTCTTTCTGAGCAAGTAGGGACACGCACCTCTGTAAAAGTTCGTACAACCACACAAAAGACACAACATTCACCTCACACCACCTTTGACATTTTATAAGTGACACAGTAAGCTGCTCTTATGGGATTCATATTTAGTACTTGCTGCACATTAGTCCAACTCGATGAAATGAAAAAGCTGTTGCCAAGCTGTGTTAAAAGCGCCTATCAGACACAGAAACAGTTATGAATCTATAATATGAGCACTCAGAAAAGAGCCAGCAACTTGACAGTAATAGTGCAGCCTAAAGAGCCATTCCAGCAGGTAACAGTCCTCTATGCCATCATCAGCTGTTGTTTCTTTCTTATTGGCCACTCACTGGGCCTTGCCTACACTCAACTATTTGATTTCCATCGTTCTTAACCATCCACATAAATTGTCAGGAGCATTAAAGCTGTCCTCGACTGTTTCAGACAGAGAGAGGGGGCAGAGTAAGGGAGTGCAAGCTGGATTCAGACAGCCAGGGGAGGGGACTGGGCTGAGGAGAGAGAATAAACAAAGTAAGTGTTTTGCCTTCCATCAGTCTCCTGCAGTACTCAGCTTTATGAGTCCCTCACTCCAAATGCCTCAGCCACAGCCCCTGCTGCTGGCATTGATTTTCATATTACACTCTTTTATGTATTTATTTATTTCATATATTTCTTTTTAAACATCATCGATGAGCCGCAGGAGGACAGACGGGGCCTCTGGTGAGGTTAATTCTGAGCCTCAGCCCTATCCTCCTCTTTTGATGGCTTTAATGGAGGCTAAGGTGTCCCATGAGGATAAGGAAGCTCAGTGATATGGAGGGGGAAGAGGAACATGTGGAGGAGGAGAAGATGTGTATGAAGAAGAAAAAAAGAGCAAGAAACAAATTTGATGAAAAATCAGTCCCTTTTGTTTGGTGAGAAAAGAAAGTCAAAATCCAATGATGTGTACAGGATATTTTTAATGAACCTAATCTAAATAAAGTGCTGCTATTGTCCTAAACTCACAGGGTTTTTAAAGGGAGGCATTTCCAACAAGAATGGACAAACTGAAAGTATCCAAAAACCTCCAACAGATTAATGTTGGTTTATTTCCAGAAGTTATGTTCTTTATTACCGGCGCTTTGGGTCGGAGGGGGCAGTGTGAGCTTTCAGGCAAGTGAAGGACACTTCCTGGACATGTGAAGGGCAGAGAGTTTGGTGTCAGGCTAATCTGGCTGTGGGTGGCAGTGCTCACATAATGAATAGTTAAACTCACCTCTCCCTGCGCACAGACAGATGCCTAAATCTGATTACAGCTGGCCCCAGATCCTTTTAAGAGGGGGCCTTTTCAAACACTCGCCAGCAGGATAACTGCAGACAAATACAAAAGGCAAATTCATGTGCAAGAATATGTCAAACCTACTTTAACAAACGCATTGTTGGCATGTAAAAATGTTTTAATTATTCCATTAAAAGCTCTGCTTAGGGTTGGGGATGTCCCAAGACTTTTTGTTTTTGATAAGATCAATTGTTTATTAATAGACCAACACCTTATTACAGTTAATAAAATCAATGCCATATAAATGTCAGAATGTTGTCCCAACCTGATTTCCAGCAGGACAGCCTTAATATGCACCTTTAACATGGAGTTTAATTAGGTTAAGAAAGCTATTATAATGTTCGCAGCATCTGAAATATGCCAGTCTTTATTTTTTACTTCTCAACATATTTCATGACAGCTATAATCTTTAATAAGCTCATGATTTGCTCCAGCCTGCAATGTTTTTATACTAGGAGGTCTACAGACAATTCTTATGATTTCACGCTTGATGTTTGCAGTCTTATATATATGGAAACAGAGGGCTGCTTCACAGAAGCAGGATTCAGAAATCCAGGATAAGAGAGAAAGCTCGGCATAATGCAGTCAGTGCATCCTGGTTTTATCCATTTCACGAGGGCCAAACCAGACTCAGGAGGTGTGGCTATGTCAAGCCAGGCTTAAGTAATTCAGGTAAATGCGCATCCACATATTTCTTCAAGAGACCATGAGATCGATCACAGATTCACTGATTCTACAATGGATAAAATGTCTGCGCCATACCTCACACCAAATGAGCAACATCCTTTGACGGAGTATTATGAGGAATTCAAACACTTTAAACTCAAGAAAGGGAACACTGCCGCTACAATAGCAAACAATAACGGATTGACTGAATTCGTAATTAATTAAACATTTTCTAACCATTACTCTTAACTAAATACGTCATAATCATACCATTCATGGAGTTACCTGTCATTTGCTCAAACAAAGAACTTTAAATTTATAAATGAACAGTGGAGGAATTATAATGTGTGTGAACCTGACAGCGGATTAATTCATGTTACTCTCATGCTACAACTTATATGGCTTGGTTTGATTACAACACCTCTGCTGTTTTATCAGCCATTTCTCGAATCCCCTCAACACATGCAATAGTCTATTAAAACCCTTTCTGTCAAATTTAGAACAACAGCAGTCTTTAGAAACACCATCAAACAGTAACAATGCCCACATGGATAATTATAAAATTGATAATGGTATATTCTAACATCATAATGTTAAAAGAATAATAGCACTTGACTGAATACCGAAATGAATCAGTGGTATGTTAATGCAGACTGATAAAAAAGACCAAAACAGACAGATAAGAAAACTAAATCACTGCCAAAACAAATTGGTTTCTGATGGGTGTGACCACTGGCTGAACAGAAAAGGCACCAGGATTAACTAAGCCTGGCTGTTAGCCTGGTCTCTGGTAGGGCTGAGCAATAACTCAATAACAGTATATATCGCTATAGACACGTGATCAATATCAGTAGAAAATACGTCCGATAGAATGTTCAATAATTTCACTGAACTCTGGTCCAGAACCGCACAGCATTCTGGGGGATGTAGGCAAAGGAAGGGCTTTAGCCGCTCAACCTCTCACAGCCAGCTAAGCGAGGTTGGTGGCATCAACTAAATCACTCACCCATTGGTAAGCAAGCAGCAGTAGTTTCATGTTTCGCCACCGTGATTCATAATTGTTTAAAAAAAAAACAAAAAACATTGGTGTGGAGTGAAAGGAAAGAGGAAATTGTGGATAAAACAAGAAAGGTCACATCACCCGTTTGGCAGTATTTCAGATATTTAAAACAAAAACTAATCAATAATTATCGATATCGACTGATGTGAAACGCTTGTATCGTGATACGTGTTTCAGCCATATTGCCCATCCCTAGTCTGGAGCAGGCCAGCTGCACAGGGTAAATCGCCATGGTAACTGATATGCTGCTGCTTTTGTGAAAGCGAGTCGAGGCATAATTCATCTGGGATATCCGGAAAATCCCGGCTTAATCCACTATCCTGGTTTTGTGAAACAACCCTCAGCTGAATTTTGAGCTTCATCAACAAAGTGTTAAGCGGAGGATGTAAATACTTATGTAAATTGTTTTTTTTTTTTTTTTAATGGTTTTTTATTATTAATAAATTTGCAAAACACTCCAAAATTTTTTCCACATTGTCATAATGGTTTATCTGTATGTAGAGGTTTGAGGAAAGAGATTAATTTTTAAAAGATTGGAACATGGCTGTAACATAACAAAATGTGGAAAAAGTTAAGTGCTGTGAGTACTTTGCAAATGTACTGTATATTTATTAAAAAACTGTTTTAAGACTTATCTCAAGCTTTTAAAACCGTTTCTTCTTTCTGTTATGTCTTGGCGTTTTCAAACCCTCGGTATGAGTCACGGAGGATTCTGCATCACAAATGCTCTTCAATCAGGACAGAAATAAGTCTGTTGAGTCTAGTTTTGTTTTGAATGATGAGTATATAGGTCTACTGTTAATTTAGGGAGATTAAACTTTTTTGATGAATTTGATGTATGAAGCATGAAAAGCTGGGGGAATCTGACTTTGCAAAAAGATAAGTTTTTTTTTCCTCGAAAGCTTCAACTTAGGTTTCTAAAGATTTGGACGAAAATAAAACAGTAAAATAAAGAGCACTAAATGTTTCCTGTAAAAAATAAATCTGTCAAGTCAGTATCTTAAAAACCAGGATGCAGCAGCGCTGGGTACCTCAGTTGGTGGAGTGTGCGCACCATGTGCAGAGGCTGCAATGCTCAACGTGGTTGTCCTGGGTTCGATTCCCGGTCTCGGGTCATTTGCTGCAAAAAGGCGACTAGTGCCTAAAAAATCTTTTTTTAAAAACTGGATGCAACACATAAATTGTATATTTGTTTTAGACTATTTTTATGCACATGAAGTCTGATTTTTGATTTTGTTCTGTAGTAGCTGCTCTGGATTTACTTGTGATGCCCTATAGGAGTATCATCTCTTCCATCCCCATCTTCATTCGGCTTTCTGATTAATGGCACCTACTCATCATAACCCTATCTGCTGGAATCTGCATACCAACGATCGCAGTCCCCTTATTGATTCCCCCTCATCCACCCCACACACACGTTCATCCTCCCTCCCCCTAACCACTGTCATTATAAAAGTCAGCAGCTGCTGCATGCATTGATCATAAATCATAATTGCTTGTTCATTTTTTCCCTACTTGTTTAATGTTGCTGTCAGGGACAGCAGGAGGAGAAAAGGAGGAGGCGGGAAGGGAGGAGAAGAAGAAAAACCCAAAGAAAGTTTACTGTGACACAGAAAAATGAGCCAAGAAAAGAGAGCTACTGGGAAAAAAAAAACACTTTAGTGAGATAGACATGTAAGCCCCTTCCACCTTCGTAGTTAGTACCTAGAAAAACAAACGTTTCTTTTTGTTTGGTTTTATAAAACTAACTCTGTTAACAGAATCTTTGCCCTTTATCTCTGAACATCATGAAAACAACTTCTTCATGAGAGAGGCTACAGGTTTAGTGAACTGTAATAGTCATGCTCTAAAATAGTTCAGATGTGTTTTTTTGTGGTAAATTTCAGCAAGTTGAACAATTGAAGCAGCATTTCAATTTTCTGACAGTGAAGTGTATGCATCATCTTTTTTACTCTACCACAATACAGTTAAGTTTAGTTTATTTGTATAGCACATTTTAGCAGCAAGGCAGTCCAAAGTGCTTTACATCATAAAAACATTGCGCAAATATACATCAAAATCATCAATACATGAAAATCATACAAAATCATGCATTTAATTCTCAATACTAGGTCTAGAGTTCCTTCAAGAGGTCCAATAATTGTTAGCTAAATTAATCATAAAATAGGTCAGACTGTTCTACCATGCCAGCCAATCCAAGCATTCAGTGTGCCAATAAGAGTTCTTCATCAGTGCAGACAGAGCGTTGGCATGTTGTAATATAATATGACATAGAGCAACATTAAATTTGTGTCATCATTGAGGTTTTTTACTTTTACGATATGTCCAAAAAATACCTGGCAGTCTGGTTTACCTGGGTTAGACCGCAAACTCTGTATTATATGCTACTGAATTAGATGGGACAGAAGCAATGCTAGAGCATTATTCATTTAAAGGTACGAGTGCAGAAAATAAACAAAACAAATTGAACCAAAATCACGATTACCCACATCTTGATGTTTCAAATATACAGTTAAGCAGATTTTTAAAATTTGTATTTTGCTGGACTGTTACAGTTAGAGTTAGTTATCTGAAGAATGTTGTTCTTGTACTTTTAGAATGGTTTATCAGAAAATGCTCACTTAAGTTAAAATTATTATTTGGTCTCTTTGCTACTCACTTTCTTCAAACAATTTTGGACTAGTTACAGTGTTTCCTTTTTTTTGTAAGACTGAATCCCTTCTCTTTGTATCCGACTAATTCACTTTCTCTTCCCTACATTCATCTTGCTTCACATCATTTGTGTGGTAGAAATGATAGATTAGTGGGACCTGAATTCAGCAAAACTGTAATCACACTGATAGATCCATGCAGCTTCTAAGCATATTGCTCCTGCCCCCTCCCTCCCTATGAGGGCGATACGCTACCACTCTGAGTCGGGTCTCCTCTGCCACTATTGTACTTTATTGAGCTCTCTGCTGACATCCAGCCCGGCATTTCTGCTTTGCAAGGGGAAACTTTGGATGACATGTAAAAGCAGAGGTTTGGTGCGACATGCTTCCGTAATGGGATGGGAACAGGGGTGCACCAGAGACAGGAGAGTGAGGGGTGGGGGATGTTGACTGCAGGTAAGGGGTTGGAGGGGGAGTCTGCTTCCAAAGCAAATAGAAGACAATCCAATTTCCTGTGATTCCATCAAGCTTCCATCCTGAATCCAGGGGCATTAGGGTTTGCTGAGAATGACCCTCACAGACAGGCAAGAAGGCTTTAGGCTACATTTACACTTCCATGCTCAACATATATTATAATCCTTCTCATATATACTTATCTATTATTTCTCTTTTTTTTTGTATGAAAAAGCTAAGAGAGCAATGTGTTTTTAATGTATTTTTAAAACAACACATAAAAGCTGTAATCCCTAACACTTTAACTAAATCTTAATATTTATGTGATTTAGCAGCTTTCAGCTTTTAAAAAATCAGCCACTCACTGTTTTTGCTTTTGTTTGACGTGTACAAGAACGAGGAACTTTTTTTTTCTTTTTTTAAAGTTTTATGTTTATAACCAAATTCTCGTGACAATTGTATTTATTTAAAAGCTGGATTTTTCTCCACTCTGCTCTATATTTATCATAAAACAAAGGGAAAAAGGACAATTTATATTAAACATCTTAAGTTGTAATTTTTACCTACAGACAAACAGCATTGTTGTCTTGTTTGAATCACCGTACTGCTTTCCACGCTTGTGGCGATTCACATCTGTGTTCTGAAATCCATCTGGAGGGAATACCAAGCTCTAATCCAATCAGCAGGTCCCCAAAGTGCTGGCCCTGAGAGATGAAGAGAAACACAACAATAGGATCACTATGCACTAAGTCACGGCCAGAGAAGGCAGGTGGAAAAGAGGGGGAAAGGAAATGAAAGTGAAAAGAAGACTGAAAGGAAGAGCGTAAGGAAGGAGGATGTTACGATTGAAGAAAAGAGACGGAAAAGTAGAAGGAACACAGTCATGTGAAAAAAAAAAAAATTAGAACACCTTCCAACAGCCCACGTGTTTTTCTAAAATATTTGAAAACATAGATATTTAATATCAAATTTAAGAATACTGAGAAATTAAATTAATATAAATAAAAATACATCGGAGAATTTTCTGTAAAATGTAATTTAAAAAAGGCAATTTCTAGTAGGGAACATTTTCTCCCACTAAAATATACACAGGTGTGTCACATGATTAGAACATCTGCTCAGTGTTAAAGTGAGAGTGAACACTATAGTGAGATCAAAAGAACTTTGAAGCCTTCAGAAATAATATTGTAGCAGCTTACGAGTCTGGTAAAGGATTTAAAGAGGTCTCAAAAGAAATAATTCCATTTCAGAATAATCAGTCTTTCACCACAACAGTAGCTGGAGTCTGCTGTAGGTCCAAAACAACTGAGTTTTGGAAGTTGATGTCCTCAACCTGTTTCTATACAGTGGAGAAGCTGATTTCAAATTCAAAGATCACATGTGGGATACCACAAGGCTCCATTCTCAGGCCACTTTTTATTCAACATCTATATGATCCCACTAGCTCAGATTATGTAGTACTATGGACTTAAGTCACTGTTTTGGTCCCAAAAATACAATATTAGAAATTAAAACCAAAATTAAAACACATCAAGGTAGTGTTTAGTTTCTATGCTCTTTAGCTTTAGAACCAACCGACTGAAAGCCTGAGATGTGCAAAAACTGTTGACCTTTTTAAATTGAATGGAAAACATTACTGTTTACTACTTTTCTATAAAAGTCAAATATTTTTTTATTATTTTTGTCATGCCCTAAGTTTTTTTTTTCTGCTTAAATTTAGTCATTTTACCATTTCTTTTTTGTTATTGTATGATGTCTCAAGCTTTTATGTGATGCTTTGTTCGTGTTTTTGATATATCACATGGTTTGTATTGCTATTAATATATTGTTTTTCCTGTAAAGCTTTTTGCATTCCCTTGGCTATGAATGGTGTATTACAAATCACCTTGCCTTGTCTTGCCTCTCTGGACATTTCAAAACACTGTGCTCACCTCCACCAGCTTTTCATTTTCAGACCAATGGCAGCAGTTTATTCCGTTTGTCACCATTATAGGGTGCAAAGGCAGTCTGAAGTGGTGATTAAGAAGTGAATCTGCTGTTGATGATGCCTGTCATATATTCTGTTTCATTACACCTGTGAACACACATATTTCTCCATCCGTGTTCCCAGTCAAACGGTTCATACCAGAGTTATATCTTCACCATTGACCCTTTGACCCTAAATGCCATTTGTACTGTTCTAAAGACACAGAGCCATTCTCATGCACATTTGCATTTCAGATTTTCAGCATACTTTCTGACACTGATTGCCCATTTTAACAGGAAGAACCAGCAGAGCCAGGCTCAGCATGAGCAGCTATCCACTGAAACTTACTAGGGATTGAAGGAACAGACACAAGATACAAAAACAAAGAGGCACTGTTCCAGGGATATTTTTAACTGAAAGTAAATTAAAGACTATGCAGAATTAGGGATAGTGGCCTAAAATTAACATCAAAATGTTGCGATACACATAGCATATATAATGTTCAACTTTCAAATGTAGCTGCGAACAGAAAGTCAGACTGTGACCTGTACTTATTACAGCAGGACAAAAGCAACAAATTTTGCAGCAGTTTTCAACATAACCCAACAGTAAACACAATCTTTAACAAGTTAAAGTCAAGGCAAGTTTATTTTTATTGCACATTTCAGCAACAAAGCAGTTCAAAGTGCTTTACATGATAAAAACATAACACTATAAACAAAAAAACATTATGTTACAGTGACAAAATAAAGTAATGAAAAATTGTAATCCAGACTAGAATAAATCAATGTTCCATTTAATATTAATCAAAGACAACTCTAAACAAATGGGGTTTTAGTCTTTATTTAAATGAACTCAGTGTTTCAGTATAAAAATTGAAAGCTGCTTCTTCTTGTTTGGTTCTGGTTCTGGGGATGCGAAGTAAATTTTAACCAGAAGACCTGAGTGGTCTGGAAGATTGATACAACAGCAATAGATCTTTAATATATTTTGGTGCTAAACCATTCTGTGATTTATAAACTAACAAAAGTATAAAGTTGATCCTCTGAGCTACGGGGAGCCAGTGTAATGATTTTAGAACGAGGGTGATGTGCTCCATTTTTCTGGTCTTAGTGAGAAAGCGAGCAGCAGCGTTCTGGGTCAGTTGCAGCTGTCTGATTGACTTTTTAGGCAGACCTGTGAAGACACTATTGCAGTAATCAGTGCGACTAAAGATAAACGCATGGATGAGTTTCTCTAGATCATGTTGAGACATTAGTCCTTGAATCCTGGAAATGTTCTTCAGCTGACTTTGTAACTGTCTTTGTGTCTCTAAAGGTTCAGGTCTGAGTCCGTCACCCAGATTTCGGGTCTGATTTCTAGTTTCTAGCTGTAATAGCTGAAGCTGTGCGCTGACTCTAGATCATTTCTCCTTAGGTCAAAAAAATAATAACTTCAGTTTTGTTTCTATTCAGCTGAAGAAAGTTATGGTACATCCACACATTGATTTGTTCTAAGCATCTGTTTAGTACTTGAATCAGTTTCAAAACAAAGTTGAACTTCGGCTGCTCCATTTAAAAAAAAAAAAAAAAAAAAAAGAAAAAGTACATTAAACTAGTGAACATGAACATTGCATAGCTCATGATCTAAGATCAAATATAAATCCCTCTGACCAATAACCTGAGCACAAAGATGCAAACCTGTGATGAGATCTCAAAATTACCTCCCAAACACACTGAAAACTTTTGACACAGTATGATGGCGCACAAATGAGCCAAGCACCAAAAATCAGACAAATGTTCAGGAATTACTTTCTGAAAGCATCATTTTAAACAGATGCCACTTTGTTCGCTACTGTTATAAACAAATACACACTTTAAAATAAATAAACTACAGTCTGAAACTTTGTTAAATGATTGATATTTATAACACTATGCCTAGTATAGCAACTGTTCCAAATTATTCCTAATACAGAAAAGAAAATACCAAATCAAAGATTAGGTTAAAAGCTGCAAAAACAAGCACAACAGAAAAATGGCCCAAAAGACCCCTAACTAAATCGCAACAGCTGACAGTAATATAGCTCAATAAATAAGCAGTATTTAAAGCAACATAACTCATATAACTGTTTTTAAATAAACTCAATGATCAGCTAAAAAAAGCAGCAGCACAAAGATTGGACGAAGACACAGTAAATTTTATCACCCTTTCTTCATTTTATTTCCTTTCCTTAAACCCGAACAATTTAGATGGAGATGAGTTGAAATCTCTTGCCCAGGGTGACTTCACACTAAAAGTCCCATTTTTAACATCTTTGTCAAATCACCTCTACCGTATCCAGGGCGATTTTTATTTACAAAGAAGTTGTCCGTGTATTAATCTAACCTCTTACACCGAATGGACGAGTTAAATGCAGACAGGTAGTGGTTGCTATGGAAACTGATGCTTATATAGTCACCATGTTGTCAATTTAGACATCATACATAGCAGAATGTGTAAAGCATTACATATATTTGTTGTATTACCCAGCCCTACACAGAATTAATATCAACAACAGCTCTGTCGATGACTTCACCCAGGAAAGACACCTGGTTTTTAGCTAAATGAAGAAGCACTGAGAGGAGTACTTTCTGTTGCATCGATGTTTTATGTCAATTCTCGAGGGCCTATGTACTGCATATGGATTTTTCCTTGTTTCAACACAATTGAATCTAATGAATTGTTTCAAACCTGAATTCTGCAGAACTTGATAACATGCTGAGGAGGTGTTCATGCAGAGACATATCTAAAAACATGCTGGATGCTGACTTCTTAAGAGTCGTAGTTCAATATCCCTGTTTCTGTAGCAAAGTAAACAAAGTGAGAATTTGAAGTTAATGATAGCA
The DNA here is from genome assembly GCA_014839685.1 of Anableps anableps. Lineage (NCBI taxonomy): Eukaryota > Metazoa > Chordata > Actinopteri > Cyprinodontiformes > Anablepidae > Anableps > Anableps anableps. The sequence goes on along the minus strand of CM026070.1, from coordinate 19,256,690 downwards.
GTAAAGAAATGGAGAGCAGCAGGAGAAAATAGAGTGAGGAAAGGTGGTCAGTATGTCCTCCAGTACAGACAGTGACTGCTCAAAACTTTTTTATAATATGCAGTGTAAATATGCAGCATTGGCATCTCTCCCTGATTATTCTCTGAATTTGCTCACTCTGGAGTATTTCATTGCTCCACTATCATGGGTCTGCTGAAGTAAACACTTGTCTTGTCTTTTTCAGGATAATGAAGGACAAACAGCACTACATTATGGTAAGAAGGCCCCTAGTATTCATCTCAGCAATTGAAAAAAATGTACATTCTCATGATTATGTTGTCTGCATGCATCCCCCCGTTATGTACAGCTGCTTGTTTTCTGCACACACCCACTCTTTGCCTGTATTTGTCTCAGATTTATCATCTTTTCCTCCAACTCTCTCCATTCCAATCCTCATCTTAATTTTCCACATTTTCTATTTTTTCACCAAGTCTCTGTGATTCCTTTCTGTTCTTTGGTATATATGTGTGTGTGTGCCTCCCTAGTTGTGTGTGTGTGTACGTTTTTCTGTGTGCGTGTAATAATCGCCAGACCTCCCAGAGGAAATCAGCAGTGGTCCTCAGACTCCCCTGACCCTCTCATGCCCCAACACACGTGTCCCTGATGGGCGGTGCTCATGTCCTCTGAGCCTCTTTATGAGCGTACATGTGTGTATGAGCTGCTACACCATCTGTCCTCCAGCTTGGTGGCGTTGGAGTTGGCATGTTGCATCACCTACCAGCCAGCTACACACACACATGTACATGCACTCATCAGAGCAGCCCCGGAGGATATGGTATAAAAAGATGACTAATAAACATAAGCGATGAACTCAAAGAGACAAATAGCAGAGAATGAAAATTCATTCCTACCTCTCTTTGCACAGGGCCGCAGTGGCTGGCAAGTGATTAATTGAGGGTTTACTGCTCACCATAAATTTTTCTCCTCCTCTACTGCTCCCCTGAGGGCTGGCCACTTTTTACGGCTCAAGGCCCACCCGAAACACCCACCACGCGCGCACTCGGCAGGTTAAATAAAATACTGTTTAGAGCAACAAGAGGAAAGCTGCAAGCATAGCTGTAAAAAAAAAAAAAAAAGCTTTGTTTGTCAGATTTGGCTGATTCCTGGAGCTTTTAACACTTTACACACCTCATTCATATGTGCAAGTCGAGCATGCACTCACATTTGCTTACTTGCCCACATGCATTCCGATGTATCATCACATCTCGTGCATTTGGACTCCCACCAGCATCTAGGCCTGTCAGCCACCTCTGGGCTGCAGGTTAAAAGGCGTAGCTGTCAATCACTGCAGCTGCTGACATCAGCGAACGTGGCACAGCACAAAGTCTGCTTTTTAAAAGGAGCCTGCGATTGATACTGACAGAGAAGAGCACTCACAACAAGAGAGAAATAGAGAGAGAGGAGATGAGGTGGTGGTGGTGGGGGGTGCCATAGGGTATAGAGGTGCATCAGGAATGAAGGGACTCACTAACTGGGTTAAGAAAGTGCAAGCTGTCCCTTCTCCTCTTTATTCTGCGTTGAAACAGAGAGAGAGAGAGAGAGAGCAGAACCTTTTAGCGGGCCACATTTCGCCAATGGGGCAGAAATGAAGTGTTTGAAGGAGGCTCAGGTCCAGGCCATTGCAGGGTCTCCAGATGGGCTTTTCATTAACTACAAAACTATACATATTAAACAATGCTAGTTGCTGGAAAGGCATTAGGCAAGTTTACCTAAAGCAGGCGCTTACCACCAGTACTGTTTAAAAAAAGCCACATCGAACTTCATCATTGCTTTGGTTTAACATGACATATATAGTGAAATTTTGACTGAATAAAACATAATACTCTTAGATGTTTGTAAATTTTTATTAAATAAATTTGTAATCTTTAGTTTTTAATTGCTTGTTTTATCTCTTTATCTACAGTGAAGCCTAAAATTATTCATACCCCTGGTAGGTTTAGTGTTCCTTTTTATGTTTCTTGCTCATCATTATTCCAACCAAATTTCCAAGAACAAAAGGAATGCACCTAGAGTTTTAGTGAAACTCTGCATTAAAGTTAAGTAACTCAAGTAGCAGTTATTGTGCAGTAAAACAAGACTTTACTTTTCATCTGTATTACACTTACTTATTCATACAATGCGGATTAGTTCAGGATGTTACTGTCTTTCTTGACTGTAACAGGTAGTTTTTCCCAACAGATTTTCTGAAGGTCAGCCTTAATATAATGCTAAACATGGTATTAACCTGGCCAAGAAAGCTGCAGTATTCTGATACGCCACCTAAACCATGCATATCTTTATTATCAATGTTATGAATATGTCTGTCTCGACGCATACAGCTACAGCCTTCAAAAAACTCAAGCCTGCTCACGATGTTTTCATGTGGATCTGTTTGTAAAATGGTAGTCTGTTGTTAGCATGTTTACTCTATGTTTTTATATGACTTGTTGATAATTTTATCTGTACATTAAAACAAAGCTTTTGAATGTTTTGGGGCCTAAAGTTAAAGTCAGTACATACTCAACCAGGACAAAGGAATTTATTCTTTTGCTCAAGGAGACAAAAACAAAGGTGTTTCTTCCCAGGACATTTTATACTTTACAAAAACTCAACTACAGCGCTCTCATGAAGTCCTCATAGGTGCCTCCCACTGCAGAATTTGTACAGCTGTCAGACACCAGACAGATCTGCCCAGAGGATGTGTGAAGAACAAGCTGCAACGCCTCTCAAATCAGGCCATTTTGATTTAGCAGCTGTGGGAAAGAGAACCAATTTCTTTGTTCTTCAAGAATACTCTTTTAACCTAATTGTTTGTATGTCTTGTAATTATTTTATTTTTCTTCTTTGTTCTTGTTTCCCCTCCTAACTTCTGCTTCATTGCTTTCTCTGTTTCCTAGCATCCGCCTGTGAGTTTGCTGACATTGTAGAGCTCCTGCTGAACAGTGGAGCTGACCCATCTATCAAAGACATGGAGGGCTCTCTTCCCGAGGAGGTCACTGAATCCAGCGCCATCTCCACACTCCTGCGCCAGTACACTGCTCCAAAAGGCTAGATCATTCCTTTATAGTACTATCCAAGTCTTCTTTCATCTCTTCTCCACACATTTGTCCAGCATTCCCATTATTCCTCCTTGATCCCTAGAAAGACTCTCCTGAGGCTCTGCGGTTTGTAAGCCAGGAATCCAAATATTTTGTTTTGTTGTTCTTTAGTTTCCAAGTTCTGAAAATGAGTCTGATATCATGTTCAGCTCTTCTGGAGTTCATCTGTGAACATATATGTCCCATTTAATAAGACAAAAAAGGGCATTGCATGTATTTTCAGTTATTTGTAAAACTGTATATTGATTGTACAGAAGAGCCTGATAACATGATGGTTACTGCAAGACAGTAAAGATCTGTTGACAATAATTTTGCTGTACTGAGGAAAGTATTCCTTGAATGCCTCCTGTTAAACAAGCATCTATGTGGACTGTATGACAAATTAATAAACTGGATAACATCCTGGCAACATTTTACTGAGAGGATTTTTGCATCATTTTGATGTGACATATCCGGATTGCTCAACTATTAGTCACTTGAAAAAGAAACAGAATAAACAGTTTGATTTTCTTCTAAAAGTGTTTAACAATCCACAGAAATGAACACAATCACTTAATTTATTATTATCATTATGTAATGTACCATACAAACGCTTCAGATCACCCACTCCCCTTGCTGAACCTGACACACGTTTATTCTACATTGGTCCTCTCTGGGTTTGTTTGTGATTCAGTTGTGTTATATATAAGGAATGCTTCATTCATTTAAAAGTTTTCATCATTAAAGTCTTTAGTAAAACTTTGTCTGCCTTTTATCGGTTGCTCAAGCAGGTTGGGAAATGACCCCCCCCCCCCTATGATTATGGACAGCATGATTATTGCATAGGTGTGCCTTTGGCTGACCACAATAAAAGACCACTCTGAAATGTGCTGTTTGGTTGTGCAAACCGATTGTTTCAGCAGCTGTCCGGGTGGCTGGTCTCAGACGATCTTGGAGGTGAACATGTTGGATGCAGAGGTCCTGGGCTGGTGTGGTTACACGTGGTCTACGACTGTGAGGCAGGTTGGATGTACCTCCAAATTCTCTGAAATGCCTTTGGAGACGGCTTATGGTAGAGGAATGAAAATTCAATTCACAGGCAAAAGCTCTGGTTGACATCCCTGCAGTCAGCATAGCAAGTGCACGCTCCCTCAAAACTTGCGACATGTGTCATTGTGCTGTGTGATAGAACAGGACATTTCAGAGTGGCCTTTTACTGTGGCCGGCCTAAGGCACACCTGTGCAACAATCATGCTGTCTCATCAGCATCTTGATATGCCACACCTAGGAGGTGGGGTGGATTCGCTCTGTAAAGGAGGAGTGTTCACTATCACAGATTCAGACAGATTTGTGAACAATATTTGAGAGAAATGGTTATTCTGTGCATTATAGAAAATGTTTTAGATCTTTGAGTTCAGCTCATGAAAAATGGGAGCAAAAACAACATTTTTGCATCTATATTTTTGTTCAGTGTACATATTATCTGCAAACCTATTCTAATTGAAGATGGGCATCCAAAATAAACAAAGAGTTAAGTGCGCAATACTGAGAAAGTAAAAGCTGGGTTATTCGAGTCGAAATGACCATAAATGCAACTCTTTCTATGTCACACTTATGTCCAGATATCTTAAATTTCCTTTTATGAAGCGAGCTTATAGGACTGTATTGTTGCTGTCAGTTTTTATGCAGAGAACCAGAAAGATGTAAAAAAGACAAATAAGATGAACAACAATGCCGAAGAAAGCCAGATTACTGTCTTCATTTCACCAGACCATTTGTGCAAAGATAGATGTTTGGTGGAAAAACGTTTTTCAAGCCTAAAAAGACTTTGTGGTTTAAATAACATTTAGGTTTGAAGAATGAAATACTGTAATCTAGCTGTGGAAAAATAAAAAAAATAAACAACACACAAAGTTGTATACCAAAAGAGAAAGCTCATATTCTTTTCTTCAGTTCCTCCTCAGTTTTTTTCTCATTAAACTGAATCTCTAATTTTATTTTTGTTTTTATTTAATGAATTCCTTGATTTTTTTTTTTCCATAGAAATAGAAAATTGAATTTGGTATGAAGAAATCTGAGATTTTATTTTTAAGTCATATCGCTCAGCCCTAATCAGACCATAACACATTGTCTAACAATGATTTGAGAAATTTTAGATAACAAGCAAACAACAGTTAAATTATAGGGGAGCTGAACTTAATTTCAAATTAATCAATTAATCAGATTCACTATAATTGATGGATGGTGTAACCTCTGAATGGTGAAACCAGATTAAAAGTTTCTTAAATTAAAAATTAGGTTAAGAATATACATATTTCTCTCATCAATCTAGTGTAGCTTTTTAATTTTTTGTGTTTTTCCTATATATATTTTTTCACTTGATTGTACAAAAAAAATCTGGCACAATATAAGTGGAAAAAGTTTTGAAATTATTTATTAAAGTCCCATGTTTTACATCACAAAAACCCATCTATTTAACAGGATAGTGTTCTTTTTTTCAGAGCCACTGTATATGCATTTCTTTTTCTATCAAGATGTTTTGTGGGTTTCTGATTCTAACAGTTTTGCAGTAGTACAATGTCAATGAAAAGAAACATGATGAGTGCAGTGTTAATCTAACTATTGGCCTTCAGGTTTTAGATGCATCCTTGCTCCAACACACCTAAATCAAATGAATAGCTCATTACCAGGCCTTTACCAAAGTTGATGGCATGCTGAAGAGCTAATTTAATCGTTTGATTCAGCTGCATTGGAGCAGGGATGCATCTAAAACGTGCAGGACAGTAGATCTTTAGGACTGGATTTGGAGACTCCTGATCTAAACTATGGAAAGGAGTGAATTTGAGAAAAGAAATCTTGATTTTCCTAAAATTAAATCTTCAAAAACAAAAAAAAATGTGATTAATCGATAAAAGCGATTTAACGCCCAGCCCTAGGTCTGATGAAACCAAGCTGGAACTTTTGGGACCATAAGTCATGGTGTGTTTGACACAAAAACACCACATATCCCCAAAAGAACACCTGTGAGACATGGTGGTGGCAGGATCATTCTCTGGGATTACTATTCTAATATGAAACATGGATTTTTGTCAAAGTGCAAAGTTATAATTCCAAATGTCAGTTTTGGTCCAAAACCTCCTATTATTTTCTAAAAATTAAAGGATGAATATGGATTTTATTTCTCATCGGGATCGCACTGAATCCAAGGATGCACCGCAATCAACAAAAGAATGAGAGGAAAATTAAACACAGTCCAGAACTAAATTTGACAGAAAATCTGTGAAATCACCTAAAGACCGCTGTGACGAGAGATGTCCTCACTATGTTATAGATTTGGAGAACATTGCCAGCCATCATAAACTTATCAGGTCAAGGTGTTAGATGCTGATAAACCCCTGCCAAAGAAAATTGAATGCTGCAATGGAACCAAAAGGTGCTTTAACATAGTATTTGTTTGAGGATGCACTCAAGTTATTGCACTTTTTTCAGTTGAATTGTGCAGGAATAATGTCACATTAAATGTGGAAAAAGTAAAAAAAAAAATGAGACCATTATTATTGGTCTCTTTAAAAAAAAACAAAAAAACACAGAAAACAGCATTTTAAAATTGGTTTCTACACTTTTAAGACCAAATACAAAGCTCTCTAACACATGCATGCTGTGTATGTATTATCTAGTGTTTCAAGTATTTTGGATCTATGACATATTGCACAGTTTTAAAACTAACCAATTCATATCTAAAGCAAACACACATTGCACACGCAGTAAGTGTTCAGCTCAGCCTCTGGACTATGATGTCACAGATGAACGTATTTGGAGGCTCTCCAAACATAACCAACACATGGTCGGAGTCTAAATCTGCTTTACTTGTCGTCAAGCCTCAGCTCAAACACACACACACACACACACACACACACACACACACACACACACACACGCAGATACACACTCTGAAAATACACTAAACCATGACCCGGATTTTTAACTACACATTCATGAAGATCCCCAAGCAGATTTTCTTCACAGCACTTGAGACAAAGCTTAATCCTTTACTAGCCAACGCACAAGTTCACTCTGACCCTTCACTCAGCTCCCCTCACTGCCCCATGTAGCCCTGAAAATCTACTACGACTCAAGGTGTTAGATAACTATCAACATGTTTGGTAGGAGACTGCCAATCCCTCAGACTTGGATTGAACTGGATTGTATATACAGTAGTCTGCCAAAAATTTAATCCACCACTTGTCTTTCTTTAAACTTGGCTTCCAAGGAGCCTGCAGTTCTTGCTATCTTTTACAGCGAAGATCTGAAGGTCTTTTGAACTTTTCTGTCCACTCCTTTTGTTTTATAATGTAGCTTGTTGTTCAGTGTGTGCTAAAATAATTAGGAAAATGTAAAATTGGAGGTTAAAAGAAGAAAGGTTCTGTCTAAAAAAAAAAAAAAAATCTGGAACAGAAGAACAGTTTATGAAAATTATGTCTTTAAGAAACATCTGGGTGAAATCTATGCAGGACCAAAACTGACATAATTAAAAATAAAAGCAGAAATATATATATATATATATATATATATATATATATATATATATATATATATATATATATATATATATATAGTTTTTCCTTTTCTTTACATGTGTTTTTGTCAAGAAATTTATATATTTTCTTTTTCTTTTTCCTTATACATGTGTTTTCGTCAAGAAATGTATATATTTTGTTTTGCCTTTTCCTTATACAAGTGTTTGTTCTTTTTACATTTCCTTTTTACATTTTTCCTCTTTTTACTTTACCATATGCATTTCTGCCTCATTATGCAAACAAAATATGCAAAATATGCAAAACAAAATGGCTGCCTTCTTGATCCAGCTCCTCTACTATTGGTCAATAAACAGGAAGTAGCAGGATCCATGTGCAGATCAATTGTGTATGCCTGCACCTTTGGCTTCAGTTGAGCAACCAAAGTATCGTTATGGAGGGAGTGGAAAGACGGTTTGTGCCGGAGTTATTAAGGAAGCTGCAAATAGACTGGACGAGTTGGAAGGAGGTGAGTTTTCAGCTGACCAATAGTAGAGGTGTGATAATTCAACAAGAATTAGTTCATAATCATGATGTAGAAATAAAGGATACATGGTATCAGTCTTTTTTTGGGGGGGTTGGGTTGGGCTGCGCAGTTGGTGGCACTGTTGCCTTGCAGCAAGAAGGTCTTGGGTTTGAATCCGGCTTGGGGTTTTCACAGTCCAAAAACATGACTTTTGGGTTAATTGGTCTCTCCAAATTCTCCTTTTGTGTGTGCGTTTATCGTTGTTTGGTTGTTCTGTCTCTGTGTTGCCCTGCGATGGATTGGCGACCTGTCCAGGGTGTACCCCGCCTCTTGCTCGATGACCGCTGGAGACAGGCACCAGCCCCCCTCGCAACCCTGCAAGGATAAGCGTGATGGATAATGGATGAAATGGATGGTATCAGGTTTTTTTTTTTTCAAATACAGCTGAAAAGTGTCAAAGTGTGTTTGCTTTTAGCTCCATTCACTGTGATAACCCTATGATAAATTCAGCAGGTTCATCTAATTAGTGAAAAGAGCTCACTTGTGTCTAATTGCATCATGAAGACCAAGGAACACAGAAGACAGAGTTGACAGGACAACTAATATTCATGCACGCTACAAATATGGCCTTTATGGAAGCGTTGCAACCACAAGCCATTTAGAGGACAGAGCAAACATGCGGAAGAAAGACTTTTTGGCATACATGCAAAATGCAGTGCGGCAGCAAACTAGCACTACACAACATCCTAAACTCATAATCTTCATAGTGAAACGGTGAAATGTGGTGGCGGCAGCATCATGGTTAGTTAATCAGAAGATGAATGGATTTACGGTGCCTATAAAACGTATTCACCCCCTTGTATGTTTCACCCTTTTCATTGCTTTTGAAAATCGATCCTTATCAACAAAATTTGGCTTTTTTGACAAAAAAATTTACTAAATAAATTGTTTAAATGTCAAACTGAAAACAGATTTCTACAAAATAATTAAAATTAAATAAAAATACGTAACATAAAATAAGTAATACCTTAAATATTCACTTCCTTCAAGTCAGTAATTCGTGGATGCATGTTTGGCAGCAATCACAGCATGAAGTCTGTGTGGACAGGTCTCAGTCAGAATTGCACATCTGGACACTGCAGTTTTACTCCATTCGTCCTTGCTAAACTGTTCAAGCTCTTTGAGGTTTGCATGAGGATCAGCTGTGAGCAGCTCTTTTCATGTCCAGCCACAAATTCTCTATCACATTGAGGTTTGGGCTTTGACTGGGACACTCCAGCATCCACCTTGTTGTCTTCAAGCCATTTCTGTGTAGCTTTAACTGGATGCTTCAAGTTGTTGTCTTGCTGGAAAATGAATGTATTCTGAAGCCGTAGTTCTCCTGCAGGTGGAAATTCAATTCAAAAATACTTTACTTATCCCAAAGGGAAATTAATTTTGTAACTCATATTATTCAAGGTTTCTCAAAGAGTTGTTGTAGAGACTGATGGCTGTGGGCAAAAAGGATCTCCTGTAGCAGTCTGTTTTACAGCAAATTTGAAGAACCCTCTGACTGAAAACGCTCTATTTTTCCATGACAGTCTTATGAAGAAGATGCTCAGGGTTGTCCATCATTTTCTTGATTTTATGAAAAATCCCTCTTTGCACCATCATTTCCAGTGCTTACACGGTCATCCCAAGAACAGAACCAGCCTTCTTTATCAGGTTGTTGAGCTTTTTCAGGTCCATTGTTCTGATGTTGCTGCCCCAACAGATGACAGCAGAGATGACACTCTCCTCAACAGATTTATAGAAGACACACTGCATCTTGCTACAAGCCTTGAAGGATCAAAGCTTCCTCAAGAGGTATAGTCTGCTCTGTTCCTTCTTGTAGACACTTCACTGTTGAGTTTCCAGTCCAGTCTGTTGTCCAGATGAACACCGAGGTATTTATATTCCTCAACCACCTCCACTTCTTCTCCCATGATGGAACTAGGCCTTGATCTAACCCTGTTTCTCTTAAAATCTATAATCAACAAACTGTCATCCAGGATTTCCCTATGTTTTGTTGCATTCATTTTACCTTCTGCATTTACAAGCCTTCCAGACCTGCTGCCTAGAAGCATCCCTACAGCATGATGCTCCCACCACCGTGCTTCCCAGTGGGCATGGTGTGTTTGTGATGATGTTCAGTGTTTGGTGCCCCCAAACATAGTGTCTTGTCTTATGGCCAAAAAGCTCCATTTTGGTGTCATCAAACCAAACAATTTTCTTCCACTAGACCACAGAGTTTCCCATGTGCCTTTTAGCCAACTCTAGTTGAGCCTTGATCTGAGTTTTCTTAAACAGTGGTTTCCTCATTGCTCGTCTCTCATAAACCTTTGACTGGTGAAGAACCCAGGCAACAGTTGTATGCAGAGTTTCTCCCATCTCAGATGCTGAAGCTTGTAACTTCTTCAGTCATAAGTGTCCTGGTGGCCTCTCTCACTGGTCTCCTTCTTGCACGGTCTCTCAGTTTGTGAGGAAGGATGGATCGAGGCAGATTTACACGTGTGCCATATTTTGTGTATCCATCCCCTGACTTATACTTTTCAGTAACCTTTTCTCTGATTTCCTTGAAGTGTTCTTTTGCCTTCCTGCTGTAGTTGGAGCCAGGAATACTGATTAACCAGTGAATGGACCTTCCAGACACAGGTGTCTTTTTACGACAGTCACTTGAGACACAGTCACTCCACTCAGGTGATCTCCTCCACTCATTGTGAGATTACTGGCACCAGATGGCTGGACCTCTGTTGAATTCGGTCAGTCACTTTAAAGGGGACAAATTTTTATGTAATCACTTATTTTATGTTACATGTCTTTATTTGTCATTAATTTTTATATCAGTTTTTACTTTGGCATTAAAGAGTTTTTTGTAATTTTTTTTGTCAAAAAGGCCAAATTTAATTGGTCATGATTGAATTGTAAAACCTTTAGAAAGGGTAAGACTTCCAAGGAGGTGAACACTTTTTATAGGAACTGTAACTAGGCAACAATCCTGGAAAGAAAATTTGACATTGATCTTAAAAGAGACTGGGTTGAAGGTTCAGAAACTAAGCATACAGCCAGAGCTACAATGCTTGGTTAAAAGCAAATTAAATGACCAAGTCGAAGTCCAGATCTAAATTCAACTAAGAATCTGTTGCAGGTTGCAAACTGCTGTTCACAAGGTCTCACCATCTAATCTGAGTTTGAGCAAAAAAAAGGAAAAACGTGTGTGTAGTCACAAAAACTTCCAATATAATGCATCAGATCTTGCTGTTTTAATGTGACATTACATGAAAAAGTTTGAGGGCTATGAATACGTTTGATAGCCTGTATATTGAGTATTTTAGATATGTTTAAGATACAGAAAAGGAAGCACTGTCATGATGAGGTGTTGTGACGGTGGACTCAAATGCAGAGAGGCAGAGGCGGCAGGTAGATTTGTTAATTTAATGAAAAAATGAAGAACAGAAACTTTAAAAAAAAAAAAAAAACCACAGAGAACACAGGGAGCAGAACAAAAACAGGAATCCACATGCAAAAAGACAGCAAGGTTTAATGGGTAATTAACGGGAGGAACCAGTGAGGAGTGAGAGCGGGAGAGGTGTTTAAATACTGAGAGAGTGAGTGCTGGAACAATAGACTTGGGCTGATTGGCTAATAGGCTGCAGGTGTGAGGGGAGATAGCAGAAGGCAGACTGAGGAGAGAGAGAAAATGGCAGCAGAGGGCGAGGGAGAGTAAATAAACAGGGGAACTAGGAAAACGATTCTAACTGCAACGAATAATACCTAAACACAGGTAATAAATAAACATAATTAAACTAGAATAACTAAGAAAGGACTGAACTTAAGTAAAACAGAAACACAGCTGATGCAATCAATGAATAAGAGATGAAAGCAAACACAGAACAATAATAATCAAAACCAGAATCGAATAATTAAACCCCGAAATCACCCAGGATCTGACACACTGGTTCATCTCTTGAGTTTAGGAGCCTCTTCCAGCACTCTCTATGTAAACGACAGAAAAAAATAAAGGCTTGATCAATCTTTATTTGTATTTATTGAATCTCTGTTCACTGTGGAATTATCCTGTTAAGGTTTGACCAGTTTAGGTAGTTTAGATTTTGAATATGTGCAGCCTTAAAAAGAATAAAATAGCCCTATGATGTGACAGAATCAGCAACTAGCTGGGCACAACCTTCAGTGCCATTAAACATCACATTCACACTTTACTACAGTGCTTACATTGTGCACAACACACGGTGGCACCTGCTTACTACAGATTGGACTTGCAAATAAACAGAAAACTTGTTCTGGCTGCAGCAAGTGCTTTTACCACCCATATGCTATCCCACCCTGGGTAGTGAGCCATATGGCCAATATAAAAATCTGCAATCAATTGAATCTGTTTACTTTTTTGTGTAGAACAGTCTAAGATTCCTTTATTATGGACTGGATCAAAAATATTCGTCATCAAGGGGCATCAGTTCAAATTTAGCTCCTGTTTTGGTAGCATTAGTTTTACTTCTATTCAAACACTCTGGTTCCCTTGTTCACAGAAAGAACCAAAGATCTTAGAGCTGTTGTAGCTTTTCTGATTGTATCATTGTCTGCATTTGTGTAATCCGAACAAAATATCTTCAGCCTTAAAATGAGATTTATATAACTGTACTCAGGATTTTTTTTTTTTTTCATGAATCCTACATAAGCTGAGATCAAAGCGTTTGAGTATTCAAAGCAAGTCTGAGATGTGATGATCTACAATCCCACAAAGAGGAGTGGAGGCCATTTCACTGTTATAAATTCCATCCACATGCAGCCATTAGGCTGTTGGTGTTCCTCTGAAGCTTGTTTTGGTCTCAGTGTTGTCTCCTTGTTGTTTCCTGAACCCCCGTTACAATGGATAGAGGTAAGAGAGGTTGACGGCAGTCATACTTTCCTCCTGGGTTGTCTGCAAGACTCTGACACTAAGCCCATTATGCTTCCATTATGGAGCTTCAATTTTCCTTTGAGCTTTTCACTTGTGACACTGCAGCTCCCTCCCTCTGCAAGCCTCAGACTCACATGCACCACAGTCTCTCCGTAAGAAGCCCTTCTGAATATTTATGCTGTTTTCTTTACAGGTGAAAAGTAATAGAGTAGGATTAGAAGCAGTTTAAGGTATCTGTACTTCACTTCAGTGTTTCATAAGCCTTTTTTAATCTTCTTTAGAGTTGGCGGGAAATCCAAAGCAAAGTAACATTTTTAGTAACTAAGAAAGAAAGAGTCAAACATAAAACACTATGTTGTCTTATTGTAAGACATTTTTGTTATTAGTTCAGTAAAAGTAACATTTAAGCCACTGTGTTATGGATTGGGGTGACTAAGTCAGTTAGATGAAGGAGAATCAAATCTTCTCTATTAATGATGATAAAAGTTGTAATAATGTGATAATTGTGTAATAATTGTGTTTAGAAGACACAATTATAACTGAATGTTATAATTGAATCTAAAGATACTTCAATAAACTATGCAATCACATTATTGTAGCTACCATTTCATTTCCACCATATCTAAAAATAAAACATAGCACATTTATTTGATGTTTAGTACAATTTTACACAATATCCCATTAAATGTATGTATAAGAGTGATAGTGTATAATAGTCTTCACACACCTTGAATATTTTCTTTTTTCTCATCCTAAAACAAGAAACTTCAGTACATTTTATTGTGATAGACCAACACAAAGTAGTCCATAACTCCCAAGTAGAAGGAACATGACACATGGTTTTCAAAATGCCATTTTCATTAGGCACCCTTTACTCTGTCACCCCTAAATAAAATCCAGTACAACCAATTCCATCAACAAATTCCCTAATAAGTGAATCGAGTCCACTTGTGTGTAATTTATCATCATGAAGAGCAAGTATAACTGCAGACAGATCAGTAATGAAGTTGTGGGGAAGTTTAAATCATATAGTTCATAAAGCAACATCAGTCATCCAGAAATGGAAAGAGTATGTTACAGCTGCAAACTACAAACACATGTTCATCCACTTAAACTCACCGTCCTCACAAAGGGAGCATTAACCTACAGCTCAGGAGAGAGAATGGGTTTACATTACAAATATTAATCCTACACTGCATTAATCTCTTCTTTATGAAAGAGTGGTGAAAGGACAGCTAGTGTTGACATAAAGCTATCCCAAGTGTTGTTTGCAGTTTGGCCGTGCTAACATCTGGAAAAAGGTGCACTGGTCAGATGAGAACAAAGCTAAACTTTTTGGCCTTCATGTGAAACTCTTTGTGGAGGAAAACTAACACTGCACATCACCCTGGAAATATCACCCTTAAGGAAAAACATGGTGGTGGCAGCATCATGTTGTGAGGATTACTTTTTTTTTTTTTTTTTTTTTTTTTTTTTTTTTTTTTTTTTTTTTTTTTTAATCAGGAGCAGGGAAGGTGGTCAAAACTTACGTAAAAATGGATGAACATACATACAGTACAATCCTGTAAGAAAACATTTTGTTGGCTGCAAAAGACCTGAGTTTAGAGCAGACGTCCACCTTCCTGTAGGGCATCAACATGCAGCCAGAGCTAAAGTAGTTTAGATCAAAGCGTTATAGTGTTCAAATGATGAAGAAACTGTTTCTGCTGCTTGAGATTCCATATTTTGACAATGCAACAAATGTGGGATTCATTGCATTATCTGTCTCATGTAAATGCATCAGCAGTAATAAAAATTCCCATAACAGATTAAGAATGTTATCCTCCTACAGCTTTATTTCCACAGATCATCATGAGCCCATATCATTTTACCTGTCATCTGTCTGATATCTGCAGCTCCAGCAGTTATCCTGTAGAAACATCAGTTTTCCTTTAACACAACCTTGAATGTGTCATTGAAAGACTTCTGCTTGACTCCAGCCAACTCAGCCATAATGCAGATCATTGTTTACTGCAGCGCTACATTGAAATTACTTGAGGAGAAAAATGTCCTTTCTCAATTCTCTGGGATTGACTTTCGGTCCAAAACAAATCCTCTCTGTTTTGCATGTTAATTTATTCCTTTTTGCTTCATGCAAGAAAAAAACACGGCATTTCCTTTAGGAAGTTTGTAATAAAAGCCTTGCGATCAATGATAATGGCATTTGTGCTTGTGTTTGTCATCTTTGCGAAAGCAACAGTGGTGGAGTTTCCTCAGATTTATATGTATACTAGTGCTGTAAGTGGCGTGTAAATTATCCTAACTGTCTGTGCAGCTCTTTATCTTTGTAAGCCAGTTCTATTAGACCCTATCCATTAATGCCCATAGCCCATCCAATCAATGCTTAAATAAAAATCAGCTCGATTTGTGGCATTTTATGCAAACACGACAACTCCAACAGGAATGAGTGTTTGCCTTTTTGTTTTTATAATGCTAAAAGAATATCTAAAACAAAGCAATCGATAGCACTTATGTTTGGGTTACACTGCCCTCCTTTCAGACAAATGCTCCACATTCCAACATAGAAATGAGTTAAATACAGATGTACGCTGTGGTCTAATTTCATTATAACACATTTCATTTTGTTCTAATTATTTTAATAAACATGCTTAGACAAGATCATAATTCATTCATCTTTCACATTCACTTCATCTAGATCAGTGTTGCAGAAGGCCTGGACACTATTCAAGCAACCAAAAGAGGAGAAGCGGGATACACAATGGATAGGCTGCACATCCATCCGTCTGTCCATCCACCTACGGTGTTCTCAGGTCCAGGAGGCGAAGGAGGGAAACCTAAAACATTTAACTTGCCCCCTTCCAGCTCATTCTTTGAGAAGGTGCTGTAGCATCAGCAGCTCTCCTTCAAGTTCCCCATGGATGCTGGAGCTCCTCATCCCAGCTCTCACCTGCCACATGCCTCGTACTGAATCTGACTTTGATGCTCATTCCATCCATCCATCCAGTCATACATCCATCCATTATCTTCCGCTTATCCAGACCAGCCAATAAACATAGCCCCTCCAGTGTGTCCTGAGTCTTCTCCTCCTTGTCCTTTTGAAAGTAATTAATAACTTATTAGAAGATGCAAACCACACACACATTATCCTGTTTGAATAGTCATTCATCTTAACACAGTATGGTCAGTTCTAGCTTCTTAAAGACCAACAGAGATTTCTAAATAAAAGGCTTTAAAACAGCAGTTCACAAATCAGTAAATATCACTTAATTATTACTTTATTCTCAAGTGTTAGCACAGATTCTCAATTGGATTTAGGTCTGCACTTTGACTAGGTCATTCAAACACATAAATATGTTTGATCTGAATCATTCCACTGTAGCTCTGGCTGCATGTTTATTATTGTTGCCCTGCTGGAAGCTGAACCTCCTTCTGGAGGCAATTGGTTGACCTCCCAAACCACTGACCTTTTTCAGATTTGTATTTGTGAAAATCTTTGAAAACCATCTCAAATCCTTATAAAAAATAATAAAAAAAAAACACTTAAGTTTTTGGTTGTAATATAACAAAATGTGAAAAGGCTCAAGAGGTATGAATACCTTTCCAAAGTGCTGCATAACTATAAATCTATGAAATAGTTGTGTCCCATCATCAGGAGATGAAAAAGATGCCAGATACTAGTGAAGGCTTTAGAAATAGCTTCGTGTCTGGGGCAGTGTGGTGCAGAGGTAGAGCAGGTGCCCGATATATGGAGGCTATTAGTCCTTAACGCAGGCATCTGGGGTTTGATTCCCAACGCAAAGGTCTTTACATCATGTCTTCCCCCCCACCTCCTGTCTGAATACCGCAAATATGGGCCACTAGTTACAAAAAGAAATAACTTCATATCTAACCAGAAAATTAAATTATTTTTGTCAGCTTTGAGAAATTCCTCAAAGCGTTATGACTTAAAAATCGACACTGATTTAATTCATTATGTATTTACAAGCCTGACATACTGACATACAAGATAACTGCCTTTATAAAAGACACATTCTCTTTTTGACTGACTGCAATGCATGTTTGGCCATATTTCACAAATCACTCTGCGATTAGTTAACAGTCTAGGGATTAAGGGTAGATTTGACTGTGCTGCAATCTGCTCCAGTGTCTCCTTAGCACTGATAGGATCAGAGAAACAGCCAGCAAGGCATCTGTTTGTGTGCGTGTTTTATTCCCCTCCCCTCTGTCCTCCCATATAGTTTCTTTTCATGCATCTTTCTTGTCACCCCCACTCTCCAAGAGCGAGAGAGGAAAACAGCATCGATCACTGTTAAATGACTGACCAGTGCCTGTTGGAGGTACTAAATGGATCTCCACAATTGAATAGAGGCCTAAGTGTGTGGTAAATGCTCTCAATGGGTAAATGAATTTGTGGGTTAACTGGCCCTAAGAGCATTTCGATAAGGCAAAATAATAAAAACACCAACAGGACATATTTTTCTTTGAATGCATCATAAATAAAGCTTGGCTGACAATCTTAGCTCTCGCATTCGTCACTCCAAGCCAGCTCTGCAAAAAAATAAAGAAAAACTCACTCGAGGGGTAACCAAAGACAATTCAGCTTTATTTCCCCATATAGATTTAACTGTACACAGTTCATACCATTACACAGAAGGCATAAATGAATAAATTCAGTGCTCTCTTTTACATCTTTTTCAAAGACACATGGCAAGAATAATAAATAGCGCTCATGAAACAAGACAATCTACACGTTTCCAAACTGTACAAAATTTACAACAATAAGATGCAAACTTCTGAGGCAAAATAGACTGAACAAAAATGCTTCAATGATGGGTTTTTGTGTTGTTTTCCTCTAAAATCCCAGATTGCAGCCAACAAATTACTTTATATAATTCAGTTGTGAGCAGCATTTACTACTCATCCACTGGTTTGTGCATGGAATAAAGCTGAGACACATCTCTAATTGGAGGGATTGTGATTTTTATTTACCTTGCATAGGTAAACCAGAAGTACCAGGCAATATGGAAATGGATGAATACATGGCATTTTTCATTGTTCTAACTCATGCTTTTAAATAATATTTAAATATTTTTTATTATTAAAAACATTTCTTTAAAAAAAGTCATTATAAATTATGCATAAATAAGCACATTAAGAAATAAATATCTATATAAAAGACAACCTTTTCCCCCCTCTCTTGTTTTGTCTGTTTCACTCACATGTTAAGGAAAAATGGGATTTAGGAGGTAATCACACTGTAATTTGTGGGCTGTAATCTGTTTTTTTTTTTTTTCTTAATTGTGTCACTGTCTGTTATTTTATTCACGGTGAAGTAAAATGTGAAAAAAGAAGACTTGGCATTTCGTTTATCCAAAAAGGTGCTCACATCAACTCGTTTGTCTTTAGATCAAAGACAGAAGTAGAAATGAGATCTGGGAGGATGCATTTTATGGAAAACTCCTGCACAAGCATGAAACTGTTGAATGCCTTTACAACATAAACGCAGCTCACAAGGGATTTACGTTGAAATATTCTTGTTGTAGCAAATAATTTGTGAAGCTGGAGCTGATGGCGACTGATCTCTGCAGCCGATCCAGCTCAGATGCTGAATTATCAGCTCTGAATGTGGTAGACTGTGTTAATCCCTCTGGTACAAAGGGCCGACAGCACATCTGGAGTTGGGAGAAGTAGGTTGACAGCCGGCAAAGCTGAGGCTGCTGCCGCCTGAGAAGATTATCAGGAGAAGGCTGGTTCTGCCTGAAGAGAGCAAATACAAAGGGGGGGTTTCTTTGTTCCTTTTAATACTTATTGGTGTTGTGTTTAGCTATTACAGAAACTTCATGTTATATATTTTTGCATTTGAAGAATAAATTAATACAGAAGTATGATCTATACTGAAGGTTTCGATTCCTCACGTGAAAAAGGGCTTAATACTAACATATTTCTTCTCTGAAGCATCTTTTACTCAGAATAAATCCTGTAAATGCAACTGCTTTGTCACAAACACCCTCATTCAAACAGTTTCTGCATGGGTAGATGCACAGATCAGCAGATCAGGCCATTTCTCCAAACACTGTCAGTAATACGTTAAAAAAGAACATGAGCATGTTTCTAGATTCACGCTTGTGCCACTGCTCTTGTAAGTTTTTCTCCGAGCGAAACACTGTGTTTGCCTTGTGCATACGTCTCTCTCCTTTGCACTCCTGTCCATACACGTAGAAAAAGAAGAGGAGAGTAAAGTGCAATGCCAATGTGAAGGCTCTGATATGGCCGGACAGCAGTTCAACTCATTGTGAATCAGAAGCATGCAGCTGCCTTCTGGGCCTGGTACAAATGATGGCCCTAATCTGTGTGGTTGATCCACCAATGTTTTGGGAGTTTAGTCTCCTTTGTAGCAACTGAACAAAATAAAGACAGGCAATAATAAAAAAAAAGTAATGACGCAGTGTTGAGATTGAACATTCAGGTGTTGTTTTGCTGTTTAAGTCCAGTCTGCACCTTCCAACCTGGTTATTATCGCACTGTTTTGACTCCAGACAAACTTTTTCTCTCCACCAAGCAACACAAAGCCCACCAGTCTTGGAGAGTGAAGTAAAGAAATTTAAAAAAGATCTTTTGTGTCCCTTTGATAAATCCCCGCAGCATTTTTTTTCTACTGAGCTGAAGGTTCAAAACTGGGAATGGTCCATCTCATCTAGCCACGAGGCTGGGCTGGTGGGGAAGTCAGGGTATCCTGTACTGCTGCCTGTGGAGAGGTCTGAGGTGGGCCCCCCTGCCATGGCCCTCAGAGCCTGTCCCACTCCACCCGGCCCCCCCTGCGCCACTATACTGTCCATGTTAAAGGTCAGGTTGTTGAGGAGAGGTGTGTGGCCGGGCAGGGAGGTGATGGAGGAAGGTGACTGCGGGAGACCGTAGGGGCTCCCTGGTCGAATGTCTTGGTAGGGCTGTCCCGCCGCATCGATGGAGAAGCCACCGTTCAGGACCGCGCTGCTGGTCATGTCACCCACGCTCCCATAAAGCCCATTCGCATGGCTGAGATCAGACAGGACTTGGTCGTCTAGAGAGGAGATCAGAAAAGGAGATCAGTAAGAAATAAGACAGAAGATTTCTCTTCTTTAATAGGTTTAATTTTAGTGTTAAGTACTGGGCTTTGCTTAAGTATTCATACAACTTGCACTTCTTATTTTTACAGCAAGAATATGTTTTACAGGCTTTTTATGTAATAGAGCAACCAAAAGTAGCATATAATTTTGGTTAACCAAAAACTCTTTGGTTTTCAAAGAGTGGTGTTGCTCTTGTATTTGCAGTCTCCCAGGTTCAATACATTGTGGAAACAACCATTTGCTGAAGTTACAACCGCAAGTGTTTTGAGTTATACCTCTACCGGAAAATCCAGACCGAACCCCATCCTTTTTTACAGATAACTCAGGATCAGTGAGATTGGCTGGAGGGTGTCTTGAACATCAGTTTACAATCCTTGCCACATATTCGCAATTGGATTTAGAGCTGGTCTTTGACTGGGCCAGTCTAACACATGTGTTGTTCTAAACCTTTCTGTTATAGCTCTGACAGTGTTTCAGGGTCATTGTGCTACTGGAGGGTGAACAGGTTTTCCTCCAGAATGGCCCCAATCAGCTGTGACCAGCTTTCCTGTTCCTCTCAAAGAAAAACAGCCCCACAGCATGATGCTGCCACCAGCGTGTTTAATAGTGATAATGATATATTAAGGGTGATCTCCAATGCTAGTCTTCCAACACACATAGCATTTTGGATGCAGGCTAAAAAGTTTAATTTTGGTCCAACCAGAGCACCTTCTTCCACATGTTTGCTGTGTCCCCCACATGGCCCACAAATCTCTGCAGCTTCCCCAGAACTACCATGGGCCTCTGGGCTGCTTCTCAGATTACAGCTTTCTCAGTCGCTTTGGTGACTTATAGGATGAATTTATGCTTAAATGTTGTGGAGAGTAAGACTATTCAACAGAGACCCATATAATTTATTTTGATCAACATGACAAAAGCAATTGCAAATGTGGGAAAAAGCAGAGAATTGCACTAAATCACTTGCATGATGTACAGATGCATTTGCAACTTGCTCAAAGGAATCAGAAATTGCTTTTTTGATGTGCACAAGTGACACAATGATTTGAAGATTGAACAAGTAGATTTGAGAATTTCATTTCTGTTTTGAGAAATGCACCAAAGTGACTGAGAAAAACTGTAACTCTGCTCAGCCGACATGTCAGTTTAGGTGATGATGATGTCTTGGAAGGTTTGCTGCCTCTTCCCTTTTAAAGGTGACAGAGCATCTCACAGAGCTGAGACGTACAAAGTTTGGGATATTATGTATGACCTAACCCTAAGATTGGTTAAATTTGATTTTATTTGGAGCTATTAGAATAAAGGAGGGTGAATACGAATCGACACCACACGTTTCAGATTTTTATTTGTGGAAAAAAAAAAAAAAAATCAAACAATGCATAGCTGTCCTTCCCCTTCACCTTTGTGCAATCCTTTTGTCTATTGTAAAATAGACAAAAGTATTGTAAAAGACAAAAATGTAGTGGTTGAAACATGACATAATGTGAAAAAATTCAAATAATAAGAGTACTTCTACAAGGGATCCCATATGAAGTGGAGAAGTCTTGGAATTCTCTCCAAAAAAACTTGAAGGATTAAAAACTTAACTTTTTGGCATTCTTTAAGGATTGCAGAAGCTCTTGACTCATATCAGATAAAATGTTTGGATCCAGTAAAGCTTTGGAAGAATAATATGCTGAAGGTCTACAGGTTCTTTCTTATTTTAACAGAGAGAATCACATCTTCTGAACAGCATGGAGCACATCCTGAACCTAAAATTCATATCTATATCTGTATGTTGTGCAATTACTGTAGTACAAAATATTTGTTTACATCTCCAATCGATCCCTTGTGTGGCTTCAATAACATAAAGCCCAAAAGCACTTTCTCTCTAATTGAATAAAAGCCTCACATGCTTTATAGAGTTTCTGTCACCATGTTTTCATTTCTCATAAAAACAGCATTCTTTTTCAAATTGCCTTGGAGACTTTTATGGTTATCCAAAAAGGGAAGGAGGGTTGTGAATATTAAACAACAAAAGGATGCCTAAAACTTCATTTGCATCTCACTGAGGAACCTTTGCTCATTTCCAATAAGCTCCATCACATAAACAAACAGAAGCAGGAGGAATCAGCAGCCACAGAGGAAAACAGAAACAGGTATGCCATTTTAGATTTGCCTCAAAGTGGCACACTCCAACAAGGAACACAAGCAGGCAAATGAAAAGCCACAAAGACACATTGGTATTGGCAGCTCTCATGCGATTTTGAATGTTCCCTTAATCCTATTAGCAGGAATATATGTCTGCTAATTCCCTTTCTGAGACTAAATGATCTGAAAAAATACCTCTGAAGCTCAGTTCGCTGTCGCTGAGCCCTGCATCATCAGCTGAGCTCTCCTTCTCCACTTTGGTTCCTCCTCTGCTGCGTTTGACACTTTTGTAGAACTGAGTCCAGCGGTGGCGACCTGCATCTTTCTTTAGACGCTTTTCCTTTGCTCGCCGGTTCTGGAACCAAACCTGCCAGGTTAAACAATAATGTGCATCTTTAAAAAAAAACCTGAGCATCCAGACCACTTTAAGCTTGATAAAGCAATAAAATTGCCATCATAATTAATGTTTTTTTGTTTTTTTTTTTTACCTCAGTTCAAATGTTTAATTTGAAAATAAACATCTGACAAAGCAAACAAACATTTTTATGTAAATATGATGTAATATTTGTCATCTCCAATTGCTTGGCAAAGAGTTGAGAGCAGGGGTGTCAAACTCGTTTTCATTTTGTGCCACATCAGGATCATGAATGTCCTGAAAGAGCCGGTTGTGGCAGAATGTATTGATAAAACGACCCGTTAAACTGTTAAAATGTTATAGTTTTCTCTGTGTTTGATTAGTACTTCTTAAAATGTAAGTTTTTAACATCTTTTCACATTGATGTAATTTGGTCCTATATAAATTAAAACTGATTTGATTTGACTGATAAAATAATATTTAAGCACACAGCTGTTATCTTAAAGTTCAATTTATGTGGCCCTCTGAAGTCTAGAGGGCCACATATAGCTGGCCAGATTTGGCCGCGGGCCTTGAGTTTGACACCTGTGGTTTAGAGCATTTAAAAAAGCAAAAAATGTAGAATAAATAATAATAAATGATAAATGTTTTATTTATTACTATATTTGATTAATATTTGTTATAAGCAAAGATTTTACCATAATAAATGCTTAAAAATGGAAAAATAAGCATAGATTTTATCATTTAAAATATAAAGTACAAACAAAAATGTCTAGAAAATTAAATAATTAATTCATTAGTCTATACATATATAACTACATAATTATTTTTTTAAATGCTGGGGTCAAAAATAATAAAACAATGTCAGTGTAACATACTGAATGGATTAAAACAATAACAGTGTTCTTCCTCAGCCTGTTTGATCACAGATACTGTTAAGCTTCTTCAGAGGATAGCTGTAACATCTAAAAGCTTCTAAATACTTAAGCAAACATGTTTTAAAGTCCTGATAATAAAACTACAGACTTTCTCCCTCATAATGGCATTGTTTAAATAACTACAGATGATCAGAGAGACTGGCATTAACGTCCCATGAAAGAGGACTTCACTCAATCACAATCTGCCTTGTAGACAAAGATAAATATTCGAATTTGAGTGGACTCATCTTTTAAGTCAGTTTTCTACAAATGAAAAAAAAAAAAAAAAAAAAAAAAAAAAAAAACTCTACCTGCACAACTCTCATGTCCAAGCCTGTCTCAGAAGACAGCTGCTCTCTGACATGGCGGGCAGGCTTTGGCGAGTTTTTGTAGGCACTTTTGAGGGTCTCCAGCTGCTTGGCGGTGATAGTGGTCCTTGGTCGTTTGGTCCCACCCTCTGAATCATCTGTAAACACCATTGCAAACATGAGTGGCATCCTTCTGCATGTGTGTGTGTGTGTGTGTGTGTGTGTGTGTGTGTGTGTGTGTGTGTGTGTGTGTCTTAAATGAAGCAAATAGTTATGCAGGGCAGTGTATTACTGTCCTTGTGCATCTGTCCAACTCCCACAGCAGAGGACATAAATCTACCCTTTGCCAGAGGAGAGGAGTTATTGGAGCCACACCATATAAGAGCATCGGTTCACTTTACATAATCAATCAGAGACGCATGGAAATCTCCGAGGAGAGGGAGGGACAGAAACAGCACACACACCCAGATGACAAACACCAACGATCCACAGTCAGAAGTTATTTCGCCTCGCTGAGAGGTGCATACAGCTTGATCTATCACGCTCTTCTGCAATTCTGATGCAGCCCAGTTAGGTCAGAGCCTTTCAGCAGTGAAGCAAATAGATGGATATTTGTAACAATTATTTTATATCACCAGAAATACATGTTCACTCTTTCTTCTTGTTCTGCCTTGACTCTGAGCACACCTACCGTTCTGTTTGGCAGTCTCATAATCCACCTTGCACACCAGCCTCCCATCTTCCATGAGGTAAAACTCGTCCCCGGTGGCCAGCTGTCGGCTGCACATGATGCAAGCGAAGCAGTGCAGGTGATACACAAAGTCCTGCGCCTTCCGTACCACCTGCGTCGGAGGGATGCCCTGCTGGCATGATGCACATTTTGTTCCAAAACGCCTGAGGGGAAACATGAAGCAGAGGGAGGTCTTTGAGGATGTGGTGAAGATGATGGAGACAGCTCAACATGCACAAAAAATATTGTTAAACAGAAAAATGTCACAGTGTATGAAATGTTTGAAGCTCTTGTTGCTGAAAGCAAAAGGAAAAAAATGCTCTGCGACACATTTCTGTGAACAAACCACTTGACTGATGCAGACATGCAATGCATCAGGTTTGGATATGTGCTTGTGTGTTTGTATGCTTGTATTTTTGCAGCTATAGTGCAGACAGTTACAGAGGTGGAGGATGAGGAAGGTAGCACACAGTAAACCCACCCTGAAGAGAACCAATAAAACACTAACTGAGGAGAGGCTTTAAATCATGAAACCACCCTATCAAAAATAAAAAAGCAAAGTGAAGCCTTCGAAGCCCTAACCAGTAAAACCACATGTGCGCAATTCCATGTTTGAAGAGTTTGAACATGCCAACATCCCCCTTGCTGGCCCCCTGGGTCAGCTAATACAGTTAGCAACCAGTTAGACTCCAGAGCTCCTCGGGGGTCTCATTCAAGCTTTGAGCATTAAAACCTTTCAAACGTGATTTAGTAAAAAGCCCAGATCTGCTGATCCTGTTTTGGATGAAAGTCAAACTCAATTTTCTTCTGTAATGCTTCTGAAATCCAATCATTAAAAGAAAAAAGCAAAATGGCTGAAAAAAAAAAAGATTGTGAAATATAGGGATTTATAATCAGAGCCATGTTAATCTAAGGGTGTGGAAATCAAAAATGTTATAAATAGCATCTGCACCAGGCAGGTTACCAGTGTGAAGGTACGCCAAAATTTTAAAAAGTGACTGTTTCGAAACTACAAACATTAGTTGATCAAACCATTCCTACAGTTTTGAGGTCTTTTAATGTGATGCCAGAGAAAGGACTTTTTGTTTTCTCCATCTGACCCTCCTCCACCTGTTGCTACTCACAGCTAGTCAGGTGGCTTAAAGAGGCCTACTACACTTTGCTGTCCCCCACAAGAAAGACAAAAAAATCAGCTGTTCGAAAATATCTCTAGTCAGGTAAGGTGTGGAAACTAAAAGAGCGCCAATGATAACTGATTAAAGTAGCAGCCAACCTTTCTTAACAAACAAACTAATTAACCAGATAATATCAGTGTTTTAGGTTTATATCACTCTATCAACAGCAGAATAACAGCAGTTATAATATACTTTGTAAAAAACCATTCAAACACTGATAAGTTTGGCAGAAATTTGTTGTATGGTTTTGCTTAAATTTATGTATCACATTAAAAATAGCAATGAGCAATTGGTATACCATTATTATCATCATAATAATCCCTATGTTATAGTATTTTAGCTGTGATAGGGATGATTTTAGCTGTCCTGTCATGAATTAAAACAGACTGTGTGCTTAATTTTTGGATATATACTGCAATTCTGTGAAAATGCTGTATTTTTATTCATCATGTCATGAACATATAATATCGACTTATGTCTAAACTGCACAAAATGCTTACTCTGACCAAATTACGACGTGCATTTCAGCATTACACAAAATTATTATGTACATTTCAGCATAAGTGGCATAATTTAGGAAGTTAGGAGAAACTAAAAAAAGGAAGTGTTTAATATTACAGCTGCAAAAATTACTTTTAAGCAGTGTTTGGTCATATATATATATATATATATATATATATATATATATATATATATATATATATATATGTATATATATATATATATATATATATATATATATATATATATATATATATATATATATATATATATAGTAAAATTAATGCAATCAGTCAGATTTACATTAAAATGTCAGAATGTATATTCAGTCGCATAAGCGATTTGAAGCATTATTTCTGAATTTTTGCACTTTTTGAAATTTTGATGCACTAAATAGTCCTCCATAAAAGCTGAAAATTGTGCGACTTATAAGAAAATAAAAGTAATTAATTATGCTCATTAAAATAACAAGAGAACGACAAATAGAAGAAAAGAAAAAGGCGCACTAACTTGAAGAAGTCCTCCTTGCAGTAAACGCTGCCTGCTCGGGAGAAGCATTTATCCGCCAACGGGGTCTGGCAGTCTGCGCACTTGAGGCACTTGGAGTGCCAGTGTCTGTCCAGCACCTTCAGGATGAACTTATCCAGGATGTGCTGACTGCAGCCTGCACACTGAGGGATCTCTGCCAGGAGAAACAACGAGAAGGCCAGGTCACACTCAGCCAGCAGTATAAGGCAGGGAAAGGTCGATCATCATCAGGGATTCGCTGTATTTATAACAAGTCGTTTTAAAGGAGAGGATTTGCTTTATTTCACATGTACTAGAAGTAGATTGTGTGCATAATTTCAGCGGTGAGGAATATACACTTAAACTTTCTAAACGTTAATCCTTTGACATGATCAGCTGGTGGTTTCCTACTTTTAAAATAAAAAAAAAATGGCTGCTTATAAATCAGGCAAAAACAAACCAACAAACAAACAAAAACAAAAAAGCAAAACTAACAAAAAAAAAAAACATTTTCATGATTTATATGGTTGTTATATGTTGTTGAAATGTGTTGGAATTGGTCGAGTTTTGCCTCATATTTTTTCAGGAGTTTTCATTTTTAGGTTTTCCAGTTACTCGTTTCATGGTCCTTTTTTCAGTTTCCTGCTCTGTTATTATGGCACATTCTCGTTTTTAGAAAAAAAAAAAAAAAAAAGTCCTCTTTTTGTCAGACAACTGTGCAGGAATATTAATTTCTTTACATAAAATCGTGCGCGCTCTGTAAGGATTTCCGTCTCTGTCCACGGTGCTGATCTCAGAGCTGTTCGCTTGCAGAGCAAAAATGCTTTTTTTCTTTCTGACGACGTATTGATTTTCTCCGTCTTAATCTGGTTTGCCCGTTCCATCTCGATCTTAATTAATCCCTGAATGATTTTATGGAAAGCGTGGTGACAACCAGTGTCTGTAGGTGAGACGGCTTCCTGATGTATATCAAGATCAAGGCGCGATAAGATCCAGATTTGCAATAATTTTGAAAAATAAATCTGCAGCAGTACACCGACCGTGACCATTCAGACACACAGGACCTTCATGATTATGTTTCTAAAGTACGTTTCAACTGACCGATTTTTTTAAATTATTATTATTTTAAGAAACAGCTTTATAGCCACGTATTCGATGTATTTTGTGCCGTTCCTTCTGTGCATATAGAGATTTTATTGATCTTTTTTCTTTTTTAAA
Organism: Anableps anableps; assembly: GCA_014839685.1. Lineage (NCBI taxonomy): Eukaryota > Metazoa > Chordata > Actinopteri > Cyprinodontiformes > Anablepidae > Anableps > Anableps anableps. The sequence continues at coordinate 19,228,678 of CM026070.1, read as the reverse complement.
AAACTAAGTTTAAAAAAATATCCATGCAAAGAATGTTTTACCTTATTGTTTGAAGGTCCACAGGTATAAAAGGCTATTTTAAAAGAAAAAAAACATTTGATTGAAGCATTTTTATTTTGTTACACATCTGCATGACTTCCATGGAAGACAGTAACAGTTTGAGGTGAAAGTGAGCGGAAAAAATGACCAGGTGCCTGAACCCACGCAGCGTGGCTGTTTTCTGTGTTGTCAAAGCACATTTGCAGCTGTAAAAATCCCTTTATAATGAAAGCTTAGATTCTGAATTCTGCAAGCGCAGGTGCTGTGAGGGATGTGGCAAGGCGTGCTTGCGAAATAAACAAATAGTGTATTAAAAATGTATGATATTAAAGATTTCTGCACAAACCAGATCTGAAAAAGAAAAGTTCCAAACCCCTCGTGAGTTTTTTAGGCATAACTAGAATCAAAGAGGAGATTTTTATGTTAGAGATTCAGCTTGAATCCTAAGAAGCTGGAATATTGTAGATGCAATGCAATGTTCCCTAACAGACAAGAAATTGAATTGGCTTTATTCCAGTCAGATTTTTTTTTTTTTTTTTTTTTTTTTTTTTTAATGAAAAAAGCGTTTAAAATAGATGTAGGTAGATGAGAGAAGGGGTTCTGAAAGGGATGCAGTAGCCAGAGCTGCAGAGGGTCCATTTCCGTTCGCATCACTTTCTTCTCTTCACAACTTCCAAATTAAAAAAGGAATTAAAACACATTTCCAGAGTAAGGCTGATGCTTTCAACCCTTCATCTCACTAGTAAAGTGAGTAAATAACTTATGATTCTCAAATGTGTAATTAACAATACAACATAAGTCATTAGAGGTTCCTTTTTCCTGATATGAAATGCTTAGAGAGGCTGTTTTTGTTCCTAAAATAATCCAGGTTTAGGTCCAGGATGAATCCTTGCACTGCAGGGGGCTGAGTGGCAGGATCTTTATCCAATCTTTTAATCTGTGTCAATTCATAAAATTAAAGAATAGATAGATAGATAGATAGATAGATAGATAGATAGATAGATAGATAGATAGATAGATAATTCTTTCCTCCTATAATGGTTTTGAGTATTTTAGATATTTGCTGGCAATGTTTTGAAACTAGATAATAAAGCTGCAGTAATGATCTCAGCCTGACAGAGTTATCATCATGTTGTTGATTTTTTTTTTTTTTTTTTTTTTTTTTTTTTTTTTTTTTTTTTTTTGGGTGGGGGGATTGCCTATTAGCCCCCGTTGCATCTGTATATTTTCCTAATTCGACCCTGAATAATTAGGTCAGAGCAGAAACGGATCCAGTCGCACTTCAATCTTTACATGATCAGATTATGAAAGGCCCTGGCACAGATTATCGAGCGAACAGATGTAAGATATTTCTCGCCTTTGATTCTGAGGTCCAGGAAATGTTACGAAATTTTGATAATTATCGCTTACAAATGTTTGTTTTCATTTAGTAAAAAAGAGAATGCGATGGTATTAGACGCGCAGTCAGCCCGGGCCTTTGGAATAAGACATGTGGGGCATTTATTGGGCTCAGTAACGGATGTCAGTCAAAGCCAGTGCGCGTTTGTCTGATGGGCTATGATGACAACCGCGTCTGATCTCTTGACCATGCAGGCTCGTTTACAAATTAACAGCTGGGAGGCTCAGTGTGAGTCCAGCAGCGCTGCACTGAGGATACAGCACACTCTGACACTAGACCATTGCTTCAGAAAAGAAATTATTATTAACATTTTAAGGAAGCTTGAAACTGCATTTGCACCTTTTGCAGAAAACAGCAAACAGTTCAAATAGCTGCAAAGATGAACAGGATGTTCATCTCTTGACCATGACTTGCTTTCATCTAAGTACTTTTGCAGCTTGTGTTATAAGCAGCATGACACATCACTGGCCTGTGAGGGCTTTAGTCTCCTCTCCTTATTCTCTGGCTGTAAGTCAGCCCCCTCTCCTTACGGCCAAGCCCCGCAGCAGTGGTTGCGCTCACCAACCTGTTCCCAGACTGGTAATCGACAGAAAAAAGACGAGAAGGTGGAAAATGTCTTACGCTGCAGAGGCACACCGAGAATCTCCGGTAAACTCTTTACAGGACTCTCTGTCGGTAGGACCGCCGCACTTTGCATCATCGTGATCCAAACGCACGCACATACACCCGCAACGCGGTGGGCGCACTCCCCCCGTCCTTGCTTGTGTGAAAAAGTCAAAAACACGAAGCTGCTGTTGAGGCCTGTTTCCGCTCAAACCTTCTTTTCCAGGTATTTCTCTATTCCCAGGGTGATGCCCGAGCCGTGCCGCGCCGTGCCGAGCTGTTTTGGAGTATGGAGCAGACAGGCTGCTCGGTCCATTCAGCGCCGCAGGGGCGGCGGGGGCCTGACGTCAACGCGGCACAGGCTCCCCGGGAGCCAATAGGAACGCAGGTGGAGGTCCCCCCCACCCTTCTCCCCCGCCCCAGCAGAGGTGGAAAGCATCCTCAACAGGAGTAGAGAGGAAGAGGGGCGTTTAAGATGGTATATGAAAATGTCTCCGGAGAGGCGGAACCTTGCTCCTGTGGAGACCATAAATAGCTCACTGCAGTGACTCTCTGAGGGCCCCGGGCTCCTGTGGAGGAAAACCCAGCAAGAAAAATTAGCATCAGCTTGGCCTACAGTTTTAGATGACTGGAAACCTAAATGAAATAACTGTAAGAGAACAGATGTGCTCTTTTTGTTTGTTTGTTTGTTTGTTTTTTTTCAGTACTGCTCAGAGCCGGTCCAAGGTTGAATACAGAATTTAATTTGGTGTCTCACCAAATAACTACTATCATACTCTCAGTGCAGATCTTTTGTCCTTTTCATTCTTTTTCTTTGTTCCTTTTTATAATATTATCTTCCATTCCACATTCACAGCTTCTTGGTGATCTACAAACAGTTAAAATGTCCATGAAATGTTTCCCAGCTCAAATGCTGAGCAGGAGAAATTATTACATCAGCTTTAAATTATGACTCCGTGAGCATAACGTTCAAACTGTTATGGTTTTCCTAAGGATGTGTGGAAGTGGTGCATTTGTCAACATCTTCTGTTTGAATGCAATTTCTCATTGGGCCTCTATGCTGGCAAGGAGCCCAAGTTTTATTTTACTTCAAGATTGCCCAGAGAATATCCAATGTCTCATTGCAACAGAAATAAATGCATTTTACAACATGAGGTTATCACTGATCATTTTTTTCTATTTGGAAAGAAAAATATTACCAGATATAGAGAAAAGTAAGGGATGCACATCTACAAAATCAGTAATAATTAAGCTTAAAACAACATTGGCGCCACCAAAATGGACAAGAAGGTGCAATGACCACTCCAATCTTCCCCAATTGTCACCCCCAAGCAAGACAGTCTTACATGCATGACATTTTTTTATTAGTTGCAACAGTGATGTATTTATGTGTATCTATGTTTTGCATCACTTCTAAAGGACAGCTGTATGCCAAAGCAAATTATTTCATCTCAAAGAATTTAAAATAATCTTTTAAATGATGCCAGAATAACATATCTATATCATACTTTGAGAGGTAAATTTAGTTTTTAGTAAACACCAAACACTAAAAAAAAAAAAAAAAAAAAAAAAAAAAAACCACAAATCCATTCACTTAATTTATAGGTATTAAAAATTGTTACAATAGACTGTTGGGTTAAACATTTTGAGGAGGATTAGGTTTTTCTCTCAGCTGACTGCTGCAACATACTAAATAAAACTCCTGAAAGTATGTCATGGCTTTCGGATTTGGGTAAAAATCCCAAATTATCAGTGGCCCCCATCGGCCCCCTACCTTTAAATTATTCTAGAAGCGCCCCTGTAAAACATACACCTCACATCAGTTTTATTATTTATCTTTCTGTACTGAAAAAATGGTTTGTGATAGAAAAAGATTCCTCTGGCGCAGAAGTAATGCCACATCACACAAAGAGGATAATATTGGAAACGTGTCTGAGTCAAATTCACAGGACCCGGATCACCTGGATGAGCTCCTCCTGTCCGCCGATAGTGACAGGATTAGGAGTCTTGACGCAGTCCCTGCTGACACTCTCCATTTCACTTCGCGTCGTCTGAGACTGCTCTTCCAGAGACGATAGTCCCTCCGGAGGGTGGCTAGTTCAAGATGGATGAACTCAATCTTCGCTTCCAATTTGCTTCAAGCCCGGAAAGAAAAGCGCCCAATGAGGAGGCGCCTGGCTGCCCGTGTGCCTCATCCAAATGATCTGCAGCCAGATGCCAGGACCCACGCAAATCTCTGCTTTGTTTTACTGTTTTGATAGGAATTTTTTTTTTTCCCAAAGTTTTTGCATTTTATAATATAAATGAATCTGTTTGACAATCAAGTGAATTCGTGTTCAAATAATTACTGCCCCAATAATTTAGCGCAACGATATAATCAATGTGTTTGAAGTATTTCACTGAAAACTATACAGCGATAAAAAAGCAATAAAAATAAAATGTAAACGAGATTATAAAATAACCTGCACATATATTATAATTGTAAACTAAAACATAACTTCAAGGTATTTGACCTCATTAAGTCCAAATTGTCCAAAATCATACTAATGTAAGGATTTTCTGCATAGTAATTCAGATTACATGCACAAAAATAGAAAAATCTGATTTGCTTTTTAGTAAATCTGCAGATTTCCGTTGTGCAGCAGCTTTATCTTTGCCACAGCCTATATACTACTTATTCTTCATATCGCCTTATACATCGTGTTGTTTTGCACTTCTGCCTCTTTTATCGGAATACTTAGAGCCTCAGATATAATTTGGTAAATAGAAAACAGACATCAAGCTGATTACAAAGAAGGCGCGTATATATATATATATATATATATATATATATATATATATATATATATATATATATATATATATATATATATATATATTTTTTTTTTTTTTTTTTTTTTTTTAATTTATTTATTTATTTATTTATTTTTTTAGGAATTTTCAGCAGTTTTTAACACAGGTGTCTTATTCATCCATCCATCCACCCCAAGTGAATCAAATTTATTTTAATTAGGCTATAACTGCACTTTTACCGTCGAAATCCTTCAACATATTATATAAAATATGTATAGGTTACCATCAACTCAATTATTCTGATTGTTATAATCGAGGCCATCCAGCTGCCCTGAAAAACAATGCAGATGGGGAGAAAAATGCTCTTATCAGCTAACCGCAATGCAATTAGAATAATTGAGGATCCAGAATGAGAAAAGATGTGAGCACGCACATCTGCTTCACTGAGATGTTTTATTCTCACCCTCATCTTTAATATGACATGCCAAAGAAATCTGACCATTACATTTTTTTTAAATAAACCCATACGGAGTACAACAATCAATACTAAGACAAGTGAATGATCAATAGTGAATATTTTATAAAGAACTGTATTTTTTTTTCTTTTTTAAAGCTGCTATTTGGTCAAACAATAAGATGAGAAAGAAGCAGAGGAAATATCCTGAATAAAACTCATATTGAAACAGTGAATGTTTTGTTTTTAAAAAGGCGAAGAAGGGAGAATAATTTGTTGAGGAAGCAGCTCTCGGGCAATAACTCAAACTGAGGGCAACTCCTTTGCCACCACCAGTGACCCAACCACCTCTAATTAGATCTAATATTTCAGGGGACGAGTTCATTGACAACTGGGATTCACAGATCCATCTTACTGGGGGAGTCAGAAACACAGAGCATCCTGCAACTCCCAGGATGAGCAGGTTTTTATGGAGGGCATAATACATGCGTGCAACTGTAGGTGCCATCTCATAAAACGGTGCAGCAGGCCTGCTTTGCTATGATATTAAAGAGAAACGTTAAGGACTGAATTTATTATGTTCTGCAAGGATTTGTGCATAAACCTTTTTTGCATTACATCACTCTAATAAAGGTCAGTCATGCTCAGAGATAAAATAAGATTAAAATCTGAACACAGACGTAAATTTTTCCAGTATTACTGACATTGAAATTTCAGTTTGAGAACAAATGGGTGCAAAGTTTTATTGTTGATGCTTTGGATTAACAACGTAAGGACTTTATTCAGTTTTCCTTTCTGCAAAAATGAATTGTTCCTAATCATGCAAACCTACCTAATCATGGGTGGTCTGAGGTTCCATACAGGGTGTCTCCTCTCCCATCTTTACTGCTCCTCCTCCTCCTCCTCTTCTTCCCCTCCGGTGCATGTTGTAGCTGGAAACTTGTCAACAAGCAGCGGCAGCAGAAGCAAAAACTCCACACTTTTCCCGACTTCTTCTGACAAAAACATCACGGGCAGCGAAGGCACGGCATGTCCCTAAGCATTTGGTCCGAAAACAGGAGAGGAACAGAGAGAGAGAGGCAGAAAAAACCGCCAGGGGGGAAAAAACCTTAGAGGAGAGAGCACCGAGGAGAAAATTAAATTGCACTTGGGGGGCAAATTCTATTAGGGAATAGTTATTGTCTCCTGACAGCTCCTGTCCATTTGGGTAATTAGTAGGAGAGATTGGTAGAACAAACGGAATCTATCCCCCTGTCAGAAATGATATTTTCCAATTCCCTGATTGAACCTGACCCTGTTGTGTTGAGGCGAAGTGGTAATAGGCTCGTTTGACAACAACCGGGTGGATATCAAATAACACAGGGTGGAGAAGAACAACTATAACAACAACAACAACAACAACAATAATAATAATAATAATAATAATAATAATAATAATAATAATAATAATAATAATAATAATAATAATGGACTTTCGCAGTTGTTCTGAACGATCTAACTATTTGCAGGCAGAAAACTCTTAATGAATCTGGACCAGCATCCAGTGTAACCGAGTCCTGCGATGGGTTGGCACTTTCCCAAGGTGTTGGCCTGTCTGGACTGTTGTCCAGCTTTCTCACATCACACATGGAAACAAATGAGCTGTTTGAATTCATGGTTGAATGACAGTCCTAAACTAATGTTTTCTATGCAGTGGTTTTATTATTAACGTGAAGATTGCTTATTTATTTGACAAAAGTTTAGGTGTTTTTTTTTTTGTTTGTTTGTTTTTTTTTGAACAACTAATATTATTATTAATAGCAGCGGTGGTTCTGATAATTTATCTAGATTTACAAATAGATGTATTAATTTCAAGAACAAGTCTCAGAAAATTAATAACTGCATTTTCTCACAAAAATAAATAGTTTTTGTCAAAACACCCTAAAACACACTTTGATCTTTGTTGTGCTTTTCAGGCTTGTCCTAATCCAAGGTGAGGAAAAAAACATTGAGAATGCTCTGTTTTGTATCTGATTACAAATAAAATGAGTCATGATTGGTGAGTATTATAGTTTTTACTGTAGAATAATTCACTTAAAGCTGCAGTATGAACATGTATCTTTTGTTAAAAATATATATTTTTTACATATGTGTTGTAACTGTCACTATGTCATGACAGAATGGTATGAGACATAATCTGTGAAAAAAAAAAAAATCGAGTTCCTCTGCCTTCTCCCAGTGCTCCCAGTGCTCCGAGAAACAACCAATCAGAGCCAGGAGGCGGGTCTTAGCGCTGTCAATCACAGTCTGAGTGGCGCTGCCCCACCCCCCATCCCCCCTTACTCTCTGCTATGCTGCAGCTCACAGAGGCTAGGCTAGTTAGCATGACCAGCGATTACTGCGGATAAGCGTTTTCCTGGAATGGTAAATTGTTTCTCCACCATTAGCACATTTAGCAACGAGAAAATTAATTTGACTGACAGCGCTAAGACCTTCCTCCTGGCCCTGATTGGTTGTTTTTGGCTGGGAGCGGCACCTTTCTTCAGCAATAGTAGCTCAGGGAGGAAGTGGAGGAAGTCGATCTTTTTCACAGATTATCTGTCTCATAACATAGTGTCACGACTTCGTGACAGTTTTACCAAATATATATATATATAATTTTTTTTATTTTTATTTTTATTTTTAGAAGTTACACACTGCAGCTTTAAGGTGTGATGTGTCTATGGATTTGAACAAGACATGTCAGTCACGACTCCACAGAAATAGCCCCTCTAAATTTAGCATTAATTATAAGACACAAATTGGATGTATAAATAAGGCATAGGAAACTCCTTCCAGTAACAACTGACAGATAACCACTTTTTCTGTTCTGCGTGGCGCCCTCCCAGGCTGTGCCACCCTTGGCAGAAAGCCATAATGCCCGCTATTATACTTTTAAGACCCTTGAGCTTTAAAATCTAATCCTGTCACGAAAACATCAGCTCAACAATGGTGCTAAATTACAATACACACAAAAGAGTTTATAAATTTAAAAACACATGAAAGTCCATTAAAACTAAATAGCCACAGTAAGCAAAGACAAGGCTTGTCTGCTATGATTGTACATTACCGTGAATCAAATAAAATCTGCCTGTCATCATTTCCATAAACTTATTTGGCTGTGAAATATTATGAACAATCAAACTGGCATCAGAAATTTTGTATTATTTTTTTTTCCAGCTCGAGAAACTCAGATTATTTTCCTGCTGTGGACTTCTACAACAAAACACCTCCTGTTTAAACCTCACAAACACACACATTCAGGGGAAAGTGGGAGTGAATCTTCACAGAAAACTGAATGACAGGAGCTGTGCCAGCTGAGTGAATTAAAGCAGCGAGTGAGTGACGGCTGTTGGTTCAATTCCAGCTTCATTACCCAAACACTTCCTGTAAGCTGTTTGCTCGTTCTGACCAGCAGGGACTTGTTTCCCAAAAGCATCTGAAGTATTAAGGTGACTGAGGTCCTGCTGGGGAGATATTCTCAGTTTAATCTCAGTTTGATATTTAGAGAAATATGGGTAATAATATGAGGTAAATGACTCTTAGAGATTCCTTTAACCTCATGGTGTCACTGAAAACATAAGAGAAGTTGAGAAAAAAGGAATTTAATGTGAAGTTTCTTGACATTAGGTCAGTTTTCTCACTTTATTGGTTTATAAAGAAGCTATTTAAAATAACCCAACAAAACAGGGTTTTTTTTCTCTTTCGTGTAAATAAATTACAGACGTTTTTTGGATACACATAGGAGGAAACTTCGACTACAGTCATTTCATTAGGCACACTTGTTCAGTTGCTTATTAACACAAACAGTAAATAAGCACATCAGATGACAGCAACTTGAAGCCTTTTGGCTGCTGGACGTGGTGAAGACGATTTGCTGAAGTGCAAACTGAGTATCAGGATAGGGAAGAAAGAAGATTTAAGTGACTTTGAAAGCAGCATCGTTTTTGGTGCTGAACAAGATGGTCTGATTATTTCAGGAACTACTGATATGGGATTTTCATTCACATTCATCTGTCAGGTCTACAGAGAATGCTGTGAAAAACAGAAACTATCCAGCGAGCATCAGTTGTGTAGATGAAACCACATTGTTGGTGTTAGAGATGACAGATAGGTAAGAATAGCTCAGAAAACTTTAACATAATGACCAAGATATTGGGAATTCAAATATCTGAACTTGCATCATGTCGAACCTTGAAGTAGATGGGCTTCTGCAGCAGAAGATCACATCTCTCAGCTCACAGCTTCACATATGCTCTCCAAAATCAAACCATAGCCAATTGGAAGAACGTGGGGTTGTCCGATAAGTGTTGATTTAAGCTGCAACATTAAAATGGTAGAGTCAGAATTTGTCGTAATGAAAGCGTGGATCCATCTTGCCTTGTATGAAAACAGTTTAGGCTGGTGTGGGACATATTTCCATGCTAGACTTTGGGCCACTTAGTACCAATTTAGCATGATTTAAATGATGAAGCTTGCCTGAGTAATGCTGCTTACCATGTCCATCCCTAAGTGACCACAGTATATCTTCTGATAGCTACTTCCAGCAGGATAATGCGCCATGTCACAAAGCTCAATTCAACTCAAACTGGTTATTTGAACAGGAAAATGAAGGTGTTGTTCTTCAGTGACCTTCACCGTCAACCAATCTCAATCCAATTAAGTTCCTCTGGGATGGGGTGGAACAGGAGATACACAACATGGATGTGTCGCCAACGAATCTGGAGCAACCTACAAAATACTATAATGTCCATATGGATCAATAACTCTGGGGAATGTTTCCCACACCTGGATGAGAGGCAGTTATGAAGGCAAAAGTGGATCCACCCCTTTACTATCAATGTGTACCCACTAAAGTGGTTGTAAAGGGTGTATAAAGATGTGTTTAAGTACTAATGGAGTGCTGAAGGAACCTCAGAGAAGAGCTGCTTCCTTCATGCCTTCGTTTGGAGGTTTTCTCAGCATTTCTGACTTGGAGGAGACCCAAGAAGAGACCAATTACTCCTTAGAAGGACTTTATTTATCTTTTTTGGCATGAAAATGCTTCTAGATTCCTCAGGATGGATGGATGGGAATCAGTTCTTTCAGAACCTTCTGGTGCATAAAGTGAAGTAAGTTTAACAATAAAATCCACTATGATGCCAAATGATACAAAACACACTCAGTGAGACAAAAAAAATAATAAAAAAACAGCAGGATCTGATGTCTCAGCTGGTTGTTAAAAATACCTTCTCACCTTAAAGAGAAGAGATGCACCTACATGAATGGAGAAGGGACTAAAGTAGTAAAATGAGATGGAGCTGACCCATCATGACTCCTGCCTTTAAAAGGGTGCATATTTAAAACCTGAAAGAGGATCTGACTTAGTTTGGCTGTGATATACACCGTTACCATATATTAAACTCTTCTTCATAATTTATTTACCCCAACTCCCTCCTTCTCCGTCTGTCCACAGCAGGAAGCTTTATAGTATTATTAAAGTCAAAAGGAGAGATGACAGAAAAATGCATCAAGGCCCCCCTGCATTTTAATATCAATACGGTAATAAACACCAAGGCAGAGAGCCTCACAGGAGAAGAGTGACTATAAAACTCTGCATTGTCTAATTTATTGAAGACATAAGGAGGGCAACAAGGTGAGGTTTTTACTCCTCAGGCAGAAGTTTCATCACACAACAGAAAAGCTTTCAACATTGCACACATTTGAAAAACAAAGTCCTGATTAAGCTCTTGGTCTTCAGGTTATTGATTACTTAATTAACAAAAACCAAGCAACAGTGCAGAAACAGAAGTGTGAATATAACTAAAATGACTTTCATGTGAATTAAGGAAGGCAACTTTAAGCCAGTTGTTTCTGATCAAATGCAATAATTTACTGATGCTCAGGAAGTGTGAGCCCCTCTTCAAAAACAAAAAGGTTGCTTTGAAATGGAAAATATATTCTACAGATTCCAGGTTTGCCAGGAATGGACATCCAATGGTCTCCCACAGAAGTCCCTCCGTAAACTTCAAATATTTCTGAACTCTGCTGCCGTATCATCACCCCCCACCCCTCCCCATCACCTCTCTCCCATTTTACAACAGTGGCACCGCCTCCCCATCAACTCCAGGATCCAATTTAAGCTACTTCCCATCACTTTCAAGGCCATCCGCCACCTTGCCCCACCGTACCTGTCCCAGCTCCTCCGCATTCACACACCCTCACGCTCCCTTAGATCCTCCTCCATTCACCTCTCTGTCCCCGCCGTCCGCCTCTGCACCTTGGGGGCCAGAGCCTTCTCTTACTCTGCCCCCCAGCTCTGGAATCAGCTTCCACCTGATATCCGTAACATTGACTCCCTTTCTCAGTTTAAAAACTGCCTCAAACTCATCTTTTCAAATCTGCAGATATTGTCTAATTTATGTAAGTTGCTGATGGTTTGTTGGTTTATTGTTATGTTGTTTCTAATTTGTTTGTACAGTGTCCTTGAGTATTCTGAAAGGGGCTTTAAATAAAATGTATTATTATTGTTTATTATCCCAGCAGGTTTATCCCAATGATGGACCGCAATGTTCAAAGAAACTGCAGTTATAGAAAATACCAGCAGGTTCTACTTGAGGCCCAAATATGATCCAACTACAACTATATAACCTGTTGAAAGCAACCAATATTCCCAGAATATGATTTTTGGTGGCATTTCTTTTGATAGTCTATACATTTCAAAATTTTCCATGTGTGCATATCCTGATCTAAACTTTGAATCCTCTGTCCTCAGAGTAAAGCGCTCACCTCTGCCTTGGCAAGGCTGCAGACAGATATAACAATGCAGCCAACTTTCTCATTAGTCTGAACCATCACAACCTGCAGCTCACTGAGGCTCAAGGTACCTGATAAAAGGCTAATGTAGAGTAAGCAGCACAAAGCAATGCCCTCTCCAATCCCATAACAAATGCAGGTTACCATTTAAACAGATTAAAAGCTAAGATGTGTTGGAGGAAAGTAGCAAAGTCAAATGAGGTGTATTGATTAAAAACAACTATTTTTGCAACCAAAAGATGAATATTAATTCTTACTTTGTAGTTTCCTACTTAAAAATATAGAAATGAAAATGTTTTAAAAAGAATGCCATCCTGGCCCGCATATGCATCACTGAAGAAAGTATTGGAGAATTGATTTAGTCAACCTGAATCTTCTCTGCCTTGATGCCACACTGCTTTAATAAGAGGCTATTAATCAGACCCATGTGTAGTGGAAGTGACTGCTTTAACTATTGTACCATAAAAATCTGTCACACAGTGAGGGCTGAGCATGTGGTTTTGATAAAGAGATGAAACGGGTCTAAAGATGAGATCAGCCTGAGTGTCAGACAGGTGGAGGTGAAGGCCACGAGTCAAGGGAATTCAAGGCAATGTTTCAAAGAGCACAAAGCTCAAGATCAAGCATCACTTGTCCTTCAGATGAGCTTGTTATAAACTCAACATCAAACCCATGTCCTCCATGTGTCGATTCATTCCTTGAAACCCCCCCCCAACAGAAACGCACAGCTCCTCTTTCATCCCTCTCATCTGATCCCTTCCTTCCAGTCCTGTGGGTGCCCTCAGCAGTGCCCACTTCCAAGTGTACGTGTGAGGATGGAAGAGGCCCCATGAAAGCCGATTGCGTTTTAATAAAGTTTATTATGTGCAGGGAGCTAATCCTCAAGGGTAATCTCTCCTCTCTAGTCCTAAAGGAAAGCTGGATTACTCACTTGCTATAATCCCAATGAAATTGTTAGGATTTAGCTTGCGGTCCACAACAGATGGCAACAGGCTTTTTCCTTCAACCTTGGATGGTTTAAGCCCCCATTTCTACATGTAACACCCCAATCCTCCTTGCCTTGTGTTCTTGTAGTCTTGGTCAAAACAAAACCAAAACCTGGTATTCCTGAATAAGCTCAGAACATATTGTAAAAACATTTTGACATGAAGAAACCATAGACAGTACTGAGGTATAACCTGTTTAAAACCATGTGTGACCAGTCAGTTTTATGGGGTTTGTTATCCATCACTCCAGAGTTTCTTTCACTTCATTGACCAATGAATAATACTTTACAGGCACAACTTTTTGGAGTTTAGGGGTATTTTTGAACACCAAGACAGGTAAATTAGAATAAACCATACGTATTCTTACAATCAGAATTTACTAATCTTTTTTAAAAAAGAAATTAATATTACAGCCCAAGAATTGTTCAAATAGTTCTGTTTGATGTGTGAATGCAAATGCAGTTTTACTGGAAGGTTTATTGATCTAGATGTTTTGTTGTTCCAAATGAAAGTAAGAAAAACCCCATCAAGTTTGTTAATAACCCCTTGCCTGTCATGAGGATACCGGTGTCTTCAAGGACCCATTGACTTACATGTAAATGTTTTGGAGGTGACAGTTAGGGAATAATTTACCATATGAAGAGGTAAAGACTGAAGGAGGTGTAGGAATTCGGAAATATATTAATTTCAAGGGTATCATTTGCTAGCTCAGTATTTCACTTCACTGATTGTGGTCATTACTTTGGGGATAATCTTGAAACCAGTATAGATAAATCCTTATTTTGCATTATTAGGAGTTTTTATGTCTATAAATGTTTCTACTTTATTTTAAAATGGATTATAGACTTGAAATTGGTAATATAACCCAAGAACTATCCAAATAATTCAGTTTAATAGATCTTTTTAAGAAGAGGATAACATCATCAGCATACAAGGATATTCTATGTTCTATGTTCCAGGTTTTACAGTCGTATGCCTAACTGTATTGCTTGAATAACATTGACGAAAGGGGACATCCCTGGTGAGAACATCATTTCAAGATTGTTGAAATGATGACTGGTTTTAAGATTATTAAGATATTGAGAGCACAAAAAGCCAGAAACTTATCAAAAATAATTTTATTGATTCAGAGTGGCAAATATAAATTTTATGTGAGATGACCAACAAATCAAGCTTTTTCTGAAACATTTTCCAGTGTGAACTTTTATAATTCCACAGCACATCAACTACCAGTTTATCTACCATGGGGACTCAGAAGTGTAATCTTATATTCCAAGACATTCGATAAATACTGAAATGCAAAGAAACGTACCGCACTGATCTGCTCTACCCTAATCAAAGACTTGCAGATCCTGTTACAGTGTGAGACAATACAAACCAAATTAAGTATTAAACAGATGTTTTCCATTGATGAATATTAAATAAACACTATGAAGGATAAACAGGTTTTAAGTAGCTAATGTGCATTGTTACATTTATCTTTCACATGACTAATAGAAACCATGCTGATAAGTGATATCGTCTTAAATTATCTTATGGAAGCATTGTTACAAAGTTGTAACAGGACCATATAGTATGAAAAGAAGAAAAATTTAGCCAAAAAAAGAAAAAAAATATATTCTTTGTACAAATTTACCAACAATAAGTAGGTTTGATTTTTCTCCAGCAGTGGAGGAAAAAACAAGTAATTATGTCTGAAGGATTTGCAACATCCCAAACAGTAATGGTATAGATTTACTGTATGTGCACAAATTTTTCACCATTAAACGTCTCTCTGGAATGAATCTGGAAGCTACTTTAAGTACTGTCTTGATATTTTAATTAAAGCAATTCACCACTAACTCAAGACATTCACACTGACATTTAAAAATAAAAAATCATGTTCCCACATCTTGATAAATTCCCTTTTAACTCAGGTGAAATTTTGCACGTTTAGTTCAAGGCAGAGCTACTTTAACCCTCCGTCTCCTGAGGTGGTTTCTAAAGAAAACATACATGGATAAAAGACACATGAAAGACAGGGCATAAAGAATGACACACAGACTAATGTCTACATTTGAGAAACCAATGCTCAACACAGAAATCCAGTGCCCTCTCCGATCTAACTCAGCCTCCCCTCTAAAGTACTGCCCTGCCAGTTCTCGCTTTTTCAGCCTCTTTCCCTGGTGAATCAAATTCAGCTCAAGATCTGCGTCCATGGGCTGCAGTCCCACCATGCCGAGTCCCGCGTCCAGCTCCATGCCGAGGCTGAACGCTGGGCGGGGCTCCTGCTCTACCTTTGTTTGCAGGGTGCGTTGCTTAATCCGATTGGAAGCAGCCAGTTGCAGAGCTTTGGCCCTGAAATGCTGGTTCACAAATGAGTCGAGATCCACGATGTCTTCCTTCTGCTGACGCAGCCTCATTCCGATGATGCTCGGTATCCTGTGAGACTGCTGGAGGCCATGGACATCTACTAATTTAGATTTGGTCCAGGGTGATGGTTCGGATGACTTGTCCTCTATGTTGCTAACTGCAAGTGCTGGATTTTCCTCCCCACCTTCGTTGTCCTCTTCATATGCCTCTGTTTCATCCTGTGGTCCCTCATCTTCCTCCCCCTCCTCCCCTTCTTGTACAGGTGATGACGGCGAAGGTGTAATGGGGTTCGAGGCCTCTCTAGCTTTTCTCTGTACATTTTTTTGAGCAAATGAATCTTGCAGTTGAAGGGAATGTTTGGCCCTCTGCTTTTCCAAAATCTCATCTTCATTCTCAAGATAATCTGAAACAGAAAAAGACATTTTTATAATTATTGCCTTACAGTACTTCAGTTAGGTAATGCTTTCTCTTTTTATGGTAAAATCAATGATTTAGGTAGACTTTAACAGACTCGATCAGTCCAGGTGTAGATCTGTAACTTATTTGAAACTGGTGAATTTAAACGATGTTAACTTTTTGTTGTTTTTTTTAAAAGAAACCACTACATTAAACGATACCTGGTAGGATGTGGCTGGAGGAGAAGTAGGACCAGAGGAAGGAAAAAACCTGTTCCTTGTTCCAGCCGTGGTCTCCAGTATCCTTCACTATGTGGCAGGATGGACACATTTCTGGGGATGGCCACTGGATCTTTGGGAAGAGGGGGTCTTCACTCATTGCACCTGGTGGGGATGATCACAGACACACGGTATTAAAGTTTAACATTAACTCAGTTACACAGGAGAGACAAGAGGGGCATTAGTTACATAATGAATCCATTAATACATTGATAAAACAAAGACCTAGTATTTATTAGTATGAGAGCCTGGTTGTTCAAGGATTTTGAGCAAATCTGATAAACTGCAAACAACAGGTCAATTTGCACTTTTAGTTAAAGATAGTAATTCTGAATTTACAGCTTAGGGATGACAATTATTTAAGCATTACTACAGAACACCTTTTCCTCCATACATATCTAGTCCATATAAAACAAAATTAAAATGTTTTTTGAGATGTGTCATTATGAGTTTAACTTTAAAAAAAAAAATAAATAAATAAATTATCATACACTTCCTGTTTTACTCTGGAAAACCAAAAATTACCACAAGAACTATTGCAAATTTGAAAAAAAATAAATAAATAAAATAAAATAAACAAAAAAACAAAGTTTGTGTTTCCAGATAGCTGCTTCCTCAATTGTCACCTCTTTTCCTCTCCTTGTTGACTAAAGGATTTAAGTGCACTGAGGACTGGATGCAATCTGTGGTGAACCCATTAGATCTTACCCCAGTGCTCGTAAAAACTAAGTGCCCATATGCATATGTGAATGTATCCGTTTGAGTGTGTATATGTAAATCACCCGTCAGCATTGGTCTGCATGTAATCTATGGATTGATATTGTGTGCGTTTGTGTGCACTTCTGTGAGTGTGTTCATATGACAGGGTCTAACAATGATTGATGAGCTCCTGGAGGTGTCCCAGTGGGAGGGATGGTGAGATAATAGATGTTACCAAAGTGGACAGCTTCTCCCATCTGACAAACACACATTCGCTGTTTTCAGGAGGCAGACCTCTGCGCTCCGAACCACCTGTCATGTTTCTGTGCAGACCCCTGAAAGCAAACCCTAATCTCTAAATTGAAGATGGGAGTGACAGAAACTCAGGCAGGAGTTGCCCTTCTAATGAATTGGAAACTTTCTCCTTTAATGTGTTCTTGTATGTAACTGCTGTCCACCTGACCCCTCATCCGTATATTTGCACCCCTGCAACCAGACTGGTAGAACAAACATGAGAGTATGTGTGCAAAAATCTAGCTTAAAAAGACGCCATCAGCACGAATATTCACAAGGACACACAAAAACACACACAATGAGGGCAGCTTCCAGTTATAAATTGCTTGTCACCAACAGGCCATTGTGTGTATGTTTGTGTATGTGTGTGTGAAAAGAGAATAAGCAGAGCAGCAGCAGGTCTGTCACTTTACAGCATTGTCAATTTACATCCTCCACCACCTCCAGATTAATCTCAGTCCTGTGCACATGTGTACGTACTCTGCATACAGTGCTTTACAT
The DNA here is from genome assembly GCA_014839685.1 of Anableps anableps. NCBI lineage: Eukaryota > Metazoa > Chordata > Actinopteri > Cyprinodontiformes > Anablepidae > Anableps > Anableps anableps. Next base: position 19,211,071 of record CM026070.1, on the reverse strand, counting down.
AAGGGATACATCAATTTTATTGTATCTGGGATTGACGGCTGCTAGTGTGCGTGTGTGTGTGTGTGTGTGTGCTCCTTTTGCGCAGGTTTTCGTATATGTTTCATATACCTCCACACCTCCTCCTTTATTTTAATAAGGCGCCATGTTTGGGAACATAGTGACTTTAGTGACTCCAGCTACATTGATATTGCTACAGGGGCCTGTTGCTGAGAGGCCGTCAGATCTGGGCAAACGTTTTCATAAATATGCATCGGCGAACTAGCTTCATCAGCACTAAACTGGTGAGCAGGAATCAATTACACCACAGAGCAATGTGTAACAATGGAGATGACTGCCAGGACATGCAACTGATGTCCAGAGCAAAAAAAAAAAAAAACAAAAAAAACCTGATGGAGTCTCTATTCTTCTATCACATGAAAGATCAGCTCAGAAGTTACAAAATAATCCTTAAGATTACTTTGATGATTGACATGAGGGCAATGTAGTGGGGAACATTTTAACCCTCCTGGTTCGATTGACTTTTATATTTTTATTTTACTTTGGTTATTTTTATGCAAATTGCAAGCAATTTGGCAAGGTTGTGTATATTGCGGGGAATTTTCCATTGCCATATTTTTTTCTGCATCCATTAATATTCTTTCCAGCTATCTGTATTCCTTCACACCCATTCAAAAATGCATTTTTTAAAAGATAATTTCTGTTTTTAATGGTTTTTTTTTTTTTTTTTTTTTTTTTTTTTTTTTTTTTTTTTTTTTTGTTCTTGTATTAAAATCAAGAACAAAGCCAAAAAATAAAATTTCACATTTTATTTTTCAGATACTCTAAATATACCTATTTGCATTTATGGGAAGGGAAGAAAAAAAAACATTCAACACAAACACAAAACATCTGTTTTACAAGTCTATTATTTTATGTATGAATTAAATTCGATCAGAATCACCGTTCCTGACCATTTGTAACACTCTCAGGTAAAGATAATAACCCCCATTTCCAATTTTGATAAAAAATTATTTTAATGCAATGTCACCTGTAAAGTAGCATTTAAGTGGGTAAATAGTTATTTTTTAAAAAAAAAAGAAATGTTTCGGCAAATTATTTTTATGGCAAGGCTTTGATGTCCAAGAGGCACAAGAAAACACAAACTGGAGAGAGCCCAGAAGGTCTCTATTTGTTTTTTAAAGTTCTTGTGTCCTTCCAACGGTAGTGCGCAATCTGCTGAAAAGATTGCTAGCTGAAAGGAGAAAAACAATAAAACTGCTTTCATCCCAAGTTGTAAATCAGCGTTTCTCAAAACAAGAGACAGAGATTGTGAGCAAAGATGGATAGACAGATGATAGATGGATTTGGAGCCCCGTCTGCTGTAATGTGCTGCTCTCGTCTGCCAGTCATGACAAATAAATAGCTAAACAGCAAAGCTCTCTGTTTCATGGCTTTGTGTGTTCAACTCCCAACTGTGGTCCTGAGATATAGCTCATGACTGACAGAATGGGATCTTGAATATAAGCACCTGAAATGAGCTTCCTCCCAAGGGCGGCTGGAGTCAACCTTAGCGATAGGAAGCTCGAAGTAGAGCCCCTGTTAAGGAGGGGTCACACATTTGGGGCATCTTCTGTATCCTTCCTTTGGAGGTTTTCCTAAGCACATCGCAGCTGGAGAAGAATCCAGGGTATACCCAGAATCTGCTGCAGGGACTTATACATCACTTCTGGTCGCAGAACGCCTTGTGATTTTCCAAAATGAGCTGGAGAGTGTTGCTGGGGACAGAAAAGTTTGTTTCCCTTCTGGGCCCATTATCCCTCAACCCAATTCTTGATTATGGAGATGGACATCGTAAGTACTGCACAACTACTATCATGATGAATTAAATAAATCTCTTTCCTCAAAATTCTACACACAGATACCTCATTATGACAATGTGGAAAAAGGTTTTAGAGATTTTTGCAAATTCATTAAAAATAGAAAACCAAGAAATCACATTTACGTAAGTATTCACAACCTTTGCTTAATACTTTTTTTGATCCATCTTTGGCAGCAATTATAGCCACAAGTCTTTTTGAAAATGATACCACAAACTGAGCTCACCTATCTTTTGGCAGTTTCGCCCATTCTCCTTTGCAGTTCTTCTCAAAGATCAGGCTGGACGGGAGACGTCTGTGCACAGACATTTTCAGATCTCTCCAGAGATGTTCGATCGGATTCAAGCCACTCCAGGACATTCACAGAGCAGTTCTGAAGCCACTCCTTTGAAACTTGGCCATGTGCTTTGGGTTGTTGTCCAGCTGAAAAATGAACCGTCGCCCCAGTGTGAAGTCAGGAGCGCTCTGGAGCAGGTTTTCATCCAGGATATCTCTGTATATTGCTGCATTCATCTTTCCCTCTATGCTGACTAGAGATGGTTGCTCTTCTGGAAGGTTCTTCTCTCTTCACAGAGGAACGCTGGAACTCTGACAGCGTGACCATCGGGTTCTTTGTCACCTCCCTGACTAGTGCCTCAGATTAGTGCCTCAAGACAATCCCGTCTCTGAGGTCTACAGACAATTCCTTAGATTTCATGCTTGGTGTTTGTGCTCTGACCTGCATTGTCAACTGTGGGAGCTTATATAGACAGGTGTGGGCCTTTCCAAATCAAGTCCAATCAACTGAATTTATCCCAGTTAGACTACATTTAGGCTGTAGAAACATCTCAAGGATGATCAGTGGAAACAGCTTAATTTTGAGCTTCATGGCAAAGGCTATGAATACTTATGTAAATGTAGTATTCTATTTTTATAAATTTGCTAAAATCTCAAACTTTTTTCTACAATGTCATAATGGGGTATTTGTATGTAGAATTTTAAGGAAAGAGATTAATTCAATACAATTTGGAATGAGGCTGTAATGCAAAATGTGTAAAAAGAGAAGCGAGGTGAATACTTTTTGGATGCAGTGTACCTACCAGCAAAGGCAGCTGGGCCTGCTGCTGCAGATCTGGTCTGTCTGCAGAAATGTGTCTCAGTCTCAGCTGTTGACAAGCAGCAACAGGATCGAGCTGCCACCAGTCCTAACTCAGCTGCTGCAAGGAGGCCCAGGGCCCTGGGGCCTCTTTGTTGCCAGCTAAATTAATTGTCCGGCTGCTTTACAAATAGCTGATCTTTCATGCATGGCTGCCTGTAAAAGGAGGGGCGGGGAGGCCCGCTAAAGAGCTCCACTTCAGGACTGACAGGAGAGGAGGGATTGTATGGATAGGGAGATGGAGCGGGCTTGTCCTCAGGGAAGACGCCGCCACTCATTGAAACAAACACAACCAATTCTGTAATTCATGCAGCTTACCTGCTGTGGACCTCACAGCTGATCCGCCTTACAAAGGCAGAGAGGATGTTCATATGTTGCTTTGTAGGGGGCAGGGTGGGGTACAGCAGGCAAAGCGTGTGTGGCGTGTGTCAGGGTGGTTGCCACCTGCCGTCATATAATAACTTGGGAATTATAAGTGTGCTTGTGTGTGTGCACGAAGCCATCTCCTAAGGGAGCCATCCAGCAAGGATGCTGCTCTATTGCTTGTCAAGCGGAGACTATGAGTCCCAGGGGACGGTGAGTGGAAAGAGAGAGGAACGACAGCCAAAGAAAGATGGATAGCTAGAAGGGGGACAGGCTGCATAGTGTTTAAGTGTCAGGGGAGCAGACGCGCACAGAGACTGGTGTCCTTCTGAGCTCTGCTTTCCAGGACACAAACTGTCCCAGAGAGAGTGGAGGGGGCGCTCAACAACACATAAACAAAAGGTTGTGATTTAACAAAGTAGGCTGTTAATGACATAGTTGTTCCTAATGAAATCATACAAGCACACAGAGAGAGGAAGGGATACTTATCAAACTACATTTTTACATGATGAAGAATAATTTGTTAAAAGATCACAAACAGTTTTTATGAAAACTATATAGAGGGATATTAAATGTAGATAAGGACAGATGCACAAAGAAATCTGCTGGTTATCAGAGAGATTATCAGCATGATCAGCAATGACAGATGGGAAAGTCAGAAACTAAATACAAAAATAAAATAAGTTAAAAATTTGGTATTGACATCATTACTAAAGGAAGTCATCTCAAACTAAGCTACTTTTAGCCTGAAGTGTTTAAAAATTAAGTCAGAGGAAGCACAGAGATGTAAGAAGCCATTTAAATGGAAACTGTATTTTCTGCAACATGTTGAGATAAGTGTGTGCTCATGCAGGCCACGTGAGAGGGAGTGAGACTTAAAGGAGATAACAGGAAGGCTTTTGTAGGAAAATCATTGTTTTACCCAGTTATAGCCTGGTAAAACCAGACCCTTGTGCTGCGCTTCACTTCAGAGGGTCTGGACCCTCGGCTATTGAGAAACGACTGCTTGCTGGAGGCGTGGACTCTGGGTAAAATCAGATCTAATCATTTAAACTTCAACAATCGCTCATGTTTGGACGTGACATATGTAATGCGCCAGCTCGACTGTGAAAGAAGCTACGCTATGACGGTCACAGGAAATTGCCTGCACTGTAAACAACCATCCCCCACTGTGGAGAGAGAAGTGTAGAGCCGACCGACATCTTTGCTAGCAGCAAAATGTCTTAAACATTTCTCTTGTTCTGACTTTAATTGTTCAATATTTGGAAGTGTGTTCAACATTCACTGAATGCCTTCGTTCACTTCCCCAGCTGTCATTTCCAAACCACAGGCAGACTACAATTCAAAAACAGCTGAGAAAATCGATGTAATTGTTCACAATTCCTTCTGGCTGCTGATTGGCCAGGATGAAATGCAGCCTGAGAAATCGAGCTTAATGGGACAAATCCCAGACGGAGCACAGAAAGTAGATGAGAATCAAGCAGATTTGGATAGTCCAGGCTAAACCTCTGTTGTTTATGGAGTATGCTGAATTCAAAAATACTGGCATTTATAGGAAATGTCAGAATTAAAGGGGACCTATTATGCTTCCTTTTAAACAAGTTAGGATAGGTCTTTGGGCTATACAAAACATTCATTTTATTTTTTGCACAAAATCATTCTGAGATAATAAAATTTCAGTCTAGTCAATTCTGCCAATTTTGAGCTCCTTTCAGAATGACCTGTTTTAGGGCCTCTTGTCACTTTAAACGCAAATAAGCTGCTGCTGGTCATGCCCCCAAACTCAATGTTTACACTCACACTTTATACATGTCAAAATGGCTGCAAACAGACGCGCAATTGTACAACGGCACATCTTTGATTCCGAGTCAGACCCAGAAGCAGAGGAGTCTCCTGCACCATCAAGTATGTAACATCACCTCTGTCCCCAGTACTAATTCATAATGGCTCACATCAGGAAAGTTAAAATAATAGATTTTGAATGCTGTTCTTGTTACATAGTTTTAAAAGAGAAATCTAAAAATCTGTTAAAAACTGGCATGAGGAGGTTAAAGGTACACAAAAACCATAGATTGGAAATCAGCTACAAAATTCTGACCAGTGCATCTTTATAGATTAGGTAACTTTTAATGCAAATATCAAAAGTTAATTGAAGGACCAAGACCCACATTCCTGCACCAGTTGAAAGGGCAAAATCTGAACAGATGAATAAAAAATGGTTGGAAAGTTTTCAGACAATAGTGGGGGCCTGTTGGGTAATCAATGGAGGCAGTGGCGCAAAAAGTGGGTATGGACTATATGCGACGCATAGGGGTGCTGCGCTAAAGGAAAGGTGGAAAAATTATTTCTCATTGGCATTTTCTCCATTTAACAGATGTTTGTGTATGTGAAAATAATATGACCAATAACAGAGACATGGTACTGATTAGGCACCAGAGCTAAAGATGGAGAGGCAGAAAAGAAAGCTCTCAGAGGCAGAAAACAGTGGAGAGAGAAGGATAAATATGTTGTAGAGACAAAAAAAAGCTTTTCAAAGTGGTTGAAAGACTTTGACAATGTGTGAAGAGGAGGCTTGTAAATATTCAGTCTAGCTTAAGTTACAAGTAAAATGACAGGTCATTGTTGTCTTGTAACTGCTGTATTTACAACATAACAGATCATGACAAGAAAAATAAAGAAACTTGTGGTTATTTTGTTGTTCAGACACTAATCATTTGTTCAACTAGATGGTGAATCATAAAACGGATCATTTTAGAACTTGGCAGTGATACTCTTAAATGTCTTCATTCAGTATAACACAACGGTGCTATTGTGATGTGTTTGCTGTGTATGATCAGATGCAGCATCCAGTCAATAACTGTAATCCAAAAAGGATATCATATACACCTCAAAGTACATAGTTGCGGTCCTGAATGGAGGGGTATAGCACAGGCGGAAGAAGGCCAAGAGGGGATCGGGAGAAAATGGGGGAGGCTGAAGCAGCTAATACTTGCAGGACTAAGATGGGGATGACAGCTGGTGTCTGATCAAGGGATCCATCCTTCTTCCCCTCACCCTCCACTTAAAGCCTGTAAATGACCGAGTGATCTTAAGAGCAACTCAAAAAATGAGAAGGTAAAACTTCTGATCCCACTGGTGTTGGAAACAGGGCAGTACATTATGGGAAAAATGGAAAGGGAGGACGGTGAATGCGTGAACTCAGGTGCAACATAAGTTTTAAGTGTCTGGTTTTCTTTACAGCAAAAACCAAAGACTTATTTTAACCACTAATAGTGCTGTGCTAGTAAAATGTTAAGATCATAAAGAAATGTAATGTTTGATTTTCCAATAGACAACCTCTTTTGGCCTGCCTACTCATCAGGCAAACTACTTTAAACCTAAGAATGAATAAAATAGATAAAACAAAGGTTTCCATACTTCCACGACCAGAGAATTTCTACTTTTGGCCAAATTTTCTTTTCATAATGGTTTCAGCTCCTCTTTTCAGACTTTCAAACCTTTACAATGGTTGATAAGAAAAATTACATGTCATAAAAACATAAAAGCTGTGGCGCAGATTGATTTTTTACTCTGATACCCCAAAATAAAATCCAGTGCAAATCGGCTTCAAAAATAATTAGAAGTCAGAGTAATGTTAAGCAACACGTGTCATTTTTCTTTCACTTCATGATGTGTGTTTGTTTTTTTTCCATGTGTGAATATTAAAACAATCAAAGTGTATTAATATTTTAATGTCCTGCACTATTAAGTTCTTGAATTTGTCAAAGTACTATCGAAGCACCGGCTCAGTGCAAGCCTGGCACCAAAACAACCTAAAACAGGGTCCTCTAAAATTGATGTCCAATGGTTTAAAGATGTGTTTCTGCTTAAATCACCACTGGTTTGAATGGATGGGTCATTAGTATTCTCCAACAGAGGTTGTAACAGGGTGAGGAGAAAATTCAGCTCTTTCAATCATTTTTACTGGAGCAGAAATACATCTAAAATTTGCAGGACAGCATCATCCGAGGACCAGAATTGAGCAGCTCTGGCCTTAACAGGTAGTTTTACAGTTTAGCTTCTGAGGACTGTGGCATCTCTTACCTGCAATTCTATTATTGACTTGATTGTGACGGGACCACAGCCACAGGGCTGCTGATGGCAGCGTATCCACTTTCTCCAAACCCTCCTTTGCCATGTTCTCGAAGTGCTCTGCGCAATATCTGCACCCGAAGAAGTTGTGGACATAGTTTCTCATTGCCTTTAGCACCTCCTGTGGATCTGGAGGAGAATCATAAGCTCAATCAGTGTAGTCAAGGGGAGTATTTTGGTTTTAGAGACCAATTTTAAGATCTAATTCTATTTGTCCTTCTAACTTAGCATTTACCTATGTATAAAATGTATAAAAGATAGTTGTTATACATTTTTTAAGAAATCAGTCAATACACCCTGGACACCAGAGAGCTTCTACATCCTCCAGTTTTCCCATGAATCTGTGGGTCCACAGTGACAGGTCGCTGGGTTAACACCATATTGAGGTGAATAATCTCTGAGAATGGGATAACCTAATCTGCAGATTAAATGTCGTTAACACTCTGTGTGAACGGTGGCCAGGCTGTTGTCTCAGGACCTCAACAGCCCAGAAACATATTTTCCCTTTGTCATTTGCTTTTGTTCTGAGATTAGAAGGCCCTTTAGATGAACCACAGACCACAGGTCGGGGTGTGAACAGAGACCTGTGTGTGTTTAACAGATGTTTAAAAAAATAAAGACAGTTTTAACATCTTTGTATTATTTTCAGTGTTAATATAAAAACCTTTGAATTTTAACAACCTGTACAGAAAGTGTGCAAATGCACTGATTAGGATGGAGCTCTTTGGGGGTCCAGATGGACACCCCTTTTGACCAGTCCATCTGCAGGTTGCATGATGGTCCGTAAACCTCGGGATTAACTTCTACGTGCATCTCTTGTGTGTGTCTGGGTGGGTGTGTGTGTGTTTAGTGGGAGATTAAGGTCCCTGGTAGGAGCAGAGCCTCTGGTCATCTGTCTGTTTTATTACCCACTCACATTCCTCTAATCTAATATAATCCCTTTTCACACAGTCCCAATTAGGCTCAATTTCAGATGTTATAAAATGACACAACACAGGAAAATTTTAATAAACATCAAATATTAATCCCAAGAAATCTTCATGCTTCCTGATGTGTTGTTTTTTTTTCTCCCACTGAGATGTAAAATCTTTAAGCCCTCCTCTTTAGTCCACCACTGTCTTTGCAAAGTTGAAACAACCACTTTTTATTCACAATAATACAAATTGTGTGCACCTGAGCCTCCAGTGGTGCTGGCCTGGACAGTGAGAACGTGGAAGAGGATCCAGACCCCACAAGGATAACGTCTAAAGTGGGGTTGTGAACCCTGGCAGCCCACCCACCTCACTCCCTCAGGCAACGCAGCGTTTGCAACCTGAGAGAATGGAAAACATGAGGAAAAAAGGAGAAAATGATTAAGAAACAAATAAGCTACAATAGTAAAATTTAATAAATGGAATATGATAAATAAATCCATTCAAGAAGATGTTGCTATACACAGTTTTTTCAGCATATCGAAAACATCTGTTGCAGCCTGTCTCAGCTGGTGATGAAATTACATATGATACAGGGTAAGATGTGCAGAAAAGTGATGTTGGAACATAATTTTCTAAACGTGCATCTTCCTCCAACACTGCAACACAAGGCAGATATGCAATCGAGAGACAGGGGTTTAAGGATAACCATTTAGTTTAATGATTTATCCTATATTTCCTTGCTTGTATGACGATTCCTTAGCAGAGCTGACAGCCAGCAAGCCCAGACAACAAACCGCTTCCCCACTTGAGCGTCTTTAACCGGTTCTGCTCCAGTCCACCCTGACCAGATTCATCTCCATTAGCAGATCCTGTGCTACTCTTCCCTGTTTCTCATACTCACTTCAGGGGTAGTACAAGCCATGCCAAGCCATGTATTGCCCATCAGCATTGTGATTGACAGCAGATTGGCCCATGAATTATGTCACTGCAAACTCCAAACAACATTTCAACCACCACAGTGGACTGGTGTCTGCTGTCAGAGAGCTGCACAATGTGGAGGAGCAAAATTATGAGATCAATCTTGAGCAGCACCAGGAACATGTATCAACTTCTGGAGCAGAATCACCATGATTTCACGGCCTGACAATAGCAGCACGTCTCTCTGAAAAACGGGCACGCAAAGAAAAAATGAGAAACAGTGCAGCTCTGGTCAAGGTTCTGTTGGAGTTACAATTTTGCGCCAGCCGCTGTGAAACACTGGAACAATAAAATATTAATTTGGCGAGATGTGCATTTTATTCTGATTGAAATTTTCTTTTAAATAAAGTTCATGCATGGATGTTGGTTTAACTCTTTTGAATGCATTACCCAAATCCAAATGGTTGCACGCTTAAAAAAATAAAAATAAAGTGCCACAGTATAGATAGATTTGTATGTATAGCAAAAGTAATCAGCTAATCTAAATTATGCTAGCCCAACTGTGTTAGAGCTAACAATGAATTTCCATAAGACAAAATAAAATATCTGGGTTTCTCTGAGTCCATCAAAACCAAAACCTTGAGGTTCCCCATTGCTGAGTGTCACTGAGTGTACACATCATTGCAGCAACGGCCACAGCTCCTGGGCGCTCACGACCTGCCCACATTCACGCCCATAATAGTGTGTATAACTGAACCAGACATTAACCGGTTAGAGTGAGACTTGACAATGGAGAAGCCGCCTAACAGACTTGCTACTAGATCTACATCCTGATGCTGTGGAGAAGTGGAGATTACCACCACCCATCGACCAGTACAGTTAGTTACTATGGAAACTGAGTGCAGGCTGGTGGAGAGACCTTGCTGACCAAAGCGTTGCACTGATTTCTTCTGCAAGTCACCCTGCTGCTTAAGAACTTCCCTTCCCAAATGCCGTTTCATCTCCTACACCTAAAGGATAAAACTACTTCATTGATAACCTCTACAGAGGAGATATGTGAATTTGTTTCATACTAATTTTTTACATTTATAAAATAGCAATAATTTATTGGCTTCCGACTTCATACAGTTTTATGAGGAAAAATACATCTTATTCCAATTGTATTTGTTGCTTCAGATTTTAAACAATCTATAATTCAAAAGGAAAAGTTAAGTTTTTTTTTCTTAAGTTGTTGCTTTTGATGGGTCAAAAGGGTGTGTCTTATTCAGAACAACATGAATTTACAGTTTCAACAGAATTACGAGAATCCTTTACCAATTAAAGCATCTCTCCAGGAACTCCCAACCTGTTTGACTTAATGAAGGCCATTCCACACAGTCTTCCCAATCAATGAGAAGTCAGACTCAGGTTAATGGCTCGACCCACCACTAATGAACAGAGGTTATCCAGTTCTCTAACCAAGAGCTTCAGCTGAATCAAACAACATATTTTCTCTGACATAAAGTCGTTTCACTTGCTGTGCTGCATTGCCATCACTGCAGTGACTGACAGGATTACTTACTTGTCAATAGTAAAGATTTTGTGTGCGGATGCTTGAGTGTTCATGCACAATCCATTTCCACTAAGGTGGAGTCCATTCATACCTTCCAATTGATTCATTGATCCATTGATTTGTCTGCTAAAAGCTAATGATGTAAGTAAGTGACTCTTTCAATTTGCAAGGGGCTGCACACTGGAGGCATGCAGGCTTCACTCCAAAGACAACAACACAGATTCTCAGATAGAAAAGGAATTAAGGATGCACATTTATTTTTAGAAATCAAGATTGTGTTCTGATATTGCATAGAAAGATTTCTTGATATTTCAAACATCATATTTTATAATAGGTCTGGGGTTTGAAATCTTTCAGTATTTTCTCTGAGATGGCTGTGCATTTCTGAGAAATGAAAAGTCTTCTCACAGACATTCAACTTTACATCAGTCTGGGTTAATTTTGTGATGACTGGCAATCTGACACTTTACTCTTTTACACAAAACATACAAAACCCAGTTTACGCTGCCAGTGGTGTACTTTATGCTTATGTTAATAATAATAATATCTTTGCATACCTGTGCCGTGTTATCCACTCTCTCTTTAAATGCCTCGTAGGAAATGCGATCTGCAGTTTGGTCCTGAAGCCAAGAGTTCAGAGACTTTAACAAGTTCATCACCACAGGACGACCTGGGAAGTACTGGAGACAAACAAAAATGATTTAAAAGTTCTGTTTTCATTGTTCTCTCTTATTTTTTTCTCATTTTAGATTAATGTTTTTTATACTATTCTGAACCATCAATTTACCCTGGACTTTTTGTTGTGAGGGTAACTCTTCCTCAATAACCCATATAAAAATGTTTCTGATTCTAGCAGAAAAATAATGCAAGAGGAGCACTACAACCAGTCTACATCATCTATCGACACATTGCATGTTTATTACAGGAGGTGGGGCAAAAAAAGTTTAAAGTCAAAGGAGATAAGAACAGAGGAGAGAAAAAAGGACAGAGAAGACAAGATAACACCCTAGAAGTCTGTTTCTACACCTGCAGAGAGAGAGAGAGAGAGAAACACAAAAGAGCTGAAAACCCACAGCAACAAACATGCATATAACAACGTTATTGAAAAGTACACAGTACTAATAAGTACAAGATGTATTTAGTGTAAATCGCAGCCCAATATAGAGTGTGTATCTATACACACTTGAATCCAAGTACTTCTCAGATTTTTCTCTGAGTTAATACAGCAGTATGGCTCTTTTGCCAACCAGGAGGAGGCCGGTGAGTAAAGCTTAACTGGTTAGGTTCCAGTTGTACGACAGGAATACTTGTTAATATTTGCAAAGAACATTCAAACATGGACAGTTCAGCAACTCCTAACACCAAAATCAGGCTGATACAGCTGTAATCTCTGAAACATACGGTGCCTTGAAAGAATATTTATGCCCCTTTTTTCACATTTTCACATAACTGTAAAACCTGCATGGCACAGAAATGTACAGCTTGAGATTTGTGAATCAGGATGTTCTTCTCATTTACTCACTTTGACAGATCTGAGAAAACAGCTTTTGTCAGTTTTTATTAAATGGAAGAATGGGCAGTTCTTTTCTACCCTCATAACTGCACCTGTATCTCTCAGTCATCACTTGGAGATTTTTTTTCTATAATTCATCCATTTACATGAAACTTACATCATTATTTGCACACCTGGATTACATCATGTGTCCAACAATGTTTTGTCAGGCCTGCATACTGCTCAAACAATGAGGGTCGAGTGTTTTTCTTCTCTGCACCTTTAAAAACAACGTGAGTAAATGTGACAAAAGCCGAGCTTAAGCCTCTTCCTTCATTAAGATTCACCTCCTAAGCCACTAACAACCACTTAGACGCTCCCTCAACAAGCTTTCTCCTGGTGCATGTTTACTCTTAACCACAGTCACCACAGCAACTACCACAGCGGGAGGAAACACGAGAATGCAACTAGCAAAATGGCAGCAAGAACAGAAAGAGGAAATCCAGCTGATGGCCGCCTGAGACCACTGATGACAGACTGAGATAAACGTGTCTTCAAACACACACAACGTAACAAAGGGAACAGCTCATGCCTTCTGCTAACAACATACAAAGTAAAAGGGTGGACTGCTTTTATAAATTCAGCTAAATGCCTCTTATAGTCTTACAGCATCTCTAGGTGTTCTGTTTTGCACAACTGGACTGAGTGCAAGGATCAAGTTGTGATGTTCTGTACAACAGAAAAATCAAAATATGCAAACAGAAGTACTTACCATTTCTGTCATGATATTCATGTTACAAAAAATTACAACATAATTATATGACATAGCTGCCAGTCACTAAACGTTCCATAGAAAAATACCTTAAAGAAACAATAAAGTGAAGGGTCACTTATTTAAGAAAGCAAAAAGAAGCTGTAAATTCAATAATGTTCTGAAACGTGTCCAGGTAGCTTTGTCTTCTTGGTGGGGTTGTTTATCCACTTCAACTGAAGTGGGCTTGTCCCATTGCTTTTTTATGTTACTATATTATTAATATTTTATATTACTTCATATAATGTTGCCAATCAACAACCAGAAATGACATTAAATATCATGTCAGAAAAGTTAAGCAAACAATAATATAAGCACCTAAAACTCTCAAAATGCATTTCTTTGGTTATTTTATCGCGCCAAAAACCCAGGAAGTTGCATCTACTCCCATTCAAACCGTACTGTGTTTCACCCAGAAATCGGGCATGAACGTTGGACAAGAAACGATTACCCAGATGTGTTAATGCGTGATGCGAAGAAAATAAATGTAACTGTAATCTTTAAGGAGATAAAAATGGCAGCACACACCCACCAGGCATAACATTATTAACCTCTCTACTTACGCAGCTCCATACACAAACTGCGCTGCACTGTGTACTCCAACCCATTTCTGTCACAACCAGCATTATCTTCTTTAGCAACTTGAGCTGCTTTAGCTCGTCTGTTGGATTGAACCACACAGGCCAGCCTTCGCTCCCCATGTTCTTCATTGAACCTTGGCAGCTCACGACTCTGATTCATCACTCTTTCTTCCTTGGACCATTTAATAGATACTGACCCCTGCAGATTACGAACAACCCACAAGACCTGCAGCTTTAGAGCTGCTCCAACCCAGTCATCTAGCCATCACAATATAGCTCTTGTCAAACTCAGTCAAACACTGACGATCACCCATTTTTCCTGTTTCTAACACATTACGTTTTGGGGTAACAATGTTCCCTTGCTTCTTTACATCCTTATACATCCTCATACACAAACAGGTGTTGTAATGAAGAAATGATCAGTGTTCAGTAGTCATAACATTATGCTTGATCTGTGTATATTCTAATAGTAAATACAAACAGAACACGTGCCAGAGGCTAAAGTTGGAATGCGAAGTTCACACAATGGCTTGTGATTTTTGCAGCTTAATTGCAGAAGTAATAAAATAGGCTTAGGTGAGCATCTGATGTTGGAGTGCCAACCAGTCGGAAAAGCTCACTTACCCTCGGATAAATTTAAGCAGAGCAGAAAACGCAGGTGTTTTCCACTAACGGGCTTAAGTCTGCCTCACCAAGCAACAATATTCATGAGGCTCAAACGACCACCGATTTTGCTGAAACACTGTTAAGAAATTTTTTTAGACAAATTTAGATCATTGCACAATAAATAAAACCTTTGTTCTGTAAGTTACTATAGCTGATTAACCACATGACCACTGAAAACAGGAGCAGTTTTAGCAGATATACAGTAGTTTATAAATTTTGTGCGGAAGCAAAGTTATAGTCTGCAGGCGGAACTGTCAAAGCTGCAAAAGTCACAGCAAACATTAATCCAGACTATTTCCATTAATAGTGATAGAAATTTACACTTAGCAGGCTGATATGTATCTGCATCAACTATCATAGTTACAGATAAACATTAAGTGAAGCAATATTTAACAAAACATTAAAAATACTCAGCTGACAGGACCATTAAAATGATTCATTTGTGGTTAAATTCTTTATTAGGGATCCTTTCTGATTATCGATTTTTTTTCCTGCTGCTGCTTTTATCATCTCCACAATCTCTGCTCTAAAGAAGAAAGCACCATCCATATCAGATGTAGCTCAAAACAACTAACAAAACACACACACACACACGCACTTCGACTCCTTTAACCATATACCCCTCCTGCCCCCACCATCCCATCCCAGTTGGACCATGACAATCCCATTCACCCTGGCAATATGTCATCCCTCATCCGATTAGTATCAGCAGCACTTGAGAAACCACAGGCTGCTTGTGGTGAGAAGGTCCTGGGAGGGTCGCATCTGTTGGATGCAACAGGGCAGGCCTGGCCAATCTCTGGTGGTAGAAGGCAGGGAAAATAATCCAGCGGGGATAAACAGGACGCGTTGGAGGTGAAGCTAAAGACAGAAGGAATCCTACAGCTGTAAAAATAATTTCTAGTGGTTACTTATATTTTCACTGGCAGCTGATTTTGGAAGAACAGGTTTTCCCTGGACTCAGCCGTGAGACGGCGGAAGCATTTCAGACCAGACCTCCCCCCTCTTAATTCTCCGTTTTATTCCCCTGTCCCTTTGTCTCCCCTCTGAGCCAAAGGGCTTCTTTCAAGAAAAGCAGGATAGAGGTGTAATCCTTAAAACCTCGCTGTAATACTACTGATGCCTCCCAAGATCCACTTTTCTAAATCCTCATATACATGTAGCACATTCAAAAATCCGGATTCACCCTGACAAGACAGTAAATCTAGAAATATTACGATCTGGTCAGAAAAAAGCCAAACACTTAAAACATTTACATGAGCACAACAACAGATAACATAATGAGGACTACTGTAGTTCTTAGACATAGCAGAATTAGAAACACATGTATTGGAAGCATTGCTGTAGATTGGACAAAAGAAGGTGATGACAGAATTTGAATTTATGTATCTTTGAGATGAGCCAAAACACAACAGGTGATTACTCATTCAATCAGTCATAAACTGACTGCACTCAGAGCTCTTTATGCTACAGGACGCAATCACCCACTTATATACACACACCCTTGTACTTCTATACAAACTGAGGATTTTGGATTGACTTCCATTCATTTTAGAAACTGCATTTATGCCTAACCCAGACATTTTCCCTAACCCTAGCTATAACTAGTCTATTCCTAACCTTAACCAAAACTTAATTCACACCATACCTCTAAACCTAACTAGCAGAGCACAGTAGAACAGAAAAAAAAAAAAAAAAAAAAAAGTGAGGACTGGAAAAAGGTCCTCACTTTCCACAAATAATCTGCCTTTCTTGGTAAATGCTGTGAAAGCGGTCCTCTATATGTAGTATATACAAGTACACTCACTCACACACACACCCCACAAATGAGGTCCTCTTGGGCCTATGTGGGTCCAATATTTGACCCAGAGGCACTTGAAATAAAAATAAAACTCTGTTTTACTGCTGGTGTGTCAGCAACCGTAACTCTATAACCTCAGTTTCTGCCAATTTACAGAAAACTGGGACGTACTCAGTTAGATTTTAAAATAATTTTCTCGTAGATTGGTCTTAACTGGCAATAATTTTTGTTTGCTTGTTTGTACTTGAGTGGCTTTGAAGCAACAAATAAATGATCAAATCTAACATATAATTTATCTCAATTGTATAACATTTTTAAAAGTTGTTAATATTCCATCCTACATCCATTGATCTTGGTTTTAATGCGGATTTTGACTCTTAAAATTTTTTTGATTTGATCAGGGGTCATAATCTGTCATATTTCATGACCTCCTGTTGAGGGATATTATGTATGTGAGTCACATAGTCACCTTTCCTTTTTTGCTGGCCATAAACAGATTACAGAAAATGACTTTATTAATCAGTTATTGAAGTGTTCAGTTTCTGTGGTGAGGAATGAAAGGAAGCGTAGTGTGTGATACAAAACAACAAAAACTGCAAAAAGTGCAAAACAGCAAAAGTGTAAAACAACCAGCAAACAAGTTGAGAATAAATGGAAGACAAAAACAAAAAACAGTCCATCTACCCTAATCACACAAAGACCATTTGGCTGGGAATTCTTCCGTTCTTAATTGCAGCTGTGCAGTTTTAATCTAAATCTGGTTTACATCTTTTAACTTCTCCCTCTATCATGTTAATGTCGGGGGTTGTGGCCTCAGCCATAAAACTGTCATTGCTTTGTTTGGCTCCTTCGCAGTCAAGAGCTGCACCCTGAGCCACACCATTTACTTGCTACTGCAAATGCCTTCTCCAGAGATCTCAAGTATATATACACAGCAGGATTACTTAATTTAATTTCTTGAGTTTTCATGTTTGCCATTATGTTGATAATAATTGATAAAACAATAAGCTATGCATGAAAAAGAGATTTCAACATATCTTATTAGGCTAACAGTAATTGTGATCAAAATTTTAAAGCAAGAGTTCTGAGATACAGAATTAATGTGCCAAACAAAACTGAGCACTTATTCTGAAAACTGCATCCCTTGTGAAATAATTCATTCAAATATACCCTTGACAAGTTGTTTGATGGAAGTAAATACCATCAAGACATAAGTCATGATTAGTGAGAGTGCCACTGGAGTGAAACGATGACACAAACCCAGAAGTCAAATCATTAAGAGTCATTTTCTCTCTAATCCAACCAGATGACTCACTCAGGAAGTTCAGGTGTCAGGTTTTACAAATGCATACAGCTTTACAATGGGAGGATTTAATTAACTAATAAATAGTTTATTGCACAGAACTTTAAAAATCTGTGTGTGTCATACTTTGTAACCTTCGGCTGTTTTTACATAGGAAGCTACATGTGCTGCAGGGCTAGAGCCAAAAGCACAAATATGTATGAGGGCATCAGTTGTTGACAAAAGTGTTGTCATTCACCATCACATAGTGCTTACTGATGGCAGCATAAACTGTTTACAAGAAAAAACTGTTTTTGTCATGTAAAAACACCTAAATCACATTTCTATCTCTTTTTAAGCACAACTTTTACTCCCAAATTGTTAGAAATATCTTTCTTTGTTGCTAGGTCTTTGTGGACATATAACACTTTGATTTGAGGTGTCCAGATGAAATCACAGAGCACATGGTCAGTCTGGCACAGCACAGTGCAAAAACAACCTCAGTCGATTAAAAAAAATCTTCATAATCCAAGACAGGCTTTTGAAGATTTATTTCAATTTCATATAATATGGGAAAATGTGCATAACACCCTGTGTGGAAGCGGTTTACCATTTATCTGACCATAAAAAGCTTAAAATCTTACTTTAAGGTTATGTGAAGTAATTTGAATATGTAAATAAACAGCTAAATGTTGAACACAACAAATATTTTTGTATTTTCAAAGTATATATAGTTAAGGCCCAAAATTATAGCTTCATCAGATTTAGATTTGAAGTAATTTTTTTATTTTATCTACAAATTTCTTTTGACCAGATGTAAAATAAATATTTTGGAATGGTCCAGCCAGAGTCCTGACTTGAATCTCATAGGAGGGAGCTAAAGATTTGGGTGATGGCAAGGAGGCCTTCCAAACTCAAAGATTTGGAGCTCATCGCCAAAGATAAACCATTAAAATACTAGAGGAATCCTGCAGGATGAGAAGGGTCTGAGTGATGTGATGACATTTCTCATTCATTAGAAATAAGAGTATAAAAGATTTTTGAGATGCCAGTTTTTTAAAATGAAGTCTAAATTAAAATGGATATATTTGTCAGATAATGCTCTTTTTACATTGGCCTTGAGATACCCGTCTCATTTACTATCAGAAACAAACTTCTTAGTTGCATGAAAATTATTTTAAACCTAAACCTGCCAGAGGTATGAATAATTGAGTTTCACTGTAAGAATATGTCTGCGATGGACTGGTAACCTGTCCATGGTGTACCCAATGACTGCTGGAGATAGGGACCAGTCCCCCCACAACCCTGCAAGGATAAGCAAGATTGATAATGGATGGATGGATGTAAGAATATGCATCTTTGTATCTTAGAAAAATTGCCCTGAATGTGAGATCTTTGTTTATGCTCTACTTGGCATCTCAACTGCTCACAACAAAACCTGGATAGGAGCATGCTCCCCTGTTTGAGGCAAGGGCACTCAGTCAGAAGTCAGTAAGGACGGTCAGAAGTCGCGTTCAGCCGTAACAATGACATCCTCCTCAGCTACACAAAACCCCGCTGAGCAGCGACTGCTCTATTCTTAGAGGGGGGAGACAGGCTAAAAATACCACTGGGACTTGCTACCATTGACTAAACAAACCGGAGCTAATGGGAGGCCATGGCGCTCTGCCCTACACACACACACACTGACAGAAGCTGGCTTACTGCGACGCCTCCCAAGAGAGTGGGATATAATCAGAGAGATTGGTGGCAGACTGGGGCAGTGAAGCAGGCTGGTGCGTAGCCAACAGGGACACTGCTGGCGGGTCAGGCCTCATCATAACATAACAACATGCTTGCCGAGTGGGCACACACACACTTGCTGAGGAGAAAGGTAAAGGAGGAGGAGTGATCAGTAACATCTGAAGGAAAAAAAATTCTGCTATAACAGAGAAAAGAAATGAAGTACAAAGAGAAAACAAGGACAGTTTTCTTTAAACTACACTCCTTGTGTTTATGTAGTAATTTATTAAAATTCGTAGCTGCTGCTGGGGGAGTGTTGGCTGGTTTATCCTATTTAGACTAACAAGTCACTGTGGGCTGCATGTGGGTGGCAGCCACGCTTCAATCCCACTGGGAACCAGCATAAAGAGGGTCAGCAATCCCCACGGGAGTCTTTGTGCTTCTTTCCTACTGAAGGGCACCCACTTCTGATTTCAATAGCACGAGTCAGTGTTTCAACAGCGGCAATAAAAAACAAAAAACCCAGCATGCTTAGCAACAGCATTTAGGCAGACCTAAACAAACATGAATTGGATGGAGAAGGATTAAAACAACAGGTTATAAGGGAGAACTTGAAGCGTGCTGCTTAAACACAAAGCTCACAGAGCTCTGCAGAGTAAACTAACATTGTGCTGTCTCACTCTCCATCTAGTGGTGACCTGCTGAAACTGCCTAATTGGTAAAAATGCATTTGTAAAGACACTTTCAAGTTTCCAGATGAGGAATTTAAAAACAAACCGTTTTAAATGAAATTTATTTAATGTCCTTCTTGCAGGTTATACTTCCTTATTTTTAAATACACTAGAATTTGTACCATGATTCTTGTAAACTTAAAATAGGTTACCGAGTAAAAACATACACTAAAACATAAAATTGTATTTTAAACTTTTGCTTAATTGAAAATAAAAGTGGACAGAAGTCTTTTTTAATGAAGTTTTTTTTTCCTAAAACAAAGCAATTGCAAAGAAACCATGAGTAAATTATGTAAATGAATGGCAAGAAATGTTTTAAAACTTAATGCAATTAATTTATATGTAGAAAAGGGAAAATGTTAGTTTTTCTGTTGTGAGCTGTGAGAGGGCATATTTTTCAATGCCTGAACACACTAAAAATATAGAATAGCTTGCCAATGCAGGTTTTATTAAGAGAAACACTGAGTTTTATAATGACTTTATCTTTCCTTTATGATGACCAAAAGTAACATTTCCCACCTTCTAATCTGCTGTTTTGATATAACTTATGTACTTATACTTACAGTATGCATAAATAGTGCCATATTTATTTGTGCTGCAAGATCCCAAATAAAAACCCTACTAAAATTTTGGTTTCAAGTTTCTAGATTTAATAAAAATGTGTTTTTATTAAACATTTTTGTACAAGTTGGTTAATTTATAGGTTTTTTTTTTGGCAGAATGCTGCCGGCTCTGATCGTGTGTAAGTGCTGTATATGTGCAAAGTGTGCTGTGACTACCTTTGCCAGGACAGAGATGTAATTCTTCAGAGCAATCAGAGCTTCTCCTTTAATGACACTTTGGACAGCCAGCTCCACACGCAGCGAGTAATGCAGTGCTGACTCCAGGTCTGCCATGTACACCCGGGAACTACGTGTGCACCAGACAGACACACACACAGGAAAATATTAAGAAATACATGTAAATAATGAGAATGAACCAAGAGTGTCTTGTTCATACTTGTTGAAGTGTCTCCAGGGCTCTTCTGTGCGGTTCTTGAGGAGATCCATGGAGACGGGTTTTGGTTTCCCTGAGCGCACCACACCTGGCAGCCTCTGGAGGGCGTAGAAGTAGAAAGCGCGAGCTTCAAAGTTGCTGTGGGTGAGAAAAGTTAAGTGAAACCAGCACCTTGGGTGAGACGGTGACAATAACAGCCAGAAAAGGGTGGAGAGAGAGAGAACAAAGTATGCAAATGATATTTCTTCAGACAGCAGCTTCCTAATTAGATGAAAGTAAATAAGTAGGTACACCTTAGTAGCAAGCCCTCTTAAAGTAAAACCAATGAATGCTAACATCTCTTTGTGGTTTTTGAAATGCACATATTGATACTGCATTCTACAGTATTAGCATTCTGAAATAAAACTATTAGACACTTATTCAGACTGAATTATCACACAAACTATTAAAGCATCTATTCTGCAATAAAAAGAAAAATCCCTGCCAGTGTTATAATATGAATAATTATATTAAATGACAACTTCTTCATAATCAGTGCATTTGATTGTTGAAAATGTATAAGAGAGTGGATTTTAAAGCATCCATATCTTGCTGTGTTGCTAAATACATATACTGTATAAAAAAAGCATGTTGTATTTGAAATGTTACAGTTTTCTGAGCCGAACATTTTCAAATAGTCAGCTTCAAATTATTTCAGGAAACTAATGATCCTGGTCACAGTGTATATTCCAGCTAATTCAGGAGATTTTTTAGAATCTGTTTTGTGGTGAAAAAGAATCCATACAGAACAAAATTCTCCTTTTGCTTCTGTGGAAAATGTAACTAAAAGAAATAAAAAATAAAACAATCAATTTAAAGTGTGATTATTATTCTTGAGGATTCAAAGTACATTTGAACTAAAACTGTAATGAAGAAATTGTTTAAAATTCAAACAGGATGAAAATACTGAAGAAACACTGACTTAGACTGGGGTTAAACACCTGGGAATAAATAAAGTAAAGCAATTTTGCCTAATTTCTGAAACTTGACTATTGCAATCATTGTTTACTATTTTACCTATTATTAATTATTAATAACTTTATAGTTTTAAAATGTCAATACACTCCAGCTGTCATGTTTACCCTTTAATGTGTCTCTGAGCTTAACTGTGTTGAAACAACTGTTTCATTGTATTTTCTCAATTATTCAGGCTCGTTTAAGAATATATTAGTCTCACAGTCAATATATAAAATAAAACCTGTAACTGTTCACACCCTTGATAGATTTAGATACTAAGTAATTTCACAGAGCTAATACGTTTTCTGAAATGAGACAAGCACTGACAAAAGAAAAAAATATTCAAAGCAGGTCAGTTTTGAAAAAAAAAATGCTGATTTTAAATGTACATTTTATTAAATAAATGACAAATCAAAAACTATAACTCTTAATCAGTGAAAACCTTTACTGACATCACAGCCCTCAACCCATTCTCATAATTGCTGATCAGCATGTTGCATGTTTCCACTTGTATCTTGATTTATCTTTGGGGATAAGCTTCAAGTTTGTGAGGTTAGAAGGAACCCTTGCCATCACCCTAATCTTTAGCTACTTCCACAGCAGGGAGAGTGTTAAAACTTTACAGCTTGAACATAAAACCTTGATTATAAACTCTAGTCAATACTTTATGGGCTGAATTCATACAATACTTTTTATTCAATATTTAGCTTTAACAATGTAGAGGTTGAGGATAAATCCTAGCAGTCAGACTCCAAAAAACATTTGAAATTAGAAAACTGCAGGCTGTTGTAAAAGAAAAATGGTGATGTTTTGTTGCAAGATTCGAAAACTCAAGGAGTCCCAACACTTGTTGCTTTGTGTGTTATGAACATGGCTTTAACCGTAAAATACATGCTGTTATTTTTAATTTAATCTTGCAGTTAATAAATTTAAAGCCAAACACTTTTCTCACTTATGAGATTAGTTTCTGAGCAGATGGTGCTTGTAGTACAGAGAGAGATTGCTGATTATTTAGCCACGTGCAAACCCTGTAAACTGGAAGCTCGGCCATTATTGTGTTATGCTCCACATCCCTCCACCCCATTTGCTTTCTCTCTTCCTCACAGGCAGAGAGAGGGAGAGAAGGAGCGCCATAAACCTCGAGCTGGATTGTAATAAGGAGGATGGATACTCTGGCCCTATGCTCACTCACGCCAGCCAGGGACTCAATTACACCTGTGTGTCTGGTGGGAGTGTAGAGATGCGGAGGGAAAGCCATTCATCCACTGATCCCCAGGGCCAGCGGGCAGGCAGGCGTCAGGGTCGGCCGAGAGCGAACGGATTCACCTGGGAGCAGCACACATTACATGCATGACGAATGGGAGATGCGTTCTCTGTGTGACGAACACACACATCAACATAACGCACACACACACACACACAAAGGCGCACTTTGCTCTCCCAGGATCAATCAGATATTCAGCGATGATGGGAGGCCATCTGTCGATGTGAGGAGCCGGGTCTTGTTTGGCAGGTGAAGCCAGAAAAGCAATGGCATTGTTTTCATGCAAGAAATTAAAAACCCTCCCTTCTGTACAGTGATCGAGATGAGGGGGGTGGGAGACGGGAAGAGATGGAGGGTGAATAAATAAATCAGCAATAAATCATTTCCTTTTTGCATTTGTCAACTAAAAAGGAGTCCTCTTTGCATGCCAAGTTATTGAAACAGCCAAACAAAGAAGCATAAACAGCAGATGAATTTGCAGAGTGAGGAGCGATCAGAGCCGCTTTATGATGGTGAATAATGGCAGCGATTTTGATGTTCTGATCCCATTAAGAGGCCAGATGTTTAAAAGTATTCTCATGAATAGGGTTCAGATAATGAGGTTGCAACAAAGCTTTTCAGCAGAAAGAAAGGCTGCTGCATGTAAAACAATGAGAACCACTGATGTTTGTGGAACTTAGAACAAACCTGATGATGGGAAAAAAAAGTTTAAGCTGTTGGAGCCATTTATACATGTGAAAATAATTTAAACAAAATACAATTATCTGAAAAAAAAGCTTCTCTCTAGCTCACATTGTTGATTGAAGACTCCCCCTTTTAAATATCCAAGGACCCCAGATGAATTGAAAACAGATCCAGGTGACTTTTGTTTCAGTGAATCTATTTATGTTGGGAGGACTGTTCAAGATTGCTAACAAGGAACATTGAGGTGTAAATGGGCACAGCAGGAACACTGTTTCTACAGTCTGTACCATGAGCTGCCGTGAACACAGCAGATAACTGTAGACAATGAAGATAATTGTCTACGGTTCTCTTTGCATCCTGCAGGACCTAAGCCAGGGCTCTCAACACAATGGGGCTCTTGAATTTTCTCACATTTGGTAACCAAACAACTACAAACTTCAATATATTTTATTGGGATTTATTAAGATAGACCAACACAAAGTAGTCCATGTGAAGTGGAATATAATATGGTTTTCAATGATTTTTACTAATGAAAAAAAAAAACAAAAAAAAAAAACGTGTTTTATCCATTTGTATTCAGCATCACTGAACAATTACTGTAACCTCCTCATATTACAGTTGCAACTCTTTTGGGATACGTCTCCACCAGCTTAACACATCTACAGATTTTATGTTTTTCCCATTCTTTGTCAAATCACTCGACTTAAATACAAATGTTTCTTGAAACTTTACTTTCTAAACTGTATCACCCAGACCTGGAAAATGCTTGAATTAAATTCCATAATTTTCCAAATGGCATGTTAACTCCTTAACTGTCCGTCTGCACCAATATTGACCTTAATTTACCTTCATTTTGTGTAGTTAATAGAATGACAAAGTATCTGTGGATAAAACACAAGGTTATGTCTATGTAATCATCTGTAGCAATGGTCTGAACAAGGAAAACTGCCACCATCAGGTCATTAAAAGCCAAACTAAAAGAACTTTAAAAAGCAAAGAAAGCAAAATCCAAGTCCAAAACGGGGAAGCTGAATCTAAAATAAAAGCAAACTTGAAGTCCTCACAGCAGGTCACAGATTATTCAGCCTCCCTTATTTTTTGTAGAGGTTTCAGAGCAGAAAGATTTTGGTTTAATTCAGTGAAGTATGACAGTTTATTGCACCTACTTTTCACAGCAGACTCAGACATTCACATGGATTTAAACAGCTACCACACCATAGAAACAAAATAAAAAAGGGACTAATGTTTAGTAAATACATCAGCACACCTTATAAAACACCTTGAATACCTCCAGCAGCATGATTGTGTGACACAAAGTCTTTTTTACAGCTGGAAGAGTCTCAGTAGATAAAATTAAATCCCTTCCTCTAAATTCCCCTGCCTTTTTATTATGATTATATTTTATGTTAGCTCAGTCTTATATTATAACTCATTAGTGGCTATGATGCTATGAAATATTAGCATAAGCTTTTTTCCAGAATTTGTAAAATTAAATCCAGAGTTGTCGTTTTTTATCATTCCTATTTACTTAATGCAGAAGTACTGCTAAAGTTGTAATACAGGTGAATAATATATAGTCTTGTAACAGTACTATCTACTTTAGATGTGAGGTTCTGTAATAAGTTTTTTCACATCAAGTTGCATCAAATAAAAAAACAAAACAAAACAAAAAAAAAACTTGCCATCGACTCTGTGGTTGGATAAATGCTTAAAGTATACGTTTTTCTGCATATTACAACTTGTAATATCAGGCAATATGACTTGTATTTTACAAGCTTTTTAGTAATCCATTAAATCAGTATTTTCCTTCAGCTTTCTTCACTGTTCAAAACCTGCATTAAAGGAATCTGAACTTACAGTTTTGCCGAGACAAATAAAATAATGCACTGCATTAAACAGAGCAGTGGTGGATTAAAGCTGTAGTAAATATTACTCGACAGTTTGGGTGGAAGCTTGAGCTGCAGTGCAAATGCTTTTTATCTTTATGCTTTGGGAACATTCAGGCTAAATGCTTAAAAAATAAACTTTGTGCTGGTCAAACAAAGTTCTGTATGTGCAGTTATCTGTTTAACAATGCAGACAGCCAGCCTCTTTAAAGCAGCTCAACATATGCAAATCATTTGCACTTGTGCAATAAGTTCTGCCGTTTAGACCTGAACCATGTTGAAAGTGATAAGAGTGACAAGTGCTCAACACAATGAGCTCACGTTCATAAAAATGCTTTAATTTATTTACGACACTCAGATATAAAGTTAAAAGAGGCAAATAATTCTGGTTAAAAGTTGGGTAAATCTTCTAAAAGTTTTGGGTGAATATACTTCTGGTGCAGTTCTTAAACAGGTTCAGATCGCAGATGTGCAAGAATCAAGTCATTTGTTTTTACTAACTATTATTATTAGACTAGTTGAGCAAAAAAAAAAAAAAAATTGCCTATTCAAACTTATTAGTTATTAAGTTTATAAGATGTTACATATAAGCAGAAATGAGACCCATTTAGTAAGTTTGTTGAACTTGCTGAGAGAAAAGCTGGACTCGGAGACTGTATCAGAGATGTGTTTTAGCTACAACGTGCATTGCTTCAGATAGGCTTAGAGTAACAGAACATTCTGTAAGGTAAACTGAGGTCTAATGTGATTACAAAATGCCATGTTGCATAAGAGGAACACTTACACTCTGAGTCTGGTGAAGTTACCATCTGGATAATAGAGGTAACAGGAGGGAAACTCGGTCACACCCAGTTTGGCCACCAGACCTTCCTCTGTGTTTAGGACTCTCCTCACAGTAATATTCTCAAACTGCAGCAGGTCCAGGGTTACCTTAGGAACACAACACATGCAAAGCATGTCATATTTCAACAAACTGAATTTGTTTATATAGAAAAATAGGTTAGTATTCATATACAATGGTGTTTACATACACTTACAGTGTGTTAGTTAATTCAGGGCTTTTAGTGATTTATTTGAACTGTTCTTGTTTCCTTGTTTTAATGGATGGACAGAAAACAATTTCAAAGATTTTTAAAAACAAGAATTGGACACACTAGTTTGAATTCATTTTGGATAATCCACACAGGGTCAGAATTATTCATACAGGTTAAAAAATGTAAAACTTAAATTTGGATAAATTTCTCTTAGCAAGGGAAAACAGCTTCTGGCATGCTGTACCAATTTGTGTGTGTTTGGGAATCAGCGTCTTGTTGGAACTTGCACTGTTGTTCAAGTTTCAACTGTGTAGCTGTTGATTTGAAAGGACGTAGAAACATTTTTAAGTAGTCCTTTATCTTTATTATACCATCTACTTTATGCAATGCGGCAGCACCAGTGGCAGCAATAAAACAAATAAATAAAAATAACCCTCAACATGATGCTACCACCATAGCAGGCAATTTAAACAGTTTTCCACCACTTCCAGTAGTTTCCAAATCATCCCAAACTTTAGCCAAGCTTTCCCTTTCCTCGGTTTGGGTCAGATGATAAAAGCTCCTAAAGGACAAAGATCCAAAACAGATACCAAAGTTGGTTTTAGAATAGATAAAGCAGATAAAGATCGACCCTGCTTAAAATGACTGGCTTCCCCTTAAAAGCCAGGTCAATGGCAGGAAACCAGTAACTTTAAATTAAACTCAAACCAGTTTACTTATCCAGTGCCAATTCATAACAATTGTCTCTTTACAAACAAATGGTCAATTCAATTTAATCATACAGACAGATTCAAAGTCAATTACATAAAGTCCTGAATGAAAAAAATAAATGAGCTCCATCAAATCTGCCAAGAAGGTCGTTAAGCCATAATTACGCCATGTCTTTGCTCATGGGTACAGAAAGCATGTGGCTTCATTGCAACTTGTTATAAGACAGTTAACAAAAAATATCAGTGGGGTGTAAGTACATATTTTAGCCTGTATGTGTAATATAGATCCTGGTGTAATTTGAGAAAATTTAGGAGAAATTTAAATTTGTGAATTTTTCAAGATTCATTGAATTTGTATAATATATCCTGAAAAAGAAATGTTCAAATGCACCTTTAAAAGCTCAAAATTAACATGACATTTATGCCCATTTATTTATCACTGAAGAACAATACGGTTAATGATTCATTTCTCTCCAAAAAGGTGGTGCATAAAACACGTTTATTTCGTTTTATAGAGAGAGGGAGCTCAAAAAGAAATAGACAGCAGAGAAAGCTCTCAACACAAGCTGTTACCTCTCTGCCAATGTAGGATTTTGCATCTTCAAAGATTAAGGCCAGGTGTTGACCTGTGTGGGTTTCAAAGAAGTTGTAGATCTCTGCTTCGCTGAGAAAAATATTGAAAACCAAAGAGATGTCAGTAAAATACACCAATAACATCATGGCTAAATCCCTGAAGGATTTCTGATCAGGTCCACATATACCTGTAATCTGTATTTGAGCCACTCAGACATCTTGCTAAAGCCCTTTTCTTACTGCCATATCCCCAAACAATAGATAGTAAGACGGTAAGCAATAACTGCAGACATGTCCTGTGGACTGCAATGTACAAATGTCCCTTTGAGAAAGAAATCAGATATTAAATATCCCACATATGAAAGCCACTGCTCAAATCCAGAAAGAAAATACAAAAATAGAGCAATGATGCTTCTCTTTAACGGTCAGAACGGAAATAAACTCTACTTCCTACTTGGTTTTCCTGCTGAATC